>OX457025.1:64102767-64702767 GCA_949752745.1 Protula sp. h YS-2021
GTCACAAAGTCGACTGGAATGCCAACTCGAAGCACACCAAAAATCACCAAGAAACCAAAACAGCCTAAGCCCTTGATGTGCGTACTTCTTCTAGTTGACAAAAGGCGAGAGGCGTGCTTTTGCTACAGCAGCAGACAGGCCACGTTTTATACTTTGCTTTCATGGTGCCAATGTCACCCTCTGCGGAATAAGACTTCATGTATAAATAACAGTGTGGGGTAGGGGATGTTGCTGGGATTACATGGGCTTTAGAATCTGGCTTGTGCAGAATTCACCTTTACACAATCTTTGTTTTATTTTGGGTCATTTAAAGAACGTTGACTTAAACACGAATCGACTTATACACCCGAAATTACGGTAATAAAATCTTGAAGCCGGAGACATTTTAAAGCAATAATTCTATTCAAAACGAACCCTAGAATTATACACTTTATTTAGATTGATTTTCCCAAAAATTAAAATAAAATCTATTTCAATTGGTGGTGCTAAAGGCGAAGCAATGGAAAAAGGTTTGAGGGATTGCTGCAGATCCATACGAATCGGCAAGATCCTCATCCAGAGCGACGAGGACACGCACGAGGCCCGCGTCTTCTACGCCAAATTCCCGCCTGATATACAAGCCAGGAAAATACTCCTCATGTACCCCATTATAAGTAGGTCTTCTAGTTTCGCCTGTGAGATATATGTTGCTTATGTTTGCTATAGTCTCAAGCGACAATACAATGAATACGCAATATTTGGAAAAATATTTGGAGGCATTAAGTTTTTTGAGGCATTAAGTTTTTCTCGTCACCTCTTTCCTCAGTTTGTAGTTCTTACTTTTTACAGGTTTACCAATTTGCTTTTATTTTAGCCAGAACATTGGGTTTTACATCAATAAAAACGCTTAAAATTGAAGCTGAAGTTAACGATGAAAAGATTAATGCAAGGCCACCAGCAATCGAGTACTGGTGTCTGCAGTTTCGCGCAATACCGAATTACGCAGATTGTCTGCAGTTTTTACAGCTGCTGTTGACCGCTTCACTGTATTGATGCATCTGCTCAGTGAATATGAGTTTGTGCCATTCCAAAACAAAAACCACAGAGTCCCAGGGTAGTACCTTCAAAGTACAGAGTGGACTTGTGTTCGGAAACGACTTGTACTTGCGGTCATTTCAACACTATATAAAAGCCCCTGACAACTTCTATTAGTTTCCGAATACAAGCCGGTAGTTGATCATTTTGTGTTAGGTACGGGCAACACAATCGTGAAAGCGGTGGATGTCCTGAAAACTCATGGCGTCACAGAAGAGAATATTGTTGTTCTGAATCTTTTCTGTACTCCACAGGGTGAGTAGTTTAATGGATATAAATGAAGGAGTGAGAGGTTGTGTTTCCAATAATCTGAAACTGTGACGATTCCATTTTCTTTGCTTTTTTAAAAAAAATCTTGACTTACAAGAACCCTCTTTTCCAGTTAGCGTTTCGTTATTAATTCATTTCAGTTATGTTTTAACATAGCTTGAAAGACTTTTTCAGGTTATATTCGCGTTGCGTGAAAATGCATTGTTCAAGTAACTATTGGTTGGGAATTTTATTTGACAGCTGTTTTCATTTTGTAGGCATAAAGTCGGTGATAAAGAGCTTCCCAAACATGAAGATATTGACATCCGAAATACACCAAGTTGCACCCAATCACTTTGGACAAAAGTATTTTGGAACGGATTAGTAACCCTACTAATGTAGTTAATGAGTTTGGCCGTCCGTGTTCGAGCTATATCTCTGAAACTATTTTGGATTGTTTTGAAATTTCAGTCGGATGGAGCATTGTATTTTTGTTCGGATTTATGAAAAGTTGTCAAAATGACAGTATTTTGAAATTTGGTAAAACTTCGCGTTTTAATATAATTTTGTCTATGGAACTTGTGGCAAGGGCTGTGTCGCCAAAACTATTCTTCTGATTTTTTTTAAAAAGTTCACACAAGGATTGAAAATTGCCAAAGTATATATTTTTTTTAATATAAAACTTAGCTTTTGTCGAAATTAAAAGATGCAAAACTGTTAGAATTGTGAAAAACGTGATGAAATTGTAGTAGTTGGCACTTTTCAAACCCAGTTCAGCACCGATTTCATAGGTCATCCGCGTTACACTGGGGATTGTATCAGCAACGATTTCATAGGTCATCCGCGTTACACGGGGGATTGTATCAGCAACGATTTCATAGGTCATCCGCGTTAGACGGGGGATTGTGACAGCACCGATTTCATAGGTCATCCGCGTTACACAGGGGATTGTATCAGCACCGATTTCATAGATCATCCGCGTTACACGGGGGATTGTATCAGCACCGATTTCATTGGTCATCCGCGTTACACGGGGGATTGTATCAGCACCGATTTCATAGGTCATCCGCGTTACACGGGGGATTGTGACAGCACCGATTTCATAGGTCATCCGCGTTACACGGGGGATTGTATCAGCACCGATTTCATAGGTCATCCGCGTTACACGGGGGATTGTGACAGCACCGATTTCATAGGTCATCCGCGTTAGACGGGGGATTGTGACAGCACCGATTTCATAGGTCATCCGCGTTACACGGGGGATTGTGACAGCAACGATTTCATAGGTCATCCGCGTTACACGGGGGATTGTGACAGCACCGATTTCATAGGTCATCCGCGTTACACGGGGGATTGTGACAGCACCGATTTCATAGGTCATCCGCGTTACACGGGAAATCGTGTGTCTGTGAGGCTCTAGTTAGAGGCAGTTGTGTCTTAACAGTCTAGCGTTAAGTAGGAAGTATCAGTTCATATGAACTACATTTCCAATAAACAGTTTGGGTGCAAATGTTGAGGTTCTCCCAGAGCCCACAATGTAGTAGAGATGGAGTGTTGATTTTTGCTAATGAGTTTGTGAACTGTGTGCATTCGAACGTAGTCAGGAAACGCAGTCGTGTTCTCCACCAAATTGAGTTAGATTCCTGTGTGCTGTACAGTAAAATTCTTGTTTTCATATCGACATGGTCAGTGCTTGCTGCACTGGGAAACCATTTAGAAATGCATTTGAAGGCCAGTTTAAATTTCCTTATTTCGATAACGTCTCTTTTGTGTAAAACTGTCTCCTCTTTCTGTTGTTGTTTGTCCAGCTGTTTTCTTGATGTGGATCCAAAAACATTTCGAATGTTCCAAACATTTACAGCAATTCACGAATTGCCTGAATACACAAATTGCCTGTAACATATATAAGCTATCTGGTATAGATACTTTGTTTAAGTAAGATATTAAAATCATGAAAAGTTAATGCTTTATAATGAAGCATAAGATAAGTGTATTTAAGTCCTGTGTGGTGGACATGGGGTTTAAATGGTCTCTTTAGATCTGTATGTCGTTCGTAAATCATGTGTGAGTCACGTGTTCCTGTTCTCTGCCTAATCTTTCTCAATATTTGTCATCCAAGTCGATGCAGTACGGCTCGGTGTACCTGTTTTGTGTGTCTGACTTCGCCATTTTGTCAGCATGAACTGTTAAAATCAAGCCATGAAAGCATGGTATGCAGTATATTCGCACGTGACTGATATTTCGTGACCGAAAAAGGAAATGCAAAATTATCATTTTCATTAAAATCTGGGTAAAAATCTCAAGTGATGTGAACTGATGGGAGTTATTTGAAAACTAGTTAAGACATTACCCAAATTTAAAGTAATGCGTGGGTACTACATATCTTTTAATTGAATATTTTTGTGTTTGATGCCGTATGTAAATAGCTTTAAAAAAAAAAAAAAAAAACAGATACTTTTTGGTTTTAGCGTGAAACAACATTAAATTCTTGATGCTTGATGAATTTTCAAATAATCTGTCTTCGTAGCACTACCAGCCTGGGTGAGTACACGTAAATGTAGAACATTGTTAACACTTGACAAGCCTTTGGCTTGCAAGGGTTATATGAATTTATGCGAGCAAAATTCGTCCTTTTTTTTTTCTTCTTGACACTTTTTCCGATTTTTTGTGTCTTCTTCTTCTCTGACACTATGGGCCCTACGACCATGAAACTTGGGACTTATGAAGAGCTTGATCTGAACATGTGCATGTCACTTTTTATTTTCGTCTTTGATTTCGTCTTCTTTGTTAAAACGCCATGTGAAAAGAGTGTATTTTTTGCAAGTAAATGCGTAGCATTTAACCCACATCACACACAGTTGCTCAGTGGGCTTTGTGTGAGCTCTCACTGCGTAAATAGATAACACAGCGTATGCTGGATCAGTCAATAAAACCTTAAGTCAACAGAAACCAAACACTGCTCGGCTTATAAGACGTCTTCAAGCTGTGTTGTTTGCAATATGTTATTCAAGAAATAACCCGTTGAAGGAAGTATTTTTGCGTTTTAATTTTTGTCAAGTGTTTAACATTTCGCTAGCGAAGTGAGGTTCTAGTTTCTTAAATTCAACTCAGCCAAATCAAATAAAGTTTATTCAGAACATCACTCTGATACAATTTCTAAACATACTTTTGTTTCACGAGTTGTATAACAATGAGCAACATAAAAGTCTCCTGGAAAATAAATGCATACTCTCAGATGTAACAGAAAATCACAAACCGAAGCTCCGCGCTTATAAATTGTTTGGCCCTTTGTACTAGACTAGTCATTATCTAAAACTAACAGCGCCATGTTTCCATTCCTAACATAAGCAGTTTAAATATTCGCAGCTGATGAAAATTTTATGCTATCATGGCAGCAGTGCGCAACATTAACTTTTATAGTCGGGTGGCTATATATATATATATATATATATATATATATATATATATATATATATATATATATATATATATATATATATATATATAGTCGGGCCACCCAAAATGGTCTCGGGTCACTCAGTTTGAAAATCGAGTGGCCCGGTGTATATATATATATATATATGTTACAGTAAATCTGTGTAATCAGTAATTTCACGTAATTCCTAAAACTTTTAGGAATTACGTGAAATTACTGTCGGGGCCAGGAATTACGCGAAATTCCTAAAATCTACAGGAATTTCATGTAATAACTGAAACGAGAGCTCAGTAATTACACGAAATTACTAAACTGTGAATTAAACGAAAACAATTTGTTAACGTTTTATTCATTAAACCTGAAGACTTGAATCAACACTGCAGTGATCAAATACATCGCTTCTACCATGGTTTCAAATACAGAATGCATGTCTTTACTCAAATCAACTACAGAATGCATGTCTTTACTCAAATCAACTACAGAATGCATGTCTTCACTCAAATCGAATACAAAATACATGTCTTTACTCAAATCAAAACAAACGTATCATGGTCAAATAGAGTTCTAACAATGTTTCAAATACAGAAACACATGTCTTTAGTGAAAGCAAATGCTGATATGAGGTCAGTTATTTATTTTTATATGCCAATCTGCTGTGACATCTGCTATTACCTTTTGGTTCTGATAGGTAAAATACCGTGGATAATCCCCTTTCAAGTTTTAAATTACAATACTTGCAATAATTGATAGGAAGCTCCGGTATTAATCTTAATTCTTAAAGGCGAGTAATCTTAACTTTGTAACATTTGCAATTCGAGATGAAAGCAAAGGTCTCAATATGCAATTTCATCTCCGGCAAATGACACCAAATCTCACCCCAGGTGAGTGACTGCACAAATTGCAATTCAAGATACAAGCATGTCCAAGGAAATGACTCAGCCGAGTTATCAAACAAGGAAAGAGAAAAACTTTGAAACAAATACTGTTAGACCAAAAAATGATGTATGAAAAATTCATTTAATTCGAATTTGGAAGCTAAAGGGATGTTGGTGAGGTTGGGTTTTGACGATTCACGTTTTTACCGACATTTACACAATTTTACAAAATCTTTAAAATTCCACGATTTCGGCATTTTTTGTCATTTGCGAAAAA
This sequence comes from Protula sp. h YS-2021, assembly GCA_949752745.1. Classification (NCBI taxonomy): domain Eukaryota; kingdom Metazoa; phylum Annelida; class Polychaeta; order Sabellida; family Serpulidae; genus Protula; species Protula sp. h YS-2021. The sequence goes on from OX457025.1 coordinate 64,108,679, forward strand.
AGCAAAGTCCAAGTGGAGAAGCACCTAAGAAACTTTCGATTAAAATTTTATAACTATATTTGAAAAACTACCATTTATTCCAGTTTTTGCTGTTGGAGGAGTAGCATTTTAAAGAAAAAGTTTAACATACGCACATACATTCAAGCCCCCTATAGTGATATGACTAACCCAGTCCGACAAAGTCGGCTGGGTTAAAAAAGGGACTCACGAGTGATCTTAGCTTTGTAACATTTGCGATTCGAGATGAAAGAAAAAGACTCAATATGTAATTCCAACTCCGGCAAATGACACCAAATGTCACCTTCGGTGAGTGAGTTCACGAATTGCAATCCAAGATAAAAAAAGGACTCACCATGGTCGAAATAATCTATGACAAGCTAAGTTCATGTGAGCGTGTTCCTCCATCTTTGACATCGTTTAACTTTGTTCGACTTTCATTACGCATATTTACTAACTGATGTTTAGGAAATTTGTGAAATAAAACACCTTTGAAAACAGTAAATACATGAAATTCCTGAAGATTTTAGGAATTTCGCGTAATTCCTGGCCCCGACAGTAATTTCACGTAATTCCTAAAACTTTTAGTAATTACGTGAATTTACTGATTACACAGATTTACTGTAACATATATATATAAATTAGCATAAAAATAAACATATAAAATGTACTGTTAATATTCACTAAATAGACGATTGCAATATTGCTATGAGGGTGTTATGGTCAAGCCATGGCACAGCTCTGGGTTCGTTTGGCCATGGCCACAGTTTTAGTGTGATCTCTGTATTCGTTAAATCATTGCCAAAGTTTTAGCAAATTCTAATCGCCATGCCATGGATCTCGGTGTTCGTTATGCATGATCAGAATCGTTATGGCAGTCACAGGCTTAGAGGGATCTTTTTGATGGTTAAATCAGGGGCAAAGCTTCAGCAGAATCTCTGTGTGAGGAGAGGTCATATCACTCTGTTATACTCTATCTCTTATCCTCTGTCTTCTTTCTGGGTGTGGATGGTGATCACTACAGTGGTTTAATGTAAGCTTTTTTTATTCGAGTCACGGCTGGCAGGTTTTGTTTGTTTGTCGTTTTATCTGGAAGGTTGCTCAGCTGAACGCCTGTTATCCGGTTGAGGAGCTGGGAATAACAAACAGGTTTTATTTTTTTATCCTGGTCTAAAAGGTGGTCATTGGAGAAGTTTCATTGTCTTTCTTATCCCGGTCACGACATGTATGGGCGGTAATGGCAGTTTTATGTTCTTACCGCTAACTTTCTACAAATTTTGTACTTAGCTGCTGGTAACTTACTGGTAAACTATATATAGGATTTCAGTTTCCTACTGGTTACTTAGTACTAAGTAACTGCAAAATATCTTGCAAGAAAGTAGGTGACAATTGGTGAAAAAAAAGTTTGCACAAAGTAAGTGGCAAGTTTTTTCTAACTGCCCTGTGCTAAATCAGGTGTTAAGAAAAACAACAAAATGGTGTGTGTTAGGGATGTGTCGTATTTCATTTGAGACCTATTCAATTTCTTTTCTTCTTCTTTTTTTTGTAAACAAAAACATGTGTCTCCCCGACCAGTTCATTGGTTTTGCATTACCCATTTCCTATTTTTCCTTCCTGGGAAAAATGGTATCCGGAGAGCCTTTTATCAGCGATGTGCGTTTTTTTTTTTTTTTCACATTTCGGCTTATCTTTAAGGTACATTCTTTAACATACATTTTACCTGATAAATGGATAGTTTTGCGAATGTTGCAGCGTGTTAAGAAGTCCAAAGCTGTTTTACAACTTTGCTCCGAATTTCTTAATAAACTTTAAAATTGCAACACGTTGGAAAGAATTTTCACGCTGTGTATCCAGGAAGTACCAGCAACGTTCGAACGTGCAAGGCTATGACGAAAACAAATGGCGCAATACACATAGCTGTAGCACTTTTAGACTGAACAGGGCACTGCGCCTGATGTAAAGCATCGGATGAACAAAACTGAATGCCACCCTTCTAACAAAATTCCATAGTGTTTACTTGCGTTATCTAGTGTTTACTAGTGTTATCTGAATTCGCTGTCAGTGTCCCACAGTGTCTTGCATATTAATCATTAAGATTCATACGTACTTCATGAACAGTATGTTGTAAAGCATATACAGAACAAGCAACCGCCGAAGGCGCAGACCCCAGCCGGACACAACAAGTCGCCATTTTAACAATTTTTTACCCATTTGAAAAATAACAGGACGTTTCACAACTTCAGTATATATATATATATTTTCACTGTGCACGGTAGCATATACCTAGGATTAATAGTTTCGGAGATCTCGCGTGGAAACCACATATGTCTTACATTAGAGTTATCTTATAAATTGGCAAGTTTTGACAAGTCGCCATTTTGGCAATTTTTTACCGATTTGAAAAATAACCGACGTTGCACAGCTTCAATATAAATATTTTCACTGTGCAAGGTAGCATATGCCTAGGATTAATAGTTTCGGGCGTGGAAACCACCTAAGTCTTACATTAGAGTTATCTGATAAATTGGGAAGTTTTGACAAGTCGCCATTCTGGCAATTTTTTGCAGATTTGAAAAATAACACGACGTTGCACAGCTTCAATATATATATTTTCACTGTGCAAGGAAGCATATGCCTAGGATTTATAGTTTCGGAGATCTCGCGTGGAAACCACATAAGTCTTACATTAGAGTTATCTGATAAATTGGCAAGTTTTGACAAGTCGCCATTTTGGCAATTTTTTACAGATTTGAAAAATAACACGACGTTGCACAGCTTCAATATATATATTTTCAGTGTGCAAGGTAGCATATGCCTAGGTTAAATAGTTTCGGAGAACTCGCGTGGGAAGCACCCAAGTCTTACATTGCAGTTATCTCAAAAGATCACAATTTTTGACAAGTCGCCATTTTGGCAATTTTCGGCCGATTTGAAAAATAACATGACATTGCACAACTTCAATATATATATTTTCACTGTGCAAAGGTAGCATATGCCTAGGAGTAATAGTTTCGGAGATCTCGCGTGGAAACCACATAAGTCTTACATTAGAGTTATCTGATAAATTGGCAAGTTTTGACAAGTCGCCATTTTGGCAATTTTTTACAGATTTGAAAAATAACACGACGTTGCACAGCTTCAATATATATATTTTCAGTGTGCAAGGTAGCATATGCCTAGGATAAATAGTTTCGGAGAACTCGCGTGGGAAGCACCCAAGTCTTACATTGCAGTTATCTCAAAAGATCACAATTTTTGACAAGTCGCCATTTTGGCAATTTTCGGCCGATTTGAAAAATAACATGACATTGCACAACTTCAATATATATATTTTCACTGTGCAAAGGTAGCATATGCCTAGGAGTAATAGTTTCGGAGATCTCGCGTGGAAACCACATAAGTCTTACATTAGAGTTATCTGATAAATTGGCAAGTTTTGACAAGTCGCCATTTTGGCAGTTTTTCACCGATTTGAAAAATATCACGACGTTGCACAGCTTCAATATATATATTTTCACTGTGCAAGGTAGCATATGCCTAGGATAAATAGTTTCGGAGAACTCGCGTGGAAAGCACCCAAGTCTTACATTGCAGTTATCTCAAAAGATCACAATTTTTGACAAGTCGCCATTTTGGCAATTTTTGGCCGATTTGAAAAATAACACGACATTGTACAACTTCAATATATATATTTTCACTGTGCAAAGGTAGCATATGCCTAGGATTAATAGTTTCGGAGATCTCGCGTGGAAACCACATAAGTCTTACATTAGAGTTATCTGATAAATTGGCAAGTTTTGACAAGTCGCCAATTTGGCAATTTTTTACCGATTTGAAAAATAACACGACGTTGCACAGCTTCAATATATATATATTTTCAGTGTGCAAGGTAGCATATGCCTTTGGTAAATAGTTTCAGAGAACTTGCGTGGAAACAAAACAGCATCCGCAGTGTGACACACGCACAGACAGACGGACCGACAGAGGGCAATCCTATAGACCCCCCGGGCTCGCCCGGATGGGGTCTAAAAAAAAAAACAAGTCGTACTTGGTGCATATGTACTTTATTCCTCACCAAATAAAATATGAAAATATTTAAATAAAGTGACTTATTAACGGGCAGCGAATCGCAATAGCACGATTTAACAATGCACGCAGTAAAATGTAACACTTTTGGTACTGTGCAAGAACCATATGCAAAGATTTCGGCAATGCAATTAAGATATGTTCAGGGTGAATACCTGCGTCGTGGCTTTGCCTGTTTTCACCTCTCTGTTCTCACAAATACTCAAGAACAATTAGTTAAAAAATTACTGTACCCTCGAGCCTACATGCGATCCAAAAACAAACTTAAAGTAAACCATTAGCACACAAAATGTTTTAGAAAATAAATTAATCTAAAAAAAGTATGAACACTGAAAATAATAAAAGGCAGCCGACACAACGCTCAAACCCAACAAGGTTTTTCCCAACATATCTTCAAAATTAAATCAAACAATTTGTCACATACTGTGCGTAAAGGCAAACACAAAATAAAATTTCTTTTTTTTTTTACAACGTGGGAATGATTTTACGTGACAGTGTGGAATGATTTGTTTTAATAAACTGGAACGATTAAATTCACAAAGTGCCTTCTGAGGCCGTATAACGATAGTCTTCAGACAAGGAAACCTAACACAGTACAGTGATTTCTTCCAAATACAAAATTAGACCAAACTTGCGTCCAATGCAAAGTATTGACTTTTACACAGGAAAACTTGATCTACAGACTAAGCAACTACAGAACTACATACCTAAATAACGCATACAGTAAACGTATAAAAAGTACATGCCAAATCTACAGTACGCACTAATCGCCTTAAACTGCTGTATGTCAAGATAATAATAATGACCCACAAATTAGCAACTTGCATGGCACAAAGGACATACAAGTGCCACATTAAATTATTTAATCAACTGCTTTGAAAGTATTTTGATAAAAAAAAAACAGGAAAGAAAGGACTTTTTCAATTAAGAATGACCTGAAACTCTGTGGCCATTTGGAATGGCTTGTAAGATACTGACCACGCGTTCACTGAAGATGACATTCTTTCAGCAACTTCATAGTTTAAAAAAACAACATGGAATGCGGGACCGGGAATAACATTCACTCATGAAACTTCTTCACATTTCTAGCCCGAATGCTAACGGTTAACACTTCCGTTGTGAACAATAGGCCGAATGGAATGCTCTGTATGGAACTTCTTAGGCAAACAACAAAAGACTTAACAGCAAATATTCGTGGTGTAACTAATTGAGGAAAATTACCACTTCCTTTGACAAAAACTCATTTAAAGTAAGAAGCAAAAGGCAACCTATGCATATTTTAAAGGAAATGTTGAAATTGGGTTCAGTCCTGTGTCATCGTAACATATACGGCTAATTCGTGTATTGCCTGAAATGTCTGCATTGCCTAAAATTTTAGGCTAATTAAATAATTAACCTGCAGTCAATTAGTACATTAACCTGTTATTATTATTTTTATTATTTTTTTGGGGGAAAATTTTTGTTCTATAGCAAATTATGAGCATTTTAAAAATACATAGTTGTAAAAAAGAAATAACATGCAGTAACTTGTGAAATATTATTCCATTACAATTGGTCTTTTCCGTAATATTCCAAGTTTATACGCTAATAAGTTCCAGTTTGTGGAAAAACTGACTGCAATTTGTTTTCAACTTCTTTTACTGGGGTTTATGTATGAAGTTCTGTAAACTGTAATTTCTTTTACTGCAATTTTGGATAAACCTATAAATTAACTAATGAACAACCCGAGAGAAAATCGGGTTGTATTGTAAAGTAATGTACTCCAGAGGAACTATGAACTATTTTACAGGCTCCAGACAAGCAGTTTTTCTTACAGTTAAGCCAGTGACATTGCTGATGGAAGTGATCCGACCAAAGGTCTTTCAAAATTGTTTTAAAAGATGCTAGTCTTCCCAGTGTTATGTCGTAATCATTGCAATATGCCAAGGATACTCCTCGAATGGCCTCGCCTGATAATTACTTTTTTGCGGGCTGAGTAAAATGATGGAATGGCATCTTGGCATGACAGATGTCACGTGGTATTTTAAATTTTTTAAGATTTATTGAGACCATTTGCCAAACCACCTTCTTAGTGCTGACCTACCAGGATACAGGTTTTAAAGTGACCATGAAAAAAAAATCGTGAAATAGTAGAATTTTACTACAACCAGGCTGTCATCAGTGACTGTTTCATTTTAATAAGAGTGTTTGCTATGTAGATCTCTCCTAGAAACTTTTTTTTCTGATCTTAAAATAAAATTGGCCCAATGGAAAAACTTGATAGTTCACTAAATTGTTCCCGACCAGCTGTACTCTTAAAAGACTGAAATCTTTGGTTGGATAACTTCCATTAAACACTTTTGCGGCATCTGCAAAAATAGCCAATAATGTCTGTACAGTCACCTGTGTATGTCAACTAAAATTTGCTTAAATATTTTGTTCACAGATTGCGTGGTTCAAGTCTAGCAATTATGTGTAATAATGACGCTAAACTTCAGGTTATTTCATGACTTAAAATAAAATTTAAGGCAATACACCTATTTGCAAACATTTCAGTCAATACACGAATTACCCTGATACGTTTAGTGACTACACGAATTAGTTCAATTCTAACACTGCCTGTAACACATATACAGTCTTTATACATATGAACAGATTTTACAACTTTGCCACTAAGAAAATCATAGTCAAGCAAATAAAAGCACTACAAACATAATACTTGATTTACTCCCACTCTATGGCCTGTTTTGGAACTTCATGGCAAACTCTTTATCCAAATGAGACGTTTTCCTGCCTACGCAAACGACTATGAACTTCCTTTTGGACACCCACCTGACTGGACAAATTCGCAGTGACAATTATTGTTTAGGGGCGCATGGCGTTTCGCTAAATCGGTTCCAGTTAACATCACATCTCCACTTTTTAGCTCACAATGTTGTCATACATTCGACTTCTTACTTGGAATATAGTATTTTCGCTTTGTTTTGAACAATTCAAGGGTTTTTAATGGACCCCAAATCGTTCACCTCATTGTGCCAAGCACCAATACTCTGGACTTAACCTTCTACGCAAGGTGCCTGGTGCATTACCTGTAAATAATACATTTTAGTTGGAGTTTTTCTGTATGTACTATCCAGGATCACTGCACTTATACGGATGGAGCCACTTGACCACGACATCGATTTTGTTCATATCAAAACACGACACCTTAGAAATGTAAGACATGACTAGCACTCTAAAGGGTTAACGTACTACACTTCAGGTTATGCATAATAAAACGTAACTCTTGCTAAGGTTACTGATGAAAGCAGCAAAAGTGTAACATAGAAAATGATGTATGTGCATTGTACGAGTTAAATCATGCCAAACTTTTAAATATACAAATTAAAAAAAAATGCACTACGCAGTTTATAAATGCAGTACAAAACGTCTTCAGATATCACCAAAACAAAATTATTAGTACATCTTATCTGACATGATTACTTGGATAAAGTAAGGACAAAATTTTCGGGCAATCAGTGAGTTACCGACCAAGTTTACACACCTCAGCAACAACTCCTGTCGATGATTTCTACCGCACTAATACACTGCATAACTGAGTTCAGTAACATCCTTGTATAGGAAGACAAAATATAAGCTGTCCCAAAGTGGACTGTGAAAACAAGATCAATATCAGATTTCAATTTCAAATGAACAACAGATTTCAATCGAAGATTTCGTCCATGTACCTAGCAGTAGAATGAATGTACCGCAAATGTGCAACACTTCCCTTTCTTTTAAATGTGTGACTCAGATAAGGCGTCCTGATGTCACATGACCTCTATGTTTGCCTTAAGACTTTGCTCATTTCTTTCTTTTTTTTTTAAATTTCCTTACCTTTTTTTGCGAATATATATGTTACAAAGCCTTCCCTGCCAACGAGCACCACGGACAGAATTACAAAGATCTCAGCCTCTCTATAACTATTATTATTACTTGGACATTTACTTGTCGAACACTGTCTTAGTACGTATTATCGACATTTCTTGATGAATAACAGTTTATGACAACATGTTTCTTCGCATCGTGACCTCGAATCGCCACACTTCCGGTTACTGTTCAGCGCCATCTTCCGTGTCGCCTTTGCCATTCTGAAAAATATTTAATCACTTAGAATGAGGTGCAAAAATGTCATGGTTGTCGTTTAAGCGTTAACAGAGCCAGGCTGTATAATGGTTTATGAAAATTCTTAGTTCAGCTTGTATTCTCCCGTATGAAGACGCCAGATACTGCAGGACTTTCCACCCAGTGTAAAGCCGAAATGAACTCACTAAAAGTTAACATAAATATATTTAAACAAGCCTCTTCAACTTAAAATAAACTGACAATTTGACGAGAAGAAAAGAAATGCAGAAAACACTAAATCAGTTTGATATTTAAATAAGTAAGGTAAAACAGGGAAACCGGTGAGCAGTGAGCCCATTTCGAAAGTAAGTCATACGTTTATCCACTTTATGTCATTTCCCGGCATATTTTAAAGTGAAACAACGACACGGGAATGCAAAGATTACCCGTCACGCTTGTACTGCCTACGAAAAGAAAAGTAATTTTACCCAGTTTCATTCCGTGTTTAATTAAAGAGTTTTAGCGATCGAGTTACGATAGAAAACTTAATTCATAGTCCAATGCCACCGAACAATGAATACAATTAATTAGAAATTAATCATACTCAATAGGAAACTTTGCATACTTTATAACAGCAAATGAGTCAATTACCAAGTATACCATATTGGAACCATAATGTACGAGTTATTGATAGATGCGCAGGAGGTCGTTAGCTGTTCGTGCAGATTTTATCGATAATTTTCGTAAAAGGAAAGTGTTAGTTAGATCGAGATCTTGTATATTTATACACAAGGGAAGGTGTTAGTTTAGGCCCACATGTTACATACTTAAGCAAAAGGAAAGTTTCAAGATACACATTTTACACAACAGTTTGGTATTTTTGGGAATTTTTTAAATGCATAGTAAAACCTCGAAAACGCCAAGTACGAGAGGAATAAATATCATAGTTTATTTCTTTGAAGTTTTAAACAGCGTGTTTCAACCAAAATCTCACGGCGATGTGCTTTGGACTGTTCGAAGTTTGACTAAATCTGATCTGAGCTACAACTGTTATTTTACCTTGCATGCATTTCGGGTTATCAGTAAAAATGCTACTGGTTAAAATAAAATGTAAAATCACAACTGTCATAAAAACAAACTGAGAAAAGTTTGGGATGTCCGACAGTTGATACGCCACCATAGTTTCACAGGTGCCACCTTTTTACTGACCTCGGTCAGGTAGGTGGCCGCTAAAGTCGAGGTTCACTCACCACTAGAACCTTGCATTTAGCATTTAGTAAAGCACAGATTAGAGCGAACGGAACGAAAAAAAAGAGAGCAGAAACTAGAAATGGGTCCACAAGAACACGAACGCTCTGCCGGCAAAAAGTAGCGTGAAAACACGCATCTCTTTTATCTGAGTCCAACACTTTTATGGCACACAAAGGAGCCTTCCCTGTGTCACGAGGCTGCGCACGTAATTTCAGAGTAATCGGAGAGCAATTGAAAGCATGACCGGAAAAATCAAACGTACATAATTCCCTCCTTGACTTTACAGAGGCTGAGTATATAAAATCGACCTCTAACTCGCTGTAGGGTACCGAATATCGAAAAGAAGGACCTGCTCCTGTCGTCACTTCGTGTTAAAAAAACACAGAGTCCCCAATCCCGATGGATTCGTGCTAACTAAAAGTGTTGTAATTGGTAACAGATCAGCAGTGACAGTAAAGAAAATAGATATGATTATAAATGCAGAAGTAAAAGAGAGGCTTTTTCCTGATGATTCCCCGTCTACATCATTATGAAGCAATATTTTACGTGATGCTAAGAATGCTAAGATAAATCAACTCCATTTTACTTTGTATAAAGATTCCAACTGCGAAAGTATATATGCACTGCTCCTGTTCTACAAGCATTTGTTTAGGCGTCTAAATTAGACTACACAGAAGCTCTCCAAAAATGACAGCAGCTGAAGTTTCATGCAGAAGGCGTTTCCAGAACCACCACTTTGCTGCTGGGTTAATGAAGCATGTTGATTATCGCTGCGTACATACTTTTTCGTCGTTTTCCTCAATACTATCGTGTAGCGAAAGTGACTCCTCATGTTTTTCTTCATCTGGTTCCTCGCCCGATCTCTCATCTCCCGTGTCTGCAGAAACTTCACTGACTCCAGCTGTTGTAAGCAACACATTTTCGTAATTGTGCATATCTTTGCTTTTTCTTTGTTCCGATTTCTTCACAACGCGCGCGGATATCTCTGGCGGGTCCTCTTCCTCCACAGTCGCGGCCTCTGGTGGCAGACGTTCGTAGGCAAATTGCGCGTCCGCTGCGTCGCCTTCTTGCGCGCTCTCCCCATCACTGCTGTCCTCAGATGACGCGTCTTTCACGTTGTCGTTGACATCACCTGGGTTTAATACGCCTAAAACCACTTTGCTGACTTGTGTGACCTCTGTGGAGCACGGTTCAACGTCTGCTTCCTGTTCTTGTTCAGTGTGTGGAGTCACCCCAAAGTCGGTTTGCTACAATGGCCAGCATTGAAAACAATTAAACCGGTTCACACCCCACTAAAAAAAATCAAGTGTATTCTTTTTCCCTCTTTTACAGCTGCCTTAACAGCTTGATGCCATTCCTGATATTAAAAAAAAAAAACACTGGATTACATTTAAATGGCATTCGACATGTATGGGCCACTCACAGAACACTAAAAATAGAACCTTCTTACAACGTGATTTTGGAATATAGTTACTATTATCTTTTATTATTAGTATTATTACTTTTTTTAAAACGTAAAGAATTACGAGAAGTAATAACAACCTATGCTAAACAAAATATTTAGGATAGAACTTTAGAAAAACAACATGCTATTACCGGTAACTAATATTGATATAACAAGTTTAATGCAGGAACTGAAATAACTAACATCAATTATTAATGACATTCAGAACATCGTTTTCATGCTTGTGTCCATTCCAAAAATCTACCCGTTCCGGAAAGCCCTCTAATCAAAAGTTAGCTAAAAATTCGTTCTTTAAATTTCCTTGTTTCTTAATCTTAACTTCACGGCTGTGTTATTCTGAATGTGACATTGGTTTGGCCTATCGTTTATTCTTTCCCTTCATGTAAATAGAGAATGATTTAACTTGCTTCGTTCAAATAGATGCCACCGGTTTTAGTTAAACTCACAGCCAAAGAGGGTGGATGGTGAATTTTGAGTTCTTGAATGGGAAATTTCTGGAATGCAGAACTGTTTGGAAAGCCAGCCCTCTAATCAAAAGTTAGCTAAAAATTCGTTCTTTAAATTTCCTTGTTTCTTAATCTTAACTTCACGGCTGTGTTATTCTGAATGTGACATTGGTTTGGCCTATCGTTTATTCTTTCCCTTCATGTAAATAGAGAATGATTTAACTTGCTTCGTTCAAATAGATGCCACCGGTTTTAGTTAAACTCACAGCCAAAGAGGGTGGATGGTGAATTTTGAGTTCTTGAATGGGAAATTTCTGGAATGCAGAACTGTTTGGAAAGCCAGACGATAAAATTCCCGATAAGTATGGAACCACGCAGTGATATAGAGGCATTACAACTACAAAGTATGACGTCGACTGCCCTTAAACGTGAAAAAAAACCGGGTTATATGAGGAATGCATGTGCTTGTTGTTTTAGTATGAACGAGAAACCATGCACATTGCTGTGAATATAACTAGGGTTTTCCACCTCATGTTCTTGACCATCTTTTACAGAGATACCACTGATGTATCCCTTTTCGTTGGCATTCACCTAGAAAAAAGACAGGTGGATTCAAACTTGGAACTTTCTCTGCCCTATAATTCTCATTAACAGGTGATATGCAAAATTCGCCATCAACGTGCGTTTGCATCTTATCGAGTTTTTTATTTTTTTTTATTTTAATTTTATGATTCAACCTGGAAAAACTACTCAATTTCATTTTCTCGCATACTTTAACAGGTATTCCTGAATCGCACACCGGAAGCCAATTCAGTAAGGTAAATTGACAGTTATCTGTCTGACTTCTCCAAGCAGGAAAATCCCTCAGTAATACAGATCGGGAAAATTTTTAAACTTCGGGACAACGTACAGCTGAGGCTTTCTTTTTTTTTTTTTTTTATTTATTTTTTTTTTTTGTACTTAAATGCAGTTTCGCCTTGAAAACATATTAACAAAGTAGTATACAACATTGAAAGAGCATCGACTTATTTACACCAAATAACAAGAAAAATACGACTACCTAAAAGCTGTAAAACAGAACTCACAAAGGTGACTGGATACAACAGCTTAACCTTTATGCTAATAGAAATAAGAAATTGCTGTAACGAGCATATGTTAGGATGAAAGACTTAATGTGACACCCTCTCAACTATTTGCCACCACATTTTTAGCCGTCAAATTCGTACTTGAAGTTTCGTCCTTTCCACCTAAGCACGCCTTTTTAACTAACTTGTAACATACGGCTCAACACGGTCGCGATGGTGAAGTGCACCCAGTACACCAAAGCTGCTAATTCTCTGATGTCTTAACGGCAGTGACTAGACTGTCTCTTGTCCTAGCCTTTCACGCCAGGCGGTGAAGTTGTCAATGAACGGAATTCGCATGCGTTGTGCAGCAACCCCCTCCCCCTCCCCACCAACAGAAACAATGTCTATTACCATGTTTAAAACTGAATACTTCACTAAATACCTACAACTATTTTTTATCAGTTAGACTGCTACCTACATGCGCTTACAGCTAACGTAGCAGCAGACCTTTGAACAAACAGCTTAGAGAATTCCATCAGCTTTTGACAAGGAAAAAACCTCGCAGTGAACGAAGTCCAACTACACAGCAGCTGAAAAGTGTGCACATGTGTGTGAAGATCGTGCCAATCTTGTAAACTGCAGTCCGGTACAAGTAATAAGTAGACTTACTTCTGAGAGGGAAACACTGGCCATTGACACAGATTCCCGCTCCACCAGTTTCAGAAATTGATGAACTTCTTCATTCTCATTTGCATCAAGCAATCCATCATAATCCTGAAACATAAAAAAAACATTTTCGATTGTTTTAAACTATTTTATATTTTTAACTAACCTCGGTCTAGTTGAAGGCTAGATCAACATTTTACATGAAACATTTTCTGGAATAAATGAAATTTCTGTGTGCTAAGTGGAATGCACCAAAACTGGCCTATTTCTGGTTTCTGGCCAAAATAAGGAATGCCTGAGAGGCACAGTCCAGGGATGTTCGTGGCAAATTTATATGCAATCGGACAAAATTGACCTATTTCGGCGCATTCGACAAATTAAGTAAAGACACAGCATGTAGTGCAAAATGTCTCGAGGCAGATAATGAAAAAAAATGCGCCTTGAGCGGGGCTTAAACTCAAAACCTCTTGCTTCGAAATCGACAACGCTAGCCACTAGACTAATCTGGCCTCGACACATTATGACCGAAGAAGTGTCCAGTACCACCATCTTGTTATTTATTTGCAATTCGACTGTTTCTGTTCAATATTTTGGCCAATTTTCGCCAATAAAGGTGTGGAGGATCGAGTACCAAAGGAACATTCCCGCCAAATGCCAAAAGAATCGGACCAGAAATGTAGGAACAGTAGCATTTTGAAAATTATTTCTACACACAAACACACATAAAGGACGACGGATGCCCCACAAATGATGGGTATAGAACAAAGACGAAAGTCGGCTTGGCTAAAACCAAGCCTACTAGAGAAATACCTAGGGACGTTCACTGTTAAATTTGAAAATAATCTGACCAGAATTGTAGAAGCCGCAGCATTTTAAATGTGTTTATTCCAAAGGATAAAAAAAAAATAAACTACTGTTCGGCCAAATTTTGGAGCAATTTGGAAAAACTAAGAACAGGCATGTTGAGAAGATTGGGGAAAATTGTTACCAAATTTGAAAGCAATCGGAGTAGCATTTTGAAACTAGGCTAAAAGCATCGGTGGAAGGCCATGTTCTGCCACAATATACACATGTATTTGAAGGGAGTTGTATAAGAGATTTAAGCTGGATAAAGAAACAAATATTCTATTCATTTTACAACTTAATTCCTAACAAAACTTGAGTAAAATGCTCTGTGCTTCCGTACTCAAGCGTTCACATTTGCCGTGTTGCCAAAACATGAACAGTCTACTTTCAAGAACAGCGAAAAAGAAGTGCGCAGCAAATGAGTCACTGATGACCCAAATGCAGTATAACCGCTGGCAACGATTACCACGAGCTAACACTGCAGGGCAGCACTGGCACACAAGTCAATAACGGATGCAGTCACACTTCAATGCTCAATCTAAAGAAAGCATTGCCACGAAACCCATAAAAAAGCCTCTGTATTTTTTTAATCTATTCAAAAAAAATGTTTTAATATTTCATGAAAACAGTGACTCTTTGAAACAAAATCACTAAGCTATCGAAGTTCAAAGAATATCGGCCAAAACTCAATAACAAAATAGTAAGCCACAATCCACAGGCTAACAAATCGCTGTGACTATGGCAAATCTGGACAACAACTTGCGACTTGTTTCATGGTCCAGTATTCCTAAGTCGCTGTTTTTCAGCTTCTTTCAGACGAAATGCAATAAATGTCCTACTCATTCAATGTTTGAGACAAACCCTAATACGTTCCTCAATGGGAGGTGATCAATATTCAAAGCAGATGCATGACATCACAAAAATCTTCAAATTTCATTGGCCCACTGTAGTTACTATTAGTTGACTCATCAACGAACGTAAATATACTATGAATGAAAGTAAATTTATGACTGAAATTGGAACCGTCTCAAAAAAAAATCCCCCAAGCGGAATGTAGCACTATAGGAAGGCTAGCTTGGGCTGGCCTTCCAAAAAAGTCTACATATACATAAGGACGGCGGATAAATGTGATACAAACAACCCATCGGCATATGTGAGCTGGCCTAATAAAATGATAGGTTACGAAAACTGTCAGAAGATATCTGGACAAAGTCCTAACTTTCGGTCACACTTTCGGCCACAATGTTACTTCTTATATATTTCGAACAAGTCATCTGATACTCATAGGATGTTTGCAATAATTTGATTTTAAAAGTTACCCCACAGTATTCGAAGTCATTGAAGATCTGGGGTGGCAGGGGAACTTTCTGTCCTCTTGGAACGCTGTTTTCACGCATGAATGTTTTTTCGTGTTCTTTCGTTGGATCCGTTATGTCTACTTTTTCCATGTCGATCTTATGAGTCTGTAAAACTTGAATAACAAAATCTTGCTGTCTTTTTATCTGAAAAGAAAAATACAAGAAAGATCACAATAAACAGACTGTTAAATCATCTTGGCTCATTCTAGTTGCGAGTTACAAATTAGAACACTCACCCGAATTTAATAAAGCTTAACCACTTAAAATTTATTTACCTTCTTTTCTGAAACCATCAGAACAAAGCGAAATGCACTTGAAAGGTTCATCCTTACTGATTAAACAAGTTTGTCCAAGGACAAAGTCCCAGCTTACGAAAAGCAATAAGACCAATTCCAGCGTGCATGAGCAAGGGAATTTTCCTGAAAAATTGGGCTTCAAAAGATGAGACGGCAAAGAGCTAGCCCAGTAATTAATTTAGCACCGGACCAGAACATAGACCGATAAATGCATACAAAGATTTCTTTCCCAGAAAAATGGGAAACAGATTTTTTGTATCTCTGGTAGACTGGATAGTCTGCCATAGATACCTTCAAACAACGCTCGCATTTCGGACCAGTGCGCATATTTATGTAACTTGCCTTGATGCGCGGTTCTTATTCAGACACGTGCGCATGTTTCTTTAATTTTGCGTAGATGTGCGGCTCTCATTTTGGAACAGTGCACATGTTTATTTAACTTGCGTTGATGTGCGGTTCGCATTTCTGACGAGCGCCCATGTTTTTTTTTCACCTTTTGTGAATGTGCGGTTCTTATTTCGGATCAGTGCGCATGTTTATTTACCTTGTGTTGATGTGCGGTTCGCATTTCAGATCAATGCGCATCTTTATTTACATTGTGTTGATAGGCGGTTCGTATTTCGGATCAGTGCGCATGTTTATTTACCTTGTGTTGATGTGCAGTTCTTATTTCGGATCACTGCGCATGTTTATTTACCTTGCGTCGATGCGCGATCCTTATTCCAGACCAATACGCATGTTTATTGTACCTGCGTTGATGAGCGGTACTTATTTTGGACAAGTGCACAAGTTTCCATAGGTTGCCTTGATGCGCGGTTCGCATTTCGGACCAGTTTGCATGTTTATTTAACTTGCGTTGATGCACGGTGCTTATTTTGGACGTGTGCCTATGTTTATTTAACTTGCGTTGGTGCGCGGTTTGCATTTTGGACCAGTGTGCATGTTTATTTAACTAACGTTGATGCGCAGTGCTTATTTTGGACCAGTGCAAATTTTTATTTAACTTGCGTTGGAGCGTGGTTCGCATTTCGAGCCACTGCGCACGTTTATTTAACTTGCGTTGATGCGCGGTTCGAATTTCGGAGAAGTGCGCATGTTTATTTAACTTGCGCTGATGAGCAGTTCGAATTTCGGATCATTACGCATGATTATTTAACCTGCGTTAATGCGCGGCTCTCTTTTTGGAACAGTGCACATGTTTATTTAACTTGCGTTGATATGCGGTTCGCATTTCTGACGAGCGCCCATGTTTTTTTTCACCTTTTGTGAATGTGCGGTTCTTATTTCGGATCAGTGCTCATGTTTATTTACCTTGTGTTGATGTGCGGTTCGCATTTCGGATCAATGCGCATCTTTATTTACATTGTGTTGATAGGCGGTTCGTATTTCGGATCAGTGCGCATGTTTATTTACCTTGTGTTGATGTGCGGTTCTTTTTTCGGATCACTGCGCATGTTTATTTACCTTGCGTCAATGCGCGATTCATATTCCAGACCAATACGCATGTTTATTGTACTTGCGTTGATGAGCGGTACTTATTTTGGACAAGTGCACAAGTTTCCATAGGTTGCCTTGATGCGCGGTTCGCATTTCGGACCAGTTTGCATGTTTATTTAACTTGCGTTGATGCACGGTGCTTATTTTGGACGTGTGCCTATGTTTATTTAACTTGCGTTGGTGCGCGGTTTGCATTTTGGACCAGTGTGCATGTTTATTTAACTAACGTTGATGCGCAGTGCTTATTTTGGACCAGTGCAAATGTTTATTTAACTTGCGTTGGAGCGTGGTTCGCATTTCGAACCACTGCGCACGTTTATTTAACTTGCGTTGATGCGCGGTTCGAATTTCGGAGAAGTGCGCATGTTTATTTAACTTGCGCTGATGAGCAGTTCGAATTTCGGATCATTACGCATGTTTATTTAACTTGCGTTAATGCGCGTTTCGAATTTCGGACCAGTGCGCATGTTTATTTAACTTGCGTTGATGCGCAGTGCTTATTTTGGACCAGTGCAAATTTTTATTTAACTTGCGTTGGAGCGTGGTTCGCATTTCGAACCACTGCGCACGTTTATTTAATTTGCGTTGATGCGCGGTTCGAATTTCGAAGTGCGCATGTTTATTTAACTTGCGTTGATGCGCGGTGCTTATTTTAGATCAGTGCAAATGTTTATTTTAACTTACGTTGGCGCGTGGTTCGCATTTCGAACCACTGCGTATGTTTATTTAACGTGCGTCGATGCGCGGTTCTTATTTCAGGCCAATCCGCATATTTCTTGAGTTGATGCGCGGTTCTTATTCTGGACCAGTGCGCATGCTTATTTAAGTTGCGTTGATGCGCAGTTCTTATTTTGAATAGTGCGCATGTTATTTAAGTTGCGTTAATGAGCAGTTCGCATTTCGAACCAGCGCGCATGTTTTTTTTAACTTGTGTTGATGCGTGGTTCGCATTTTGGACCACTGCGCATATTTATTTAACTTGTGTTGATGATCGGTACTTATTTTGGACCGGTGCAAATCTTTATTTAACTTACGCTTATGTGCGGTTCGCAATTCGGACCAGTGTGCATGTTTATTTAATTTGCGTTGATATCCGGTTCGCATTTCGGACCAGTATACGCGTTTCTTTAGGTTGCGTTGATGCACAGTTCGCATTTTGGGACAAGTGAGCAGGTTCATTTAACTTGGGTTGACGCGCGATTTGCGTTTCGGACCAGAACGCATGTTTATTTAAGTCCCGTCGATGCCCGACTCTTATGTCTATTCAACTTGCGTCGATTCATGGTTCTTTCTTCGGACCACTGCGCATGTTTATTTAACTTGCGTTGATGCGCGGTTCTCATTTCAGACCACTGCGCATGTTTATTCAACTTGCGTCGATGCGTGGTCCTTTTTTTCGGACAAGTGCGCATGTTTGTTTAAGTTGCGTTGATGTGCGGTGCTTATTTTGGACCGGATCGCATGTTTATTTAACTTCCGTCGATGCGCGGTTCGAATTTCAGGCCAGTGCCCATGTTTATTTAACTTGCGCTGATGAGCAGTTCGAATTTCGGATCATTACGCGTGTTTATTTAACTTGCGTTGGAGCGTGGTTCGCATTTCGAACCACTGCGCACGTTTATTTAACTTGCGTTGATGCGCAGTGCTTATTTTGGACCGGTGCAAATGTTTATTTAACTTGCGTTGGAGCGTGGTTCGCATTTCGGACCACTGCGCAGGTTTATTTAACTTGCGTTGATGCGCGGTTCGAATTTCGGAGAAGTGCGCATAATTATTTAACTTGCGCTGATGAGCAGTTCGAATTTCGAATCATTACGCGTGTTTATTTAACTTGCGTTAATGCGCGTTTCGAATTTCGGACCAGTGCGCATGTTTATTTAAGTTGCGTTGATGCGCAGTGCTTATTTTGGACCAGTGCAAATGTTTATTTAACTTGCGTTGGAGCGTGGTTCGCATTTCGAACCACTGCGCATGTTTATTTAACTTGCGTTGATGCGCGGTTCGAATTTCGGAGAAGTGCGCATGTTTTTTTAACTTGCGTTGATGCGCGGTGCTTATTTTAGATCAGTGCAAATGTTTATTTTAACTTACGTTGGCGCGTGGTTCGCATTTCGAACCACTGCGTATGTTTATTTAACGTGCGTCGATGCGCGGTTCTTATTTCAGGCCAATGCGCATATTTCTTGAGTTGATGCGCGGTTCTTATTCTGGACCAGTGCGCATGTTTATTTAAGTTGCGTTGATGCGCAGTTCTTATTTTGAATAGTGCGCATATTTAAGTTGCGTTAATGAGCAGTTCGCATTTCGAACCAGCGCGCATGTTTTTTTTTTAACTTGTGTTGATGCGTGGTTCGCATTTTGGACCACTGCGCATATTTATTTAATTTGTGTTGATGATCGGTACTTATTTTGGACCGGTGCAAATCTTTATTTAACTTACGCTTATGTGCGGTTCGCAATTCGGACCAGTGTGTATGTTTATTTAATTTGCGTTGATATCCGGTTCGCATTTCGGACCAGTATACGCGTTTCTTTAGGTTGCGTTGATGCACAGTTCGCATTTTGGGACAAGTGAGCAGGTTCATTTAACTTGGGTTGACGCGCGATATGCGTTTCGGACCAGAACGCATGTTTATTTAAGTCCCGTCGATGCCCGACTCTTATGTCTATTCAACTTGCGTCGATTCATGGTTCTTTCTTCGGACCACTGCGCATGTTTATTTAACTTGCGTTGATGCGCGGTTCTCATTTCAGACCACTGCGCATGTTTATTCAATTTGCGTCGATGCGTGGTCCTTTTTTTCGGACAAGTGCGCATGTTTGTTTAAGTTGCGTTGATGTGCGGTGCTTATTTTGGACCGGATCGCATGTTTATTTAACTTCCGTCGATGCGCGGTTCGCATTTCAGGCCAGTGCCCATGTTTATTTAACTTGCGCTGAAGAGCAGTTCGAATTTCGGATCATTACGCGTGTTTATTTAACTTGCGTTAATGCGCGGTTCGAATTTCGGACCAGTGCGCATGTTTATTTAACTTGCGTTGATGCGCAGTGCTTATTTTGGACCAGTGCAAATTTTTATTTAACTTGCGTTGGAGCGTGGTTCGCATTTCGAACCACTGCGTACGTTTATTTAACTTGCGTTGATGCGCAGTGCTTATTTTGGACCAGTGCAAATGTTTATTTAACTTGCGTTGATGCGCGGTGCTTATTTTAGATCAGTGCAAATGTTTATTTTAACTTACGTTGGCGCGTGGTTCGCATTTCGAACCACTGCTATGTTTATTTAACGTGCGTCGATGCGCGGTTCTTATTTCAGGCCAATGCGCATATTTCTTGAGTTGATGCGCGGTTCTTATTCTGGACCAGTGCGCATGTTTATTTAAGTTGCGTTTATGCGCAGTTCTTATTTTGAATAGTGCGCATGTTATTTAAGTTGCGTTAATGAGTAGTTCGCATTTCGAACCACTGCGCACGTTTATTTAACTTGCGTTGATGCGCAGTGCTTATTTTGGACCGGTGCAAATGTTTATTTAACTTGCGTTGGAGCGTGGTTCGCATTTCGGACCACTGCGCAGGTTTATTTAACTTGCGTTGATGCGCGGTTCGAATTTCGGAGAAGTGCGCATAATTATTTAACTTGCGCTGATGAGCAGTTCGAATTTCGAATCATTACGCGTGTTTATTTAACTTGCGTTAATGCGCGTTTCGAATTTCGGACCAGTGCGCATGTTTATTTAAGTTGCGTTGATGCGCAGTGCTTATTTTGGACCAGTGCAAATGTTTATTTAACTTGCGTTGGAGCGTGGTTCGCATTTCGAACCACTGCGCATGTTTATTTAACTTGCGTTGATGCGCGGTTCGAATTTCGGAGAAGTGCGCATGTTTTTTTAACTTGCGTTGATGCGCGGTGCTTATTTTAGATCAGTGCAAATGTTTATTTTAACTTACGTTGGCGCGTGGTTCGCATTTCGAACCACTGCGTATGTTTATTTAACGTGCGTCGATGCGCGGTTCTTATTTCAGGCCAATGCGCATATTTCTTGAGTTGATGCGCGGTTCTTATTCTGGACCAGTGCGCATGTTTATTTAAGTTGCGTTGATGCGCAGTTCTTATTTTGAATAGTGCGCATATTTAAGTTGCGTTAATGAGCAGTTCGCATTTCGAACCAGCGCGCATGTTTTTTTTTTAACTTGTGTTGATGCGTGGTTCGCATTTTGGACCACTGCGCATATTTATTTAATTTGTGTTGATGATCGGTACTTATTTTGGACCGGTGCAAATCTTTATTTAACTTACGCTTATGTGCGGTTCGCAATTCGGACCAGTGTGTATGTTTATTTAATTTGCGTTGATATCCGGTTCGCATTTCGGACCAGTATACGCGTTTCTTTAGGTTGCGTTGATGCACAGTTCGCATTTTGGGACAAGTGAGCAGGTTCATTTAACTTGGGTTGACGCGCGATATGCGTTTCGGACCAGAACGCATGTTTATTTAAGTCCCGTCGATGCCCGACTCTTATGTCTATTCAACTTGCGTCGATTCATGGTTCTTTCTTCGGACCACTGCGCATGTTTATTTAACTTGCGTTGATGCGCGGTTCTCATTTCAGACCACTGCGCATGTTTATTCAATTTGCGTCGATGCGTGGTCCTTTTTTTCGGACAAGTGCGCATGTTTGTTTAAGTTGCGTTGATGTGCGGTGCTTATTTTGGACCGGATCGCATGTTTATTTAACTTCCGTCGATGCGCGGTTCGCATTTCAGGCCAGTGCCCATGTTTATTTAACTTGCGCTGAAGAGCAGTTCGAATTTCGGATCATTACGCGTGTTTATTTAACTTGCGTTAATGCGCGGTTCGAATTTCGGACCAGTGCGCATGTTTATTTAACTTGCGTTGATGCGCAGTGCTTATTTTGGACCAGTGCAAATTTTTATTTAACTTGCGTTGGAGCGTGGTTCGCATTTCGAACCACTGCGTACGTTTATTTAACTTGCGTTGATGCGCAGTGCTTATTTTGGACCAGTGCAAATGTTTATTTAACTTGCGTTGATGCGCGGTGCTTATTTTAGATCAGTGCAAATGTTTATTTTAACTTACGTTGGCGCGTGGTTCGCATTTCGAACCACTGCTATGTTTATTTAACGTGCGTCGATGCGCGGTTCTTATTTCAGGCCAATGCGCATATTTCTTGAGTTGATGCGCGGTTCTTATTCTGGACCAGTGCGCATGTTTATTTAAGTTGCGTTTATGCGCAGTTCTTATTTTGAATAGTGCGCATGTTATTTAAGTTGCGTTAATGAGTAGTTCGCATTTCGAACCAGCGCGCATGTTTTTTTAACTTGTGTTGATGCGTGGTTCGCATTTTGGACCACTGCGCATATTTATTTAACTTGTGTTGATGATCGGTACTTATTTTGGACCGGTGCAAATGTTTATTTAACTTACGCTTATGTGCGGTTCGCAATTCGGACCAGTGTGCATGTTTATTTAATTTGCGTTGATATCCGGTTCGCATTTCGGACCAGTATACGCGTTTCTTTAGGTTGCGTTGATGTGCAGTTCGCATTTTGGGACAAGTGAGCAGGTTCGTTTAACTTGGGTTGACGCGCGATTTGCGTTTCGGACCAGGACGCATGTTTATTTAAGTCCCGTCGATGCCCGACTCTTATGTCTATTCAACTTGCGTCGATTCATGGTTCTTTCTTCGGACCACTGCGCATGTTTATTTAACTTGCGTTGATGCGCGGTTCTCATTTCAGACCACTGCGCATGTTTATTCAACTTGCGTCTATGCGTGGTCCTTTTTTTTCGGACAAGTGCGCATGTTTTTTTAACTTGCGTTGATGTGCGGTGCTTATTTTGGACCGGATCGCATGTTTATTTAACTTCCGTCGATGCGCGGTTCGCATTTCAGGCCAGTGCCCATGTTTATTTAACTTGTGTTGACGCGTGGTTCTCATTTCAGACCAGTGCGCATATTTATTTAACATGCGTTGATGCGCGGTTCGCATTTCGGACCACTGCGCATGCTTATTTAATTTGCCTCGATGTACGGTTCGCATTTCGGACCAGTGCGCATGTTTCTTTAGGCTGCGTTGATGCGTGGTTCGCATTTCAGACCACTGCGCATGTCTATTCAACTTACGTCGAAGCGTAGTTCTTTTTTTCGGACCAGTGCGCATGTTTATTTAACCCGCGTTGATGCGCGGTGCTTATTTTGGACCAGTTTGCATCTTTATTTATCCTTCGTCGATGCGCAGTTCACATTTCGGACCAATGCGCATGTTTATTTAACTTGCATCGAGGCGGAGTACTTAATTTGGACTACTGCGAATGTTTATTTAACTTGCGTCGATGTGCGGTGTTTAAAACTGACTACTGTGCAAGTTCATTTAACTTGCGTTTATGCGCTGTAGGAGGAGATTCATTTAATTTTTTTTTCAAAAATTCCCAAAAAAATTCAGAAGTTTTCCAATTCACTCAAAAAGCACCAGCCGTATGCATGACCCCCTAGAGACGGCTCATATCGAAAATAAATGAAATCTGATAAAAACTGTAGGAGGAAATGCATTTTGAATTTTTTTCTTCAAAAATTCTCTCATCGACTGAAAAAGACAGGCCATATTCACGACACCCTAAGCATGCCTCAGCCACAAAATAAATGATGTTTGATCAAAACTGCAGGAGAAAATGCATTTTGAGGTATTTTCATCAAAAATTCCCAAGTCGAGTCAAATAGCACAAGCCGTATGCGAGACCTACCTAAGGATGCCTCATAGCAAAAATAAATGAAATCGGATAAAAACTGTAGGAGGAAATGCATTTTGAAGTTTTGCTTCAAAAATTCCCAAAAAAATACAGAAATTGTCGGATCGACTAAAAAGCGCAAGTCGTATTCTCAACCCCTTAGGGATGCCTCAAACAAAAAAAAAAAAAAAAATATTGCCCGATCGACTAAAAAGCACAAGCCGTATGCACTCACACCAAGAATAAATGACATCGAATCAAAATTGTAGGGGTAGATGCATTTTGAATTATTTTCGAAATTTTTGCTTAAAAAATTCCCCAATAATACAAACTAAAAAAGCACAAGCCGTATGCACGACCCTTTAGGGGTGCCTCATACCAAAAATAAATGACATCGGGTCAAAAATGTAAGAGGAGATACATTTTAAAATTTCTTTAAAAAATCCCCAAAAATTCAAAAATCACCCGATCGAGTAAAAAAATACAAGCCGTATGCACGACCGCTTAGGAAATCCTCACACCAAAAATAAATGACATCGAATCAAAATTGTAGGAGTAGATGCATTTTTTTCAAAATTTTTGCTTAAAAAAATCCCCAAAAATACAAAAATTGTCCGATCGACTAAAAAAGCACAAGCCGTATGCACGACCCTTTAGGGGTGCCTCATACCAAAAATAAATGACATCGGGTCAAAAATGTAGGAAGAGATACATTTTTAATTTTTTTCTTTAAAAATTCGCCAAAAATTCAAAAATCACCCGATCGACTAGAAAAGCACAAGCCGTATGCACGACCCCTTAGGGATGCCTCACACCAAAAATAAATGACATCGAATCAAAATTGTAGGAGGAGATGCATTTTGAAACAAAGTTTACTAAATAAACAACTAACTAACTAACTAACGGACACCGCCCGCAAACCGATAGGAATACCCCAGCTTACGTGTAACGTAAGCTGGGCTAAAAAGTACAAATACGACTCCAGGTTTTGTAAACATTCTCTTGTTTGCCAGATTGGGAGAAAATACATCATTCATTAAAAGGCAGGCATCAGACATGTCAAGCCCTTGTTCAGACAAGCATACTCGAAATGAAACGCAGTATATTATTAACATCGTTCATACATTTCTTACCGAGAAAAACGTAAATACTATATAAATAGTTGAAATACATATTCTCTCAATGTGTGAAGTTACAAAACTGAGAAAACTTAATGGTAAAGAGGACCGAAATACAACTGCAATGTATGTTCTTTCACTGTGTGAAGTTACAAAACTAGGATAAAAGTTATTGACTAAGACAAAGATGGATAGGTAATTGTTTACGAACGGACGAACATGGCCCTTATCCTTTAGGCAATTTTGATTGAACCTAACAATGCCTTTTAGAACTAGACTTTTTGTGTTTTGTAGTCGGTTCACGAATTATCATTTCAACTAAATTGGAACTACTGTTCAGTTGCATCTCGCTTCCCTCGCACCAAGAGAATCGCATGTAGTTCATATTTTAACAAGAAAGTTGACAATAGATATTGTAAAATCCAAAAAGAAATAACGACTCAATTCCTGGTATAAAGGGTAACTACAAGCCTTGGGCCGTTCGCCACATCCTATGTTCGGTAGTTACTTTAATGTTTTAGTTGCGATTGTTTAATGGCTTGATGCGTAATAAAGTCATGATAGTAGATACTTTTCCACGCTTTCAACTGTGAAAACATTTTTCGTATGGAGGATAAACCGACGCTCTGGTGTTTGCCGCAACGCCCTCTACTAAACCCTTGCGACATGTGTCCTCCTTTAACGGTATCTTTAGCCACACTATTCTGTTTATCACTATTTACTCATTGGTTATTTCACATGAACTTTGATGTCCTATGGTATTATCACAGTTTGCCTCCAACACAGACAGTACTCGTCACGTTTCGTTTTGTTAGATGCAGTGCCTGAGCACAGTTTGTGTAAACCCCACAATTATGCGCCTCACCCAGTCACACAGGAACGGTGTGTATCTCAATCCACGCACCCATGTCCTTGCTGTCAATGTCCGACTACCATTTTGATTGGTCAAATAATTAGTGCTTAATAGCAAATATTGATGCGTAAAAATGCTTTCCTTGCCTTGAATACCACCCCAGTTGCCTAAATATTCATTAAATTGCCAACCTGTTAATTAATAGTTGTGTGTTTGTACTTATGTATATTGAATACTATGGCAATGTCCATGTTCTTTGCAATAAAACTAGAAAGTTAACCACTGATATTTCAGGTAAATTTCAGTATTCTCCTTTTTTTTTCATTTTTGCCGGTTCTTTCCAGCTTTTTGATAATAGCTTTTACCCGGTAAAATCAAAACCCTGGATATAGCTTCTTGGTAGTTTAGTCATTGCTTAGTATTTCAATGATTTGATGTTCTGCAATCCTAGACGACTGTAATCTAAAATCAATGCAGGTACACTCAGTTACATAGGAAGATCAAGACAAGAATTATCACTTTGGACAATTGCACTTGCCAATGAAATTTTTTGATGTGAAAATCTTACTCAGCTCCAAGAAGTGGCTGCATACTTACTAGATCTAGTCCCTGCTACCATTCCCCGTAGTGAAAGGGCTATACACTTGTAAACAAATGCCAGTTGTTTCGGAAGATCTGTGATTTCCATATTATCTTCTGTCACACATGTTGTACATCATTGCCGTTATATTTTTTATAAAGACAAATAAAGACCTGTCACAGAGGGGCCTCAAAGCTAGCGAAAGTGACTTGTATATCGTTATGTAGTGAGAAATTGATACGGGACACCTAACCGCAGCAGCAAAACGCTTCTTGGAGATAATTTTTCCTTGGCCACTTTGCACTTTTACATTTCGAATTTCTTGACTTTTACACACACGAATTTCTTTTTACGCACACACAGAGATATATAAATATGGCAAGATAAAGTTCATCTTACGTCAATAGTCAACTGATCTGAGAACAGCACACTCAGATTTTGTTATATAATTCAATAACAATAAATTTTTCATAATGAAATTATATGTTTTTTTCAAGCTACTGTCCCACTTCAGGTGAGCTCCGAGGCAACAGTGCTAAATTCTGAGCCTCTACTGTGCCAATACTTGCAAACACCTGCGTATGCCATAGAAATAAAAATCAGTGAAATACTAATGTAGAGTTCATATGTTATATGTAAGGCAAATTGTACACTACAAACTATCACCAGCCAAAAGCCGACATTAACAAGTAATTATTTGTGAAAAACAAGCAGGGCCCCAACCGCCCCCCCCCCCCCCCCCACATTCATAGGGGTATAAAGCGATGACGGACAGACGGAAGGACAGACGGACACCCCAAACCTATGGGCCCCAATCCGAAGGGTTGGGGCCTAATTAGCACTAAATCTGTCATATACAAGGAGTGAAACATAAAATTGAATAGCACATCGTAATTGGCAAAACTGAAAATATGTTCTTTTAATGTGAAAACAGCATTTTCACCGCTTATTTCAGCCTTATTTACAAACTAAGCGTCCCGAAACTCACCATGTGATCCTTACTATAAGTCACGATAACCTTCTGCAGCTAACAGACCAGTTTGTAATTTAACCAATTACGATGCGCTGTTCAATTTGAATGTTCTTTGCCTCGAACTGACATCAAGATTCTGTTGAGTGACAAATTATCCCAACTCTTTAAAGAAAAAATCCCTGATTTTTTCTTCCACACAATATGCACTTTTTTTACAATTATTCTCATAGCAGATTTAGAGAAAATACTGCATGTCGTAACTTGGGATAACGCATACTGCTATTTCATTATCTATCATGAACGTATAGATATTATAGGAAAAGGGAAGATTAAGAAAGTTAAGAACTCATAAATACTGATCTACCAGACTTTTTTCGCTGATATTTGCTCAAATTATAAATTTCCCTGAGTTTTCCATGTTGTGGACACCCTGATATAAACAATATTAAAATCAGAATGTCATAAAAAATACTGGCTTACTCGTACACTTAAAATAACACAGAGTACTGTTAATCTGTATATATTCTCTTCATAGTTCTGAAGTCGATCTAATGAAATACCCACCTCTTTATTTCCTGAAACACTCGAGATATAAACTTTGATCACCATTTTTACTGGTAAAGAAGACAAAACTGTATCGATGGATGTATTAGTATCACAACTGATGTCGGAAATAATTAAGCTGCTGTTAGGATTAAGAGGATTTAAAACTAACTTTTCTGGTTGTTAAAACCCGGAAGTTCACAACAATAATAACTGATAGGCTATGCACCAAATAGTCTCCGTCGTGTAATGGGAGAGTAATCAAACAAAGGTGACATGCCAAATGTGACCCAACGTACTCGAAGTTCACAAAATATCAAAATCCGCAGGTAGCACTTCAGTCACCATGTATCCACGGAGATGGTACTGTGTTCCTCTGTAGATATGGCACTAGAACGAAACCGACCGCAAGTGGCACCTCAAGCACTCTGCTACATGTGTAAAGCCGACGGTGTGGCAAACTGCCTTCACATGACCTACGTCGGCTTGAGCCAAGTGCAAATGACGTGCCGCGTCATTCCGGTGGAGCCCAGTCCACTCGCACACACTGCATACAAAGTGCATGTGCTTCAGTCGATGTCGCTCACGCCTATGCAAATTTGTGACAAACTTGCCACAATCACGACACATCCTAGATCTGTTAACATAGTAATCAAATATTGTTATATCATCTGTCGTAACAGCTGATAAAAAATAAAAAATTATGCACCAAGCTGCGCCTGAAAAATAAGAGACTAGCTCACCTGCAATGACGACGGTAGAGCAGACAGGGTCCAGCGAGCCTGAAAACATTAATAACAGTTCCAGCAATGCCGATGTATTTTAAAGCTACTCGTCGCTTGCGTTGCTGTTTGTAATCAAAATGAGACCTGACTACACATTAATTTATACAAACTTATGTATTGACATTATTAATTCTTCATTTAATATTTACAACTAAGCGTAGATTAATATCAATTGTGTCACGACAATGTCGACGCAATTGTTTATGCAATCAGCTAATTCCACACAATCAAGTCCCAATCACTAATCAAATTCATTGTCCATTAGATGTTGCGGTCGTCTTTTTCGAATACGTCGAAACTCAGCTCACGTGTTGTCCTCTGAGGCTGCGATGGCGTTAGATTGACCTAGCTCCTCTGCACTATCGCTCAGGTCCCTTGTAGTAACGTCTTCCTGTCCTGTGTTGACGGTCCTGTTGATCTCAGCACCACCAACAGTAGCTTCTACCTCTTCTGTTTCTGTTTCGGGAGAGTCGTCAAACACGATGGATAGATCAAGAACGTCAGGCTGCTCCAACTCGAGCACTTCGTTATCAATACTGTCAAGCCAACTAGTATTTACAAGCTCCCAAGGATGATGCAGGCGAAGTTCGTCAAAATGGACAACCTTATGTTCGTTTGTTTCGACAAGTACCAATTCGAAACAAAACATTTGACAGAGGATTCAATACCACAAACGGACTTTTCTATAACACCCTCATTTATTTTTAAGCCAGTTCTTCTGCAAAACATTGTCACACAAAACTAAATCTAAACGGTAAAATCGATTGCATTTAGAGTCACAATACCGTTTTGCAGAAATATCACCGCTGACAATTTTTTTATGTTACTTTCTGAGTTTCACTGAATCTAGCCTGTAAATCAATCACACAAGCTGGGTAACTTTGAACTTCGGTCTCATCCAAAAACTTAAGCTGAAAATCGACAGGCTGTGTCAGTTCTCTGCCAAAAACTATTGCCGGTAACCGTGCGAGGTGTGGCTCCGTAGTACATGGAGGCGAGTTCAACACACCTGTCCCAATTACGTTGATCTTTATCAACCAAACTGGTAGCAATACTCATCATGGTCCGTTTTGCACGTTCGACTTGACCATCGGAATGTGGCCGTGCTGGAGTACTCTCCATTTTCTTTATGTTCAGCAACGAACAAATAACATTACTTTCAGAATTAGACCCTTGGTCCGAAAGAATAAATTTGGGAATACCAAACCTGCACACCCATTCTCTCACCAAAACTTAGCTCACAATTTCAGCTCTCTTGTTGGGTAGTGGATAGCAATCTGTTCATTTAGAAAAATAATCGAAAACTACCAAACAACAGACGATACCATGCGGAGTTTCAGACAATGGACCACAGATATCTAATGCAACACCTGGTACCTGATTTTGCAAATAGGCTTTATTGTAACGAGGGGTGGCTTGTTCTTTTGACACATTTCGCAAGTCTGAATCCATCTCTTTATTTCTTGTCGGAACTTGACCAGAAGAAACGCTTTCGCATTGCTAAGTTACATCTGAGGTGGCCGAGATGATCTGACTTGTCACAAACACTAGATAAAAACTGTGAACGAAATTTAGTCGCCAGATAATTTGCCACGAGGTTCTAGACATATCTGTGCTCTCCCATTTTCCGAAAAGAATGCCACCCTTAAGAACTGTACGATTCCATTCTCCCCAATAACATTTTATCTCGCTACCCAGGTGTGATATTTCGCAAAAGGCAGGTGTTAGTATTCCTTCGGACTTTAGTATATGTATATAAATCCAATACTGGGGTCTCACTTATGACACAATTTTACTGTTGTATCTAATCATTGGTAGTATCAGCTAAGGTGAAACTAAATTTGCCTGCAAATGGCAAGGCTTCAGCGAGGAAAATTAAATACGATTAGAAGAAACTGGGTAAAGATACAGAAGTACAAGAGAGATGCAACTGCAGTCAGAAATATCTTCCAGTTAGAGATGAAGACGAAACGGCTACTGAAAAGTATGTTAAATTTATTGAAGCTAATCAAGAAGTGGGGAAGTAAATCTTGCCAGCTTTACGATCTGCTAAAAACAAGCAATGCACAGATGACAAAAGAATACAAATAGCAGGAGAAAAAGTTGTCCAAGCAGTTAAAAATTCTATCAAAGTCCAAATCAATCTGATAAAAAGTCACTAGGTGCGGCAAAAACAATCTTTTTACAAAGCTAAGATAATATCATAGAGGATTACAACAACAGAATTTTTAAACAGTTAAAAACGCCAATAGAAACAATCAATACAAGCTTAGCTAGCACCTAATAAACCAATGTCAGTGGAAGGAAGGCCAGAACAGGTCAACTAAAAGGAAATTGCAAGAGGGAAAGGATATAAAATGATTTGGATTGCCGGAAATCCACCAGAGATTGATGATACTGACGAAGAGTTACTTCAGATACTTGGGGGTCTGCATAATGCAGATGGTCCATTCACCTTAGAAGATTACTGTAAGGCTAAAGCTAGACTAACTGTGGGTAAGTCATGTGGTGCTGACAATGTACAACCTGAGGTACAGAAAACATTTGAATCTAATCAAAAAATGCTAGAGGTCTGTTATTAGGCTCTCCTTCATGGCTAGAAACCAGACGAGAAGTCTGTGATGAATTTTGTGCTAATCCCAAGGTCTGGATAGCTTTCAAAAGCTTGAAACTACAGAAGTGTAAGTCTGTGCTGCAAAAATGAAAAATTATACAACAGAATGATCTTGAATCGAATCTGTCCAGCGCTGAACCCCCACGTTAGACAGGACCAAAACAGAATAATCACGAATAACCACTACAACATACCGAAGAATAATCGAGAAAGTCAAAGACAAGATATTATTTTGTTTATTGATTTTAAAAAGACATTTGGCAATATTCACCGAGAAAAAGTAATCAATATATTCAGCTCACATGGAACACCTGAAAGACTGTTCAGAGCAATAGAATAGTGATGTGTGAAGGAAGAACGGCTAGAGTTGTGTCACCAGATGGAAAAGCAGAACTTTTAAAAATCCTTGCTGGCATTTTACAAGGCGGTAGCCCAGCCCCAGACTTACTTCTTCTAGCTCTCAATAATGCAATATGCAAGGTATTGAACAGCCAAGAAGAAAAACCAGATTTCAGAGTGAGAAGAAGGCTGAACAGAAAAGAAGTACCCGAGGTTTAAGCAGGCCTGTACTTCGTTGATGATATCGTTCCGCTCAGTGAAGGAACAGAGCAAGCTCAGGAAATGCTTACAATTTAGAAACTTCTGCATATGGAATAAGAAAACGATGCGAAGAATGACAAGGCCTTGGCATATAACCATTGTTAAGAAGTGATCATAGAGTTTATGTACTTTGGATCTCTTGAAAGGGGTACAAATGCGGAAATCAAAAGCGAATTGATTTTGAATTGGTGGCATATAATAAACTGCGGTTGATTTGACGGCCATCATCCAGAAAATTTCAGCTAAGACTGTTAGCCACCATGGTAGAATCTGTCATGCTGTACGCATGTGAGTCATGATCTTTAACATCACAACTCCGCAGTAAATTAGATGGCACTTATATAAGATTCCTTACAAGCGAGTTTCGAAAACGTTAGTAAGACCATATCACCAATAAGGAACTACATGGTGAAATAAAGAAGTTGACAGATCAACTCAGAGGTAGAAGACTGAAACTCGCGGGTCAATACTATCGACACCCAAAAGAGGCGGCTTCCAGTTTAGTATTATGGACTCCAAGAACATTGGTTAGAGAGCTTGAAGAGAAAACCTGGAACCAGGGAAAATGTAATGCAAGATTGAGTCCGATGGAGTCATACTGATCGAGACAAAGCGTCTTCACCCTGGTATGTAGGTGTGTATTAATCAGTTTTATTAACGAACAAGTTTAATTTCAACGAATTGCCACACAATTATATTTTGTTGCAATCTGACCAATCCTAATCAATCAGGATTAAGCGCTCTGACCAAAAATTAGCACTGTATCAATCTGGGTGTGATAAAAATTGTATATGTAAAATATGTAAAGCATTGACCAATTCAAACCTAATTTCCGTTACAGAGGATGTGCAAATGTGTTTAGGTAAAATTGAATTTATTGTATTATCGCCCATGTAAACATTTGCTTATTTCAATCGAAACGTTTCAGATTTATTTGACCACAACCTGTCCCAAGTTGTCGCTCAACTTCTACGTCTAGAACAAAGTAAAATAATCATTCTTCGGGCAATGTTGATTGCAATAAAATCTTGTACCCATTAATGAATACACCCTTTGAACACTTTTAATATCACCACTTCTTGTTACTGAACAAACAGTCATATCCTTTCATGACTCGAGCTTTGGATATATTGAAATATTTTAACAGAAACAGTTTTGTTGTTGACAAAACGTTCATTTTCTTCTGACCAAGAAGATCTATTGAACTCTTTTAATAAAACCATTGTTAATGATGCAAAAGTTTCCACTAGTTTCCTTCTGACAAGGAACTTTTGATCTATTGAACTCTTTTGATATCAACACACTTTGCTATTGTATAAATACTCATATCCTTTAATAAAATTAAACCTTGTAGCAATCCTACATGGTTTGTGAAAGGGAGTGCACTTGTACTGAGTGAGCCTAGCGTTTCAGATCGCTTCAATACACCTTTACATCGCCAATCACGTCATCTCTAAGCACAAGAGTTTTTACATAATGGACAGGCCGAGCTTGGAATATCTCGTCATATCAAATACAAGTGACCCCGAAATAGTATATTTCCTAAACGAGAGTCGAACTACGAAAGACCTACTTATAAGGCATGACCTTGAGGTGATCCGAGGAACAATAGAGATTTCACAGATCAATAACTGCCAACAATATCAGTCGAAAGTGGAATATATGCTCTCACTATACTGCTAACAATGAATCACAGGAAAGTAAAAAACTTAGCATGCAGCTTAACTTTTTACAATCGCTTACGTTCGTGTAGAAAATTTGGTATTTGGTTGGTATCCCGGTTAAGTTAACAGCAACAAAAAACATGCCCAGCCATGTTATTGAAATGACTTTCAAACGAACGAGCACGTCTGCAACTAATTTTATGATGCGTCAACTTTAGCGACACCCACATAGGGACAACACAACAACTATGCACTCAGTCTCTTTCTAACACAAAGTATGATATTATTCCTCTAGAAATTCTTTTAGATATAGATAATTATATATTGTATCAAACTGGGTATGCAGCAACGTAAATATTTTTGCTAACAATTTTTGTTCATCAGTTCAAACTCGTCACTGACTGCAAAGTGCTGATTTCTATTTTCAGGCTGAAGAAAAGAATAGACACAGCTACTACTCCAAGAACGAGAAGATACACCATTGCTTTTTATACGATTACGAGATCGAATATCGCAAGCCCAGTAACGACACGAATGCTGATAGTTTGAGTGGGCTTTCACTTCTGGGAAACCTCAAGAGTTCATCTGAAGAAAAAATTGGAATTTTTTCACTTTCCTTCTCGATAATGTTTCAATATTCTTCAAACTGATCCCCCAATCTATGAGAAAAGATCCACTGTTATCTCACGTTTTAGACCAGGAACGGATGGCTTGCACAGATGATACAATGTCGTCGTATCGTTCTCACAAACCCGATATTGGTATTACAACAATGCTTGCTGCTTGGAATATTTGTTCTGGAATAATTCCAAACTATATTTTTAAAGGAAGAAAATCTAATGATTATAACATGAACAAAGTTATTGAAACTCGCGTGTTTAAATATTAGCAGATCAGCGACCAAATCAACAATTCACCTATGAGAATGGTCTAATCAGGTGTTGAAAATAAAGCCCAAAGCTGATTCATTTCAAGGTGATGTTTATCAGCAACATTGACTCACATTCAAGATCACCTGAAATGCGCATCGTAGATAATATCACCGCCTCCGAAGCGATAAAAGTGTTGCAGGAACTGTTTAGAACTTATGGGATATGAAACACGATATGTACGGAGAATGGCTCAACTTTCCATTCTACCGCTTTCAAGAAATTTCTCAAATTATAAACTATGAACTAATGGCTTCGCAGAGTGAATGGCAAACTGATTGAAATCGAATCAGGTCATTATATAAGACTGTCGAAGAAGTATGGGCTAGAGGACTAACTTTGAGATTTTGTGGGATCCAACTTAATTAAGCTTCAATTTCACAGTAACTGATAAAGTTATCGTGTAGTTTTAAGCATAATTAATGTTACTTTTTTCACTCTTTTATATAAGGCCTGTGTTTAAAACAGTTTGCAGTAAATTAAAGCGCAGTTAAAATTGCAGTAGAGTACAAATGATTAGAAACAACATTTAGGCTGTTAATTTACTGTGGTAAACGTGTTTACTGACTATTTAAAAGTTAGGAAACCTAGCTTAAACATACATGTCAGTAAAGAATAAAAGTCAAGCTCTTATTTGCTGTAGTTTTTGTAAGACTGTTAACAGTAACTGAGTTTTGCTTAAAGAACTTTCAAGAGAGTTACTTGGTTGCTCAACGGACTATTTTGAGTGATTCCTGAGCACAGTTTAAGTTACGTTAAGTTTGGTACTTCATTTAGTTGCATAATGTCCCCAAAAGCGACAATACATAACTAAACAAATGGGAGAAAAACATATAACGGTTAAATTTTCAAGCTCATAAGTAATTTAATTATGCTTGGATTAAGATATATTCTTAAAGGCTATAGGTGCTTTTCTCCACAATTAGTCTAAAGTTAAAAGCTGGTAGCAGAACAGACAAAACGCATAACGATCTTTGAGTTCATGATTTAATCCAGTACCGGGAGTTTCCGAAAAGAAGCTCCCCCCATATAAAAGCCCCGGGGCTCTTATTAGGAAACTGTTTCCAATAGAAGCCCCAGGGTTTCTATTTGGAGTTAAAATAAAGACCTGAAAAAAATCGTTTCCTAATAAAAGTCCCCCTCCGTCCCTGCAAGTCTTTTTAGGACTCGTGTTTACTCGCAAAGCAGACACGGTGCACTTTATCCTTTGCTATGAGGCAGCCCCTAGACATGTTCTGTGTCGTTGCTTAATCCTGTGCTGGCGAGCAGACACCCTCTCCCCACTGCCACTTTTACTCCGAAGTATTAATGGAAATATAACGGGCCTAGTACTGAAACGGGCGGCGTGATGTTGCCCCTCCTCAACTGCAAGTCTTTTTAGAACTCGTGTTTACTCGCAATGAAGACACAATGCACTTAATACTTAGATGTGAGGCAAACCCCTAGACACGTTCTGCGTCGTTGCTTAATCCTGTGCTTCGCACAAGGCACCCCCACCCCCACTTTATCAGACTTTTTTTAGTTACTATTGTTTTTGTGTGTTTTGTTATATTTTGTGCGAATATCCGCAGCATGTAGCGCTTTAATAAGAGGTTCATGATAAATTCTCTTTTTACCAATTAAAACTTATCGACAACCCCCCCTCCCCCATCTAAAAAATGGAAGCCCCGGGACTCTAATTAGGAAACTGTTCCCTGATTGAAGCCCCGGGGCTTATATTTGGTTTCTTAATGAGCGCCTCAAATTGGCCAGTTTCCAAATAGAAGCCCTGGGCTTCTTTTCGGAAAGCCACTGTAGTCTTAGAGTAGAATGTGGGTAGATGTTATGTTATGCTTTTGAGTGCGACACTTTGCGCCTGCGCAAACAAAATGAGTTCAACAAAACTTCCTCGTATGCAACACCCTGTGACCAAATGTAGACTGACAAGCTTCACATACAATGCTGGCTGGAGTTGTAACAGATTTTAGTTTGGATGGAGTTAAAATATGGCCGTAATTTCTTGCTGATAGAACAGCGGCCTTCAAAGCTAGGACAAAATATGCAGCAAAATAAATCCTAAAGAACCAAGCTTCAATACAAAGCCAGGTAACTCGTTTCTCGAAACGGACTCTTAGTTAGACTTCGGTTTTCTAGCTCCAGAATTTCTTAGTCGGTCTTTCAGCTCCAGAATTTCTTCTCTTTTTAATTACCCCGCGGCCAAAATTGGTGTCTGTCTGTCTGTCTATCCGTCACGCTAATCTTGTAAACACCATAGCCTGAAAAGTACTTGACCGATCATCACGAAATTTTGTGCAGGGAGTAATCAGGTAAAGAACTAGGCGGTATTAATTTTGGGTTCGTTCACAAAATTCAAAATGGCTGACCTTTGCCATCTTGAACTTTTCGTGAAAAATCTTCCAAACAGAATTAGTGAAAAACTACTCTGCTGATCATAACGAAATTTTAGACACACATTTAAAGGATCAAAATCTCGGCTCATGTTGATTTTCGGCTCGATTGGAAAATTCAGAGTGGCTGCCATCTTGAATTTATCGTGTAAATGCGATAAGTGATAAAGGTCTTTTACGATCATCACCCAATTTTATGCACACATTTACCAGGTCTAATTCTTGTCTTCTACTGATTCTGGGTCCGATTGAAAAATTCAAAATGTCTGTCAGCTACCATCTTGAATTTTTCGTTAACATTTCTTGTAAACGCGACAACTGAAAAAATACTTGGCCGATCATCACCAAATTTTTCACATTACCCGTCAAAATATACCCTTGAGCAGACCTGGACGTGGGCCAAGTGGTATTGCCATCACTGATGGCTCTTGTTTTCTTCTGTCGCAATCAAAGTGTTATTTCCTATATACTGAAACAAGGCGGCATCAAATTAATCAGGTTGTCTCGTTTTGAAATGGAAGCTCCTGTACTCTAACCGTGATTTGCTGCTTAGCCAAACATAAGTGGTTTTCTGAACTTTCTCGCGGATCTAGCTTCTAGGACTGGCGTTATAGTTCATAATAGGTCAGCTCTAAGTGACACGATGTTTCAGCCCAGGAGTGCACTATGGCTTCTCATACAGTGGCTTAATGAAATTGTCGCTGGCTTTACAGAACTCAGCACTATTTTGGAGAGAAATTTATTCAAATGGGTTTCCCCTTTAAAATACGTTTTCTTGAAGCGTTTTTTTCTGCTAACTGCTGTGGAGAATTTCACGCTTTACATAAAAAGGTTGATCAATCCAGTTATAATTCAACCTCTTGCTTCCTTACTACGTAAAATCCATATTCCTTCAAAACGGTTCGGTACTTCACACAATGGCTATTCTCGCTCTGTTGGGTAGCAAGTCATGTAGTCCCATCGATAGGACATCACTGCGGTCGGAATTCTTGCTGTCGATACCAATGCAACAAACTGATACTTACTCGTAACGAGAATTTTAACAACACCTGTACATTTCATTCTATCGAAATTATAGGAGTGAAGTATCAATATATCAAGAAGCTTACCTTCTAAAGGGAATGAGCGTATTTGCAAATAAAACTAACATTACAACCCAAAATTTGGACATGTTTCTCATTCGTTTCACTCCACTTTGGGTGTGTCTGTGTGTGTTTTGTTACTTGCCTGTTGATGACCTCGCCCAATACAAGAGTAAACATCCTATTCATGAACGAACTAGCCATTAACCTGAGTCCTTTTGTTGCAGTTATGGTTAACAACAGAACCCAAGAGGTCCTTCCAGTAACAGAAGTCTAGGTAAAAAGGCACATGAGTAACATAATTAGTGTTATTGCTGAATTCCATCTCAATCACGATCAGTTTGTAGCTGCGTATTTGCACGAATTTTAGGGGGAGGGGGATTAATTGGCTTCAATTAATGTTACAATACCGATATGCGATGCTGATGTATTTGTTGTTGTTGATTTTATTGAACGTATTAGTCATGAAGCTCCACTTAAGTTTAATTTTTGTTACTTTTAATGAGAATTTCGCGATTGAGCCCCGCTAATAAATATTACGGGTAAATTAGTTTTTGTTATTTTGCGCCATTATTAAAAAATACCAGTGTTGTCTGGCATTAATCAGATTTATTTGAAACAGAACGGGCATTCATGGCTCCTAAAACGGATTTGTTACAGAATGCTTTGGTAGAATTCCCCACTGTAATTAAATTCTGTGGTGTCTGCCGAGAAGTTGAAGTTTCTTTTTATTGATCGATAATTACATTAATTTGCCTACGCCTACAACTTTGCCATTAAGTATATTCAGATATTAGATATGTCTTACTTGATAACAGATCACGTGGTCTAATTTTCACACTCATTGTGTCAGATGTCGTTACTAAGAAATACATGCAGCCAACCTGTACTTTCACTCATCGCATGCGTCATCTCATGCATGACAAGAAGTTAAGAGATAATTCCTAAGAGCTAATACAGATTTATTATTGACGAAAAGTTATCTAAATATATAACATTTTCTTTTGTTGTGAGGGGACGCAAGTAGACAGACTTTGAGGGGACGCAGATAGACAGATTTCCGGATACCAGACTTGATTCGCTACGACTTAGATAACAAATAACAGTCGAAGTAAACAACTTTAAAATTACTCTATCTATTGTATAAAACCTAATCATGAACTGTATTTTATCACCTTTAGTATGGGAGCATATTTTGTAGTAGTATAGGGATAGGATAAACACCCGTTCCGCGGACCGCGGACACACGGACCCCCCCACCCCCACCCCCTACCCTAGCAGATCCCCCACCCCCTACCCCTAATAAAACTCGGGTCGTCAGACCAGCTTAATTTAGCACGTATGTTAATGGTTTTTTAAGCACCAATGTTACATAATGAATTGAGGTTATCCTTTTGTGATTGATACGGGGGTCGATTTCTTGTGGGTGCATAATTGGTTTTTTGACCATCAACGTTACATAATGAATAGTGGTTATCCTTTTGTGAATGATACGGAACTTGATTTCCTGTGAGTGGATAATGAAATAATTATCTCATGACCACACTACGGACTTGGTTTGAAGTGCATGTATAGAATTTTACATGACGTCAGACGCTGAACGGAAGGTATATAAGCATATCTTTTCCGACCTTCTATCATTATTTTCATTACACTGCGGATATATATCAATTTGGAAAATGTCGGAGGGCGCTGTAGGATATAGTCCTAACCAAGGAGACATTCACCCACCCAATTGTTTGTCTGACAGCGTTCAGTTTAATGAAGCATTCATTAAAGAGTACAACACGGTAGTCGCTGAGAAAAGAAGAAAAAGGAGACATATACTCGATGTTAACTTTGAAGCCATTCGTAGGAGACTAGAAGAAGACTACCAAATCACCTCTGACAAAGGTAACCACTTTAATGTATTATATATCTTATCTCAATGGTTTTAATTATAATTATAAAAAACAAACAAACTCAACCATTCATTCATACAAAAATCTTAAATGTAAATAGTTTTATAATTTTATATTTTAGGGTTTAATGAAGAAATCGACGACGTACACTACAAGAAAGTACTTGGGCATGGTTTGAGCGTCATTGTTTGGGATAACAATGGCACAACGCAAATAAACTTTGTGCAGAAAATGAGCTCTGAGACCACGCTACAAATCAATTTTTCTCTAGACGAACGGAAAGCCTTGGAGCTTAGACTCGACGGTCTTTTTCAAGCTATGAAGAAATGCGAACGAGACAGGGCCTATTCTTTGAAATCATATCACATCATAAAGACAATCCATGCTGATGTAACGTACTCTAGACGAGGACCCAGGATAGCTATGTATTATGCTCGTCTCAGCAGGTCTCAAAACCGTCCAGTTCCAACACTCTGTGGCACAATCTTCTTGAGCAAGAAGCAATTCCTTCGTCTATTGCAAATCAATGGGCGCATTGAAATAGATATTCCCGAACTCAAATCTCAAAAGCTGTGTTATTTAGAAGACGATCACACAAACCGAATGGTGAAATTGCAGTGTTCCAAGTGCACCCCTTTTCACTTTTTATCCTTTATGTAGCCATCCCGAAAAAGGGGACTATTTGAACTTGACTTTAATTACTGATCATTCATGCATTCTATGTAAATATGAAAATAAAATAGTTATGATAATCAAGAACCTGGCATTTAATTTTTTGACTTTGACAAGGACACATGATTTCTTTCAAAGGTCCCACCACTATGTCTATAAGTGGAACCACAGGGAGTGGTAAAACGACATTTTATTAAACATAAGCATCTTATGTTTGAACCTATTCCCGAGAAAATGTTATATTGTTGTGGTATCTGGCAGAAACAATTTAGCGAAATGGAAAAGGAATTCTCCTTCATGGATTTCCACATAGGTCTCCCAAGTGAAGAAACCATTGACAGTTTCAGTGATGGAAATCACAACATTATTGTTATAGACGATCTCATGCAGGATGCAGCAAAAAGCGCAACCGTTGAGCATCTTTTTACTCGGGCTTCACATCACCAAATGTTGACTAATATATATCTGAATCAAAACATGTACTGTCCTGGCAAGAATTCACGCAGTATTAACCTCAACACGCAAGTACTTGTTTTAATGCGAAACCCGAGAGACACCTTTCAAATTAACATTTTAGGGCGTCAAATGGGGGATTGGAGAACATTGGAAGAAGCTTTCCACGACGTTCATAAGACTCCCTTTTCCTATTTGGTGGTAGATCTTAGCCCCTATACGGAAGAGAAATATAAAATTCGCACGAATATATTCCCAGGAGAGGATACTATTGTTTACATACATAAAGAATGAAATATAGCATTTGCTTCATTCCAGCTTCAGAAAGTGTTAGAAGAAAATGTCTAAATTATTAAACATGCACAAACATTTTGTGTTATTATTACTCACTACGCACAAACTTCAAGCTCGGGCTTTACTGGAAACTCTCACATCGAAACAAGGTCGTGTCATTGAAGAAATAATAACAAATATTCCCAATATTTCCAAATCCAAGGAACTGGGAGCGCTGTTGCAAAAACGAAAGAGGGTACTCGGTAAAATTACAAATCCGGGTTTGAGCGTTAAGGAAAAACTCACTTTAATAGCTAATCATCAAAGGCAAATATACGACACCTTAATCCTTATCTCATCTTCCATCTTGAAGAACATTCTGAAATGAAGTTTACCGCGAAAATGGTACTGGTGCCATTCGACAAGTACCAAAGATTAATGAATGATACTTCCGTAGGAGAGGACAATAATGAAGAAGTAAAGTCGCACACTGCTGAGGCTGCCACTGAACCCCGTTTTATACAAGATTCTCCTCTGGACACTTCTATTAAAATTTACCATGATAAATTGAATGTTGATCGCATTCTAGAAACGATTCCGAAATATACACAGCACCGTGCCAGACAATTGTTGTGGGTAATAGAAGGACACATTTCCTGGAACGAAAGAGGAGAAATTCTTATTAATGGAGAGCTTGTAAAACATTCTCAGATTATTGACTTAATCAAACATGCGGTGCAGTCTTATAAGCGAGGTAACCCTATTGGAAGTGATCAGTTCTACGCAGAACTCCAGAGGATAAATACCCCGAAAAGTTTAATAAGGAGTGAACATTGGAGAGGAGCGGGAACTGCGCAAACCAAATGGATTCCACCATCTGGCATTCCTGAACTACCCGTAAAGAAGCAGAAGAAAAGTCAGTGGATATCGATATGACTGACGATGAATATTTGGCTGAAATTTACTTCAATCCGGAAAGTCCTGCTTCCTTCACATCTCCAGACAATGTTTTTAAATACGTAAAAAACTATGGAGATAGGCAGATTCTAAGAGGAAAAATAATTAAATGGTTAAATAAACAAAAAGTTTATACGGATAATAGACAAGTTATCCGCACCTTTAAACGGAGGAGAGTAATAAGTCCGTATATCGATTACCTGTGGGATGGAGATAACGGTTATATGTATCATTGGCCCAGACAAAACGGAGGTCACAAATATGTTTTGCTATGCATCGACGTCTTCTCACGTTTCATATGGACAAGACCTTTGAAAACCTTACAAGGAGGCCCTGTTACCGAGGCACCGAGGTCTATTTTAAACGAGGGAAGGCAATGTGAGCGTTTTCGAACTGATAAAGGGAGTGAATTTAAGAATAAAAAGTTCAAAGCACTCATGAAACAGAGGAATATCATTCACTATGTAACCCAAAACGAGAAGAAAGCCAATTTTGCAGAAAGGGCAATTCGAACAGTGAAAACCAGACTCTTAAAATACATGACTCATGAAAAAAACAAAAAAATGGGTAGAAGCTTTGGCGCAAATAACGCATAGTTATAATTTCGCCATACACTCAAGCATACAAATGCAACCAGCAAGAGTTCGGAAAGAAGACGAGGCGCCTCTATCGAAACTACTCTATTGGCCGAAAGAAAGACGTCTAAAATTGAAAACTCACATGAAGAAAACCGTTATCGTAACCCTTCCAAATTTAAAATCGGGGATACTGTGAAAATATCTAATATTCGTCATAAATTCGGAACCGCATACGACAAGAAATTTACAGAAGAATTCTTCAGTATAATGGATCGTGACGTTAAAGAAAGCATTCCAGTATATCTGTTGAAAGATCTGAATAATAAGCCTATTTCGGGAACGTTTTACGCGTCGGAACTTCAAAAATACACTCCAAACAACGAACAGTGGATGGATATTGAAAAATAATTTCCCGGCGCAAGCGGAAGAATCGGGAAGAGGTGTTGGTGCAGTGGAAAGGGTGGTCTAAAGACTTTCGCACGTGGATACCAGCTGAAGAAGTACAAGACTTTAGAGACAACAACAAGTAAGCCATTAATGATGGATCCTTTGAAGCGACAACACTATATAATTGTATCCTCTTCCGATTCATTGGAATACTTCCCGAAGAACAAACCATATGATTTTACAGTAGAGTTACCGGAAAACCTCTTTCTATCAGGTGTTTGGGAATGTGCTTTAACAGAACTTTTCTTGAACCAGTCTCTTACGGAGAATATTTGTATTATGTGTGATCTATGTGATGAGTCCATTATAGGTACAAACCGTGCCCCGGTTTTGAGACTCATTGCCAAGAAATCTCCGCTCCATCTTTCATTTCCTTATCCAATAGCATTCACAATTTCACGTCAAGAAATAAGAAGAGTTCGAGTGTATATAAGAAACCAGGACATGACTCCAAGCTCATTTCTTCAAAAACCCTTAACGTGTATACTTCGTCTGACGCGAGCGATATAATGTCATACGTAGGCTATATGCCCAATACTGAATCATGGAAAGCCCACTTTATGAATATGGCAGAGCGGAAAGGAAAACAATACAAAAAATTCTGCAAAATGCACCATACGGTGAAAGGAGGTGGAGACGGGAATGTTGTTATGATTTCGCCAACCGAGCAGGATGTAGCAAGGGCTAAAGCTGAACTGCAGAGAGAACAAGAGGAGCATAAAAAGAGGAAATCCCCTGATTTCCATCATTCTGCATCAAAGCGGGGAAGAGGAAACAAGACCAGAGGGAAAATAAATAGAGGAAGAAGAGGAAAGTAAAATGGCCTTCAAATTTGATCA
Organism: Protula sp. h YS-2021; assembly: GCA_949752745.1. Taxonomy (NCBI): domain Eukaryota; kingdom Metazoa; phylum Annelida; class Polychaeta; order Sabellida; family Serpulidae; genus Protula; species Protula sp. h YS-2021. Next base: position 64,152,734 of record OX457025.1, read on the forward strand.
AAGTGAGGAAGGATACCAGCAAAACCTGGCTTTATTTGCATCAAAGCCCGTAGATACCGGAGTGGACAAGGTTGAATGGGTCGAGTTCAGACCAGTGAGTCAGATCAGTCGCGGAGCTCCAATTGAGTTTAACGTGTCGGGGAGTGGGTTGGATTATGTCGATTTAAAAAATACCAAACTCCACGTTAAAGTTCGGATACTCCATTCTGATGGAAGTTTCCTAGGCGATGAAGATAAAGTTGCTTTCGTGAATATGCCACTGAGTTCTCTATGGCGCCAAGTCGACTACAGCCTACAACAACTCGTAATATCGCCCTCCGTGTCCACAAACTATGCACAAAAGACTTATATTGATTTGTTGCTGAATTTTTCCGAAGACAGTAAAGAATCACAGTTGCAGTCACAGTTATATTACAAAGACACTCCAGGCTATATGGACGCTTTCGATCCACAGCGCGGTGGCAATGCCGGTCTCATTCAAAGGAATTTTTGGACCAAAAATAGTTCTATTGTTGAACTGGAAGGACCAATATACTGGGACCTGTTCCAGCAAGACCGTCTGCTTTTGAATGGTATTCAAATAAACATTAAACTTTTCCCATCCTCAGATTCCTTTCGGCTCATGGCAGCTGAAGACAATTACATTGTTGATATATGTGATGCTGTTCTTAAAATGTGTAAAGTAAAAGTGAGCCCTGGAATTTTGGTGGGACAAAGCGAGGTTTACAAAAAACCAATGCTCTGTATCCATTCAAAAGGTCTGATTTTAAAACATTCAGTATACCTAAAGATTTATTAGTATGGAATGCAGACGACCCATTTCTCGGACAAATACCCTCCCGTTTGATTGTAACCCTGATTCCTTCTGAAGCATATAGCGGAAGTGTACACAGAAATCCATTTAACTTTGTCAACTCGAACGTTAATTTCATTGGATTTTACGTTGATGGCAGCGCAAGACCGAGTGTACCGTTCACTCCAAACTATAAAAAAGGAAACTATGTGACTGAATACCTCAGTTTGTTCCAAGGGACTGGAAGGTACGGAAGGGATACCGGAAACTATATAAGAAGAACCGATTTCGCGAATGGCTATGCAATTTACGTCTTTAATTAAGATTCTAATCACAACCAAGATATAGATTCTCTATCTAAAAGAGGGCACACGCGCCTCAGCATTCAGTTCGCAGAGGGTCTGGCCGAAGCAACTACAGTCTTAATGTACGCTCACTTCAATTCCGTCCTTCAAGTTGATAGTTCACGCAACGTATTTCTCGTCTGATATGTATTCTAGTGACCTTGAAATATTATTGTCATCGAACACTGTCACAAGACCGTATTTTGGAGGCATTTGTGCTCGCGATGAATTGTATAGACTAAAACCTATTAAACCTCAGTTTTTTGTAGTGAATACCGATTCATTTCGCGGGGCTGGGAAGCATTGGGTAACTGTCTTTTTGACTTCATCTAATCAATCCGAATTTTTTGATTCCCAAAAGTGTATGGGTCTGATTTTTCCGATTTTCTCATCTCGTACGGACCGAATTATATTTATAATAAGGGGAGAATTCAGGCTCCTTCATCTCAGTCTTGTGGGAAGTTTTGCATGTATTTTGCAAATTTAAGATGTAAGGGCATTCTTTCAATGAAATAGTCCATACTTTCCGTGATGGCATATTGTTAAATAATGAAGTAAAAATCAGTGAGTTTGTCGACAACATTTTCAAAGAGTATAGTAGAAAATAAAGAATCATAGTTTCATTTCAATGTATAAATATAATATCTTTATTTGCATTGCATGTATTCAAAATGTTAATAACACATGTGAAACAAGTATAACATGTATTCAAGATGTAAATAACAGAAAATAAACATATATGAATAAATGATCAAAATACTCTCATTTCATGCTTCTATATTTAAAGCATTCATACCAATTACATTAATTCCCCCCCTTCCCCCAATACATTCAAACCACTAATCAAATACATGGTCAATAAATGAAGCACAGGAATTGCAAAAATACATACCACCACTCGTTTTCTGAAAACATGTGGTATGAACTGAACATATTTCACACTTTTGAATGGGGCACGGACTTAATATAATGTCTAGGGGCTTTGTTGACACCTTGTCGGCTAGTACCTCCCGCTTACAGTAAAAGTAATTAAACCCAATTTTGTTCTGTGAGTACGTGTAGACCTTGTTGTTTAGCGGCCGAAAACCCATGTTTTCTACGGTTACCGTTGTTTCACAATTCAGAGCCTTCTCAAATTTATCATATGCTTCAGAAATTCGATATTTATTCACGCCTTTTGTGCTCATTTTATAATCTGAGCCATCCACTATAATGTAGCTCTTACTACATAAGCTAATCATTTTTTCACCGCTGTATTCGACCTTAAATAACCCAGGGACCCTCTTATCGAATTTAATGTGCTTAGTGCAGCACTCTCTGGGCAACCACATTTTTGAAAAGTCGACATCATCTCTACACTGACCCGATATTGCTTCATCAAACTCTTTGCGTAGTTCTGGTTTGACCACACTACGCAGGTCTGGACCACCTAAAGCGAGATAGAACTAGTCAGTGTCTATTTCTGTGAGTTGAAAGAATTCCTTGGGAATAAATTTCACGAGGAAGTCATAGTAGAAGGCCAGCATGCGAAGTTTCGCGATTTGCAGCACTTGGAAACCAAGCTGGATGGGCAAGTCTAGCGGGATAATCCTCTTCGCTTTCTCAACCTCGTAAAAGTCATCGGCGAGATTGCTGAAGTGTCTGAAGAGAGGATCATTCACCTGCAGACATAATAAAACATAGATAATTCATAGCTAATTTATCATGTGTACCACATGCATGCATTCCAAAATTACTATGGAAATTATCAGACTGAATCTTTTCTCTGGAAAATATTCATAAACTTTCTCACCGCTTGTGCAAGCATGAGTTTTCCTTAGACATAAGTTATGGATCTGTGCTTGCTCTTATCCATAATGATGCCGCCATATGCACTGTTTCCCAGCAACTTCATGGAGTCCCCGATGACGAGTTTAGACGGGTCCTCGTCACCCTCGCGCCTGGCGCTACTCACATCTTCGGTGAAGGTGCGGAAGCACCTTTGCGGAGTAAACTCGAATAACTGTAGGATATAAATTACAAATAATTATTCAGCAAATTTCATCAGCATTTACCTAATTACTACAGTCATTCTAATAAACTTTAAAATACTCTCGTAAATATTCAAGACACTTTCAAATATCATTCATTTAGAATTTTTACATATATATACATATATTACCACCCACGATAGAAATTCCTTACCTGGTGAACTTTTGTCACTTCCAGACCATGTTCGAGATACCACTTCAGAAGGGATGTCGACAGCAAGAGTTTCTCCCCCTTCATTCCACCAACCAACAATCTTTTCTTGGGGAATTTTTGTGGCTCTCCGTTTGGATTCATATGCGTGGATTTCCAATATTCCTGCATTGTACTCCCAATAGATTCAAATGGAACATCCACAGAGCAAAAAAGAGGAGAAAACTCACTCCATTTGTCATAGTCCTTTTCTAAGACTTGGATGTCAACCTCTAAAGCCCCGAAAAGTAATCCGTTTTTCACGGACTCGAGAATGACATCCTCGCCAACTGAAGAAGGAAATTTCTGATAAAATTGAGGCTTCCGCGCATGTACAAAGGCCTTCAATTCGCGATCAAATTTTAACTTAGCTTTATACTCGCATTCCCAAACCTCTATTACCTCCAACCCTAGTGATCTTAGGAAATGAGTTCGGAGTCTGGTTCTATTTAATCTTTTTTCCATTAATTCCTTATCTTTCACATGATTTGTTAGATAGCACCCTTCATGACCGTGCCAGTAGCAGCCGTGGAATTCTACAACGCGTCCTTTCCCCATTTCTCCTGCAAGAGGTGGTTCCCACCCGGCTACAAAATATGGCCCAAATCTTTTTTCCTTTCCCGAATTTTCTTTATGCATGAATCTCCCACCTTAGCGTTTAGATAATCTATGTAATCAAACATTGCAGTATGTTTTTCTGAAACTTCCGGTGCGAAATTATTTTCCGATTTTCGACGAATGTAATTACCCGTGGGCATCGAGTCAAAAAGAGAATATAAATAAAGACTATTGCATCATATCCCACAATATTTTCACAGGGAACGTTTTTATTCCCGCTAATAAATGTTTCTCCGCGAGCATGATATCTATGATAAATTATAGAAGGACCTCCCACCAAGTTCGCTTTAAAAACTTCATACATGTCTTTGTTTTTCTCATTCGCTAGAGCGAAGTGAGCCCTCGCGTCGCTAGCGGCTTGAAATAGCAATGCCCTTGCTATACCTGGCACACTTATGCTGGATTTAAACATTTGCACACCTTTTTCTTTGTAGAAGAGAAGCATTTTCTCCACAGCTGTAATGAAGGCACCAACATCTAAGCAATTGTAATAGGATAGAAAATCTCCTAAGCTTTTCATATTGTTTTCACGCCAGATTGATAAGAGATCGGTGTAATTTTCTTCGGGAGACTTTACTCCATCATTCAAAACACTCTTACCTTTTAGGGAAGACACGGTTCGTCCAATTTCTGTTCAGAATCGAGATATTCGTAAGGGAAGAAGGATTTCTTTCCCTGCACTCCAAAAGCCTTGAGGAACTTTGAATATGAAGTTCCAGGTGGTAGATAGGATAAGATATCAAGAAACTTAAATTTTCCAGAGTTAATGCATGAATAACTGTTGTTTTTCTTAACTGTGAAAGCATAAGGGTCGTCTGGGTGAAGAAATTTAGCCAGCTTCACCTTAACAAGGTTGAGATCGTACTTGGAGGAGTTAAATCCGACCACCGGTAAAACCCTGCAGAAATTTGAAAACTTCCCTTTGAACCCCTCCAACTCGGTCACCATGTTTTGAACGGTAATTTCGGGAACCTCTCCAGAACGTGATTCATCTATGTTATATATCCCACATGTAGGCACAGAATTCCAAAACTTGATTTGTGCTTCTATTGAATCGAAGACGTATTTCCACTTTGCCCGAGAAAGCTTCTCTGCATGGGATTGTATATTTTCCAGGTATTCAACCATGCCAGAAAGCAGCTCATCTGTATTCGGATTAACAATGCAGAAAGGTTGAGTGTAGCCGGGAACATTACTACTCATGGCGACTGACACAACCAAATGTTCGCTTATCCATTTCAAATTGGTTTCACTATCACCGAGATTCCTCAACATAGCCTCAAAATCAAATGTAGCAAACCATGGGTAAAATCTATCTTCTTGCGGGATGTCGATGTTTAGGGATTCAGCCTCTTCAAAAATATCAATATTAGGTTTATAGAACCCCCCTGGATATTTGAGTTTGGTTTTTCCGCAGCATGATCTCTGGTGAGACTTTATATTGTCGGACCTTTTCGCTGTAAAGCCACATTTAGAGCATTTGTAGGATTTGCAAAAGCTGCGAATATTTCGGATGAAGCTAAAGTGAGAGTTGTAAATATTTAAATACATAGTTGTATCATATTGTAGAAGCGATCTGTACATAACAACTGCGCATTGATTGTTTACCTCCAAACAATAAACATTTATGTTTATGGCAAAACAGGCTTCCAGATCCGGAATTTGTTCAAATGTAACACCAAATGTAAAATCAGTTGAGAGCAATGTTGGTGAGAGAATTCCAACCACTGCGTAAATAATTCTGTGACATTCTCTTCTGTAAAATCCGCTCCTCTTAATTGGCGCGCTCTGCAGCGAAAAGCACATAGGTAATCTTCGATGAAGGTTATTTCTATCGTTTTGGAAAGATACAATGTTCGGGTTATTCAGCAAAAATGCTGGAAGATTTCCTTTCCCAACATGGACGTCCATCGGGTAAACAGTAATCTGCATATTTGTTATCAAGACAAGTATTGATTTGGTGTCTTCTCTTTCATTTAAGAGAAACTGTATAATATTCTTTGCTTCCAAAATGCGTTGAACATCCTCAACATCGTTATGATCGGATATACGAAATGGGGTATCGAGAAATCCACTATGCGGGTTGGGGCGAAAATATCTGTACTCTTGGGTTTCTCTATGAAACAGTATATATCCAAAATTAATATTTACCTTGAAACTTGTCTCTTCCATATCTAAAATTTGCTGTAAAACATTTACAATATCCACAGTGTCAACATTATTTGTCACCGGTAGATTGTATACTCTCGGATAAGAATACACCTGAGAGGGCGCTCGAATAAGATGACGATTCGATTGATAAGCTATTCTTAGCGAGGCATTAGTGTCCCAATTCCTTTCCCAAGGTGCCTCATTATTCTGCCATGGTAATGGGAGTAAATTTTCTTCCCCCATACCATGTAAATCCGTTTGGTGAACAAACAATTCTTTTCTATTTGGAAAGACGTTCTTGCACAATCTACATGTAAAAAAGACTCTTGGCGCTTGACATATCAATTCATGATCTTTCTTGTTTTTAAAATTTTCAAAGTTTTTATCACATTTCGAACACTTATGAAATGGTGTTCTACATTTCTTAATATGTTTTTGAAATCCGTGCATGGATGAAAAATGCTTTTGGCATTTCTTGCATTCGAAGTCGGAAGTATCATTTTCCAAATTGTCATTCGGTTTTCGTGGGCATACCCGTTCGTGGGATTTTAATGTTCTATCGCAATGGCGAACCGCTCCACAATATCTACACACCCGACGCTTGCATTTACCCCTCTGCGTATGTTTTCGCAACATGAACTTGGGTTGGGAAATTTTTCAAACAAATGGGGCACGAGTGTTCTCCCATTCCAATTTGATTGGAATTTGAAGACAATTTCAAGGTGTTAGATGATGTGGATTGAGGGAAATGGTCAGTGGGTGAGTTTTGACATATCGGGTTTTGGGGATTGGGTGCTCCTCTCTTCATGCAATTCTTTTCATGGCTTTCCAAATTATGGTACACCACTGTATCCCCACATTTATTGCATTTTTCAATGCTAGAGTTTTTCTCCACCAAAGCTTTCTTGTGAAGACATTCAAGTTCATGTTGATTTTTGTCATATCACATATTTGACATTTATATTTATCATGTGTCTGCTCCCTTTTCTTACACTTGAGAGTGTGATCATTTAAGTTCTTCTCTGTCCCGAATTCCCCACCACATTGCTTACACGTTAATTTTTTTATTCTCTTTCCGCAGTAATTTGAGTGAGTTTGCAAATTTTACGCGTTGTCAAATTCCCGTCCACAGTCACGGCAAGAGTGCAGTTCCCTCTTTTTTGTTTTTTACATGCCCTCATGTGTGAATTCAAATTGTAACCGTTGTCAAATTCCCGCCCACAGTTATCGCAAGAGTGTAGTTGAGTGTTATTTTGTTTTGTACATGCCTTCATGTGTGGTTTCAAATTGTTACCGCTGCCAAATTCCCGCCCACAATGATCGCAAGAGTGTAGTTGAGTGTTATTTTGTTTTGTACATGCCATCATGTGTGATTTCAAATTGTTACCGCTGCCAAATTCCCGCCCACAATGATCGCAAAAGTGTAATTGAGTGTTATTTTGTTTTGTACATGCCTTCATGTGTGTTTTCAAGTTGTAACCATTGTCAAATTCCCGCCCGCACTGATGGCAAGAGTGGAGTTCCCTCTTCTTTTGTTTTTTACATGCCTTCATGTGTGAATTCAAATTGTAACCGTTGTCAAATTCCCGCCCACAGTTATCACAAGAGTGCAGTTCCCTCTTCTTTTGTTTTGTTTTAGCGCATGCCCTAACATGTAAAGCTAAATTATGATCATTTGAACAAACTCTGCTACAATGCTCACAAACCAGTTTCTGCTGAGAAATCATGTTTTGTGACTGCCCTGTGTGCGTTCAATTTATTAAATCTGTTGGGGACAGAGCATATTCGTACTCAGAGGAAAGGGAGGGGGGAGACAACTCAAAAATACCGTCATATTTATTCTGTAAATAAAAAGAACTCATAAAGTTAGTTTTAAATAGGTTTCTGGAAGAGAATGGGAAATGGTTAGAAAGAAATAGAAGTAAAATTTTGAATTTTTAACCATTTCAGGGGAGCCCGGGGGTGGGGGAGGGGCTTGAGGGTGGGGCAGGGGGGTGGAGTCTAGGAAGGGTTCCCATGGAAGGGTTGAGGGAGGGTGGCGGTAAAGATAAGGAATGAAGAAGTAAAATTTAGAATTTTTAACCATTTCGGGGAGCCTCGGGATGGGGGAGGGGCTTGAGGGTGGGGCAGGGAGGGGTGGGGTGGGGTGGAGTCTAGGAAGGGTTCCCATGGAAGGGTTGTGGGAGGGTGGCGGTAAAGATAAGGAATGAAGAAGTAAAATTTTGAATTTTTAACCATTTAGGGGAGCCCCGGGTTGGGGGAGGGGCTTGAGGGTGGGGCAGGGAGGGGGGTGGGGTGGAGTCTAGGAAAGGTTCCCATGGAAGGGTTGAGGGAGGGTGGCGGTAAAGATTGGGGGAGTATAATTTTGAATTTTGAAAAATTTCAAGGAGCCCGGGGGTGGGGGAGGGTCTGAGGGTGGGGCGGGGATGGAGAGTGGTGAAGGAATGGTGGGGCTAAGAAGGGTTCCCATGGGGGTGAGGGAGGGTGGTGGTAAAGATTGGGGGAGTATAATTTTGAATTTTAAAATATTTCAGGCGAACCCGGGGGTGGGGGAGGGGTCTGAGGGTGGGGTGGGGAGAAGGAGAGGAATGGTGGGGACTAGAAGGCATTCCATGGAGGGGGTGAGGGAGGGTGGTGGTAAAGATTGGGGGAGTATAATTTTGAATCATTTCGAGGGTGCCCGAGGGTGGGGGAGGGGACTGAGGGTGGGGACGGGGAGAGCGAGAGGTATGGTGGGGACTAAAAGGCATTCCATAGTGGGGTTGGAGGATGGGTCGAGGTATAGATTGGTTAAGTATAATTTTGAATTTTGAAACAGTTCAGGGGAACCCGGTGGGGGGGGGGGAGGAGTATGCGGGTGGGACGGGAAGGGAGAGGGGTGAAGGAATGGTGGGGATTAGGAAGTGTTCCCATGGATGGCATGGGGGAGGGTGGTGGTGAAGATAAGAATGAAGAAGTATAATTTTGAATTTTGAAACATTTCAGGGGTGCCCGGGGTGGGGGAGGAGTCTAAGGGTGGGGGGGGGGAGTAAGAGGAATGAAGGAATGATGGGTATTAGAAAGGGTTCCCATGGATGGTATGGGGAGGGTGGTGGAAAAGATAAGAATGAAGAAGAAGAATTTTGAATTTTGAAAAATGTTTGGGGAGCCCGGGGTGGGGAGGGGTGTGAGGGTGGGACGGGGAGGGTGAGAGGAATGGTGAGGACTACTAAGGGTTCCCGTGCATACATATATATAATGAGTTTTGAGGAAATATTCGCCAGTTTCATTTGCGAGGTTGAGACGAATACATGGAATTTAAAATGGTTTTACTACTTAAGGGAGCAATTTTGGCGCTGTGCGTTTCTGTGATTTCAACTTGTAACGTGAAAGGATGCATTTGCCCAAACATGGAAACGCTACAATGCAGCCATTTGGTTGAATTTCCAAAGATAAATTCTTCAATACGATAAAATATAGTCTATTTAAATATTAAAGATACCCATCTGATATCACTACCATTGCTGAATGCGGAAAAGTGGCCTAGACTCGAGTTTTTGACATTTCAGGATAACCCCTCCCTTTCCTGTTCAGAAATTCTCAAACAGTGGAATGATCACATATTTTACATTGACCATGTCTGTGCAAATTCTTCTGTCATTCTACGCACACAAGTTGAGGGAAAGGGCGATAATTTCAAATTATGGATGATAATTACCTTCAGCGTTACAGAAATATTTACAATTCTGGCTATTCTCTTGTTTCGTAAGAAGAAAATAGGATCGCGAGTAAACATGAAGAATGTGCAGCAAAAATTGGAATTACGTCCACCAAATGACTCACCTGAGAAGGACAGCTTTGTGTAGAAGACATGTTGGTTCTCCTTTTTGAACATATATCCTCGATGATGCGGAGAAAATTTACTTTTTTCAGTTTATGTATTGACTTGTGTCGTGTTGACTCTTAGTCGGCAAATTGCTGAATGATCACTAGGTATGCTCAATGATGCGGAGAAAATTTACTTTTTCCAGTTTATGTATTGACTTGTGTGGTGTTGTCTCTTAGCCGTCAAATTGCTGAATGACCAAAATTCGTCTTGACATTATAGTTATGGACGCGAACAATGAAAGGGCGAGTATAGGCGTGGTCAAGTCATGAACCATGATGTTATACGAATTGTGATACAAAAAATGTCAGCCCGAAGATGTAGTAAAATTAGCGAAGATTTGTAATAGCGAACAATGAAAGAGCGAGTATGGGCGTGGTCAAGTCATGAACCATGATGTTAAACGAATTGTGATACAAAAAATTACTGAGGCGTATTAATTGATAGCAGTAGCGCATGCAGTAGCAAAAATTACTGAGGTGTATTAATTGATAGCAGTAGCGCATGCGCGCTAGGTATTTCTGTCCATCGCGAGTGAGAAAGGGAGTGGGGTTGGGTGGGTGATTGAGTGAATTTAATTATTTGTCACCTGTTACATGTGCTGTGATGCATGTCAGAATTAACGAAAGTCCAATGAATAAATGAGTGTAAAAATGCCGATGATGATGTAAATATTTGTTAAATATGCTTTCATAGAATATATATATGAATTATATATTTTATAGAATAAATAATATGAGAGTTCGGGAACATGTTGCAATTTATTACTGCCTTTTCTATTTCTTCTTGTCCACAAACTCACCATTTCAAAAGATATAATACACAAGTAAACAGATAAAAGGTGACATGCATTTAAAAGATAATACTTCTCGACACTTCTACCTCTTTTCCCCACCACCACTAGCACAATGAAAAATTCTAAAATTAATTTTACCTTTAATTGGAAAATTGATTCACTGACACCTATTCCTGAGATATGAAGCTACTCTACTCCAATACTGCTATAAATGCTCATGTTAACATAAGACAACATCTCATTTAGAGGTATAACCAGTTAAACCGAACTTCACAAGATTTTCACGCGCTCTTAGTTTCACGACTAATTTTTGCTAGATCAAATAAAATGGAAGTTACACGCCAATATAATTTTGGAAAATGTGCCGTTATCACTGCAGAGTCTTTCTTCCTACAGTTTAAGAAGGAAGCAGAGCCACGCCCTCTGCAGGATATAGCATGTTTCGGCAAGCCCACGAATAACCGTGGAGAGTTAATCCCCTGTTATTTTATAGATAGGGGGATAACACTGAACAAGGTTTTGAAGTGGAGAACCATATCTTTAAACTTGAAACGTCTGGTTGCTGAGGAGACGGCGCTGATGGTGTCGTTCTTTTCAGAGAAAGCGGGGTATAGTTTTAAGTATTGCTTAGGATTTTGAATGATCCGGCAATACCTTCAATTCGATGTGAAGGGACGACATAGCGCCTGTCTCGACGTAATTTCAGAATAGTAGTTTATTTAAACGATATTATCTCCGCTCAAAGCCTGCTCGACACGGTGATTCATGAGTGGGCGCATGCGCTGGATTTTGTTGATGGCGGGCACAAGCTATTTTTGAAATACGGACGTCCTCATTTGGGCCGCGTATACGGATCCGTTATAACCCCTGACCATTGCGACAGGTGGAGGCAGATTAATAAGATACTAATTTATCTTTATTCATCCATGAAGATGGAGAACAAAATGCGTGTTTTGACGGTGATGTCAGGGGAGGATATCCGGTCATCGCTGACGTGGCTGAAACGGTAAATATACTCATTTACTCACTTATGTTCCACTGATTTATTCAATTTCATCAAATTATGAATTCATGGTGAGCGAATTTGCATATGAGTGATGAGTCGGAGTGGAAAAGAAAATTTTAAATTTTTGATTGCAGGGAGCTGATGCGTATCTTCGCAGATATATTTATCACAGAGACAGAAAGCTGAGGAGAAGTAAGTAGTTTGTTCTGCATTATTTGATTTTGTCGATTAAAAATCTTACCTAGCACTGGTGTTCGTGAATGGCTGGATGTAAAGTAACAGCGCGATAGTTAGAGGAATCGAAAAGTGTTAGGCTGCCAGCGCTCCCCGTATCGTCGAAATCATCACTGTTTTTCCTCTTGTGTTTTTTATTCTTCGGGCAACAATAGCACATGAGTTTTCTCAAACACGAGCAAATTCCATTGCAAATCTTCTCTACTAAAATGTACATAAGCAAAATGATGACCGCGAGTCCAAAAATTACTATTTCAAAAATGAGAAGCGGGAAGCGACTGTCGTCAGAGTTCGAGGTTTCTGCTGGTGCCAAGGTTGGGGGAGTAGAAGGTGTGGAAATTGTCCCCGATAAGATGGAAGTTTCTGTTGGTGTGGGAGTAGAAAGCGTGGAAATTGTTCCCGATAAGATGGTCGAAGTTTGAATTGTTTGTCGCCGTAAAATATTTACGGGGAAAGGTTTCGGGTGCGGGGTGTCCGTTTCCGTGGATTCCGTCAGCTGCTCATCAGCAGTGTGAAAATTGTCCATGGTGGACATGTCCGCGTAATCTTCCCCATCCGTTATAATATGTTCGTGTGCCGTTGAAAAGCGCGTGGTCGCATTTTCACGACAATCCGAAATCAGTGTAAAGCGGAGATTTTCTATGCCAGAACAGTTAAAAGGTATGAGTTGGTCTCTCACATCAACGACATTCACTTTCCACGAGTTCAGTGGAAGCAGAACGTTTTCTCCAGATATATAGGATGCTCGCAGGTCCAGCTCGTTGAATTCATTTCTAAAATGCTCTGGAAACTGGGGTATTTTCCCCAATTCCCGACATACGATAGCATTTGACACGCAGTTACATTTCCTCTCATTCAGACACCGTCCATTCACTAATGTTAAGGCAATAATTAAGATTAATATCCAATACATGATTGATATTCCGCTATATATCTTATAATGTGACTTTTTTTCTTGTTTTAGTTGGAGAATGCCGCTTGGGTGACGCTTGCAGATTTTACGTGACTATGAGTATGTCTTTGTTTAACTTGTTTACACCTACCTTCTTACCTGGATTATACTCAGTGTTGGCCTCTTTTGAAAAGTGTGCCATGGCCGCAATGCTCTAGCCAGCTGGTGTCTAATCCATGCACAAAGAAAGTTACTGTGAGATGCTCTGGACAAACAGTGACTAAGGCGTGCATAATGAGTGCTACTGAAAGCGGGGGAAGCCCCTGAGGTGTTGTTATGGATTAACTAGTGGGCTGTGTTAAAGTCTCCTGCAATGAGGAAACAATTTTAGCATGTGTATGATTTAAATGTCTCCATTGGTTTTTGTTTGCTTAGAAGTAACGGTGTTTGTCTAGGTAAAACATTGATTAACACATAAACAAAGTCTAGAAAGTAATTACAGGGTAAAGGTTAATGTCGGTGTATGTATATATATGTGATGAAATTTCCGTGTTTTTACAGGGAAGTTCAAAAGAAAGAGTAGGAAAAGGAGAAAGCCGGTGATTAAGAGCGCGGGGAGCAGCTTCGATTGGGACAGTTATTTAATAAAGACGAAAAAGTGAAATGGTTCTAATTAGACAAAAGACGACTTTTTTTTCCTCGCCCGTGCATGTATTATGAAATTTATGGTGATATATTATTACACTCAATAAAGAAAAAGGTATTGTTGGACTCTCTCAAATGCGTTGTTATTATTCAAACCAAGACCGTGGTGTGGTCAGGAGATAATTATTTCATTATCCACTCACATGAAATAAAGTTCCGTATCATTCACAAAAGGATAACCTCAATTCATTATGTAACATTGGTGCTTAAAAAAACCATTAACATACGTGCTAAATTAAGCTGGTCTGACGACCCGAGTTTTATTAGGGGTAGGGGGGTGGGGGGTCTGCTAGGGTAGGGGGTGGGGGGTCCGTGTGTCCGCGGTCCGCGGAACGGGTGTTTATCCTATCCCTATACTACTTTTTGTGCAATCTTCGCCTGAACCAAACGAGAATAATTGCTGCTGTCATAATAACAAAATTCACCCGGCCAGCAGACCATATCAAGGTAAAACGACTCACTATTTCCGATCTTTTATTTGTTTGTTTTTGGTGTCGCACTTAGTATTGTAAGGAAAACGTAACGTCATTCCCAACGCCCGGTCGACTTGAGCTGATGACCTAGTAAGTACACCACTTACAGTGATTATCTGGCACCCCGCTACGGTATGCCACCGACAACTTACGTTAACACACCCTGATATAACACATTTGTCGCTTGGTGAGTGAGCCGAAAGTGATACTACCTTAACAAGGAATCGAACCAGGACCGCAGTGCTCAGGGGAGACGATAACAGCCAATTTCTACTTGGTCCATATGCATAAAAATATTTAACATCTGCCTGTTAAAACCATTTAACACCACAGTGAGCGAACATATTGTTGTTAAGTCGTGTGCATTAAAGGTATGTTAGCTGACATCATGTTGTTAAAGTTAACAACTGTTTCTGCTTGGTTGCTAGTCGGTTCATGTACGTCGTCTGTGTATGTAAACAAACATAAAATTGAGTTTATTTGTAAAATATGTGGAGCGGATACGAAGAAATAGTCAGTAAGTAAATTTTAATATATGAGTGTATGCTATATTAGACTTTAATTACATTATGCAGTGCATGACAGAAGATTGCCAAGATACAATTGGCTGCAGTAGATGCAAGATGGCTTTTCGTTGACGGACAATATCTAAGAGCTTGAGTAATTAACTTACTTATGCTAAAATCGCCGGTATATTAATTATTAGAGCTGTCACACGCACTTTGTTTTCGCCATCTTGCATCTACTGCAGCCAATTGTATCTTCCCTCCCACGCAGCGTGCTCTATTTATACCAAAATTATTCATTATAAAGTTCTGTTACAGTATCCACCGCATTACACTCCGATAAAGAAAACCTTTAATGTAGCAGCACGGCTTTCACCCCCACTTCCCCCGGGTTTCACCCCCTCATAAAAAATTCGAAGGTCATGAGCTGAAAGAAAGATTTAATGTAAAGAAAAAAACAAAACAAAAAACAAAATCAAACCGACACGAAACATGTTCCTTTTGTGATATAGTTGAATAATTAAAAGTTGTGTAAATATTTATTGACTTCATCTTTTAGGCAATGAAGCTGGCAGCCGAAGGAACACTCTAAATTGTTGGATTTCTGTACCGAAAATGCCAGGATTCTCGACAGCAAGTTCTACAATAAAATTAACAATGAGTAAAAAACCGTCTGTGGGACGAAATTAGTTCTAAAATCAGTACCAACTATTCAGTGCCACGTTCCAAAAAAGAGTGCAAAGACAGGTGGTCGAAGATAAAAAGGGGGAGTAATAGCAAAGTAAGATGCTACATAAAAGAAAGTGGAATGATTGCATTTGGCCTTCGCACAAATCCATTTTCATGAGAGCATGATTTCAAGGTTGCTGAAACACAACCCAATGCCAAATTGGTGGGAATTTGTGGTGGGATCGACACAGATGTCTTGGAAGAAAATCAGAAACAGAATCTGCTCCAGTGAGTTAATAATAATAATAATAATAATAATAATAATAATAATAATAATAATAATAATAATATTATTATTATTATTATTATATTACAGTGTGAGAACAGCCTGTATCTAGTTCAAAATTGAGAGGGATACCATTCATTTTCACGCCAACCATTATTTCTGGTAACTCACTTTTGTTTACACTTTTTACATTTAAGTTATGCCAGTTTACGTCACTTTCTTCAGTTTTACTAAAGGCATTTTCAACAACATTTTATACCAGCCTTTAAGTTCTTTTTCTTCATTTCTTTTTAAAGTGTGTTTTGGCCTCGTTCCAGGAGAAGCGCTCTGTGCTGCGGGTTTACCAGCAACGGTCGCATTAGTATACTTACGGCTAATGTGTCCCGATTGCTTGCACTTATGACACAACGACTGCTTGTAGAAACAGCAGTCTGGGTCGTGACCTGTCTTCCCACATGCCACCACTTCTTTCCCCTCACTTTCATCACTGGAACTGCTTCGTGAATCATCGCGAAGTGTTGGTTATCTACCTCCATCGACTGGACTAATTACAGAGCCTTTTGTGCGTCGAGTTCGTTTTTACTGAGCAATTTTTTCTTTATTTCGGAATCACGCACTCCGACAACAAATTGGTCTCTCAGTGCTTTTTTTTTTTGAATTCGTCAAAGTTATAAGTGTCTGCCACGTTTCTCAGTCCTTTGATATATTCAGCAGTAGGTTGATTGTCCGACTGCACAATTTATGGAACTTGTAACGTTCAATGATTTCTGGGGGCTTGAGACTTAAGTGTTGTTGAACTTGTTTCACCAAGTCCTGATATATCGTGGTCCTTGGGCTTTTCTAGAGCCAGCAAATCTTTCACAATAGAACAGACCTTAGATCCACAGACCGTTAGTAATATAGCGCGTCATTTTCCAGTCTTTCAATATAATCTTCCCATTTCTCTGACTCCTCATTTTCAGACAATTTCCAAACACTGTGGCGTTGGGCATTTTAGATCGAAACAAAAGTATTCATAGTGTAGTGACTTAATTTTTAATGTTTATTATTAATTTTACTTTAATAGTAAATTCAATATATCATCCTATAAATTTCAACTTACAGTAATTATTTTCATGCATTTTATTTAATCCCATCCTCGTCGCCAATAATTGTTGTGTATGTGAGTTCTTTAAGATTAAATAAAAGACCATATTTTCAGCTTCATATTTCTTGACCAACTAAACTACACCTGGATTTACAATGAGCTATGAAATGCATTAAAATAAAGGCTTCAGTTCGAAGAAATGCAGGATATCATGACATTATGGGAAATATAGGAAATAAGTGATAAACACAGAAACCTAAAATTACAACAGCGCCCCCTTTGCTGATTTTTTGGATCCACCCCTGTCATAAATATGCAATTATTATACATATATTTTTACCGCATTTCACCGTGCAGTATTAAAAATTTTCTCTTGATTTATTCAAAGCATATTTCTATAATTGTGCGTGCTTTTTGCAGCTCTCTGTAAAGTAAAAAGCTAACTGTTTAACTTCTCTCATTTTCCAAAAAAAAAAAAAAAACAAATGTGTTGTATGCCTTTTTTGCTTAAGCTGTTGTATATATGTAATAAACATGTCTATTTTACTTGTTGTTGTTTCTTTTAACTGATTGTACCTTTTATAATTTTCCCTATTCTCCTTTCCTTGTAACTAGTTCTCTCTGTATGGCGGTATAAGCCGTTTACTACAGGCATAGCCACTGTCCGCCAGTATTGCGCCCCTTATTCTTCCTGATTGCAATTCTGTGTACATTTGACCATGCTTCAATAAATCATGAACTTTCACCGTTGCAAAGAACATCAATCAGAATCCTTGTATTTCACTGTGGCCTCATGTACATAAGCACCAGGCCGCGTTATCTTTGCCTCTGTATTATGTTGATAATTAGGACGTCGAGCGCAGTAACTAGCAATTGTTGCATCAAAACAACGGCGAAAAAAAGTTTTCTATGCGTTTAGTGGGCGATAAAGATTTTGATTTTAATAAATATGGTCATTAAGTGGTTCGTTAGACTTTTATTAAGGAAAAATTGCTGTTTGAACGAATGCCTGAATAGCGAAACTGCTAGCACTTCAGCTGCATAGCTGGAGATTGGAGGTTCGAAGACCGCTGCGGACATGTTCTTTTTTATGAGTCTATTTTTCCGAAGTAAAATTGCTTATTTTTCTGGGTGACTCTACCTTTTCTTAGAAATGAAATAATGGAAGATTTCTTGTCCGTATGGCATGTGTGTAGGAAGTTTTTTGGGCCGTATTACGATAATCACTCAAAAAAACCACTGAAATTGCAATCCGGCTGACGTTAAGTCCCCACTTACGGGTTACAGCATTACTATGACACCTATCAGTTGATTTCTGTTTGGTTTTGGTTTTTTTGTCATAACAAAGGCACATAACTTGTGCAGCAGATCACGTTACAACTTGAAAGTATATCGGACATTTCGGATCGGAAAAAATATCAATTGTACTTACTTTAGCACTGTGGAATCGTGGAAGGAACCGGGTTTGTTGGCAACCACATTGATAAATAATTTTGCTTTTCTGATCACAAACAGCTTGTACATTAATGGCATGGTATGAATTTCGATTAAGGTAATCTAGTTCCTCTTTGCATGGCATGATAATTTGAACGTGTGCTCCATCGTTTACTCCAACAGCATTGGGGATAATGTGCTTTTCACAAAAACAAACTTTGCTATTTGGGCTATCTTCTGACAATTTGATCAACTACGATGTCTCTGCACTCATGCCATGAACAAAGCTTGAAACACATCTTGAAACTGTCGACTGGTTTACTAGGAAAACCTCATCCCCAATAACTTGATGAAAAGATCCCGTTGCAAGGTATCTTCAGGCCAAAGATATTTTACATTCCCCGGCAAAGAATAGTTGCGTTTTGTTTTTGAATGAAAATCTTGCAGAATGTCTCTCAAAAACAATATCCCCCTTCGGGTAAATCTGTATCTTGAGTAAAGTTCTTCATCGTCATAATAATCAATTGGGTTTGTGTGATCCTGAAAAAACGCTTTGTCTTCGCAAAGATCGTCCTTTTTTTCAATTATGTCTAAAACATTCATTTTTCCAACTCGTTGTTAAGTTCTCAACATAGATCCAAGGGTCTGTTAAATTTCCGTTGCTAAATCCCCACTTAACATAGGTTACAACAGCGGTATTAGTTTATGCATATCGCTGACAAAAACTTAACAGTGGTGTTGGGGTTAACATAGGTTATCGATGTTAAAACCTCTGTTAAAGTTTTATGCAAAGGTGGCCTGGTTCGTTCTGTTGAGTACAACATTTTGTTACTCCGCAGACAGTATTGGATTGCTAAAAATAGGTCTCATAAAGAGAGGAACTACTTTTTAAAATATCCATGCGCTCTGTGTTTATATATAAAAGGGTAGATATTTTCAGAGGTCAGCTGCTTTATAACAACGCAGCTCCGTCAAGCAGGTCCGACCGGTGTTGAATTTTTCCAGATAAGCTTGGCCAGTAAAAATGCGTGACGTAGTGCACAACAGACATATTTTTATGTGTATTTACACTGATGTTGCTTGGCAGTGCGAGGTGTCTTTTTCTTACTTTCATTTTAATACATTTCTGTGAGAATTAATTTTGATTTTTTTCGTTAAAACTGAAATATGCATTTTCTCCGAGGTACATGTTGTATGCTTTTCCCACATAAACAGTAAAGCCCTAATAGACACACATTCCGGACTACACACTTTGGGCCTTCCCAATAAAGATGCGCGATAATTCTGCGTTTCGAATAAAATAACCGGTTAATAAAATGAAAGAAATGATAGAGAGATTTCGCCTCAATGTCAAATTTCTCTTGCACCAAAGAGTAATCCGGTTTTTAACAACCCTTTACATTTATGAAAGGTTTTAACAAATAGTTTCCATTTCTTTTATGTTCCGAGTATAAAATTTTGCGATATTCTTCTATATTTTTCTCTCATTTCTTTCATTTTTTACCCGGTTCCCTCGTCGGAGTCGAAAATCAAAATTCTTTCGCATTTTATTCGAAACACCCAAAGTTTGATTTGGCTGATTAAGATAGACTTTCTGTGTAACATTTTGAAATCTGGCACTCTCCACAACATTGCACGATCTAAAACAACCATAAAATCAGATGAACTGGACCTTAAAAGAACAGAAATAACTAGAAAATGGGGGTCTTTCGATTGGATTTTTTGCTATGCTGAATTGAACATAGCACTCATGGGATTTCCAAGTTTTGGACGATTTCCTCTTCTATTTTGCTTCTTTTTAAAAGTTGTTACGCATAAACCAATAATTATTTCACAGCATTTTTTTTCACAGAACAATCCAACCTATTATGATTATTTTACAACAATATGACCGCACATGTGTTACATAATAATACATTTACCGCAACACTGCTTTTGGTTTTAATTGTTTATGTTTTGCCAGGAAATGTAATTGTGGTCCGTTGCCGGATTGAGAGAAAAGGATGGGTTCGCATGTAACGAATTTCATAAGAATTGTGGGCAAGACGAGGCGGGGAGATTATATCGGACTTCAAGCGGGAGACCATCAAATTGGCGAGGGGTGGGGGAAGGACACATAAACTGAACTATTCTTCCCGCCAGCAGGGACGGAGCTCCAGAAGCTGCCAACTACCGAGGTTCGGCGTAACTGTTTCAAATCCTCGCCATATAGCAATACGTAAGTCAACAACAACACTGAAAAAAACCCCGGATGAGAACGCATCTGGACCCTTTACAACAGTGGCCCCGCCCTACAGTTTCAAAAACAAACTATTTTAGAGTCCCCCATTATTGCGGGAGATTTGTGTTGATTCTGTATTATTTTCTTTTAAAGAAAGCGCAACACGTAATTGGAATATCATTGCCGGTGTATTTTGAGGGCCTGTAGCAAACTCCGGTAAAGATTTGTGGCTCGTTGAATTCTGCCCAAAGTCGCCACGCAGCTGCATCAAAGCAAGCGCAATTCTTGCACCTCCAACACCTCAAGGTGACTATGGACAGACAACATGGGGCATGGGGGCTCCTGATAAGGGGCCAGAGCGAGACTGGGGTCCAAGGGATCAGGTGGGATGATCTCGGCTTAGATATTAATGGACGGGACCATTTTGGGTCAACTGAGAGGCCGGTTGATCGTTGGTTCAGGTGCAAGCATCCTGTCAGCCAGTCAAAAGAGTAGGGAAACTGGGCGCTAGTGTAATCACAGGGGACCCTTTCTGTCTTCCCAGGACAGAAAAGGCCTGACAAGTTGACTGAAATGACCATATATATGTATGTCACATCTACAAGTTATGAATCTTCTGGGGCACGGTTCAACGCACCGAGGTTCGAATAGTTCCAGTCCCTTCCTAGGACAGAAAAATTCCAGGTCCGTTAATTGAAATGGACATAGATGTCAGATTTGCACTGTATGGATTTGTCGCATGGTTAAGGGTACCGAACTTCAAACTAGCAGACTTTTTCTTTGAAAACACATATTAATTTTAATCCTTTAACCCTTCCCATTTTCTGTCACTTTTTCAAAAATTCGAATACCCAGACTAGTCAGACTAAAGTGGGCATATTCGAACTGATGTTCTTGCTCATTGGCGTAAGTATAATAAAGTTGACACATTCTCCACAAAAACAGTCAACTAAAAAATTAAAATTTGCCTTCAACAAAGAAAGCCTTGACTTGGGCAAAAATACGACCCAAAATTCTGTTGCTCGGTTTGGTAGATTTTTCTTGAATGTCAAGTGAGAAGAATTATGGTACATTATTTTAGATAAAGCTGCAAGGTATGAGTACAGACACTGAAACCTTGCGAATTTGAATTCGTTGTTGTTGTGGAGGATGATAGAAAGTTCGATGCTCCAACTCAAAAAAAAAAAAAAAAAAAAAAAAAAAAAAAAAAGAAGAAAGAAAAAGAAACGTATATTTCTCAGTATAATGTTGATATCTGACTTCGAAAAAAGTGTTAGCTGTAAGCCGATCCTTATTTCTTACTGTATTATCAGCTGAGCTACGATGTCGTGTTGGTCTGTGGTCGGGTTTTAAATGCTACATGCTATAAAGTTATATGGTCAAAGCTTTTAATAAAGTGTTCGTGTTGTCTGAAAAAGACTAATTTAACTACAGAAATATGTATGAATTTATTCTGTATACCTTTAAAATTTAAATTGTAATTTGTTCCGTGCTTTTTTTGAAAAAAGCAGATCAGAAGGTATTAGCATATTAAAAAATTGATTTCTATTTTTTTTAATAATAATAATAATGATTATTATTATTATTATTTTTTATATTTTATGGATGTAAACAAATGCTACTGATTGAAGGAAATTTATGATTATTTAATTTTTTTCTTGAAAGCAAAACCCAACACAGGAGTTGTTTGTTATTGTCGTATTTCTTTGAGAGCATTATCAAACGCTTCGGAAGGCTTGTAAATCGTTTTATTTTACGCTGTATCGGCACAGTGGGCTCTCAAAGCAATTGAAGTTGACTTGTATAGCCATTTCAATGCGAGGCATTGAAACGATGAGCCGATCCGGCAGTGGTGAGCCGCTTCCGAGAGCTATTAAAGTGTGCACCATGATTTATGACGGATTTATTTACGAGGGGAGCGACATATGGTGCCCAGCGATACGGAAAAAGGGTGCTTTTGTAAATGGATGCTTTTGTAAATCGCATGTTTTCGCCCCAAAATATACATACTGTATATCGTGGGACATTTGGCATTACATAAAATGCCTAGGCAACTAAATAGTGGCTATTTTGGGTAAGCGCTGCCACCGAATAAAGGCATAGTGATGGTTATTCAACACACGTTACAGCTTATCTGTCTGAATTTGAATATCTAATACCAGTTCAAACAAAAGTTTTAGCGGGGATTGCAAATGAACAATATTTCAAGAAATGTAAGGATGTAAACAACTTTTGTTAAGTTCAAGCGAATTTTTGACTTAATGCAGTTGCAGTGTTTATTTGCACTGTTTTGTTTAAGGAATAGCATATCACGGGAAGTTTCCTGTACTGATGAGTGAGTTTAAGCACAGATGTACAATCCTGCGCAGTATTTACACAAGCTGGCTGGGCTGTCACATTGTGACAGATAACACGACTAAATATGGTCATTAAGTGGTTCGTTAGACTTTTATTAAGGAAAAATTGCTGTTTGAACGAATGCCTGAATAGCGAAACTGCTAGCACTTCAGCTGCATAGCTGGAGATTGGAGGTTCGAAGACCGCTGCGGACATGTTCTTTTTTATGAGTCTATTTTTCCGAAGTAAAATTGCTTATTTTTCTGGGTGACTCTACCTTTTCTTAGAAATGAAATAATGGAAGATTTCTTGTCCGTATGGCATGTGTGTAGGAAGTTTTTTGGGCCGTATTACGATAATCACTCAAAAAAACCACTGAAATTGCAATCCGGCTGACGTTAAGTCCCCACTTACGGGTTACAGCATTACTATGACACCTATCAGTTGATTTCTGTTTGGTTTTGGTTTTTTTGTCATAACAAAGGCACATAACTTGTGCAGCAGATCACGTTACAACTTGAAAGTATATCGGACATTTCGGATCGGAAAAAATATCAATTGTACTTACTTTAGCACTGTGGAATCGTGGAAGGAACCGGGTTTGTTGGCAACCACATTGATAAATAATTTTGCTTTTCTGATCACAAACAGCTTGTACATTAATGGCATGGTATGAATTTCGATTAAGGTAATCTAGTTCCTCTTTGCATGGCATGATAATTTGAACGTGTGCTCCATCGTTTACTCCAACAGCATTGGGGATAATGTGCTTTTCACAAAAACAAACTTTGCTATTTGGGCTATCTTCTGACAATTTGATCAACTACGATGTCTCTGCACTCATGCCATGAACAAAGCTTGAAACACATCTTGAAACTGTCGACTGGTTTACTAGGAAAACCTCATCCCCAATAACTTGATGAAAAGATCCCGTTGCAAGGTATCTTCAGGCCAAAGATATTTTACATTCCCCGGCAAAGAATAGTTGCGTTTTGTTTTTGAATGAAAATCTTGCAGAATGTCTCTCAAAAACAATATCCCCCTTCGGGTAAATCTGTATCTTGAGTAAAGTTCTTCATCGTCATAATAATCAATTGGGTTTGTGTGATCCTGAAAAAACGCTTTGTCTTCGCAAAGATCGTCCTTTTTTTCAATTATGTCTAAAACATTCATTTTTCCAACTCGTTGTTAAGTTCTCAACATAGATCCAAGGGTCTGTTAAATTTCCGTTGCTAAATCCCCACTTAACATAGGTTACAACAGCGGTATTAGTTTATGCATATCGCTGACAAAAACTTAACAGTGGTGTTGGGGTTAACATAGGTTATCGATGTTAAAACCTCTGTTAAAGTTTTATGCAAAGGTGGCCTGGTTCGTTCTGTTGAGTACAACATTTTGTTACTCCGCAGACAGTATTGGATTGCTAAAAATAGGTCTCATAAAGAGAGGAACTACTTTTTAAAATATCCATGCGCTCTGTGTTTATATATAAAAGGGTAGATATTTTCAGAGGTCAGCTGCTTTATAACAACGCAGCTCCGTCAAGCAGGTCCGACCGGTGTTGAATTTTTCCAGATAAGCTTGGCCAGTAAAAATGCGTGACGTAGTGCACAACAGACATATTTTTATGTGTATTTACACTGATGTTGCTTGGCAGTGCGAGGTGTCTTTTTCTTACTTTCATTTTAATACATTTCTGTGAGAATTAATTTTGATTTTTTTCGTTAAAACTGAAATATGCATTTTCTCCGAGGTACATGTTGTATGCTTTTCCCACATAAACAGTAAAGCCCTAATAGACACACATTCCGGACTACACACTTTGGGCCTTCCCAATAAAGATGCGCGATAATTCTGCGTTTCGAATAAAATAACCGGTTAATAAAATGAAAGAAATGATAGAGAGATTTCGCCTCAATGTCAAATTTCTCTTGCACCAAAGAGTAATCCGGTTTTTAACAACCCTTTACATTTATGAAAGGTTTTAACAAATAGTTTCCATTTCTTTTATGTTCCGAGTATAAAATTTTGCGATATTCTTCTATATTTTTCTCTCATTTCTTTCATTTTTTACCCGGTTCCCTCGTCGGAGTCGAAAATCAAAATTCTTTCGCATTTTATTCGAAACACCCAAAGTTTGATTTGGCTGATTAAGATAGACTTTCTGTGTAACATTTTGAAATCTGGCACTCTCCACAACATTGCACGATCTAAAACAACCATAAAATCAGATGAACTGGACCTTAAAAGAACAGAAATAACTAGAAAATGGGGGTCTTTCGATTGGATTTTTTGCTATGCTGAATTGAACATAGCACCCATGGGATTTCCAAGTTTTGGACGATTTCCTCTTCTATTTTGCTTCTTTTTAAAAGTTGTTACGCATAAACCAATAATTATTTCACAGCATTTTTTTTCACAGAACAATCCAACCTATTATGATTATTTTACAACAATATGACCGCACATGTGTTACATAATAATACATTTACCGCAACACTGCTTTTGGTTTTAATTGTTTATGTTTTGCCAGGAAATGTAATTGTGGTCCGTTGCCGGATTGAGAGAAAAGGATGGGTTCGCATGTAACGAATTTCATAAGAATTGTGGGCAAGACGAGGCGGGGAGATTATATCGGACTTCAAGCGGGAGACCATCAAATTGGCGAGGGGTGGGGGAAGGACACATAAACTGAACTATTCTTCCCGCCAGCAGGGACGGAGCTCCAGAAGCTGCCAACTACCGAGGTTCGGCGTAACTGTTTCAAATCCTCGCCATATAGCAATACGTAAGTCAACAACAACACTGAAAAAAACCCCGGATGAGAACGCATCTGGACCCTTTACAACAGTGGCCCCGCCCTACAGTTTCAAAAACAAACTATTTTAGAGTCCCCCATTATTGCGGGAGATTTGTGTTGATTCTGTATTATTTTCTTTTAAAGAAAGCGCAACACGTAATTGGAATATCATTGCCGGTGTATTTTGAGGGCCTGTAGCAAACTCCGGTAAAGATTTGTGGCTCGTTGAATTCTGCCCAAAGTCGCCACGCAGCTGCATCAAAGCAAGCGCAATTCTTGCACCTCCAACACCTCAAGGTGACTATGGACAGACAACATGGGGCATGGGGGCTCCTGATAAGGGGCCAGAGCGAGACTGGGGTCCAAGGGATCAGGTGGGATGATCTCGGCTTAGATATTAATGGACGGGACCATTTTGGGTCAACTGAGAGGCCGGTTGATCGTTGGTTCAGGTGCAAGCATCCTGTCAGCCAGTCAAAAGAGTAGGGAAACTGGGCGCTAGTGTAATCACAGGGGACCCTTTCTGTCTTCCCAGGACAGAAAAGGCCTGACAAGTTGACTGAAATGACCATATATATGTATGTCACATCTACAAGTTATGAATCTTCTGGGGCACGGTTCAACGCACCGAGGTTCGAATAGTTCCAGTCCCTTCCTAGGACAGAAAAATTCCAGGTCCGTTAATTGAAATGGACATAGATGTCAGATTTGCACTGTATGGATTTGTCGCATGGTTAAGGGTACCGAACTTCAAACTAGCAGACTTTTTCTTTGAAAACACATATTAATTTTAATCCTTTAACCCTTCCCATTTTCTGTCACTTTTTCAAAAATTCGAATACCCAGACTAGTCAGACTAAAGTGGGCATATTCGAACTGATGTTCTTGCTCATTGGCGTAAGTATAATAAAGTTGACACATTCTCCACAAAAACAGTCAACTAAAAAATTAAAATTTGCCTTCAACAAAGAAAGCCTTGACTTGGGCAAAAATACGACCCAAAATTCTGTTGCTCGGTTTGGTAGATTTTTCTTGAATGTCAAGTGAGAAGAATTATGGTACATTATTTTTAATAAAGCTGCAAGGTATGAGTACAGACACTGAAACCTTGCGAATTTGAATTCGTTGTTGTTGTGGAGGATGATAGAAAGTTCGATGCTCCAACTCAAAAAAAAAAAAAAAAAAAAAAAAAAAAAAAAAAAGAAGAAAGAAAAAGAAACGTATATTTCTCAGTATAATGTTGATATCTGACTTCGAAAAAAGTGTTAGCTGTAAGCCGATCCTTATTTCTTACTGTATTATCAGCTGAGCTACGATGTCGTGTTGGTCTGTGGTCGGGTTTTAAATGCTACATGCTATAAAGTTATATGGTCAAAGCTTTTAATAAAGTGTTCGTGTTGTCTGAAAAAGACTAATTTAACTACAGAAATATGTATGAATTTATTCTGTATACCTTTAAAATTTAAATTGTAATTTGTTCCGTGCTTTTTTTGAAAAAAGCAGATCAGAAGGTATTAGCATATTAAAAAATTGATTTCTATTTTTTTAATAATAATAATAATGATTATTATTATTATTATTTTTTATATTTTATGGATGTAAACAAATGCTACTGATTGAAGGAAATTTATGATTATTTAATTTTTTTCTTGAAAGCAAAACCCAACACAGGAGTTGTTTGTTATTGTCGTATTTCTTTGAGAGCATTATCAAACGCTTCGGAAGGCTTGTAAATCGTTTTATTTTACGCTGTATCGGCACAGTGGGCTCTCAAAGCAATTGAAGTTGACTTGTATAGCCATTTCAATGCGAGGCATTGAAACGATGAGCCGATCCGGCAGTGGTGAGCCGCTTCCGAGAGCTATTAAAGTGTGCACCATGATTTATGACGGATTTATTTACGAGGGGAGCGACATATGGTGCCCAGCGATACGGAAAAAGGGTGCTTTTGTAAATGGATGCTTTTGTAAATCGCATGTTTTCGCCCCAAAATATACATACTGTATATCGTGGGACATTTGGCATTACATAAAATGCCTAGGCAACTAAATAGTGGCTATTTTGGGTAAGCGCTGCCACCGAATAAAGGCATAGTGATGGTTATTCAACACACGTTACAGCTTATCTGTCTGAATTTGAATATCTAATACCAGTTCAAACAAAAGTTTTAGCGGGGATTGCAAATGAACAATATTTCAAGAAATGTAAGGATGTAAACAACTTTTGTTAAGTTCAAGCGAATTTTTGACTTAATGCAGTTGCAGTGTTTATTTGCACTGTTTTGTTTAAGGAATAGCATATCACGGGAAGTTTCCTGTACTGATGAGTGAGTTTAAGCACAGATGTACAATCCTGCGCAGTATTTACACAAGCTGGCTGGGCTGTCACATTGTGACAGATAACACGACTTGTCTGTATATCCACATGCAATATATACTTATTTATTGGCAGGTAGAAAAAGCTAAAATTCTTGAAGAGCAAGTATGCCTGGGGAAAGAGGCGGTTCTCCATACGACGACAAAGAGTCAATAGTGACGGACAGAAGGAGGAGTAGGTCGAGATCGTACAGTCGATCGCCCCCGCGACGACGCAGTCGAAGTCATGACAGCCGGTACAGTTATTCGGATTACAGCGACTCGTTTCTGTCGGATGATTCGCGAGAGCCACGCCGGAAAACCCCCAAAGCATATTCAAGTAGAAATGTCGCGTCTAAAGCTAGTAATGGTAGGTTTTTTTAAACTATAGACTTTATTTGAATTTAGCAGGATTTGAATGCAGTTTAACAGATATTTCATTGTTTTTTTTAATTTTTAACTATGTTTGATTCTCAGTTAACCCTAAAACAAATGCGACAAATAACCGTGAGGTTAAGCAAAGAATTGGAAAATCCTTCAGTTTAATTCATTCAACTTCTAGCAGTCAAAAATTGCAACGCCTTTCTCCGTTATGTACTTGTTTGAATGACAAAGTATTGGTATACGAGTGATACAGCTGATGCTCTTTTAATTACACTACTTGCGATTTGCTGAAATGGTTAGAGCTGTCGGTTCGTATGAGCAATCAGTATGGAAATACACTAAACGCACCAGGTCTGACTAGTAACAAGACATGAGTAAACAATCAAGACGAGTGATCTTTGGAACAATTAATGAGCATCTGCTGTAATTCATAGGCTATTTTTAGTTTCGACCAATTGTGCCTGCCCTGTATCAGGCTAATGGCTGTATGCCAGAACTGAAATCCCGGAACAGTTGTGTATAAACTGTAGTTGCGCTTATTTTGACACCATTGAAATTTCATTCCGTTGCTATTTGTTGATTTTGAAGCTCAGCGTTACAAAACAATCCGAAAACTTATGATTGCTCGGTGGCCAGGTATATTTGTTAGATGCCGGAAATGGGCGATAAAAGTCGTTAACTCACCCATCCCTCAAGATAAGTGTTTTTGTTGTTAGCGTTATATTTGATTAACTTCAGCTTAGTTAAGTTCATAAGTTGATACCCCTGTGGCAACAAGACACTATTACAGAGAGACCTACTGATTTACTTCACCATTTGCGTATACCTGTAGTTGGAGTTGTCCGATAATTGGAATTCTCCTGAGGCACACTGCTCAGTATGTCGTGTTCTTAATATATCGATTGATATGACTTTCAGCTGTAGCCAAGCAACCAGACAGACCTGTTAGCTTGTTCTCTGGTATATAATTCTTATCGTCATTGTCCCTTCTTGTGCGAAATTATGCTTTTTCCATGAATGTAGAAGAAATGATTAGTAGGCGACGTTTACAGCAGACTGCGCCAATTAGAACTGCCGTATCCTTTTCAAAGGAAGCTGACGTCCATCCCACGTACTATTATATCCCTTGGTAAACCCTAACCGGATTTTTTTTCCATAAATTATTGAGTTTTGCATTCACGCGTGTAATTGCAAATTGACTGCACTTAAACCGGTAACCAACTGACAGATGTAGCGAATTAAAGCACAGACTGCTTTTCATTCAACCGTTGTTGCATAAGGTTACACAATTAAATTTTCATTAACTAATGATCTAATTATGTTTAGTAATTATTAGTCCATTGAACATGCTTTATTTTTTAAACTGGATAATGTGAAGTGATACAATGATTTGAAAAAGATGGCATTTTGATTTTCATAAAATTTCGTAAGAAGAATGCCGCTTAGGATTAGTCACTGAGGTGTTTAAGGATAAAACTATCCAGTTCTTGCTTACAACCTCGTTGCTGTGTGTTTCTTTGCGGTAATAACTGTAAAAGATGTTCCGTGGCTTGATTGTTAATGATATATTGGCTCGTTCGAGGGTGCCACAGCGGGAAAAACTGCTTTTGTGTTACAAAAGAACCGCTTCTTTTGTTCCTTTCAAATGTTTTTTTTTTTTGAGTGCATAGTTTCACCCTTATTCTACTTTATGCTAGAAGCTGTGTATTAAACTGCTTCCCAGGCGAAAAAAACCGCGATTTCTACCCGGTTTTACAGATACGGAAGAAATACTTTCTCACACTTAATTAACGGGAGAAATGGAAGAAACTTAAAGTATTTGAAACAATATTTTGGTGAAATATTTTATTATCTGAAATTCTCGCGTACTGTCTAATCCCCTTAAGTTAAAATTGAGACCATCCTAGTGTAAAATATACCGATCTCAGTTTTATGCATTTAGTCACCCGCGAATGAAAGCTATTTCTTCCCGTGAAAGAGAAAATACCTTTCTTCAGGGAAGAAAACAGAACCTGAACAAGCCGCATTGTTGAAGTACATTTCATGTACTGTCGGGTACGCTTAAAATACCAAAATATATTTTAAATTGGTGCAGGATGTCCGAAGCGAAGAGTCATTGTTTAATTAGCCTCCTTCATCCAATATACTGATTTGAATCATAAAGTGCTCTGCGAAAAAATCGGGCATCTATAATCAAACTGTGTGGGCTTTCATGACTTATTTATCGTAATTATTTACCCAGCTTGAATTTCAGTTTTACAGAATAGTGCGCACAAGTGCCTAGATTGTTTGCCATGACTTTTAATACTCTGTACACTTCACTATCAAAACAAAACCAGTATTAGGAATGTTATAACTGGCGTTCATCATGCTTCCACAATTCAGTGTTATAGCATAAACTAAAGAAATTTGATATAGAGGAATACATGTGTATAGATACAAAATTCTTAATAAAGACTTTTAGAATTCGCTGTACCATTAGCGATTAAAAGAGAAAAATATTAAGTTGTCTGTATGTAAACGCCTTCACAGATGATAAGAAGTCCTGTTCATTACACATTGTGTAGTTTTTGATTGAGTATTAAGGGGCTGCATAGTATTTTGTGCTCTGCTAACATGGGATTTAAAGAAAGATTATAAGTAATCTTCTCCTCATTGCAGTTTATAGCAACAGAGGCGCCAAAAGCACTGGTAAGAAAAGAGCCATGGGAGGAAAGAAGGGGCAACCGCCGGGGCGAGGCTCAAAGGCAGGCGGCCAGATGTCCCCGCGCCAGATGGACTACGTCACAAAGCGAATGTTGTCTGCGCGCAGAATCAAAATTAACGAACTGCGCAACGAAGTGGAGCATTTGAACAGTCAACTGGAGGATATGAAACGAGAAAATAAGACACTCAGACGTGACCAGTATCTACGCGAAAAGGCGCTGGATAAGTACACAAGCCAGGAGAGTGACATGTCCAATATTATGTCCAAGCACAGTAATGAGATGCGTGTGGCTAAGGATTCTTTACGCAAGTATAAAGAGAAGAACCAGCATTTAGAACGTCATCTGCGGGATACTGAGGATGAGCTTGAACGAACTAAGAAACTGTTACGTAAAATGAAAGCGCTTGCCGAAGACAAGGAGCTTGGCGAAAGGGACGAACTTGCACGGAAATTATCGAAGGCCGAAGCTATGCTTGACGAAAAAGACCGCCGTGTTCGCGTAAGAAATGCTTTTTCCATACAAATAAAACATGAAAACCTGTTTCATTTTTAGTTTACATTGAATAAAACAATTAAAAGTAGGGAAATAGGTGCTTGTCGAAAACAAAGGGAAAGGCTGAATTGAAAAAAAAAAAAAACATACAAGTGTCATAGTGTAGCTTAAGAATCGCTGCGATTAATGAGGCGTTGGTCAGCGCTTTCAACAAAGCCATGGGTTATTAGAGTACGCAAAGCAATTAATTGACAATTGTGAAAAAACAAGGCATCTGTGGTCTGTTCTGTGATCAGTTTTTTTTTTACACATCGTTACTTCAGTTCACAACTGGTCTAAGCTAAACACAACGTTCGTCGCATTTCGTTTGCAGTTCTGAATTTTTTGCCTTGAATAATTTTCTAAAAAAGCGTATTTATGTGATATTATAAATTGAGGCGCTAGAAATGAATTCATGTAAACATACACATATCTGTATTTACCAACTTGAAAGTTTCCTTCTGTCACTCGAACGAAAAAAAAATGAGACAGCTTTAAAGCATATAGACCTATATATATATATATTATCAACTTATACTTGCCTTGTTCCATCGTGATCGATCAATACTTGTCATGGCACAGATGGAAGAAATGTTGTTTTAGTCGTTCGTATAAGAGGATAAATGTAATTCTCATGTCTACACTCGAGTGAGATTATTTATAAAAGGGTAATGAACTGTTTAAAAGAGCCAACTGCGCTAATATGGTTCAATATTTGGGGGAAAAAAATGCTGTTGTATTTATTTTATACTAGCGCTTGAACTGTTTTATTATTTTTTTATTATTATTATTATTTTGGTTAATTATGTGCAGGGGATGGGATCAGTAGAATTTAAACGCCATAATGGCATTTATTTCTTACATGACGCAAAACACTTCAAGAACTGAATAAATATACCCCAGCTAACATTTGTGTCTGCTGGCTGCAGAGTAAATGGGTCACTACGAAAGAGTCACTTTTCGTGCACCCTCACACTTAGCGTTGGCCCTTCTGTTCACAGCAAGAGACCGCAATATTGTAACTTTTTCACTTTTCAAACCCGATTTTTATTGTCAATTTTGGACAGGATTTAGATCGCCATGTTGACAATCTGCAGAAGAATCACAAGCACGAGATGGGGATAGAAAGAGCACGCCACAAAGAAACACAGGGAAAGCTCAGGAACCTGGAGCAGGAAGCAGAAACTCTCAGGGAAAAATTACGGGTATTTTTGCTTGTTTGTTTGAAGAAATCAGTGTTAATAGAATATAAGTTTTCTTTTGATTCAATAATATTTGCGTAACTCTTGTGTATACAATCTGATTATTTTTTTTTTTATGTGTGTCACCGAAGGAACGGGAGAAGGAACTGGAAGTAAGGAACATTTACGCCGCCCGTCTTGCCGCCAAGCCACCACACCATTTGAACAACTCTTTCGGAGGTTCCGCTAACCTGGACGATTTACGAGAGCGCAAGAACAGCGAGCCTGCCTTGACTGGCAAGGAAAAGGCTAAAATGTATGAGCAGAAACGACGGGAGGAGGACCGGCGAAAACGAGAGGTAATATGTGATCCTATCTTCTTACCTGTGGTTTCTTTTAGATTTTCAGTAGATTTTTAGACGATGCAAATGAAAGCGCAAAACAAAAACAAAAAAGAAAAAAAAATACATTTCCTACTAACATTGTTAGACTTGATAGTTTATGTGTTCACTGTTTTACTGTGGTAGGCTCATAGCAAAGACAATGTTTTTCTATCGATGTCTTTTTGTAGGTGTCGCTGTGTCATAATTATTTTTCGGTGTCTTGTTTTTCCTGGCTCTCATCTTTTTCATTTATGTATGTTTGTTATGGAGGCAAGGGCAAGTCCTGATGCGAAAGGATCGCTATCGGTAAAAATATATTTTAGCCGTGTTTTATCAATGCATGTTTTAGCTGTTAGGGCTGTGGGAAGGTCTCAGCACAAAGCGCTTTTGTTTTTTCCTGAACACGTGTTGTATTCCTTCTGAATGCATTTTTCACAACATGCATGCTATTATTTACACTTACCCGACATTTTTATATTCGCCCTAGCCCAAGAATCAATATCAATATCCCTTTTTAATGGTAGGATTAGAATTTAGGTGTCATTTGCATGCTCTTCTGTTAATATTCTTGTTTTGAAACATATTGCTATGAATTTACGTGATTGTACTAGTGCTTTAATAAAGAATGAAAAAAAAGGAAGAAGAAATAGTGGTTTGGTGAGCACCTGCTTAAAGTACTTTGTTCTCCCTTATCTAATCCCCCTCCTGCTCAAGCAACTTTAATTAGTAACAAAAAAAAAAAAAAAAAAAAAAAAACATAGACAAACCGTAGTGGGTTATGCAGTTGAAGTTAAAATCCCGCCTCTATTTCCCATGTTAAAGGGTGTGAGCACATCTACTACCACCTGACTACAGATATTAAGTGCATTTGCATGTTATTCTAACTTCTTAAGTTACAGTTATTATGGTTCCTCCATATAGGGGAAACATTTTGTTTTTGTATTTTCTCTGTGTATGGATGTGTTAGGGGTCTGTGATTATGTTACCTGTTTTAGACATTTGATTTTGTCAATAGGATAACTCTCAAACCAAATGTCGGACCAGATTCAAATTTGGTGGGATTATGCCTTTGGTGGATCCGCCGGTTAAAATTGTATTTGATGTATATTGGACAATGCGTGACGTCATAGGACGTTAAAACAGGACAGTTACGTCATTACTATAACTGCAGAACCAAACGTCGCATTAACTTCAAACTTCGCGGGGTAATGGCTTGCGTAGGTCCGACGGTTCGTACTGCATTTGGTGTATATAGCGCCACGTATGACGTCAGTATGTGTTTTGGACACCAGACTTCGTTAACAGGATAACTGTCGAACGGCAGGTCCGATCAGATTCAAACTTGGTGGACTTGTGCGTTGGATGGGTCCGCTTTTAATGTTGGATTTGACGCGTATTGGATTGGGCAACGCGTGACGTCAAAACGTGTACAATGCGTCATCACTTTGACTTAAAAACGAAACTTTATGTCAGCTTGACTTCGTAGGCTTGGGTAGGTTCGACGTGTCATGTTGTATTTGGTGTAAATAGCGCAATGTATGACACCATGTGACGTCATTATGTGTTGTGGACACTAGACTTTGTTGACAGGATAACTCTCGAATTATCAAAATAAAACTTTGTAAATCGAAGGTGGGGCAAGCGGTGAAAAAAGATGGGTGGTGGTGGGTGGGGGGGGGGGGGGGGGCATTGCTTTAGTTCATAAGAACAAAACGAAAATGGCTAGCTAATAAAAAGTGTTAGACATATTCGGGTGCAATGATGTTGGTGTGCACTGGCTGCTCTAGTTTGTTTCGTATATGTTAGTTTTAACTGTTAAATCAAATGTTAGTGTAATGTTTCACTTGGGCCAAAATTTTTATTTTATCCTCAAGTCGAATTAGGCGTGTTGTTAAATAGAAAAAAAAGCGGTGATGAATTGCTCAAATTAATCTGTCTGGAATAGATCATAGTAAGTCTGTCTGAAATATATAAGAAGAGCATAAATTATGTATATTTTGCCATTGAATAGGAGCGCGATCGAAGAGAGACGGAGATAAGACGGCGGCGAGAACAAGAGGAGCGGGAAGAACGCGACAGGCGTGAAAGAGAAGAAAGGGAAGAAAGGGAGCGGACGGAAAGAGAAGAACATGAGGATCGGGAAAGGAGAGAGGCGGATGAAAGAAGAGACAGGGAGGAGAGAGAGTGGCGCGAGAGGAAAGAGCGCGAGAGGAGAGAAAGGGAGGAAAGGGACAGGAGAGAAAGGGATGAAGCGGAGGCGAGGAGAAGGAGGGAGGAAGAGGAGGAAGAGAGAAAATGGCGCGATGAAAGAGAGCGTCGAAAGCGGGAAGCAGATGAGCTGTTTGGCAGGCAGAAAAAGGAAAAAGAAGAACGAGAGAGGAGGGAAAAGGAACAGAGGGAACGAAGAGAACGGGAAGAACGGGAGAGAAAGGAACAAGAAGAACGCTCCAGAAAGGAGAAGGAAGAGATCGAAAGAAGGGCGGAGGCTGAAAGACAGCGTATGGCTGAAGATACCGAAGAGTTGGAAAAACAAAGACAAAAACAACAATTACTGGCTAAAATGCGTGCCCTCGATGAAGAGAAATCAAAAGCTGATCAAGACAAGGATTTATTCGCGCTATCCAAGGACAGAACTGTCACAAAAGATTCAAGTGATAGCTTTCTGGGTAATAGTAGACAAAGAAAAGACTATAGCTTCACGAAACCTATAGAAAATATGCACCAGGGTAAGCCGGCGTACGAGAACGATACGGACAAGAAAAAGAAGGCGTTTTCTCTGTTTGACGACAGTGACTCCGATGGTGGTTATAAACCGTCTTTTGCCAGGCGGGGTGGCGGAGTTGGCGCTGCCAATCAAACGTCCATGTTCAGTTCGAATACAACTAGTGCCTCGCCCTCGAAGCAAGCGAAAAAGAAAGACTTAATGGCTGATTTGTTTGGCAACAGTCAACCCACCTCGACACCGAAAAAGACCGAGGAAATTGACTTTAATTTTTCCACAGTCAACAAAAACAAAGCAACGACTCGGACGCGTGGGGCTGTCAGTGAAGGTTTCGGAGGTGGTTTTGGGGTTACCGACACTAGCGAGGCGCCCCCTAGGAGTAATGCGGGCTTGTTGCCCCGCAGAGTCAAACAACCCGCTACGACCATCCACAATCGCCCTACTGTAAATGCGGTGGACGATTTAGATGATGACATTGAGGAAGTAATATTGTAGTTTTCTATTCGTTTTGTATTTTTTTTTATTACAGGTGATAAGAGGCCTACACAGGTTATAGCAGTCTCCTGCTTTCATGTGAATCACAATTTTCAAATAACGCCTGAATTCGAACTTTGCTCACGGTCACAAAAACAGCTTTATATTAAACCCACCATATCAGCAGGATGGTATTTTAATTCAACTTCACAGTTAACATTTTATATTTTTAATTTAAATTATACCAAAAATCTTATGATGGTTAAGTTGTGAACGCGCGGTGCGTGAAGTGATATTGCGTCAGGAATGCGAGTTTGGTTTTTAAGTATGTGCATCATCTTGAATTTCTGATACTTAAATTGTACGTTACTTTAAATTTTTATTGTATTTTATTATATGTATGGGTTACTCAGAATTTCCTTTGGTAGATTCGTAAAATATAAATAAATCTAGTCGGATATGTGTATTTTTATACGTCGCGCAGTTGAACCAACAGTGTTCGAGTGAAAAAAAAAAAAAAGAATGACACGTCCATAAACTTTGTATCGTGTAGAGCGTGGTTGTAGTGGTGAATTGGCTTTATTATAGTTTTCGCTGTTGCCCAAGGAATGTATCCCGTCTCCTATTTCTTATCAAGAGGTTAGCTGAAGCATTCTCTTGTTACTGATGCCGTGAAAATGCGAAGGGCTTAAGAGAGCTTCTGTTAACATTGTTTAAAAAATCAAGACGAGTTGATAACCAACAGTTTCTATGTTTATTGCGGAACAGCGCTCACTTCATAGCAAACCGTTTAATTTATTGTGATACGTCATATTTACTTTCCTGTTTTCTGATACAACCTGAAAAAAAGTTTACTGAACTAACGTGGTAACTTTCCACAGCGCAGCATTTGGTAAAGTAGCACGTTAGAGTTTGTCTAATCTGTGAAAGAATTCAAATTTATAGATTTTCGTTGGTGTAGTTATGTTTCAGTAAAAAACACGAGCTTATTTTAAAGTACGGATAAATAGTGTAAATTGTACATTCTTATTGTTTTCAATGTGCACTGTGATGTAATGGTGGAACACCTTCGTCCGTCCAGGAAATTGTGGTTCTGTGATATGCTGTTTATTTGCTACGTTTCAGCTTTGAAGTATAAACATACGTTATTTTCGTAGTACAGATGATTTTAACTGTATACAGCCTAATTTTTAGTGTTTTGTTAAAATACTGTGTGTGTTGTTTTAGGGGCCATCAATTAAGTACGTAACAATTGCCTCAACTGTTCGTCACCTTGCCTTTTCCATCAGACTGTAGCATCGTCCATTTACTATAACTTGCCTGCTTGATTGATGACCCCTGACATATTTTTGCTGTGGCAATTTTCGTGTGGGTTTTTAACGTGAGTGATTGAACCAGGGTACGTACGAATTACCATTTTAATTTACAGAACAAATCTGGGAAATATTAAATTCATAATTGGTACTTTTGTAATTTAACTGCTCCACCAAGTTGGGAATTCGTGCATTCAATTGTCAATTTCGCTCCATCTTGAGATTCAAGATTATCATTTTGCCGCCTCTTTCTTCTGAGTTACAAAGCTTATACGTCACTGGGGTAGATAAGAGACCGAAATTTCTCAGAATAGACAAAGGCACTCACGGCTTCTTTTCTTCATCAGTACTGCACAAAATGTGCCCCACCTACGCCGCAGATTGGCCCATGACATCTTGGCAGTTGCCATTTTTTCCCGCTCGTGCGTCCTTGTCTTCAGCTCATACTTTGCACAGATTTTCTTCCGATGGCACCAAGACATTCACTACCACTGTCACGATTGCAAATCATGGTCTGGCTGACATTGTAGTTTTCGGCATTGCAAGCAATGTGAAGCTAATAATGTCTCTGTGGATACGACTTTCATTGTATAGACAGCACATTTGTAGACTGAGCCTGCAATCACGCCCAACGGCCATATTGGGTCGGTGGCATAGTAGATCCTGTTTTAACTTTGCACACTTTTTTTTAACTTACATGCATTGTGTTATGATAATCTGTACTGCATTATTTGAACATAATTCAGTTGCAAAGCAATCATTCGAGCTTTTAAAGTTTCAAGTTATTGGTGCTTCAGGTTTCAGTGGCAGTGTGTTGTTGATGTAAAATTGGTTGTTGGTTTGAAAAATACGTATTTAGTGTTACTTTATTGTCAGACTTGTTTTTTTTTCTGTGATAATGTTCCTTATATCAAATATTTTGATGTACTGGAGATAGTATTTATCCGCATGCTTTATTCTTTGTCCAAGTGTTTTTGTTTCTTACTGTCCCCAATTCATACAAGTAATAAAAAGAACATGTAAAAATAAATTTCGAGAAATAAAACGCTAAATTTTTAAAAATCATTTCAACAGGTATTTTATTGTATAAATCTTACATCTTTGCTGACAACATGGAAACACTTGAAGCTAAGCAGGTTTCAAGATGAAAATACAACTGTGAAAACAGTTTCTGTCTAATCGAGGCAGTTGCAGCTGTGCAGACAGCCATGTGGTGAACGCTTGTATCAAATTAAACCTTGTTTCTTTTTATAATTATGCAGAACTATAAATATTGCCTATAAAACCGATAACGGGTGATAATGAAAATTTCCCCCCTCAGCAGGACTTGAACCCAGGACCACGCGATTATCAGCCAATACCTTAGCGACTACGCTATCGAGCCAAGTGATCAGGCGACTGGTGAAGGCGCATCAAGCAGCACATTGTGATTTTTCGTTTTTGGGCAATATTTGGGCAATCTTGGTCAAATCGCCAAAAAAAAAAAAAAAAGATGGAGGAGTATGAGGGAGCATTCTTGTCAAATTTCAACGCAACTGGGCTGGATTTGTAGGAAGAACAGCATTTTACATATATATATAAAACTCTATGGGGGATTGTTTACACACACATACACCCATTAATTTCTCGCAAGTGATGAGTATAGCCCAGCGACGATTATCGGCTAGGCCAAAAAGGTAGATGAATCTGTGAATTCATTCAGAGAGCACTCTGACCCAATTTAAAACCATTTGAGTTTTAAAATCTTACTCTGAAAATTTCAACGGCTCATCTGTCCACCGATATTTCTTTACCTGTCGCCAAAAAGTTCCAGTCTACTACACGACCCCCTATTAAACAATACCAAATATGAAACAATATGACCACTGGTCTCCGAGCCACAGCATGTGAAATAGCTGTTTAATCAGCCATGCAACGTTCCTATGTAATACCGAAAGGATTCGAGCAAAACCCCAGGAGTAGGAGCAGTTGCAAAAGAATGCCTAACACAAAAACACGAAGAATAGCGCCTTTCTATAGCATTAGACTAGAGGCACAGAGCCGGAGGTTCAAGATATACGACGCGAAAAAACGATACAGTTACTGAAATAGCCTCAACTTATAGCATCATTCCTCAACGTGTAGAGAAGTTGCACGTGTCAACAAGTCACACGTGCGTGTTTTCCTCTCAGCTGTGACACTCTCGGGATCAGAATCTCTTCCAGTCTGATGTTCACCGAACTCTTCCACTCGTTCACAACAATACACAAAGTACACAAAGGCGCGAAGAGTGACATCACAGACATTTCACCGACTGTGATTTTTTGACCTCAGCTTGATAAAAAGACTTGTTGAAATCCTCGTACTACAACACGGCAGGTCAGCAACCAAATGGTGACGCTGATTCCTCCTATACATAAAACAACTGTCATTTTAATTTCGTATTATCTAAAACAAAATAGAGCACCGAAGTGTTTTTTCTGTCCTCTTAAAATGTTGGTCAGCCCCAACCTCCTCGCAACAAAACCTCACCACTAAACTACCTTCTCATCCTAGCAGATGGCCCTCTTTTCCAGAAAGTGGTGACTGCTGATCCAAAACTTTCTTAACCATTCCACCCCC
This sequence comes from Protula sp. h YS-2021, assembly GCA_949752745.1. Lineage (NCBI taxonomy): Eukaryota > Metazoa > Annelida > Polychaeta > Sabellida > Serpulidae > Protula > Protula sp. h YS-2021. The sequence continues at coordinate 64,192,822 of OX457025.1, forward strand.
CCCCCCCAAACCATGAATCACGACTTTTATGTGAGTTAAGATCACTCGAGCTCCATACCTAGCTTTTCTATTTAAAGTGTTTCTGTCTATTTCTTGGGAACCAGCTAACTGATGTACCCCTTTTCAAACAACAGTTCCAACCAACACACTCGACATATAGAATGACTGCATCGCCTAATACCTGTTAAGCTGTTGATAACTTGACTGGAGTAAAACAAGTTTCATTTCGCTCTTAATCTTCTATGTTCTACCTTGTGTTTTACATAGACAATTTACAGAAATCAAGCTAAACATGCAGTGAAATGCTAAACTTGCCTGGAATCCAAGTGGGAAACGAGATGATGTCAGCAAAAGGCCAAAACCATTCTGGGGGCAAATTAATAACAGGTGTTGACCTGAAGCTGTATATCAGAAACAAGAAACAGCTGACCTGAAAACGAAAAGAAGGAAATGGATTATTCTTAAGGACGATGCGCTTAAGGAATATTTGCATTAAGATTTCTTCACTTTCTCATCGTGTCTGTGTCTCATTGAAAATAAGATATTCCGAGACGTTTTTTTTCAAACACAAAAACATTTATGTCCCCTCCCTGTCCAATTAAACTTTTACAGATTACTCAAGTTGCATCAGATTGCAAATTTTAGTTATCACCAGAATATACATAAAATGTGTTATATTGCGCGGGCTATAAGCCAACCAATTTTAATGCAGATTTTTTAAGAGTCGAAAATTTGCCAACATGCAAAACAAAGAAAAAAATACTTGGCAGCCACTTGTATTCGTATTTTGAGTCCATGTAAAGTTTGACATTTAGTGACAACAGAGTTTCTGAGATGTACAATTATATGAGAAAAGATTAGAAATATCCACCCACATGTTTTTCAACAATAAATAGGTAGGGAAAAGAGAAGTCTAACCTGCACAACGTGAAACACGATTTTCAACCCAATGTTCAATCTGACAGAAAAGTCATTCCTTTCTTTTCCTGTAACATTTAATATAATGAACGAGTCTTTAAATTGAACTTGATTTAATTTGGCTCAAGTTATTACCTTGTTTTCTTTCACACTACCACAGCCGAATCAGGCGTTCACTTACTAAACAATGATCTGATATTCAAACCACATCACAGTGTACATATTACAGGGTAAGTCTAATTTGCATGACACACTTACGAGAAGCTTTAAGTTCCTCTAGCAGTTTATTGCTCTGTCTCTCCTTTTTTGCATACTTCGCAAATTCGTCTGCCATATTTATTTGTCTCATTTCTTCACGAATTTCTTTATATTCAGCTTCCAGCTGTTCTGTTCTTTTACTTTTCTTCATCAATGCGCTTGAAATCTTAAAGACAAGAAGTACGGACACGAGTGTATTGATACTTTATACGTTAGTGAATGTAGATAATTCTAAAATCAAAATACTAATTACATTTTATATGCCCTGACTTGACTGGTTTAGGAAAGACACAGTGTTGCTGACTCAAGTCTGTTCGTTCTTAAGCTGTCATTGTTTTGACAAACCTCGATTTGAGTGCTCATATGTGTGACACGTCATTCGCGGTCATCGCTGGACTTGAAATTTTTACCTTCAAAATTGTCCATACGGATGTGTCTTTTGCGTGTTGTCAATATAATTCTGCCAAAGTCTTTAAACACTTGACTGGAACTCGTTCTGAATATTCATACGAATAACCTCTTGCACTGATCAAATTTTGATGACCTTGAATGGGTTTCAAGATTACCGTAGTATTTTACTTTTCGGTCGTATGCCTGTTTGGGTGAGTTTTCAGGCTGAACTAGATAGCTTTCGAAGGCTGCTACCTGATTTTGAATTTATAGTTTCTGTACCATGCTGTGTGTAGGGCTTATGCATCTTATGATTAATATTCATGATCCGATGAATAGTTGTGAAAATGTCGCCCTGACAAGAAAAAGTTTCAAGTGCGACGGGCGGACAGACGAACGGACGCGGGCAACACCCCGTTGCATATTTGCACTACATATACTTTCTTCCTGTAAGGTTTGGTGAAGATCCGATAAATAGCTTTTGTGATATCGCCCGGATAAGAAAAAAGTTTAAAGTGTGACGGACGGACAGGGGACAACTTGAACCTCCCGCTGCACATCTACACTATATATATATATATATATATATATATATATATATATATATATATATATATATATATATATATCCTTCCTGTAAGGTTTGGTGAAGATCCAATGAATAGTTTGTGTGATGTCAACCGGATAAGAAAAAATTTAAAGTGCGCACGGACGGATAGACGGGCAGACTTGGGACAAATTGAACCTCCTGTTGCACATCTACACTATATATACTTCCTTCCTGCAAGGTTTGGTGAAGATCCGATGACTACTTTTTGAGATATCACCCTGAGAAGAAAAAAAGTTTAAAGTGCGACGGACGGACAAGGGACAAATTGAACCCCCGTTGCACATCTGCACTATATATACTTCCTTTCTGTAAGGCTTGGTGAAGATCCAATACATAGTTTTTGAGATATCGCCCGCACAAGAAAAAAGTTTAAGTCCGACGGACCGACAGACGGACTGGCACGGGATAAATTGAACCTCCCGTTGCACAGCTATACTATATATACTTGTACTTTCTCCCTGCAAGAATTGGTGAAGCTCCGATAAATAGTTTTTCAGATATCGCCCAAACTAAAAAAGTTTTGTCTTGATCTGCACCGGAAGCGACGCACCAATATTGTCCAGTTGGGTTGATACATCCTATTCGGACATATTTACGGAACACTATCCGCTTATTTTTATTCGAAACGCAGAATTTTGCGCATTTTTATTGGAAACGCCCAAGTGTGATTTGGCTTATAAGCGAATGAGGGCCTCTTAATGTATCTAATGGTATGACCCCACAATTTGAGCTGTTGGCGTTGGACGTAGTCAAGAGCCGTTACATGAGCGATAATTCAGATTTTATTTTCACCCTGTGAATTTGGCAAATAATATCCTTTCAATAATACTCACCACTAATGTTAATGTTCCTAAATAATTTGGAATAATGGAGAAAAGTAGTACACACAGAAACACGATAATCAAAGTTAAAAACATTTTCGTTTTCACAAAACAAGCTAATAGCACTGCTGGAGAAACCTCAAAAGTCTTTTTTCGCCTGTTATTTCACGTTGTTGTCCAACAGCCAACCTCTACAGGGGTTCAGTCTGTTGTGTGCAACACCTTTTTACTCCGCAGACCCGCGAAAATAGTACTTGTTAAGACAGGAGCTACTTTTTAAAATATTCGTCTGCTTTGTGTTTATATATAACAGAGAGAGCTTTCAAAAATGTAAAAAATAAACTCAGCGTCCCTCCTAAGCATCAGCCGCCTTAAAAACTTCTCAATTAATGTCGCAAAAGTAAGAAACCCCGTAGTAATTTGCAGGAAGAACTAAAACGTACATTTTGAATTAAGAATATCCTTGCCAAGGAAATATTTAATATATTCTATACCAATTCTGTGTTTTAAGTATTTTATTCAATATATGGGATCAACACACCGACGTCAGTTTTCAGGATATCTAGCGGAACGGCCAGAATTAGACAAAGAGAGTTTTTAGCATTTTCGCGATATACAGTTCAAAACAAAGACACGTTCTGGGATAATATTAGTAGCGATCGGCTTTTCCTATGTGTCATCATATGAAATCCTGTTTTTCTTCAAATGTTTGTTGTCTTGAAAGTTTCAATACAAAACTTTACACAAGATATACAAAGATGTGTAATAATTAACCTGGTACTATTAAAAGCTTACTCCATGCAATAAATTGCAGTGCCACGGTTCCCTTTTAAAACCTAGAAATAGGTTTTATGCACAATAACTGCATCCAACGGGAAGGTTACAGGATTGTAACTCCAGCGTTTTCTGAAAACAATTACTTAGAACACTATCATACGTTTCTACAAATATTGAGCTTGACCTCCATCTACAACCTCTACCTCTCGGAAATAATAATTTCGTGTCAGGTGTACAAATGTCTTTCTTCAAGATGTGCACACTGAACATCATAGCAATGAGCCAGCTGTGTTATCTTTATAACGCAGACGTTACTTCTAATTTTCTTTTTGTTTTCTTACACATAAGTTAATGTGATCGTGGGAACAATGCAACAAAGGTTAAAAAATAAGTTTCTGCATATTTTCACTGTTTTCTTGGTGAAATTAATCCCACGCAGTGCTATTACAGAAATACGGTAGAGAGATTTGTGCTGTCAGGGTAAAAGAATGTAGCAGATGCCAACTTCATTTGATACACCTTTTTTTGCAATATCACCTGATTTCCCAGGTGCGGATCAAACAGAGAATCCGACTGAGGATAAGTATTTTGGGTAGAGGAAGAAGATAAGAACTCTAATGATTTTTTATTTTTAAAAGATTACGCAAAAATTAATCGCGGATTAGGGGGTAATCTGGCTGGGGTAAGCTGTCAATCTTTAAAATATTTCTCAACCATGTTAGTTGCAAAATATATAAGGAGAGAGGTTCAAAAGATACTCAGCTTACAAAATGCAGTTCTCAACAGACCCCCTCCTCCCCGGCTCTGAAATGTCGAGATATGTGATCATATACGAATACTAATCTTTTTGATTTTTTATGTTTTGAAGGGAGCCACAACATATTATAAATTTCACATTGTTCCTGGCCTGAAACGTGAAAAAAGTTAAATCTAAATTTACTTTTTATGTCACCCTATTTAGATCTCAGGACTTCTAAAGATCTAAAACGATGTTTACTCTTGCGAGTTTCAATCCAAATTTTGATTCTGCCATTTTTGCTTGTTTAGTTTTGAAATGTTATGCAGATCTCGACATCGCAAATTCCGTTTTACTTTGTTATGACCTCACTATCGTGTGACTCCACCCTGTTGTGAAGTTATATTTAGATAACGGTCTAGGCACCCAGTCAAACTCTTGAGCAGAAATCCGCTGTGCGTTGAAACGTCCTTTGAAAAAGTCAGACGTATTTGAAAAGAAAAACTTCACACACTCGAACATAAAAAAGGTATACAGCAGGTCGGTTTTTAGTAGTGGAACAACGAGATTTCTGGATATTTCCAGATAGCCCATGGGCTATCTGGATATATCAAGAAATCTCATTTACTATTTTGACCCCCCCCCCCCCCCATGGTAAAAATTTTATGACCCCTCTTTCGTCGAAAATTTTGTGATTTTAGCACATTTATCCGTTTCAGACGATTCTGAACATTTTTGGTTTTTTACCTCCCCCCTGTGGGAAAATTTGTGATTTTGGCATATTAATCCGTTTCACACGATTCTGTACATTTTTGGTTGTTTGACCTCCCCCTCCTTGTGGGAAAATTTTTGTGATTTTTGCATATTTACACGTTTCAGACGATTCTGAACATTTTTTGGTTTTTTGACCCCCATCCCCCCCCCCCCCTTGTGGGAAAATTTTGTGATTTTAGCATATTTTTCGGTTTCAGACGATACTGAATATTTTGGGTTTTTTTGATGCCCCGCCTGGCAAAATTAAGTGATTTTATCATATTTATCTGTTTTATACGATTCTGAACATTTTTGGTTTTTTGCCTCCCTTGTGGGAAAATTTGTGAGTTTAGCATATTTATCCGTTTGAGACGATCCTGTAAATATTTTGTTTTTTTTGATTTCCCCGTCCTTGTGAGAAAATTTTGTGATTTTAGCATATTTATCCGTTTCAGACGATTCTGAGCATTTTTGGTTTTTAACCTCCCTCCACCCCCTAACCACTTGACAAATAATTCTTTCACACCTCGTCTTTTTCGTGTCTTTAAAACTGTTTCAACTTCACATGTGGATTGAATGTCTTTGAACAGCTTGCAATTCTTCTTCATAGAAATGACAATCAATGTCTTCGTCTAAGAAGTCTTTGACCCTATATAAGTGTATTTTGTGCTTCTTATAACCAAGTGTGACAATAAATACTTCTTGTGTCCATTTTATATGGTAATCTCTTTGAAATAAATATTTCATGTGTGATTTCAATTTCAATTTATCAATAAACATTTGTTTCCACACTTTAGATTCAATGTTCTTGGTAATGTCTACCGGTGATAATCCATTTGGTAAGGACCCATGAGGTCTTTGATTATAATTGTAAACTAAGTTTTGCAAAATATCTGTACATATCGATGTAGGTTTGCCAATGTAGAAAATAGCGATACATTATTCCTTTAAGACTACATATAAAACTTTCTGCAAAGTTGGCCTTCGTCTCATTCTTAGTAGTATATGCATAAATGCCTTCTTTCTTTAGAAATTGCTTTACCCATCTATTCTTAAATTCTGTTCCATTATCTGACCTCAGTGTTCGAGGTCTTCTTTTTGTTTCTTGAAAAATCTGTTGGAAGGCTTGAATAACACTCGTATGACTTTTGTTTGGAATAGGTTGTACCCATAAATGTTTGGAAAAGACATGAATAAGAATGAATAGAAAGTGATTGTCTTCATTATGTTGTGCAATGTTAGCTACATCAAGTTCATATCCCTCATATCATCAATACCACGGGTAATGATACGTTGTCGTTTAAATTTATATTTCACTGGTTGAAGTAAACTAAAGGCACCTTGATCTTGTAACCATTTTTTTACTTTGGAATATGTTACAGGTTATTTGTTTTGTTTCAGTAGTTTGCATAACTTATTAGGTCCTGCAAATGCTCCAGGGATTCCAGGTTTAAAGTAAGTATTGGTTAAGAAGTCTTTCCACGTTGCCATATTAACTTGAAATGAAAACAATCGTTCACATAGTAAAACTTTTACTGATGTGCAAATACAAATCACATAACTACTGTTTATTAATTTTTTAACCAGTTAAAGTTACGTTATGCACTACCATACAGACAAACTTTAATGTTCTTCAAACGTTTTACAAATGTCTGTATTCACTTTAACTCGTCCATTATTAAACATGACAAGCTCTGATATATCCGTTGACAGCGAAACATTATCATCATACCATAAAATAATTCTTGCAGCTACAACTAACATGACGTCAGTTGCCTAAATTGTATTGGCGTTGATAAATACTGAATCAATGTCATATGTGTTCCCTGGTAAATTTAGTTCTTCACATTCACTCAAGAAAGACTGGATGAAACAATTTCTTGAAATTGTCATTCCAACAGCTTTCCAGTGTTAATGGATATCTTCACTTGTAAAATCTAACCAGATTCAAAATAAGGAAGATTTGAAAACACAAGTCAATATAGATCACTTGGAAGACATCATCCAATGTCTATATACATCTGTGAAGAAGGGATTGAGATGCTGACATTGTTCACTTTTCTTCAAAACAATCTCTCAAATAGTCCACCACGCGAAAGTTTACTCCCACATCAGTACGAACAAAGTGAAATTCAGAATCAAAATCCAAGTCCTTTGCGTCTTCTATTCCAGTTTCCTAACACTGTTCAATAAACCTGTTGTGTAATTCAATTCTGTTAAGGTTGTAGTGTACATGTACATATTAATCCAAGCTGGTTCTGTACATTTGCATTACTCAGCTCCACTTCAGCCAGTTGTTCCTTGGTCAGATCAGTTGTTTTCATCTGTTTATGTTCAGTTAACTGGACTGCTGTCACCCAACCGTGACATTCCATACACGTCTCATCAAACAAAAGACTCGATGTTGATGATGACGCCTGATGTAATACGCTGTTTATTTGTGGCATTACGTCCAGCAGCGTTGCCCATTCCTTATGATTAAAGTTGACGTAGTAAGTATAATCTTGCCCTTCAAATTGAGAGCTCCGTACAAAGCTGACATAGCGCTTGTCGTTGAACGTAATCACTTCTAAACGCTTTGATTTTGTTAAATAGAGTTTGAAGTCAATCACGCATTTTTTCCAAGTTATCAATCACTCTGTTCCAGAGAGAATCAGATAGACCCATCCAATTTTCATTTCGTTTAATTCTATATCGACTATACCGACCATCTTCAGCTGCTACGCTTAAAGTAGCACTGATCTTAAAATTGGCTATCACCGCTTGTTTCTCCATTTTATTTACGAAGATAGATTATTGCTGAGAAATCTGTTGAAGAAATGCTTGTACTCGTTCAAGTGCTGAAGAAGTTATGTGCTGTTGAAAGAAGCAGGTCTGCGTTTTTTACTCTATTTCTAGAGAAAATACTTAGTTCAGAATCGTCTGAAACGGATAAATATGCTAAAATCACAGAATTTTGGCACGAGGAGGAGGGGGTCAAAAACCAAAATTTTCAGAATCGTCTGAAAGGGATAAATGTGCTAAAATCAGAAATTTTCCCACAGTGGAAGGGGGGGGGGTCAAAAACAAAAAATGTTCAGAATCGTCTGAAATGGATAAATATGATAAAATCACAAAATTTTCCCGCGAGGGGCGGGGGAGTCAAAAACCAAAAATGTTAAAAATCGTCAGAAACGGATAAATATGCTAAAATCACAAAATTTTCGCACGAGGGGGGTCAAAAACCAAAAATGTTTAGAATCGTCTGAAATAGGTAAATATGCTAAAATCACAAAATTTTCCCACGAAGGGGGGGGGGGGGGGAGGGAGTCATGGGCTATCTGGATATATCCAGAGGTCTCGTTTTTCCAATACTGATTTTTATATATATGTACTCTTCTGTATCGGAAGGCTGGTCCTTCGAGACTCTTAATAGCAGCAAATGGGGTACAAAACTAATACTAGAAGTTTGGCTGATGAATGGTTGGACATTGAGTATACCCACTATATTATAGACAGTGATCTCAGAACTGTCTTTATGCATAAAAAATGGACCTGTATCAATGAAATATGACACATGCCCTTATTGTGTAGAAAGGCAGTTCCCAGGTGATCATCGTATTTAATGCACATTTCTCCGGAACATTTCGTCTTCAAAGTATTTTTTATAATATCCTATGTAAGAGAGGTATTGTGTCAAAGAGGAATCGACTTCCTGTGAAATGGGGACTCGAATATTGATTCGCATAGAATCTCGAATAGATTCGAATATTGTGCACCGTTTATTAGTATTAACACCACTCGGTTCATTTTTCTTTTTATTTTTCTTTCTGTATATCTACACAAGGTCCATATTAAAGCATATATTCAAGTTCTGTTTTTAGTGTAATAAGGTGTAATGAGATGCTTCCTGAAATTTTGTCAAAAACCGCTGCAGATGTTTGAGAAAAAGAAAAACATCCTTGTTTATATCAGGCTATCATTATTCAGTCATCAAATTGAAATAAGTTGAGGAATTTGATCTATTTTTCTTTTAAAAATAATAACCTGACATGACGTAACTGGTTTTTATTCAGAACAAAAGGGATGAAGACAAACAAAGACAGTTTTTTTTAAATAATAACCTCTTTCATGAAGAGAGTGACGTCATAACAATGACTGAAATGTGCCTTCAAGCCGTGGTGGAGTGGGGAATGAGTAAGTATCCCACTACAATCCTTTTGTTGCAACCTGGGAACAGGAACAAAGTCTGAGAACTTTGTCTTAAGACATCTTTTTTAACAGGTAATAAGCCTATCCTAATGCAGTCTTCAGAGAACTGACGCATATTGGAACGGACAATCCTAGCACTTCATCCTTCTCTGTGCCTTGGGCTTCGTGCTTCTGTATGCAATGACCAAGTTTCTATGTTTCAAAATAGTTTACTGAAATTATTGACTGGGTAAGTGGTTTCCAAGTCCTAGAAAGGCAGGACTATGGTACTCAGTGCTTATTTATTTCCTATTAACGTAAGCCACTTTTCACAAGGGATAATCCTTGTATTTGCAGTGCATTACAAACGGAGATCTGTTTACTTAGATCTGTTAAACAACAATGCGTCGAGCATGAGAGTTAATGAATTGATTGCGTTCAAATCATGCTTATTTTTATTGTCACTTATAATATTTATTGATAAACAGACGCTACAAGAATAATAAAACTTTGGACATTGATTACAATAACCTGGAACGAGTAGACATTAACAATTAGAAAAGTAAAACCACAAACTTAGATTGAATTGATACAGGTTTCTAATGGAGTTATGAATGCTGTTCCACAGGAGGTAATTTTTGTCTTGTTTCAACATAAAGCCATAATAATTTTCTGCACAAATATTTCAAATTTGTACTTATTTTTTCGAGCCGAGGACAGAATAACCTTGTTTCTCTCTCCCCAGGCCGGTCACTAAAATTGTCAGTAATAAAAGAAGTGACCTTGGTCTGAACACTTCGAGTGAAAAAAAAGACCGGGTGTTCAAAATTAAAAAAAAATAAGCGAAGGCAGAAACGGGAATTCACCCTTAAAATGAGAATTTTATCTTAAAATTCAGCGCATTCGGCGAACGCATTTTTATGCAAGTAATAGTTCAGTTTGAACGTTGAAAAACTGCTTTAAAAATAATAATATACATTTATAAAACCGTCCCATAAACACTCTAAGGTGGATCCAATGTAGACTTCAAGTTGAGACGTATATCCAACAAAAGTACAATATCAGCTCTAATTGTACTTCGGATGTTATTGGATTCGACTGCAGATCAATGTCTAAACAGCATCTTTGAAAAAACGTTGCTTTTGGTCGCAACCAAATCACAACTTTCTCCAAAATCGACGTTGCATGGGCGTCGGAAAATTCGACGTTGCATAGGTGTCGGACTGATAACCAATAACAACCCACAAGGGTGTTATCACTCACCTAAATGGTAGCCATGACAGGCTACTTTGATAGCAGACCGAAAAGAGGACGCAAAATACGTTTTTCTTACCTACTTTTGAAAAATATTCAAAGAAGTTGACCTAATTCGATCCTATGCGACTGGATGACCGACGGGTGGCGGTACTGTTGTGGAGAGATAACAACGCTATAACTCTCACCGTCTTGACGACAATGCTAGATTAAGATTTTCCCTTCGTCTATACAACGGCGCTTTTCCTACATCCATACAACGTCGGGAGATAGAGGCTGTTTCGATTTCCATTTACAAGCCATTCGCAACGTTGATTAAACATCGGATAATCAAGAAATGTTTCAATTTCCATATACGACTAAAATGGTACGTTGATCCAACGTCGGTCAAAGGTGGCAATGTTCACTGGGATATTTTCCGAACAAAAATCAAGAAAGAGGCTATCAAAAATTTCAAAATTAAAGTTTGGCTTTGGTTGGGCGTAATTTTTTCGAGAATAAGTTGCCGCTCGGTTAAAAAATTTCAAAAGTTGGAAAGTGAAATAAAACTTTTCTTCCTGGCCTTAATGTGTTGTCTCTTGTATACATCTGTTCTCGTAAAGTCAAAATCCAAGCAACGCCGAATAACAACAATAAAAATCATGAATATAAGAAGTTCCTTTGCATAGATTTTAATCTTTTCGAATACGTGGAGGTAAAACTAGCCATTCCTCTGAGCCAGTACTGGTCTTTGCATCCACGCTGTAAGGTTGTTCATGCGGAGATGTGGGATGGGGGAGGGGGTGCATAGAGGCAGACCAATGACGTCACTGTTTCGCAGCGGATAAGCAGTCGGTGGGCAAAGTGTTGAATATTATGTAAGGTATAAACCTCGCAGAACAGGTTAGAATTGTGACATGGCTCAGAAGCCATTATAAAAATTATGCACTTTTAAACTGAGTAAAATAGATTGCTATTTTGTGTTCTGATAACCACTGCACTGTAGACTTTAAATCAGCAAGTTGTCCGCTGAAATACTCATCCCTGTGCGCCATTTAAAATGGGCCCATTGCATAGCTGGTGAAGCCGGACAACAATTCGTATTCACCAAAAAATATTTGGCGCTGTTTCCTGGACTGTTTCAGAAAGGAAAGTGACAGCCCTTTTGGTCAGTTTGAAGCAATTCCCGTCAGTTATATGCCTAAATTGTGGGATTTTACTTGGTAATGGCGCAAGCCAATTGCCGAGTTTCTGCTCTCGCCATACCGTTCGCCAGCACAAAATCAAAATTGTGGCTCCGAACTGCCTAGCAGCAACTCCACACGATGGTATTTCACTTGCTTGGCGAAAATTCCAAGCAGCTGAGATGAATATTAATTTTCTTCCTCCTGGACAAAAAAACAGTCTGAGTTTTAATTGAAATATGAAATGCATTGCAGCGCTTATTTGAAAAGGATATTATATGTTGCTCTAAAATCATTCTATAAATTTACCCGATTCCTCACCCATTCCCAGTTATTCTCGTCGGGTCTCCTGTCACTGGGACTAAGAGACCTTATGGTTACAATGAGGGAGAAAATCTAATCGGGCGGGAAGAGTTTTCTGCTCGATTTTGTTGAAAGAAACCAGGAAGAATTGCTGCAAAAATGACAGTCCGGAGATATCTGCCAAGAGCAGCTAACAATGAGTGTGGTCAACAACCCAGCAACATCTGGTGCGATATTAAAGCTCCAAATATGCCCGAAAAGAGCTAGTATTTCATTTTCTATAACCAACAATATATAAATGTGCCAGGCCACATTGTTTCGGGATGCAGAATTAAATGATTTTATGTAGCTTGTCAAAAATAGTGCTGCATATTCTAAAAAAAAAAGAAAGAGGGAAGTTATGGTTTTTCCAAACCGTTTTGCTAGGTTTGGTACATGACTTTCTGGGTGAAAGAAAATATACATTGATAAATAGGACACACTATAATAACAAACAGGTTTTGCTACAACGCAAGTGTTTGTCTACATCAAATGATATTTCTTACAAATACATAAAATGGATTAATTGGCCAGACAATATAATCCTTTTGAGAAGCAGCTTTGAGTGAGGCTTTTTTTCTCTTAAACCTTGTTCGTTAATTCTTAAGTAATTTTGATGAATAAAAATCACAATAATGCGTCGGCATAAGAATGAATAAAAACTGGTTTTATTCGATAATAACCAGACAGGAAGATGGCACACAAAATGAGACCAGTTAATACGATCAGTCTGTACTAGACAGAACAAAGAAAAATGGTCATAAATATCAGGTGCAGATAAACATGTAAATATGATATATGGAGTAAAAAAAGAACATCGAACTTTTCTAGGATATCAGTAATTAAGCATGAGTGCTCGAAAAAAGAATTTTATTTTAGAAAAGAAAATTATAAACAGAACGCTAACCAAAAGAAGAGAATATATATGTTGAAAAATCTACTGACAAGCTTTGGATAAAACACGCGAATTGCATTTAGACACAAAGCTTCAGAAATAAAAAATATCTTTGATATATTTGATAACGGAAGTGGATGTATAATCGAGGAGGTATTATTTCACAGATATTTATGTTTAATTTCGACATGCAGTTGCTTTGTTTGAACTAATTTCATGTTTTTATGCAACCATGTACACGCCAGTGTAAGTTAAATGCAGCTGTATTTTTGTGGTTTCGTTGCAATTCAATATGTTCTGTAGCAGTTGATGATGCCTGGACGAGAGAGCAATAGTAGTGAATCGCAGAGCTCCCAGGATGAACCTGTTACAAGAATTAGTGCTACTTATATAACAACGGGTGCAGATGAAGAAGAGGTAGTATAAGCATAAAATGTTATGTTGCTTGCGTCCTAGTTTCATAAAATATTCTGGGACAATAAAATTTGGGCACAACAAGAAGCAGGGAAACGCAACAACATCATCGTAACAAGATCGACATTCGTGCCCGATCCTGAACTACATTACTACACGTTTGCGGTGGTATTCTGCGTAGTCTGTCCAGCTTAGTTTACTTACGTATTTAATATACCCGTTAATGAAAAATTATATAAACCAACAGGCAAGTTAATTGTCTAGATATGAATTTTAATGAATTAATTAGTTTGTTTGTCTAAGTGCATTTCTATGATATTTCGTTTTATATAACTGTCCTGAAAATAAACGCCATACCTTACAGTTATGAACCCTATACTTGCCATAAAATTTCCAAAAATTGCAAGGTCGCGTGCAGCAAAAAAGGAGTCAAAATTCCATTCGCGATACCTGGGAATGAGTCTTATTGAAATGACAATTAAAATAACATGATCTTGGGCTTGAGAATAATTTCTGATTTGCTTGCTATGCTTAGGAATGGCTATATATACTTTTAAAAAAAACATTTTCTTCTTGTCTTTCTTCGCTTTTATTTATATCTGCATTTGCATAAGATTTTCCGGTTATTTGAGAGTGTGACCTTTCGTGACAGCGTTGCGTGGTATGCGCAGAAAGTTATTTCGCCTTCCGTTACATTTAGCTTAATTTGTACGAGCTTTATATAATAAATCACCTCCTGCTTTTGTAAACGCTGCTTGTATGTTCAACTAAAATACAAGTATTATTTTACCTTAAAATATTTTTTTCACAAGCTAGCATTTACAGCTTCTTAATAATGTTTGTTGAATTTACATTGACTTAATTCGTATGCCGTTACATTTTATTTACCATGGAAGGAACTGGACCGCGGGAGGGAAGTCAAGTACGGTCGTAATGTAAGATCAACTTTATTTTCTACTATAATTAACAATCATTAACAAAGTCGACGAAAGCCAGCTTAAAAAGGGTTGGACAGGGTTATACACTACTGGTAATTTATCTCGATGTATTTACTCACAGAGCCCGAATATTAAGATAAAAAAAGTCATGACATCAGTGATTTGCATATTTTTACTCAGTTAATACTGTGGCGTCATAAAAACAGCAACAGCTACCGCTTTTGAAAGAGTCTAGGCCTCTACCTCCTGGCATTACACCCCCTCCCCCCTCAAGCCTCGACCCGTTCCTATATGCTCGTTTTCCACCCGGTACTTCCCCCATGGCCCTATCCCACAACAGTCCGTCAAAAATTGCGAAATATTAAAAAATTAACAATAATTATTATATTACAATATTCCGTTTATAATAATCACTCAGTAGAGTTTAATTAAATATAATTCAGATAGTTCAAAGTAATTTAATTGTAATAATGTATCTGCACGTATATTGATTTTACAGAAGAAACCCAAACCCATAGTGCGAATTTTGGCTGATAGAAATTTTGAGCCTCCTAAGCTGGAAACTTTGCAGCGAGCGACGGTTTTCAGATTGTCACATGTGAGTAAGTCAAAGAAAACAGCGCTGAAGAAGGTGGTTGCAAGGAGACGCAGGGTTCAGGTTAGTTCCCGATGACTTTTACTCTTGACAATAACGGAAAAACTTAATTTTAAAGCTGCATTTCGGTGTAAGATTAACGTCTTATCTGTCTTTTTATCTTTTTTTTCAGTTTTCAAGAATTACTTGCCAAAAAGTTTTCAGAATAATCTAAGAATAACATTTACGACATTACCCATGAATATAAACCAGCGTTTTAAGCGTTCTTATTAAAAGCTTGCTAAACTTGGTTTTCCTGAGTCAGAAGCGTTCTGACGGCGGGAGCCCACCTCAAACGTTTAGATAATAACCAACAATTTAAATACTGTTTGGTGATTTGTTTCATTTTTATATACCGCAAAAATAATTTTTTAGGCAATAAATTTTAAGTGAGGGAAAAAGAATTAGGATATTTACAATGGAACATGAAAAAAGTGTCGCATAAAAACTTCGCTCTATGTCATTCTACATTGAATATCGGCTTTAATACAAGCAGGATATACTTTCAAGCAAAGCCCGTAACTGATTTACGGGGTGCAGTTCACATTTCCGTTGCAGAAACACGTCAACCGCATACGGAAGCAGTTTTTTTTGTTTTTTTTGCCACATAATTACTATTACCCTTTAACGTTGTTTTTCATGGGGCAAAAGCTTCTTAATTCAATACGATATAAAAAGAAGGATGGATATAATCAACTTCTTTATTTGTCTGGTTATAAACCTCCTCTATCTCGAGAAAAAACTTCAATGAACAAAGTTTCCACTCTGTTTTGCTAGAATAGCACGACTCTGTTTCGATGCTTCTGAGACCTAACTAAACACCTAATAAAAAATAAGAGTGACTCAGTTCCGAAAAATTATCAAAGATGAGATGTCGAGAAATATATGTTTCCCACTTGCAAATTTCATTTGCAACTGGGTATAAGTTTGTAGTTTTTCTGGAAGTTTCTGCCCTTTTCTTTTCGTTTTTTTTTCTTTAAGATCATGGTCAAGGTCAAGATCAAATTGAGGTCAAAGTTATTTTTTCCATAAAATGATTTCCAGAAAACTCTTTCTAGCGTTTGTGTCAGCGGAGCTTTATATTTGGTGCACTTATAGACAATCATCAGGTCTCGGTGAAACCGCGAATATTTTTTACCTTGACTTCAAAGGTCAAGGTCAAAGTGAGGTCAAAATATTTTTCAAAATGCCTATAAATTACGAAAAGTGGACATAAAAAGTCCCCAAACCACATTTTGAACATGTAAACCGTACTCAGTAGGAGGTAACATCCTGAATCTTGACCTTGAGAGTCAAAGTCAAAGGTCACGTGACTTCATGTGCCGGTAACGATAGGCCGACTTAGGTCTAAAACAAGAAGTTTACTATTATCTCGAAAACGATTAGAGATAGAACGGTTTTGAGCTGATTTTTGCCCCTTTCGGCTTTAAAACGTTATATAAGAGGTACCTCGGCGACCTTAACTTTCTCGGTCACGGTCAAGGTCAAAAACCCGAAGTTGACTGTTATCTCGATAACGGTTAGAGATAGAATTATTTGGAGCTCATTTTTAATCCTTTAGGCCAAAACGAGGACAAAGAATTGGGACTTTGAGCTTCTTGGTCATAATTTAATATAAATATTTTCTTTAGTGGTTTCTGCAAGTGAGTCTATTCCGCTATCTAGGGAAATTCCGACTAGTTCCTGAAACTATGTCTGTACTAATAAGAGATAAGCTTCATGACAATATGTTACACTCCTGTCGAGAACTGATGGCATAAATAACTCCCCCAACTCTTGGGTATATCGGGTGTTTCCTGAATGTTTAATCGCAAAAGCAAAGCTGATGTGTTAATTCCGTTAAAAAATGGGCAGTTTGAATTACTCAATCCAAGTCCTTTCTCGAATGCCCCCCCCCCCCCGCTCCCACGAAAAACACATCGGTTCAGTGCATCAGTATAACAATGAACTCATAATTACATTGTGCGCTATACAGCGTTGGATCATCCAGAAGAGCTTGCAAGACGATAAACTTATTGGTTGGGGATGGGGGGAGGGGTTCGAAAAATCGAAAAAGGATTCGGATTGAGTTATTCAAATTATCAGTCACTCAAATAACTTTAATGAGTTGTTTTGACTTCTGTTTGTAAAAGAACAGGCAAACTCCGTGATAAAACAAGAACAGCAAGTAGGACCACCTCACGAATAGCACCATATTTCAATGGTCCCCGTTATTGTTGCCTTCCATTATAAAGCACCCCACAAATTGGACCACGGAAATCGAACTACTTTAATTCTGTCCTAGTCGTGGTCGTACTATCCACTGTAATTGAATTTCGTAAAGTTACATTAATTTTATGGCATTTTTGCACCACCTATTTTTTCACAAAGGAGACAAGCAGCGGTTCTGACAGTGAATTGGAACAAAGCAATCGAAGTTTTAACACAGAAAAAGACGATGGTTTTGAATTCGACGACGATTTTGATTTTGACGGTGAGTGTTATAACAAAGCAAACAAAATTACGTTGGTATTTTTGTATGTTTATCTCTATAATTGTATCATGTATAAAAAGCAAATATTAGTCATTATCCATTCTTATCAAGCTCTCTAAAAATCTGTCAATGAATATTACCTTGCCATTTTTGTTTTGAAGAATGTTCCATTTATAATGGTAAATATATAACATTTGAATACTGTTCCCGTTCTTTACAGCTGATGATCCACATTATTTCCATACAAATAGCGATAAGGAAGAAAGTCACTGTCAGACTGTATATAAAAAGATGTGCAATGGTCTGAAAATTATGGTGTCAAACTACTTTTTAAGGAATTTGTTAACTACAGAAATAGTCATGAAACATAGTCATCTCGGCATTAGAGGTGCTAAAGCATGTTGCGCAGCGTTACTGGTGAGCCAAATAAATATAGTGAATAATTAGCGAGTGAAGTGAACAGAGTAAAGGATTTGTGATTCAAGTAAAGAGAATAAAGGACTTGTGAGACAAGCAAAGAGAGTAAAGGATTTGTGAGTCAAGTAAAGATGGTAAAGTATTTGTTAGTCAAGCAAAGAGAATAAAGGATTTGTGAGTCAAGTAAAAATAGAAGCAAATCGGCGAATCATGTACAGATTGTAAAGAACATATTTACTGGCGATCAAAGCACATTCTAAAAAATATGTTTTGTAATAATCATGTCTTTTTATTTAAGAATGCTGTTTTAATACACCACCCATTTGATTTTAGGAAAATATCACAGTAAAAACATTGCATTTAGAAGATAATGACATAGGATCAGAAGGAACACGCTACATAGCTGAACTTCTGACAGAGAACGTGTGTCTTTCTAGTCTTGTAAGTATCTCACTTAAAACATATCTCTTAACAAGTTAACCCCACGCCTCAAGGCCTAAGCTTATTTCTAAAATGAACAACTTGAATCTGGTAAAGCGTCCCTTAGAAACTCAGTGCAATTAAAATGCTCAGATATTTTGAAAACTAGCTGCTTAAACATTATTTGTTCACTACACATAATAACTGTAGTAACTGTAGTATGTTCCAATGATTCATGACTTGTCATTATTTTGGATCTCAAAAAGTCCTTAGCAATGCTGAGCTCTTAAGGGTTATCCATTTTTAGACAATTTTCTTCTCTTTTTAATATTATTACTACAGTCTTATTAGGTAACTAGGTAAAAACTACATCCGCACTAAGAATTTTTTGTTTTAATTTTAGTGCATTGCTGAAAACGATATTCAAACAGAAGGATTGATAGCCATCAAAAATGTGATGAAAACTAACGAAAACATAGTGAAATTAGACCTTTCTGGTAATATAATAAAGCTTGAAGATTAAGACTGATTGGCTTACGTATAAATAATTTAAAAATTATAACTTTAGTACCGCTGGTTGATTTGGTGCCTACGACATTTAGTCTAATGTATTTCTCTGTAGTAATGCCGTTGAAAATTACTGAAAGAAAACATTTCTTTATATAATCGGTTTGTTTTATTTTCAAATTAACTTTCGTTTGATATATTACCTGAAGCTTTTTACTTCGTAGGAAATAATTTAGACGAATTTGATGCAGAGCATATAGCTGAGCTTTTAGAAGTATGTATTTATAACACGTTACTGACATTTATAGCATTTGAAATATTTACTTAGTGTAAAAAATGATATTTTCGTGAACAAGGGACTTTCTTCAATAGAAAAATTTAGACGACGGAAATGCCGAAAAAAGTTTCTCATACTTTTAATTAAGTATTTGCATATTCTTGCATATTTCAGTAACT
Source organism: Protula sp. h YS-2021 (assembly GCA_949752745.1). NCBI lineage: Eukaryota > Metazoa > Annelida > Polychaeta > Sabellida > Serpulidae > Protula > Protula sp. h YS-2021. The sequence continues at coordinate 64,212,168 of OX457025.1, forward strand.
AAGTTTTTAGTCCATGAAGCCTTGGGATTTCAATTTTAGCTAGTAGTTTTTATGCTTAATGTTCTGAATTGATCTGATGTGAAGTAAAATTATTCAACAAATATTACTAGTTTATGCAATTACAGGAAATTAGCGTTTTATTATATCAAAGAAGATAATGCCTACCACACCATCAAGACAACTTTTAACTCTCAGAATTTATAACCAGTTTATCATACCTCTTCTTAAAAGTCTGCTTAAATGATGTCTTTTTCACACAATGGTTAAAATATAATTACCAGTATTTGGTTGTAAGCCTTTATGGCGAAAAGTGGAAGTTATTTTACAGAACTATGCAAATAAAAAGACATTCCTTGCTGAGGAACTTAATTTGCCAGTTTAATGAGATTATAACCTCCAGTCTTGGGTCATTTAAATCTTCGCGTTTTAAAAAGAGGAATTCTATCAGACAATCATTTGGGTGTCAAATTGAAGCTCAATGTGGAATATTCGAATTGAATACATATGTCCGATTTCATAAGTCAAAATGGTTGATTTAGAACCCAGAAACTAGAATTTAGAAGGATAAAATTGTAGTTTTTTTTCACCTGTGAATCTTGGAAGTAGAAACCACAACGTGAAGGGAACAACACAAGAGAAAATGTTATGTAGTTTTTAAGTCATATATATATATATATATATATATATATATATATATATATTGGATATATATATATATTAATTATTGTAAAGCGATTATTGTAAAGCGTGGAAATGGTTACTTAAACAATGTTCTGTTTTAGGAAAATACTATATTAAAAGTATTGATACTGCACCACAATGCCTTTCGAGAATTAGGAGGAATTAAAATTGCAAGAGGTCTATGTAAGTTGTCTTAGTGTTATACTATTAACACTACGAAATTGGAATATAGCAATCGCACTTTAAACTTTTAATTTATTACAATTTGGGAAGCTATGTGAGATTGTGTGCTAGTTTTTTAATCCTAATGTAGCTGATCCTACTGGATGTACGCATTCTATTTAGGATAAAATATTCAAGGCTTATCAGAAGATTTGTCATGAATGTACCCCGATTAGCCTGTTACGTGTTTCTGTCTGCCGGCCTGTCTGTCTCTGTCTTTCTGTCGGTTTGTCTCTCCCTCGCTCTCTCTCTCTCTCTCTCTCTCTCTCTCTCTCTTATATATATATATATATATATATATATATATATATATATATATATATATATATATATATATATATATATATATATATATATATATATATATATATACTATATATATATATATATATATATATATATGTGTGTGTGTGTGTGTATTACAGCATCGAATGATTCAATAGAGGTGTTAGATTTGGGATGGAATCATTTAAGAAGGAAAGGAGTTCAAGCGATAGCGGAAGCCGTTGCAGTAAGCTCTTAACAATGATATCACAGAAACGTTGGTAATATGCATTGCTTCTTTGTCAAGTAAAAAAATTGAAGACATTATTAGCTTTAGCCTCAGTTGTATTTTTTAACCATTTCTTTGAATCATTATACTGTTATTGGTAAAAACTTGTCCTTTTTAACAGAACAATTTGGGATTGACGCATTTAAACGTTTCCTGGAATGGATTTTACTTGGATGGCTGCAAGGCCCTAGCAAAAGCTCTCAAACAGAATAAAACGCTAGAGGTTCTTGACCTTACCTGTAATAGAATCGATTATGAATGCCTCAACGAATTGATGAAGGGGTTGATCCATACCAGAACCATTACCACACTCAAGGTAGGATTTTCTGGCATCTACAATAAGAAGTGAAAGTCTAGGAATCATTGCTTTACTTGTCTTTCGGTTCAAATTTTGAAGATTAAAGTTACTTAAAACTTACTTAAAACAGAAATAATTTTGAGAAGGTAGTTTTAAAATTCAAAAATCGATGTGCTTAAAATTGACTTCAGCCTTTCTATATATAATAAGCATATTGCAAAGTTTAAATTGATCGCAATGAAATTATTTTTGTTTTATACAGTTGTCAAATAACCCAATAACAACTCAAGGTGCCACAGCTCTTTTAGAAATGATAGAAAAGAATGTTGATATTCCAATCATAGATATCGATATAAAGGTTTGTAGAGAGAAGGATTTTCTATTGCATTGCAAATGATCGCTTACCAAAGATACAGTAATGAATGTCCCAAAGATTATGAAGATATAGTAACATTTAGAACAAGTTTTTCAACCATATGTCAAAAATAAGCATTTTTTACTTAACTCAAAATATTTCCAACTTTATTTCTGAGAAGAATCATTTGGATGACTATATTGGCCATAGGAATATGTTCCTTTCCGTATCTAAAAATTGTGTTGCACTGCAGTTAATGACACAGAAGAAAATTAAAGTATTGTTGTGCATGCCACCTCTATCAACAAAAAGAGATGCAGGGATAAATAGAATCATTTAGAATTCCGACATGAACACTGATCATCAGAGCATCTATATTAATGATGCTGCATGACAAGAAATCCTTGTTCTTTATTCTCTTCATATAAGATTTAGTTGTAAAACTTTATTTATTTACTGTTACCTACTGGGGTCTGAGGTGCACACGACTTCGAAGAGACCAATACATAAAAACATTATTTATGATTTCAGTCATCCGCCCAATAACTAAATAAGACAAGTAGATGGCTATAATTCATTGTGATATAACAAAAGCGTAACCGATTTTTCTTTGGCACTAATACAAAATTAAGACGTGGCACATTTACACAAATGACCAAGCAATCCAATAAACATCTTAAGGAAAACAATTAGTAGGTATGAAGGGCCAAACCGACATTAAGAGTCCACCTTGCAAGAAAACTAAAAGCCGGATGGAAAAAGGGGGTGGGCAATTAAATTTTTATCACATACATTTATTTAGACTGCAAGGCTATTGAACATTTCAACTCGAGCAATAGCAGATATCCGAAACATATTATTCTTTTATATCATGTATTATTATATTATTCCACACACATTTCTCAAATTATATAAGTACAGTAAAATCGTTATTTTAAATATAAAAATACACATGTTATACTACTTCTTTTTAAAACAAAATGGAAATATTCAGTCAAACCCATAATTTAAGACCTACTACTACAGAGTATTTACATGATAAATATTATAAGCACATTATATGTATACATTATACGAGGACATAAGCCAAATGTCCTAAGGCGAGCATTTTTGGTTACGTTTCCGTTTAGCGTATTCATTACGTATCATTACGATCGCAGCTACACATATTTTTAAATTTTATATTTAAAACAACAGACGCAATGCATTGATGTCCCGTTCCTTCGCGTGTTGGATCTGATACGAGACAGTGACCGCCAAATTCGAGTGAAACACGGTGTCATTCTGGATCAGACAGGCAGCAATGACCCCACAGATGAAGAATTCTTACATGAGGACCCTATGATGGTTCTGATGGAGTGTATGCGATTGATGAACCTTAGATTAGTGGATTTATTCTCATCCCTAGATAAGGATCAGAGCAAAAGTCTCACCCATGACGAGTTTAAGGATGGCTTGTTGGTATGTAAAAATTAAGGGCCGTGGAGTGTAAAAATCTAAGAGCTGATAGCCATAGTAGGTAAAAACAAAAGCAGATGGCTACAGTACGGAAAAACTAATTGATGATAGCCATAGTACGCAAAAAACCAAAGCTGATAGCCAGTAGGCAAAAACCACCGATAATAGCCATAATAGGTAACAGCCAAAGGTTAGAGCCATAGTATATAAAAACAAACTGAGGGCTGATACCATGGTATCTAATAACTAAGGGCTGATAGTCATAGTATGTAATAAAACTGAGGGTTGATACCAGAGCATCTACAAAAACTAAGTTCTGATAGCCATAGTATGTACAAATCTAAAATTGTCAGTGGTACTTGATTTTTCTTCACTAGAGTGTCCACGTCCCTATGAGTGTGAAGGCGATAGAGCGACTGATAAAGAAATTAGACAAGGATGGCGACGGCGAAGTAGATTACGTGTAAGACCCCGTCTTTATACCTCAAGCTGCGCTTAAACATTTGTAATTACAGTGCTACGTTCATAATCCATTATATTCTTCTTCTTTCTCTTCTACTTCTTTCTTCATGGTTTTCTGTCTTTCTTTTTATATCTTTTCGTCTTATTCTTCTTCTCCTCAGCATTAACATTACATAAATCAACTTCATTAAACTCATATATGTCATTAAAACAGTTTCCCGTACGTCTGTTTTTTTTTTCTAAAATGAGATTACATTTCCGTCTGATCTGTGTTCAATTTTTAGCGAACTTCTTGAGGGGCAGAAGCTTCATCAGAAAAAATTGCGTCGCCTTAGAACTGTGGAATCAGATTTACCATACGAAGAAACGGAATTGGGTAGAATAAGCTTCAAATTAAAAAGTCTGATGACTAAACGACAGGCAATTATGAGAGCCCGTATAGAGGAGGAGAGAGAACAGAGGGCCAATGCGAGGCTTGCAGCACTTGGTACAGCAAATGTATTTGTTAGGGAAATAACAAAATCTGCGGACTCAACCAAATCAAGGCGAGGTTGGGGCGCAAAGAAAAAATAAACAGGAAGATAGTACTGCAAAAAATAATACCAGTCAAAACACTAGTTGAGTTAAGTTGACAAAGACCATATACCAGACCTCCCCAGTTCAGTCCGGTGTCCCAGGACGAATGGTCCCCCGTTTTTATGGCCTACCCTGACCATTAGTCCTAGGATTCATGGTCCCCCTGACCAGTGGTCCTAGGAAATATGGTCTCCTCTTAGGAAATAAGCCCCCCCCCCCCCCCCCCCCGGAGACCAATTTCCTTAGGAAAAATGTTCCCCCTACGTCTTTTTTATTTTTTAAAACTAAGAATAAACTTGAATAAATTTAATTATGGTTGATTTCTTTCTTAGTTTCAAGGAAACTTTTGGGGTAAAATAGCACAATTTGTTCATTAAATCACGGAGATTACAATTCAATGTAATTCCGCCGTTTTGTTCGTGACTTTGGAAGATTGCAATTTGCTTTTATATCAATGAACTGTAATAAGTTAAATCCTACAGTGTAATTTACGGAGATTTCAAATTGTGGTACACGAGGCCACATCAATCACATCCTTTCAACGAACTCTCAAACTTATTCCTACAGGGTTTTTCGTTATTTACGGAGATTAAAATTTGAAATTGTAGTACACGAATCCACACCAGTAAGCAAAAAAAATTTATAATTTATTTCAATAGAAATTATTCAATAGAATATTGAAAAATATTAACGGAGATCGAGAATGGTCAGTTTTTAAATTTACTCAGCAAAATGGTGTTGAGTAAATTCACGATGAAAATTACTCAAAGGCGCTACCTATGTAAGATGAGAGGTTTTCCTCAAAATTCATCATTAAGAAAATATGGATGAATACACAGAAAGCGTAGAAGTAGATGAAATGAAAACATTTTTTAGTATTTAAGTCAAAATACTTATCCTGAGGGATTTTCAAAATCGGATTGACGAGTTCTTCGAAAAAAAGCCAAGAGCTTTTTTATTAAGGATTCTGTGCTCTATTACATTGCTCGAGGTAAACCATTGTATTCAAGTTGTTATCAGTTTTTAAAATAAATACGCAAATAAGTATAAAAAGTACATATAAATAAAACTAAATAAGTAAAAAAAATAAATACAGCTGTATAACTAAAAATAAATAAAATCAAATAAGTAAAATAAATAAATGAATAAAAAAATAAAAGGAGTAAATTACAGGAAATAAAACATAAATAAACAAAAAGTAAGTAAATAAGTATTAAATAAACAGGTTAATTACTTTTTTTTTTAGGAAAAAGTGCATAACTTACCTTTAACGGTATGAGCAGATGCGTATAGTGAGAGCTTGCCACGAAGGTCTGGGTATATCCAAAGAAGCAAAGGCACTCGGTGGCCACTTACGGCGCGACAAACGTATGCTAAGGTTGCGGAACGCTACTTCTGGAACGGCATGACCAAGGACATACGCGGCTACATAGAACATTGTGATATATGTCAGCGCGTGAAGCGTCGATTCGAGAAAGCTCCCACACAATTTCAAAGTATTTCTGTGAAATCAGAACCATGGCGAGAAATTTGTATTGATTTGGTCGGTCCATTACCGAAAACGAAAGAAGACTATACGTACAGTGGTATGATAAAAATGATGGTTAAATAAATATTTAAATAAGTAAATATAATAAAAAATAAATAGTAAATAAGTAACTGAAACTTTGCAGTATACATGTGCGCCATATGTGTATTCTTCTTGCGACGTCTGAGCCTTATATATCAAACAAACAGTTTTGGAGATTTAGCATGGCAAAGTGAAAAAATGCACAAAACCCTCCTATGTTCAAAACTTTGCCCCAAAAAAAACGAATTTTTGAAGGTACAAAAAATAATAAAACAAGCATCATCTAGACATGTACCCCAATATGTATGTATGTTTTGAGAAAAATCGACTCATTAATTTCATAAGAACTCATTGCGGACAGACGGACGGACGGACGGACACACCAAATACTATATATGTCTCCCTTAGGGGGAGACATATAATAATTAAATAAATAAATAAAATATACGTATGTTTTGCTTGCAGGCTACTGGCCTTTTTCCTGTTGTATGGCAGAGAACCCCGTCTTCCTATAGACGTTGCCTTAAAAAAATCAGCAACCGACGACGCAACAGCGACCATACAGCCAGATGTTGACACTTTTGTTGCGCATGTGACAGACCTAAGAAAGGTTGTTGCTGAGCAAGCGCAAGAGAATATAACCAAAGCTAAAACACGAGAAAAGCACAATTAAGATAAACGCCATGACAGTGGACGTTTAGAAATAGATGAGAAGGTGGTGCTCAAAAACGTCAAAAATGCTAGTCGCGCAGGCGGAAAATTAGATGAACGTTGGTTAGGTCTCTACACAATCGAAGAGCTGGTGAAGAAGGGTGTATAACGATTACGCAACCAGAAGGGTGTTGTCCTTGCAAAATCCGTTACAGGTTCCCGCCTCAAGCGCTGTCGCACCCATGATGAGGGTTTTGAGAATACCAGCGAGTCACCGATTTCCGAACCTGATTGCTAGGATGTAACAAGTTCTTCCCAGAATCTTTCAGCCGATGATGACAGGACCGGCGTGGACAGTGCATCGTCAAAACGACTAAAAAGATGCCAGATTCCAAGTGCCGACAATAGCGTAACCATTACGCAGGTCACAGGTAGAGACAGCTTTCTCTTTAATCCTGTTTCAGCCGACTGGCAACAGTCTCCAGTTAAAACCCTCGGCTGGAACTGTGGGGCAGTTGTTTGCAAGCTGCCAAAGCTGAAACCAAGGGATGCCTCTGTTTTGGAACCACGTGCATCGAATGTTTGAATAAATGGCGATGGGAATTGCTGTTTCAGGTCAATAAGCCATGTCCTGACAGGTCCCCAAAAATAGCCATACAAAACTGCGAAAATCAGTGGCAGACTAAACAGAGGAATATGATGACTTATTTTCCAACATTGGTGATTGTGAAAGCTACTTTGAAAAAAGTAAGATGGGTACACCTGGTGCTTGGGCAACGGAAAATGGAATTTTAGCCACCGCTTCGATGTTGAATACTGATATAGTGGTATATTCACCATGCGGTTCCGATGCGGCAGCCAATCGCACGTACAAGTGGCACACGTACAAGGCCCATTGCGCACGTCTAAAGCCCCTCGGAAAATTGAGAAAGTATGCACAGAACATATATCTGTCAAAAATGGGTGAACATCACACCCCAGTCTACGAACTGTACAACGCCAGTTATGTTGTATTTATGTGTGTTGTTGTGAGTTGTGTTGATGTGTGTAGGTTTTCTTGTTTGCATGTGTGTGGTAAAATTGATTTGTTTTTATGTGTGATAAAAGTATGAATAACTCGATAATTAATAAAATTTATTGCATTATATTTCTAGTTTAGAAAAATACAAGAGTAGCTGGGACCATCTGTCCTAGGATCATTGGTCCCCGGGGGGCCATATTTCCTATAGGGGAACCATATTTTCTAAAAACCAATGGTGCGGGGTAACCAGTGGCCGGGGAGACCATTAGTCCGGTCACACCGGTTATATGGAATCCGAGAAATATTTTTATCAGATCACCCCCCCCCCCCCCACACACACACCCCTTGCTAGTTGGAGTGGTGAGGAGAATAATATCGATCTCGTTGTCTCCCAAAAGATCATAACCTAAACTACAGACTTTGATTTCGCCTTCAGATAATCTTTTCTACATCAGCATGGCATTGACAGAGCTGTTGCTAATTCCAGGCACATAGAATAGCGTGTGCATCACAAAATGTCTTGTGTGGTAATATGTAATTTGCAGATTCGGTTTTGCAGGCTGGATTACGGACACGGTTCCGGATTTAGCTACAACTACGCTGTAATTAGCAGGTGTTGAACTTGGGAATGACAACTGAATAAAATTTGGTTTACACTGAGCCCTGTCATAACAAGGGTACAGCAGTATCATATTCAGGCCACTTGGATGGCATTCGTTTTTTATTCTCCATTTTTATGTTGTAAAAAAATACATGTATTTGTTTTTCCTTAGACCTTTTTTGGCCAATAGAAATTTGATACTGACGCATTTAGCCCCATGCGTGAATTACGCAGAATATGACAATTTTCCTCGGCGATGGGTGTCTGGAGATTAGCTCGTAGCTGGGGCACAACTGAAAAGAATGCCTGCATATTGTATTGGCTAAAAACAAGGCATATGATCTATATCATTTTGTTCAAACTGGTGAGTCCTTGTTTTTTCACGTATTTCCACTGTTTTACAGTTTCTGTCATACTGGCTTCTTTTTATGACCCTTGTAATAAAACGCATTACCGATCGTGCAGTGATTTAATGAGAAAATTCAGTTTTATTCGGATGTTAATGACCACGAGCAACTTGCGGTGATTAGCCGTGGTTAAGCTCGGACCCGCGTCCGTAATCCAGCCCGCAAAACCGAATCTGTAGATTACATATTGCCGCCTTATGTTGCCGTTCGTATTAATCTGAACATTCTTGCTGGAAGGTATCTGACTATCCAGAGTTACAGACAACACAACACAACATTGCAAGAGAAGCTTTACAAGCTCATGCAAGATTAAACTGACAGCGATTGTAGCCAGAACTCTGCGAAAGCGATGCACAGAATAAGCGATTCCTTTCTCCTAGCAATATAAACAGTGTGTAAACAAAAGCTTGCAAACCGCGCGAAGAGCTGAAATTTTCTAGTTTTCTCATTCCCTTTTTATGGAACAAAATACAATTCTACCTGAAGATTTGGATCTTATCATCCTCTTAATAAGGTAGGTTAATTTAGCAGTTGTTATATCAAACTGCTTTCTCTTTTTCTTTCTTTCTATTTTTAGTGTTTTATCTGTTAATGATTTATCTCGCTTTCCAGACCAAATATTACTCACAGAGAATTTACGTTGCTTACTTTATTTCACGCCTGTCAGATAGAAGGAATATTGCACTTGATCACTAATTCAGAACCAAAATCAACCTTATAAAATAAGTTCAGTGTAAAAGTACTGACAAACTGCATGAGGATAAACAGTAAATAATGTTTACCATCAAAATGCCTTGCTTGGGAAAAAGATGCTGTCAGTATTGAGTAAGTGTTGAGTTCTAAATTCTTGCTGTTCGGAAATTTATTGAAACGTTATTGGAAATGTCTGTGGGAGTTACTCCTACCACCACTCTCCCATAATCAAAGGTCATTCGCTAAAGACGCAGCCCGTAAGTTTCAAAGGGGGTGGTGCCAGGGGGGGGGGGGGGGGGGGGGATAGCGACCGCATAGCAACTTCATCAGTCAGCAGTCTTTACCTAAAAGATTCTGAAGTCAAATTTGCGGCGTTGCTTTTACGACAAATACATTCCCGCCTTGCTGGGTCTTAATGACTTAATTATTTCAAAATTAGCACTCCGCGTTTAGGATTCATTTTAAAAAGTCATATACACACACATGGTAACCAGTTGATACTTACTGGGATATTTACCCAAAAAACGAAAATGCTGATTTGCGACTGGGATGAAGTGTTTGCGATCAACACCACACGAATGTGTAAATGCCAGATACAGTGGAACCTGGGAAACTGTCCTGATTGTGGAGTTCTTCATAATGGAAGGCACCCAGAACGGGACTCTTGTAATGAGCTCTTATTTGTGAAGTGGTCACATTTGCGGGCTGATCCTATCCCCGGGTACATTTGTGGTTTTAATATTATCGGATTTATTGCAGAAAAATAATCTAAAATAAACATTTGTAGAAATAAACACAATTTCACCCTTTTCTTAAATGCTGGCTCTGCCATGCTATAGACTGAAAAATGCAGTTGTGGAGTTAGGGTAGAGGGTGCACATGATTTGCCTCTTCCATAAATCAATAAAACAAAATGCAAAGCAAAGGCGAACAAATGTGAAATTCAGTATTTCTGGAAAAGATTAAACTGTATCGACCTTTTCAACTTTTCTCTCGCCCCCCCCCCTCCCACCCCCGATCAGAAAATGTGTACTCTCTCCTGATCATGGCTCTAGTACAAAAATACCAGCATAATATATATTTCTGAATGAGTTGCAACTTCATTGTTACCAGTATCGCGAATGAAAAAAGTACGCGCTCAGTGGAGAATATATGCTACTCTGTATTTACGTAAAACAGCTGCTTGCCAGCTGTTACCAAAGCTCAGTTTGGAAGAAAAAGAGTTGTCTCTAACCCCACTTGCTCATGTTCAGCTGTAAATCTATGCTTACGTAGAATCTATGATTGTATTTGATTACATTCTATACAATTCAGCAGCACTGTGGTAAGCGGCAGTTCTAGAGCGGGCAATATCTACACTCTGGAAATATTTTCGTTGTAAGTTTTAACAACAATAAACAAAACTGGATTTTTCTATTAATTTTATCTCTGACATAAGCTGTTCTGTCTAAAATTAGTGAGATCCCTTTTTACGCACTTGCTCTTAAACTAGAGCAGAAAACTTTCCTTGCGGGTGCATCAAACGAACCGCAACCTCAAAAGATTTACCGGCAAACATTCCATAGCTTTGGCGTCATTCCACATCTTCGCTTGGTAAGATTTTTCGACCCCACAAGTGCGACTTTAAAACTGTATTGATGTAGCGACATGATTACTCTGCACCCGATCAACCTATATGTGTGCCAGAACGTGTTCACAATTTTCGTCTGTGCTGGAAAATCTTTTCAAACTATTTTGATATTTAAGCTGCATGGAAATACTTAGGATTTTCTCAGTTAAAAAAACAATTTTAAGAATTTTCTTTTGAAAAAGCTTGTAAGATTTTATTATTTTGGTTCCAATCTATTGACAATTGTAAATGCCACAGTCTTGAAACTCTAATTGATATAATGGTACTATTTTGTGAAATGAAATGTTCACTGGAAATGTACGAAGAACATTTTTCTCTTTTTGAAGCAAACAACAAACGGTAACAATTGAAAGAGATTATTATAAGCATTTTTCGTTTTGTGTAAATGGGAGTTTCACGCCTTTGAATGTATTGGGTAACACACAAAGTTAGTTTTTAGCAGAGCAACAATTTGCCAATAAAATATAATAAATTATTTAAGCCTGTTGGTATAAAATGGTAAGAAACTTATATTTGTTTAGACTTAGCAACTCTAAAAACCTGTCCATGGCGTTCTCTTTCTCCCCTAGCCATTTGTTTACGTCAGTGCGTAAATTCATAGCAATGTATTTCTCTCACTGATTATACATTCCGTATCTAGCCCAGATACACATCAGTGCCACCTTCTTAACAAATAGTAGGCCATAGGCGTAGCCATCGGGGGTGGGCAGGGGGGCCTCAGCCCCCCCCCCCCACTTTTCAGAGTGGGAGGCCATAGTATCCTTCGGCCCCCCCCTCCGTTACGAAGACTTGCCCCCCCCCCCCCCCCCCGTTGTAAAAATGTGGCTACGCCAATGTGGGCTCAAAGATTTGGATTTCCAAGAATTATTCCACAGACTGGAAGCAAAACATTCATGAAGAATATAAAGTCTATGGAAGTAATACATCAATCTATTAATGGTGGATGTTTCAAACAGGCAGCTACGGAAAACAATTTGATATTTTTATGCCACATACGCACGAAATATTAATAAAAACCGAGCATTAGCGATTAAAAAGGCGGGGGTACTGCCTTTGATTGTATTAACGTCCCAGATTGTCCAACAGACATCTGGTTGGTCGAACAGGTCGTTCCGACATCGTTACGATGCGCTAGATCCGAATTTACTTCTGTCTCGAAAAACGCGTCGCTGTAACACCGCAAAAAAACAAACAAACAAACAAACAAAAACAAAAAACAAAAAAAACAGAAAAACAAAAAAATAAAAAAAACAAACAAACAAAACAAAAAGCGACCTGAAAGCGAATTCTTTTGGACCGCGTAAAAAACGACCTATGCTGATGTAGTAACAGCAACGTAATAACGACGGCGTCAAAATGACGTTGTTAAAATAATAAATTTGTCACCCATAGTTCTCCGACAGCAAACATCGACAGAAACTCTATTTGGTTCACAAAATGCAATTTCAAATCGTTTCGATATCGCGAACAAGACTTCGCAAAGGCCATTGTTGCATTTGCAGATAAAAAAGCTCCTTTTGGATTAGTTGAGAACTGTTTAACAAATCTGACTGTCACATAGTTAGCAAAACTCACGGTCATATGGTCCAGCGTCCCGTAGTTTTTTTTTAAGGCAAATGGAGTCGAAAGTGACGTGTTAGGTCAATAAAAAGTTATAGAAAATGCCTACAGATATACTTTTGCTAACTAAATGCGATTTATGCCAGGGCCTGTTAAATTTAATATCATCATTTTGAATTAAACGTATGAAAACGCCCCGTTACAAATATTTCACGAACTGGTATGTAGTAACAAAACCAAAGTTCTGGATCAAAATACCACGGTTGCCAGATTCGCGGAAATACCAGAAAAAATAGCGCTGGGATTATGAAAGGCATTACAACACGCCAATGCAATAAGGGCACGCCAGAAAAACCGAGTTAATTTGTATAAGAAATAAGCGATTTGGTTTGTTTGCTTTACTTAGTTCCTTGAAGATATTTGTCGGCTGTATACTCTCATGCGGTTAATATATGCCGAATACGTTTTACCACATGACGACATTATGCTATGTAATTAAGACATGTTAAAAATGTGGTAAGCATTATGTTCACTCTATTTAGTGAAACATATGTTGGCTTTTTAAATCAACCATAAATCATGTGGTAAACATATGGTTTAAATGTGTTCAGCTAATAGTTATAAGTTTTAGTATGGTGATTACGTGGTTACCATACATAAAAATTAGGTTATATCATATCGCTTTCGCATATCCCAAATATAGTTACAAACTTAAACATATGTTGACCACATGGTAAGTCAGTAGCTACCGTATCATAACATGTGTTGAAATTGAGAACATGTTGTATATTAGTTTGCCATAAGCTAGAGTTGAAACTATATTAACCAGATCGTCACCACTTTTAAAAACCTTACATAAGGCCAGGCTGTATCAAACATGTTATCAACACATGTTTTATGCGTGATTTCACCGTGTTTTCAACATATATTTTGCTGCACTGAATAACAAATTTGAACACATAGCCACATATCACCTTATGTTTGATATGTTTACCATATGATCGTGTATGGTTGGCTAAGATTCCGCAAGTCCATTTAATTGTGTTGTTCAGTAAAACTTACAATGAAATATCGAGATTCCCTCAATGAAGCGTTAAAACTGAATATTGTCAAATTAAAATATTTCTAGGTCTAATCTTGCTGCAGCCTGTGTTTCAGTCGCCCTCACCCCTAGTTGTTCTCTTGACCGCCACAAATTTTTTTGTGATATATATTCAAATTCTAACATGAATTTAAATATAAAGGTGTTCCTGATATTAGTCTGTAAACGGCCTCTTAGTTGTGTGGCCTATGTGCTATAGCGGTATTAGTTTTTATCGTCTGCTTCGGGATAAACCAGCGGGGTCTTAACCAAGCACAAAACGAAAACTTAGTACAGAATGCTTGTGGACTGGACTGAGCACACCAAGACAAGCGTCATGACTTGGGCCAAATGCAAAAGAAATGTAGAATGGTGGGCTCAGTTGTGAACTAACCTTCGAACTGCTGGGGAATATCTCTGTCTCAATGGTGTGTTGCATTGCCTTATTGGATGAAAAAATTGAAAGCAAAAAAAAAAAAAAAAAAAAAAAAAAAAAAGTAAATGACGGGTTATCAATGCACATGTAGTAAAATGCTGAACACTGGCGTTATTGATCGTGGCCGATTACATTTCTTAGCCACCAACAGTCTCTACGCCCCATAGGGGTACCATAGGTTTCGATGTTGTCCACCCATGAGTCTGTCGATCCGTGTGTCCACCCGCCCGCCGGTGCGTCCGTCCATCGCCGGCTCTTGGTGCACGTTACTACACTTGGGGATTTGCCAAAGTCCCCTAGTGTATTGAATTTGTACGAAATTTCTTTTTGGTTTGTCCGTGGAACTAGTCAGAGGCCGTGAGGGCTAGAAAAATGAAATTTGGATATGATAAACTTGGGTATGTCTAGTTGACCTTTTTTTTTAAATTCGCTTAATTTTTCAATTAAAAAACGACAAAACAAATTGACGAAACAGGCGGCAAGACGCCGAGAGCAGTAGTTTAAACTGGCATGATATCAGCCTTGCTGGATTGATCGCTCAACTCTTAATAAAGGCAATCACATCATGCGTGTGCAAGTTTAAGTTGGCTACAGCGTTTTGGTTTTTCCCAATTAAAGAGTGATGAAATTTGGCTCGCTGATAGAGGGTGATTAGACGCCGTGAAAGCCACATTTTTTAACCATAATCTTAGAGAACGATTGACGTCCTCGGCCATAGTCAATATCAAAAACTGGAAGTGGGCCACTGTCTCGAAAACGGTTAGAGATAGAGCGATAGTGAGCTTATTTTCGACCGTTTGGTAAGAGGTACCTCGGTGACCTTGACCTCCTCGGACATGGTCAAACTCAAAGACGGAAGTTGACCATTATCTCGAAAACAGTTAGAGATAGAGCGAATTTGAGCTTATTTTCGCCCCTTTGGGCCTAAAAGACGATACTTAAGGGGTCAAGAATTTAGAATCGTATTTTTGTGAACCCCCAAAGTGTAATTTTCGCTACTCTTTAGCGAAAACTGTATAGTTTCCAGTTTGTTCGTGGAACTAGTCAGAGGCCGTGAGGGCTAGAAAAATGAAATTTGGATATGATAAACTTGAGTATGTCTAGTTGATCCTCCTGTTTTTTTTTAATTCGCTTAATTTTTCAATTAAAAAAACGACAAAACAAATTGGCGAAACAGGCGGCAAGAAGCTGAAAGCATTAGTTTTAAACTGGCATGCTATCAGCCTTGCTGTATTGATCGCCCAACTCTCAATGAAAGCCATCACAGCATGCGTGTGCAAGTTTAGTTGGCTGCAGCGTTTGGGATTTTTAACACTTGACAAGTCTTTGACTTTATTCATTGACAGTGAAAATTCATCTTCTTATCTCAGCTTATTGCGTGTGCAAGTTTAAGTTGGTTGCAGCGCTTGGGTTTTTCCAAATTGCTAAAGGGCTATGAAATTTGGCTCGCTGTTAGAGGGGAATTAGACGCGTAAAATCCCCATTTTTTAGCCATGACCTTGGAGAACGATTCACATCCTAGGACATGGTCAATGTCAAAAACCGGAAGTGGGCCATGATCTTCGTAAACGGTTAGAGATAGAGCAATTTTGGGCTTATTTTCGACCCTTTGGGCCTAAAAGACCATATGCAAGAGGTACCTTGGAGACTTTGACCTCCACGACCATGGTCAAAGTCAAAAACCGGAAGTCGGTCATTATCTCGCAAACGGTTAGAGATAGAGGGTATCGGGATAACTCGGCCCAAAACCTGGTGGGAGAAGTCGGCCCAAAAAACTTGGACAACATTTTTAGTGGGAGAACTCGGCCCAGTTTTGATTTTAGCGTGGGAGAAGTCGGCCCAAGTTTTAAGTGGGAGAACTCGGCCCAAATTTCTAAAAAGTCAATTCATTCTGGTTTATTTCAAACAACTATCCTCCTCTTTATAAAACAGCTGGTATCACAGCCATACTAACCTGCTGCTATTTTTTCTACGTGTTCTAATTTCTCTATCTGACATATCATGCTAACTTAAAATATCACTTCTGTTTTCAAACTCTGATCCGAATGAAACAACTCGAATCTCATTTGTAATTATCCCGTATACTAATCACAATGAGCAGTCTACAACGCTGGAGCAGCCAAGTATGATACTTTCTTTAGTAGCTGGCTTGTTGTAATCTCTTCTTTTTCATACGCTTTCCAAACCTTGCAGAGCTGGCTCTGCATCAGCGCGGTTGTGCGACGCTGGTAACGGCGAATTTCCGACTCACTTACGATCTGCTGCTGCATGGGCACGAGTTTTGCTTCCGTGTTCAGTAGCAGGTTAAGTATGTAGAACTGCAGGTTACCACGTTGAGCTTTCCGGTTCAGACGACTGTGCCACCCTTCTCAATCGTTGTTACTCCTGACGGCTTTCTTGTAGAAACGCCATGTGGCAGGAGGATACTGTGCGTTAGTAATCCATGTATCCTTGACGTACTTGACCAAAGGCTTTAACTGCTGATTTAGTCCCACTGCAATCTGCTCAAAAGATGGTGCAATATGGGCCTCCGGGACGCACGGTAACGCAAAGAGCAACTTGATGTAGTCGTGAACTGGACCTGAAGGTCGATAAGCAGGTGCCAGTCCGAGCTCCTGCACTTTCCTCCATAGGGCTTGTCCCCAGTGAAAGCTACAGCCACGGATATTCACATTCTCAATACACTTTCAGCTGTCCGCAGAATCCTTGTGTCGAATTTTGGTCGCTTTCGGCATTTTGTCGTTTTGGCTCCCAGAGACCAGTTATCCATATAAAGGAATATGCCCTTTTTTATAGGAAATTAGACACAGTGATTTACTCCGGAGTAAAAATTTATTAGCTATAATTGGGTCGTTTGGTAGCCAATCGAACTTCTTAATACCTACTCTGGTGTAAAATTTGACTGATTGCAATTATTTTATAAAGAAACCCGTAAAAGTAAGTTCGGATAATCAGTTATACAAATTGCACACCATACTCAAATTAGCTCTGTGATGGGTTAACACTCAGGCGTGTGAAGAGATTATCTTTCCTGCTGGTAATGCTCTATTTAACAAAGACGATTCACGGAAAATGCTATCGTTCGAGGGTATGCGGTAAAGCAGTCCGTGAAGATCAAGCTTTGTTGTCAAATATAAGTAAACAAAAAAAGTAATTGCACATTAAAGGGTACATATCTCTAATGTGTGATAAATCTCACATACAATACACGGCGAAACGTTTTTAAAAATTTTATAAACTGGGCCGAGTTCTCCCACCATTTTAGGCCGACTTCGTTTTCGGCCGACTTCGTTTTGGGCCGAGTTCATTTTGGGCCGAGTTCGTTTTAGGCCGACTTCGGTGACTTTGACCTCTTCGGACATGGTCAAAGTCAAAAACCGGAAGTTTACCATTATCTCGAAAACGGTTAGAGATAGAGCGATTTTTAGATTATTTTAGACCGTTTGGGCTTAAAAGACGATATGTAAAGGGTCCTTGGTAACATTGACCTCCTCAGCCATGCTCAAAGTTAAAAACCGGAAGTGGGTCATTATCTCGAAAACGGTTAGAGACAGAGTGAGTTTGAGCTCATTTTCACCGCTTGGGCCTAAAAGACGATATGTAAGAGGTTCCTCGGTGAGTTTGACCTCTTCGGACATGGTCAAAGTCAAAAGCCGGAAGTTGGATATTATCTCGAAAACGGTTAGAGATAGAGCGATTCTGAGCTTATCTTCGACCCTTTGGGCCTCAATGATGGTACGTAAGAGATACCCAGGTGACCTTGACCTCATGGGCCATGGTCAAAGTAAAAAACCGGAAGTTGATCATTATCTTTAAAACGGTTAGATATAGAACGATTTTGAGCTTATTTTCGACCCTATGGGCCTAAAAGACGATTTTTTGTGACCCCCAAGTGTAATTTTCGTTACTCGGTAGCAAAAACGGTCTCGTTTTCATTTTGACCTTGACCCAATCTCAAGCTGACATTGGCTGCAACCTTGGATTTTCAATCGCAGTTTAACACAAAACCTACTTGTTTCTGATTATGACCATATTTCCCACTCGCAAACTTCGTTTGCAACTGGGTATAACTTTGCAGTTTTTTTTTGTTTCTGCCCTTTTTTATTCGTTTTTTTTCTCTTTTTCCCCATTTGGATGGTTTCCAGAAAACTCCTCCTACACCTTTTGACAGAGGGAGATGAAATATGGCACACATGTACGAGTTGACGAGGTCTCGGTGAATTCGCAAATTTTTTACCTCAAAGAGCTTCAAAGGTCAAAGTCAAAGTGAGGTCAAAATATTTTTCAAAACCTCTATTATCCACGAAAAGTGGCCATAAAAAGTGCTCAAATCCCAGTTTGAACATTTAAACCGAACTCAGTTGGGGGTAACCTACCACCCCGAATCAAGGGCAAAGGTCACGTGACCTCACGTGCAGTTAACGATACTTTTCTAGAAAACGGTTAGATATTTCTACCCTTTGGGCCTAAACAACGTTGCATAAGCGGTACTTCGGTGACCTTGACTTTCTAGGTCACGGTAAAGATGAAAAACCGGAAGTTGACTATTGTCTCGGAAATGGTTAGTGTGATTTTGATCTCATTTTTTAACCCATATACAAATTTTTTCTTTAGTGGTTTTTGTTAAGTGGGTGTATCAGAATTCTGTCTAGTTTAGACATGGCTTAATCATGCAAAGCAATCTCGGGTTGATTTTCCGACTGATCAGGAAATTAAACCAGGCAACATAAAAACTATTTGGTAATTCGGAGCCAAAGTTATAAATATATCAATTGAAACAGCAGATAATATCCAAGTAATGACATTTCTGAACGCTCTTTTCCAAACTCCTGTGACCTTCATTAATCAGAATCCTGTCCGTCGCGGACTGTGCGCTCCAAGATGGCTTGTTTGTTTGGGGAGAGGATGCAACCATAAGGTTAACCAAGCCAGATATGAAGGGCATAAGCTTGAGGGATTTCTGTTCTGTTTTATAAGAAAAAATAGGAATATATATCATATTTTTAAAATAGGAAGAATGAAAAGATTGTTTCTTTAAATTTAGAGCATATACATCCCATTTGAGCGATTTTACTAATACTGTATTTCTAGTTTTATGTAATATGGATATTGTTATTTTTCTTGTTCGCGGCATGTATAAAAAACTTTAAGAATGCCGTTCTCAATTTAACTCTTGCTTAACGGTGTCATTTATTTAAAGAACTTCTGAAATTATATATATGATATTAAAAATTTAATTAATGATACCAGCAACTGGATTGATTGTATCAGTTCTTTTAGAGGGTCCTTGTCAAGGTATCGCTATAATGTCGTCATTTTCGTTTACTTTTGTTACCAAAAATATTCATGTTTGTAGGTAGGAGGCTATTATATAACCAGCTACCACCCGTCGCATACCTGATGCTCAATTTTTTTTTTGCTTAATAAACCATATTGTGAAATGTGATGTGCTATGTGAAATTATTTGGAAAACAGCTGAAAATTGTTCAGTTAACGGCTCAGTAATATGCTGATTTATTAGAGTTGTATAACTCTTATGTTTCAAGTTTCCCAACTACAAAAAAATACAATAACATACTAGTTACGCTTCTGGCTTTTTATCGACAATTCTTTAAAACTTGTGCATTTAACAAAAGCGTTTTTTTTTTTTTTGTACATATTTCTGTAATCATTGTATTTTTTGCGTTAAAGATAGTCGTTAGCAGCAAAGCTTCTCTTGTTGATAAAATTCAACTCGTCCAGCTATTTTTTCTGGTTGCACTTTAGATAGCTTCTATATTTCACAATTACTCACATAAGTTTGATCATTATTCTTTTAGATAATCTCGATTCTGGTTGATTGCTCGACCTTTAACTTCTCGGCACAGTGCTGTTTGAGGCTGTGCTGCTGTAATTGCAAACAAATTGCTTTTCAACGGCCGTTATCATTCCTCGGCAGTGTTTTCACACCCCTCGAAATAACTTTATCATTCATCTGGGCAACACCTTTTCGAGCACGAGCGATTTGAACGGAATAAATCGAACAGAATACGTATTGCAAATTTAGTTAGTTTAGTTAAAGGAAAGTGACACTTAATTATAAAAATGGAAATACCTCATCCAAAAGGTATGTTTTATGTAAAAAAAATATTGCATAGTGTTTGTTTTCACAACATAATTGGACAATTAATGAAAAATCTCTATGGATTGAAATTATTCAAAGCATTCTGAAAGTTTTTATTATTAATTTTGCGCTTTTTATCTTTATATACTAGAACAATAGAAAACATAACCCATTAAAAATTGTCAGTAATTAATAATCAATGGAGAAGAACAGGTTTGTTTCTCATTTGACATTTATTTTACTAAGAAATAATACCCTGGTGGACCCGAGCTTATTTTTTAAATTTTATTCAGATATTATTGAATTGTTTTAATTAAAGGTTTTTATCACATGACAAATTAATACTGTTTATTTATACGGTGTTCTATTGTGTATTCAAGCATTTCTGGTTAAGAAAATGGCCAGAGAAAAGGCTAAGAAAAGGCGTAAAAATTTGCGATATTTTTCAGAAAGTTGGCGAATTTTTTCAGTCTTTCGGTACCATTTTTTTTTTTTTTGGCTTTCATTTTTTACACACACCGGCTAATTTCTTTTTTATACAAATATATATTTTTTTCTTTCTTTTTTTTTTTTAACACCCTGCCGAGTAACTTTCTTTCATTTGCGATTATACTGAAATGCCAGTTGGCTTAAAACCAAACAAGTTTAAATATTTTCGTTGCCCAAAGCATTTCTATTTCCTATAAATTTGTTTTCAGAAAGATTTAGTTCAAAACTTTTTAAAATTTTCGTATTTTAATTTATATTGATAAAATTCCACCAGGTGATTCATAGTTAACCCACTTCACTTCAGTACTAAAAACAAAGCACTAAACCCTCAATTTGACACGGTGATACAATAATCTGACAATTTTGCAACCCCGCTGCATGACACCCCCCCCCCCCCCACCCTTCTCCCAGAGAAACTTCATTTGTTATGGATATTTCCATATACAAAGAAAGGCTGTCCACATACAAAGAAATTGCTCACAAAATTTACATATTAGATAAAAAGAGATCGGACAAATCGCACTTTCAATTTCATTGGGATGCACTTTCTTAAGGCATACTTTACTACCTACATTCTTTTTTGTTTTACCTTTATAATACACATTTTTTATTAAAAAAATATATATCGCGATTGATCTTTTAAACTCCTAATCCATAGATTTGGTTATGTTCTTCCTGGCTGATTTTTGAGTTTGAGCATTAGTATAGTCATGTGTCTATCCAACGATATGTCTATTGTTTTTATCTATAATTTCATATTTTATAACTTTTTATTTTATAATTTTATAATTGTTAGAGTGAAAAATCCAATATATTTTGATAAAAATGCTCATATTGCAATCGTATTAATTTTTAACAGTATTTTTTTTATTCATGTTTCTAGAAATGTCGAACTTCAGAGCCAAAAAGGCAGGTTTGGCCATGCACATTCAAAAGAAACTGGAGGAGGTAAGTCACGAACAATTGAGCATGCAAGTAGAACAATGCTATGAGTATACAAGAAGACATCTTGTCTGGGACCATATATATCTGTTACAGGGAATCTGTGAAATTAGGGATTTCATGAAATCCCTAGTGGATTCGTGTAATAGCTTGCTCAATCAATTTCGATGTTTTTATTGAGAATTTTCATGTTTACAATGTAGTATTTTAACGAAATTAATAGTAGATTTTGAATTAATATACTCAAAGCACTCGATTGCCAAACTGTCATTCATGAGATACTTCAGTACCTGAATTTAGCGATATTTTTTATCCTGTGTAACTTATGTCACATTTCACGCCAAATTCTGTTATTTTGGACGGTAATGTTATAAATTCCAATTCCTTTCGATGTGAAAAGGGATACACAGGTTTGAAGAACCACTAAACAGCCTTCCTGAATGGATAATTTTTCAAAATAGTTTTATAATCAATATGAGCTTATTCATTACACGAATTCCCTGGGGGTTTCATGAAATCCTTAATTACACAGATTCCCTGTGACATATCCACCCCAGACCATGCCTCTGGTCTATAACTGCCCAGACAATCCTTTTTAGGTGAAATACCCTGCAGTCAATTTTCCGGCAGTCATATTCACAAAAGTTAACCACACAGTTACTGTTAGTGACAAGAACGCTTAAAAGTGAATCAATAAAGTTGACCTGTTACACCAAATAAGTCCATCCAAAAATAGCTGCGTCACTTAATCGGATCCAGAGGAATATTGTTATGCCCCAACCAAAAATAATTAACTTTTCGTGTCCCAAAATTAAGAAATTACATTCGAACGCATGTTACATAAAACAACCAATCAGGCGAGGTTTGCAAACCCGTGATAAAACGCATGTTCAGACAAACTTTTTTTTTTTTTACACAAGACGTTTAATTACGGTGCGCAAAAAATTACGGCGAAATAAAAAGTCAAGTAATATATGTAATGTAAATTTTGCGCGGCTAAGGAAATTATGATGGTATATTTGTACAAAAAATCAAAATGTACATATTGTGTATTTTATTTTTTCGCGTTCATTTGAATGGCCTCGCGGCAATTTCGCGAACGCCGTGAATTTTTTCTGCACATTTATACTGCCATAACAGGTCGTCATCGCCCTGTCATGTACATCGAAATAGGCATCTACAGTTCATTTCCTGTTTGAAGTACGTTTGGTGTAATGAATAGTCTGACTGTATTTTATATGAGGAGCCTGACTTTTTGGAACATGCATTAAAAAAAGGTCAAACGCAGTAAAACCCGCATTAAGCGATGTCAACAAGAAGCAAATACAGCAACAACACGATGTGTAGCTGTTGCAAAAATGTTTCATGACATGGTGTCTGTTTTAATACCCTCTGCAACCGGATGTGCACGAGGGCGGAGTGTTAGCATAGGCCAACATGCCTTCAGATTGCAGGCGTCAGTAAAACACGGTATTATTTATTATTACATGTAATTATAAACCTACTCTCATTTTTCTGTCAAATTTAAAGCACCCTTTGATGTATAATTGCAATCAGTAATAGTAGCATTTTACTTATACCTATTTACTTAGCACTATATAGAATCACTTTCGAAGAAGATGGAGTTATTGAAAGAATATACAGCTTGCATGGCAAATTCGAAACTATTTCCGACAAAGTAAAACATTTAGAGGAGAGATTCAACTTACTTGAGCAATCGGACATTTCGAATTGAGAAAGTTCGAGCCTCCAAACAGGGTGTTTTGTCCCGCAGCTGAGAGGCTGCTATCAATCTCCTTGCTGAGGAGCATTCATAGGGAGTTTAAGAATCTAGTACGATAAAATGTGAAGAACAATAATAGTCTTGTAAAATATGCTCAGAGACTATTCTGAAAACACTCGCCGCAATCAACCACCAGCATTATTTAAAGGATGAATATTCACGCCTATTAGTTGGCAGCAGTTTTTATATGAAGGTGCCAATTTATTCAGTCAGTTGCAACGCATTACTTCTCCGTTCCCGCAAGTTGCTACAGCTTATCTTCATTCAGCCGCGACAAATGTTGCTACTACACAGCAACTACGGCCTTCGCAAAGAGGCGGACGACCTTTCCGTTATCAGCGTAATTACAGAGGTAACTCGAGAGGTTATAACCGCGGTCGGGGCTACGATGTCTACCATCGGTTATCCAATCGACAGTTCCCAAATCGACATGACACTAATGACGCCTACGGTGTTGTCTAGTGATGTCTACGGGGAGTCTGAAAAAACAACATTGACACCGGAAGTTCTTGACTATATAAATTGTGGATCAATTTCTATTTATATATACAGTAAAACCCCGGATATGGACACCCCTCTATTATGGACAACCCTGCATTATGGACAGCATTTTTCAGTCATAGAGTTCTGTTATATCTAGACCCCTCTATTGTGGACACCCCCCTATTCAGAATTAGGGACACTCTTTTCATCCCGTTAGTACCGTTTCATATTTAAAACAACCCTTCTAGTGTGGACAGTCAAATTGCTGCCCATATTTTGTACGTTTCGTAAACAAAAGGATGGAAGGATGGGAAGACAATCTAGTGGCGGAAATAAAATCGAAGCGGAACTCAGAACCAGTTCCCGACGGTGACGTAGAGGGTGACAAGGACGAAGAATACCCACAGCAAGCTGACCAGGTGCCTCCTGTTATGAAGTCTGCTGACGCAAAATATTATCTTGAACAATTAGTGCAATATTCGTGTGCTGAAAATATGCCCGATTTAACGGATATCCTCTACATGGCTCGTGACATGATTTGCCAACGACAGTTAGCAGCTGCACAAACGAACTCACAATAGACTTCAATTAAACGTTATTTTCAAGTGAAACAAAAAGTTTAAACAAAAGACAATCGATTTGAAAAAACTGTATTTCAATTTCCTGAACTGCAGCAATTCCTGTGGAAAATATAATGGTTCATGTAAAACTGTGTTTTATTTGCGCATATTCAGATAGCACTCAAATTAACAGGACCTCGAAATTAGGGATACCCCGCCACACATATATATATATATAAATATATATATATATATATATATATATATATATATATATATATATATATATATATATATATATATATATATATATATATATATATATATATATATATATATATATATATATATATATATATATATATATATATATATATATATATCTATATATATATATATATATATATATATATATAGATATATATATATATCCATTGGTCATCAACGGGTTCCAACTTATTCCTATAAATTCAGGCGCACGAACATTTTTCAGATTCCAGTGAAGAGTTGTTAATTGTATAAATAATATTAGTTATTACTTTATTTTAAACTTTGGAGTGTCGCCGTGCTAGGCTGAGCAGCTGGATGGCCTAGTAGCGGAGCTTTGCCTTCAGCAAACAGACATCGAGGTGCATGCTAATAGGGGCGTGGCCTACTGGCGTTGACTGAAGGGGCACCGTTGCGTCTTGCGGGGGGGATAAATACTCGTATTTCAGGCCACCTCCTAACTCGATTAAAAACAACAAGCAGCACAGCAGTTTTCTAGCAGAGCAGCGAAACGGTATACAGGATAATAAAATATCAAGGGAAATGTAATTAAAAATAAATAGATGAATTAAAATAATTCATTCTAAGAAAAGGTTGAATGGCTTGAGACGCTAGCGGAGTAATCCCCCTCAGAAGATATACGAATCTTACTCGGCTCCGGAGTAGCATTAGTCACTCCGAAGAGGGAGACGAGAGTAGTTGGAGTTGAATGAAGCCTTCGTAGTAAGAAAGTTTGTATCTCGTAGAACCAGGAGTAGTGATACGGTCTAACGGGTAGACAGTTATTAACATAATGATGGAAAGTAGCGCTAAGGGTTTACTTTTTGTTTGAATATATCGTGAAATGTGACATCTGCTGAGGAATGCTGATATATATCGATACATATGTACACGGTTAATGAAACGAAAAATTAGTAAGGGAAGGACAAAAAACGGACGTGAGTGGAAGAAAAGAAGTATCAGTTGTGTGTGTATTAATTTTCTTTGAAACAAGAGGGGGGATGGATGAAGCTAGCGTAATGTGGCGGATGTAAGAGCTTGCGTAAGGGCAAGCATTTGCTTGAGTCTACCGTACAACAGCTAACCGATTAGGGTTTTGTCTCTATCGACACGGTCGGCTTCCTGGACTCAGCTTCACTTAAAGCGGCTAAAGCTTCCGCTCGGTCAGCTCAAAGCGCTACAGGCCGCCGTTAGCAGACAGATAACAGATAAGAGGTCTGAGGCCTCGTCTGGTAGACCTGTTGAATCGGATGTTCTCGAATAAATCGACCACGAATGACGTCCCCGCATTCACGCTCGCAAACATCCAGCAGATTGACAACCCCACAATGCACGCCTTCTGGATGCCCTGAAAGAGAGCCCAGGAGCTCCTGAAGCGGACCTCTGGTTGACATGGAAGACGCCAGGTAATACGAAACCTTTTTTTTCGTTGAGGACTTTCGTAAGTCCTTCTTAGGTGCTCAGTTGTCAGAGTCAGTGATTACGACCAGCTGCTACAGCAATCACCCGGTAACACAACATTGCGACTAGGAGGCGCCGTCCCTAGCCCACTTACCAATAACCTTGACGAATGGAAACGCCCCCTTACCAACGACACTGACTATGATTTTATCGTCAATGGACTAGAAAACGGTTTTGACATGGTGAATCTTGACACGCACAACATCGTACTCGCAGAGGCTTCCAATAGCCGCTCATCGGAGGTAGCATATAGAGACAAAGTTGAAGCGCAAATTAACAAGGACTACTGGAGGGTCGCTATCGCATCGTAGACCAAAAATCCACCATAGTCTCCCTAATCTCGGCCGTAGCGAAGGATAACTGTGGCATACGGTTAATCCACGACTACTCCCAGCTAACGGGGCCGTCGATTAATGATCATGCCTCACCAGATGAGCACTCATTCACATTGGTGGGCAAAGCGGTGGAACTCACCAAACCCAATAATTTTATGGCAAAGGTCGATCTGAAGTCCGCACACAGACAAATTTTCGTAGAGATTTACCGGTCTTAAATGGAAATTCACTGGCCACAAACATCACATCTATCCCTTGGATACGCGTTTGGCTAAGTGTTGAAATATTTCATAAGATTGCGCAAAGCGTATGTAGGATGGTTCGATCTCCCTGTAGGATCTCCAGAGTTTACTAGGGAAACTGAACTGGGTGGCACACATCGTCTATATCGTTACGTTAATTACGTCTATTTGCAATGCTGCATATCCCACATATCCGCAGACACTCACCGTGACTTTACAACGCTCAATGTGCTTTGCGCCTCTTTCAATGGTACTCGCAGATTCGATACCGATTTCACCGTTCCTGATCGCGCTTTTCGCATCGTTACCGACGCCATATCATACGCTGCTGGTGCCGCTGTCGTGCATTGTAACTTCGCAGTAAACTGGTTGTACTGTAACTGAGCTATCGATATGCCTGTCGTTGACAAGCAACACACTACTATCAAAAAACTAGTCAAGGTTTATATCGCCATTAAACGTTGGGCACCCGTGCTCGGTGGTAGAAATATAAAGTTATATACGGATAACACCGACCCTCTATGCGCATTAAGTCAAGGAAGAATAAAAAATAATTCGATTCCGACGTTTTATGCGATATCATGCTCTTATGTTTTAAGTTGAACATAAAGATATGTCCTTCGCGTCCGCTCAAATAATCTTCTGGACTATATTTCGAGACTCAACGTTCTCGTCAATCCTTAAGTTATTGCTCCAGAAAATTTGGCTGATAACAGCTTATGAAGAGCGGGAGCAACGTTTGTACTTGCCCGTGGCTTGCCAGCTCAAATTATCAAGAGCCAGGGTGACTGGGCGTCAGAATATTACTCATGATACAGAGACGTTCCAATGCAGCTTTGATTAGACTGTTTCAAGACGCTTAACTACCTCAATACAATAAATGGTTTGATATATATTACAGTTCTTTCAAACTATCAGCGAATAAACATTGAGATTTACCACCTCAAGTAGTTCTCTTTACTTTTGTAGTTTACAAACTTTTGAATATCACCGTGCTAGGTTGAACAACTAGCCCGATGTTAAGGGTATACCCTAGTAGCGGAGCATTGCCTTCAGCAAACAGACATCGAGGTGTGTGTTAATAGGGGCGTGGCCTAATAACGTTGTTTTTCCTCCGCCAATCACAATCGAGGCGTGTCTAGACAGGGGCAATGCTGTGTTTAGACAACCGCCTCCTTGTTGATTGTACGGGCGCCGCTGCGTCTTGCGGAGGAGATAAATACTCGCGTTTCAGGCCATCTCCTAACTCGATTCAAAGCAGCAAGCATTTTAATTGTGACGTACTGATTTTGTATTTAGTTTTTCAACAAGACTGTGTTTGCACCTGTAAAATCAGCATTTTGTTTGTGTGAACAACGCTTTGGTAAAGGCAAAACCGTAGGAAATTCTGTCCTAAAACAGTCTTTGTCAGAAGTTCGGGTCTTGTAATAAACTTTTAAAAATTTCATCTGGAACCATTAATTACCACACAGTTCATCGCATATATTATTTTCAATTCCATCTGTTCGTATACATAAATTGAATTAAGTCATTAGACGAGTGATGTCATCAAGGTACGATTCCTAGTCAGATCCAGCGGAATGTGCATGTGACGCATGTCTTTCGCAAAAGCTACTTCCGGATAATTGCTATTACGACATTTATATGCATTGCTATCAACACATTAACATTTGGCAGGTGCTTGCGTATTTATGATAATGCAAGAAAAGATTTGCTGTAGTGGTTTCATTTTATGTCCAAGTGGTTGGAACGGCAGAAAATTTTTTTTTAAATCTGATCTAGATTCGCTTCTTACGGATGCATCGAATGTTGCGTGGGGCGCGGTTTGCTGTAGTTATGAAGCCCATGGGCTATGTACAAAACTACAGATTTTCACCCACGTAAATGGTTGCGAATATTATTTGTCCTATTGGGAGTGTTGTCTTTTCAATACTTATTGGCTTGCAAACACATATCTGAATCACCTGGGCGACCAGTAGAAGCTTTTGGTGGCTATTGCAAAAGCATTTTTGGAAGTGGCACACAAACACAATATAACGCTGGAGGCAACACATATCTCTGGTTCTTCAAGCCGAGAGTTTTAGCGGACTAACGCCATACAGTACATACAGCTGGCCCGCCCCCTCTGTTCCATTACACAGCTCACACAATAGACCGGTTTTCAGACTTCGTAAGCCGTCGCCTTCAAGTGTACAACAATCTATTTTACGATCCTCGCACGAGCAGCGTCGATGCAATCGCCCAATGGAATGCACAAAATTTTCGTAGATCAACCGTTTGCTGTAATTCCAAAGAGAGGGTGATACCTTACATATCCTCCCTTTAACTGTAGCATTGCATATCGTCTCTAAGTCTGGACAAGTCCTGTTGCCAATTTACCTCACCAGGTGTTGAAAGTATGACTTCGTTTAAGGTGTGACCTTGAAAGTTATGAGTAGTTATTAGGGTCATACATAGTCAGCAAATGCTTTACAAATTTGTAAATCTGTGGATTAAATTTAATTCCTTTTGTGTGATTTTCTGTTGTTTTGAAATTGTAGTTCTTAACAGCAATCTGTGCGTTGCTAGAATCCCCGGCGTTGCTAGAATCCCCGGCGGTTTTTAGTGGTTTCAACATTCACAGTGATATATTAATTAAATCAGAATAGTTTCGCTTTACATGTTTTGTCTTTATCAAATACATCATAACAAAAAATGTCAGAAATCAAATAATTCCAAACCAAACACTGACACCGTGTCATTGATTGCCGCTTTAATAGAAAGTCTTTGATTACTTTCGCTTTTGGAAATTACGCGCTACCAGTTTCCTTCACAGCTCACAAACAAGATATTTCATGGGTAATAGGCCATAATGCAACATCATATGCTAACTTTGGGTGCGCTGTATTTTTCATAGGAGATGAAAATTCGTTTAACATTATATGCTCAAATTATTGCTCGTATTTGAAGTGTGCATGTGGATAGAAGCTGACGGTGCCGCGTTTTGAATAACGGTTGACTGGTTTTAGTGGATATTCCTTTGTCCGGTGCCGTGACATGTAATAAACCTATAACACTATAAGGTATCTTGCAAGGAAAGCTTGAGACTGAACAGTTAGATTTAAAAAAATATTTTAAAGATGCTTTATTTTATTATGTGAGAAGCTTAGTTTAATGTGTTGAATTTGTTAAAACAGCAAATACAATTACTGCAGTTTAATTAAATAAAAGGAAAAAGTCTGTTTGTAAATACAAAGCTATGCATAGTCTAACTAGTTTCATCAATTCTTTCTTGTTTCAGAAATATGATGAAGAAGATGCTCTGGGCACTCCTGAAAGGATCGGACAATGGCTTAACAAGGTCTTGGATGGAGAGCACATGCAATGCGTAACCATGCATTTTATATTTTATGAGTGAATAGCAAACACAATGAAATTGTAAAACCCTGTAAAGTTACCCGGCGCAGTTGATCGTGTAGATAATGAATTCGGTTAACTATTTAATGAGCAAATCATTTTAAATTATATATTTGATTTCTTAAACAATATACGACAAATTTGTCCACCGCAGATCCAGATCAGGTGCGCTTGTAATTTGCGGAACGAAAAAAAAATAGAACTAAAATTTGCATACTTTCTTTTTTAATATACGACGTTATTGAATATGTGAAATACTAGGATCAAGTATGACAATATAATCAAAAAAGATATTTTCTGTCAAAAACATTATTGCCACTTATCGCTTAAAATGTTGAAGCTTACAGCAATGTCTACAGATATGATTACAGTGTGTGTGGCTAATAGTTACTTAAAGAATTAGATTAAAAACTTAGATTTGTTCCGTTTTGCAAAATATAAGTAGCCGTCTCCGACAAACATATTTAAGGAACGTAACGGAATGAGAAAAATTAAAACGACTTAGAAGGTCTTGTTTTATAGTAATTGCAGTTACATTGCCAATGGACCGGTGGTTCTGTTTGTAAGCTAATACCTTGTTGTAGGGTTTAACTCGATGTATATCTTGTAGATGCGCAACGGATATTTTTTAAATTGATTAAAAACTTAGCATTGAGGCTTTGATACATTCAAATAAAACAGAATCAAATTCTAATACATATTTGACTAATCTCTGTTCATCTACAGATTATTGAAAAAGTGAGAAATTGCCACAAAATGACAAAATGTGTTAAATTACAACTAAAACCGTTTTTGTCCAAGCGTTCTTCAAGTTATCTAACGATTTAGTAACCGCAGTTTTCTTCCACTTGAACGTTTCGTACACAGTTTAATCACTCATATTACTGTTTATATATTCTTTGTTTATTAGACAAGATTCACTTGGAGAAACTTGTGTTTTTGGTTGAGAGACGGGGTTGTGCTTTGCAAGTAAGTTAAAATGTTCAAAAACAACATCTCTGCTGTCTCCAATGTCAACAAAATTGGCAAATAAAATAATAAATAAATTAATGTTTAATCTCTATTCAAGTAAAATTAGTCTTTAAATTTATTAGAAGTGACAAAATAGGTACTGAAACCTTAAAGACAATATTATTATGATTTCTTTGAACAAACCAAAGTATCTTCTTTTACATGCAGTTTGTGTTTTCAGATTAATAAACAAATTAAGAAAACAAGCTGGAATGTCAACAGTCAAGTTCGGTGGTCAAAACAATCTAACTGCATTTATTGCTTTGGAAAATATAGCTACATTTAACAAGGCTGCACAGGAATATGGGCTGCCTGAAACTTCTTTGTTTCAAAGTGTTGACCTGTACGAATGTCAGAAAGGGCCATTTTTGAATGTCATAAATTGCCTTAATAAGCTAGGTTTTCAGGTAAATATACATTTTCTTGCTGTTGAT
Organism: Protula sp. h YS-2021; assembly: GCA_949752745.1. Classification (NCBI taxonomy): domain Eukaryota; kingdom Metazoa; phylum Annelida; class Polychaeta; order Sabellida; family Serpulidae; genus Protula; species Protula sp. h YS-2021. The sequence goes on from OX457025.1 coordinate 64,243,929, forward strand.
ACACAAAATGGAACATGTAAAGAATTTTTGATAATGTTTATTTATGTAATTCATGGATTCTTCAAATAAATTTGTTCCTTAGAATTTAGTAAAAAATACATTGACTAGCCAACTGTGCAAACAAAATTTTAAAATAGAAAGCATTACATGTAAGGCAGATAAGGCACTGATGATGACCTTTCAATGGAGTAATTTATCATACACTTTTGCGATCTCACCTTCAGCGCTCAAATATTTAAACAAGTAACACTTACAAACGCGTAAAGAATTATTTAAAAATTGACAATATAAGTGTGATGTCATAAAGACATTTTATACGCCAATATTTTCCGAAGAAAAATGCGGGTCGAAATTTTCAACAAAAATTTTCCCTGGTTTCTTTCTTTCTTTTTTAAGAAAAAATTTAAAAGACTCGCCAGCCGCCCTAGTCAATTGTCTTAAAAAATTGCGATGATAAACAAGAATTTACTTCTGCCTGGACTTAAAAATACATATGAAGATAAAATTTCAAGTAATTCCTATGTTTAGGCTAATCAGAAAGGATTTGAACCTGCATACGAAGCTGTTGAACCACCAACGAGAGATGCAGATCATTGGTCTAATACTTGATGTTTTGAACTTATTATTAACTAATTTAATTAAGAATGCTTTTGTTGCACACTAGCATATATAAATATGCTTCATAATAAGAGCAAAATCATATTTGATTGTATATAGAGAGTCTGATTTTATGCGATTTTTATATTAGGATAACACAGTATGACATACTGCACATACCAAAAAATGATTACAATTAAATTATTGCGACAGAAAACATTATGATGCTATTATTATCAAACATATCTCAGTACTAAGAAGTTATGCTTACATACACATGCAAAAGTGCATTTGTTTTCAATGTATTTAGTAAATGATAAATAAACAGTTTGGTTTGTAAGTTGTAGCTTTGTATATAGTTGTGATCAAATTCAATGCAAGCCAATGCATTGAATGCATGATCTAATGCAATGAAGTGAAAAGTAGAAAGGAGTAAAAGAATGTTTTATGTTACTTTGAGAACAAACATTTTTCTGTTAATTTTGTAGTTAAAGGAAAGTATAAAAAACGAAAAATTTTGTGAGCATGGAAATTAATATTAAATAGGCTTACTTTTATTTTATAAAAGCTTTGAATTCGCATAACTCTGCTTTTAAATGGGGTTCCCTTTCACGCAATAGAAAAGACTTCTCTGCAGCAGTTCGAGCAGCCTCATCCCGGAATCCACTCAAAAGCCATTCAGAAGTGGAGAATACACTTGATTAACCTCGCCGCTGTAAGATATCATCTCTTCCGGCGTGAGTTAGCAAACACACACCATTCTGTGTGCCCCTCAATTTTCTTTCAAGGGAATTAGTCGAAACGTGCGATTTTATTGCCTCTGTATTTTATTTGATCGATAAAGGACTAATTTATCACAGGTTCGATAGTAAGTTAACTTCGGTCTGGCGGATGTTGAGTTTACACGTAGCCGGGAAATGTCGATGGTCTCGGGAAGTGTGTCTCTTCTTTTACACAGAAACTACAGCCCGAAGAATGTCGAACTGAACTTACCGCACACATTGCCTAGGAGTCGTTTTGAAGTAATTTCAGTCCACGGTTGTTTATTTTAACTTATGCTTTTCTCAGCTACTGTGTCACCTTTCTCATAGGTTTTGCTTAAGTTTGTGTACTCCATAAGACAGGTCATATACGGGCAAGTTACAAAGTATTCCACAATGTCTGGGCGAATAGAGGTGCTTTCAGGTATTTCTACGGTGCATGGCCCAATTTTAGCCATAGTCTGTCTTTCAGAGTCTGTTGAGTGTTTTCGGGCCGTCCTGGCACTCTCAAGATCTGGGATCCGCGGTTGCCATGGCCTATGGTTTATAGTCCGTTGTTGCTATAGTCGGAACCGAACCGACCTTTTTCCGTCCCTTCCCGTACTGGACGGTCCGAGACGGGAGGAAACAAAGTTTTCGCCTTAAAAGCAGTTTTTATAATCTAAAATGTTCTAAATTGTTGTTAAAGCAATTTTAGATACTGCTAATGCACTTATTCGTTGGACAAAGCTTAAGTCTTTGTAATAAGTATTATTCTTACTTATACTAACTTATGCTTACTGGTACATTTGCAATCTCATGCACGCATCTCCCACGTCGCTCACTCCATATTCAGTGTGTGATCGATGCAAGAGAGACTGGTTTGCTTCTCTGCGGTACACTGACTTGCCCTTTCTGACTTAGTGACTCGGAATATATAATTAAATAATTAAGAACAATAACAATGTAATCTGAACCTGATCTCTAGAAAAGGATTATATCTGTGGATTCGGGGATTTGGTAATTCAAATAAAAATACAGTTTTGCTACACTTAAAGTTTTGTCCAGACTTATTTTATAATATGGGGGCCAGCTTGGCATCGACACTCAAGAAGAACTCTCGCAGTCGTCGAGCGCATCACAAGTTCCTCCTACTCTCCACTGAGTTGATGAACTTCTCATTTTTTCACTGCAAACCCAAATACAGCGACAACTCTAAGAGCTAGAGCAGACAGCACAGGGGCAGGATGTTTGGTCGAAAACTAAAAGGGGCAAACCTTCGGCTGCGGTTTCGTACCCCTAGCGACAGCGAGCAAAGTTCTGACATCCACCCTGCAGGTTCCCACCCAGTTGGCGAAGTATCTGTGGTTGTTGTTGTAAGCGTGGGCAAGTCTTCAGGCATCCTCCGTCTGGTCAAGTGTCACCCATTGTACCAGTGGCATACCTCAATGGGCAAGGTAGCTAGATGTCGCCTCAGTTATTGACTATGAGATACAGATTCTATCCTTTGCCCACCGCCACAGGATCCACGGCTTAGCCCGTTACTTACAGAGAAGATTCAGTGTTTCGGCAGACCTGGCTTGCAGAGCATTTCGACATCAAATGTATTCCACCCTCAATGGAATAAATTTGACTCGATATAAATGACCGCCCTGACCGTACCAGCTGTGACCATTGGTCTATAATTCGTCCATATTGCTGAAAATATGTATTGAATCAGCATTGAATTATAAACATTCTGATCGTATTTGGTGAGGGATTTTTGGCCAAACCTTAAAACTTTGCGTTGTTTTTTTTAAGACATGAGCCTTTTAGTTCCTTTGTTTAGTTGTCAGCTCAGTTAGTGCTGTGTAACTTGAGCAACTTACATTTCTAAGACTTTTGAGCTGCAATTCACTGTAAGTCTTACGTCTTCAATTTTAGTGAATCTCGTGGATTTCACAATCGTGTTTATGTTATTTAAAAAAAAACCCTTGATTTTATCTACCCTCTATTCTCGAGTTGCAAAATTAACCGAGGTTGGAATCCATCCGGTGGGAGGTAGAACGGGTGAATATGGTCACTCACATTCGGTTAGTCTGTTAGTTTGTATTTTTATCAGACACATCGCTTCCTTTTACATTTTATTGTGATGGTAGCTCTTTAATGAATTTTTGTACATTTCGGTTCGGGAATGCTCCCCCATCCACTTTTAGAAATGATCATCAAAAGTGTAGCTCTTTGTCTTTCAGTTTAACTTTAACCTCAGGACACCTCCACCTGGTTACTTGTCACGACCTTTTTGCGTAGTTCACAATGACAGGCTGTCCTGCTTCGATCTTTGGTCCCATCTAAAAGTAGAAATAATCGAATTCCAAGCTTTTGCAAAGCTAAACTGTCATTTTATTTCGTAAAAACGAGTTTTTACGAGTAAAAACTATCCCTCAACTAACCCGAATAAGTTTGCATCTCTTTGGTGGGCCAAAAGGGAATGCCGTATTACAGCAGGGACGTAATACAATGTACTTCCCCATTTCTGATTGGCTCTTTAGGGGATGTCGGGATAGAACTGTTCGAACTGTTGCAGAAAGAGTTTTGTCGGAAGTGAAATCCATCTAAAAAGCTTTTACTCGTAAAAGCTCGTTTTACGAAATAAAACAACGGAAGTGCGACCGATAATTCATGTCTAGTGAGTCCAGTTTACATTTGCGACGTGCATTCTTCGTTTAGTAGGTTCGAGGGAGTACATTATAAAATGTTTGCATCCTCTTACAACCAGATTTTTTTGATGTTATAAACTTACAAAGCGGTAGCAAAACTGTAACTTGATTCCCGTTAAAGATACCTAATACATTTGTGCTACATCAAAGTCTTAAATCGTATATGCCTTGACTTTAACTGCAAACTCTTGGCAAAAAACTCGTCCATGCACCTTTTTGTACATACTTTACAAGTATACACGAATGTGCACTTACTCATTACAGACGCCACATAAAAAAAAGCTTGCGGTTTTTAAAATCTAAAAAACACTAAGTCGCAACAGTTAATATATTTGTGCATTTTGCTTAAACCTATTCGATTTGCTGTTGCGAAAAATAATAAGTCGACTTTAATGGCAAGTAGGGAGAAAACGGGGGTTCCACTGCAGTGACGTCATACCCCCCTTAGCTGGCAGTCGGGACAGACCCCCCTTAGCCGGCAGTCGGGACAGACCCCCCCAGCCGGCAGTCGGGACAGACCACCCCTAGCCGGCAGTCGGGACAGACCCCCCTAGCCGGCAGTCGGGACAGACCCCCCCTAGCCGGCAGTGGGGACAGACCCCCCTAGCCGGCAGTCGGCACAGAACCCCCCCTTAGCCGGCAGTCGGGACAGACCCCACCCCCCCCCCCCCTAGGCGAGCAACATTCTGTCAAGTCAGCAGCATTCTGTCAAGCCAGCAACATTCTGTCAAGTCAACATAAGTTACACACCACAATTTGATCACATCAGAGTGGTATATAACGGATGAGCTCAATCCAAAAACAGTGACAGTCATGTCGGTAAGTGGAACTCATTGAAACTTTGTAAACAAAAGTAAAAAACTTAGATAACTTTCGTTATACTTAGTCGATTTGCATGAAAATTTCACTGTTTGATTCAGTTTTCTATCTTATTTTGACATGATCACAGGCTATTGACGCAGCGTGTTGTTTGCATATTTACCGCCATTTCAACTTTATAAAAATTGTGATAATTTTTGATATAATTAACCGATTTACATGAAAATTTAACTGTTTGATTGAGTTTTATGTAAAGTTTTAACATAGTCATGGGCTACTTGCACCGATGGCTAGCCGTATTTTTACCACCATTTTAACTTAAAAGTGTGATAACTTTCGTTATGCTTAACCAATTTTTATGAAAATTTCGCTGTGTGATTCAGTTTTATATCTTGTTTTAACATAGTCATCGGCTAGTTGCACCGACGGCTGTATACATTTTTTGTCGCATGCTGCCATTTTAACTTAAAAGTGACCTAACTTTCGTTATACTTAACCAATTTGTATGAAAATTTCACTGTTTGATTCAGTTTTATATCTAGTTTTGTTATTAAGTGTTCACAGGCTATTTGCACATGTGGCTGTAAGCATAATGTATATTTTAGTAACGTTTGAAAAAAGTAGATAACTTTCAGCATGTTCAACAGATTTGAATGAAAATTTCATCGTTTGATTCAGTTTTATTTCTAGTTTAGAATAAAGTAGTCACAGGCTATTTGCACATGTGGCTGAAAGCATAATGTATATTTTAGCAATTTTTGAAAAAAGTAGGTAACTTTTACCATGTTCAACCGATTTGACTGAAAATTTTACCGTTTGATCTAGTTTTATTTCTAGTTTACAGTGGTCACAGGCCATTTGCACAGGTGTGAAGAGCACACCATTCAAACATGTGTTCGAATGGCAAGCCCATTTAAAAGACGTGTTCGAATGGCAAGCCCATTCAATACACGTGTTCGAATAATTTTTGGAAGATATTACGTCGTGATATTGTTCAACAAATTGTTCAACATGTTCAACAAGCTTTTCAACATGTTCAACATGTTCAACATGTTCAACAAGCTTTTCAACATATTCAACATGTTCAACATGTTCAACATTTTCAACAAGCTGTTCAACATGTTCAACATGATCAACAAGTTCAACATGTTCAACAAGTTGTTCAACATGTTCAACATGTTCAACAAGTTGTTCAACATGTTCAACATGTTCAACATGTTCAACAAGTTCAACATGTTCAACATGTTGTTGTTCAACAAGTTGTTGTATATAAAGCTATGTTTAAAGACTTTCTCATCATTTGAATAGTGTAGGTTGGACCGAAAGGATGTATAAATGCAACATTTGTTCGAAATCTTACAATTGGCCACAAAGTCTTAAAACACACTTAAAGGTTGCTCACACGTCAGAAGTGGATGAAGAATCGGATATGGAAAACCCTGTAAAACTACCTTTCACGGAAACTTTAGATGAGTCTTCTATGGAAAGTCAAAGCGTTAACATGGCTGAAAAGAATGCACATGCTTGTACAGAATGTGGTGCATTATACAACAGCGAAGAAGCTTTGGTCAAACATATGGAGCAGTGTGGTGAGGATGCTGATGACAAGCGTTCTGAAAGTGAGTCAGAAACAGACTCTGAAAGTGAGTCAGAAATAGTCTCTGTTTGGTATGATATGGTTCAAGAAGTCTACGATGACTATGATGACAAATTTCAAGAAAAGGTTTTAGAATATGAAGAACAAGGACTTGAAGATGCGCGTGAAATAGCAAGTTATGACCTTCGACCCATTTATAAACATGGACTAAAACAACTGTTTATTAGACTGTTCAACTATACCCAGCGTTTAGAACAAAGCCAACATTATCAAAAGATTTTAGAGGACTTTAATTACTTTGTTAATGAAAAACAATACATTCTTTGAAGAGCTACTAGATATGGAGGAGGAGGAGGATGGTGGCAGTGCCGAAGAAAGTGGCATGGACCGTGCGGTGCAACAGAGTGAAACAGATGCAGAAGAATTATAATTAATTTTGTATTATTATGTATTATATTCAAGTATTGTATCATTATGTATTATATTCAAGTATTTTATTATTATGTATTATATCCAAGGATTGTATGAGAGAAATAAATAAATTGAAAAGCATCATAGGTGTTTCTTTTATTAAATATTACAAATATTTACAATTATGATAAAAACAAAAATATTTCAAATACATATTATGCTAATACATGTGCCTACTCATAAGAACTTAAATTGATAAGTTTACAAATGTTATAAAATCTGACTTTACATCAACATAGACAATGTTAATTCATTTCATAGTCATACTGTTAAAATGTATACAGTCGCATATGACTTTCTACTCATCTTCGCATTGCCATAGATAGTAGTTGTTGTTCACTCACTGTAGACATGTTCACTCTTCAGTATCTTGATACATAATGTACGTTATGTCTGAGGACAGGTGCCTTTTATGCTCTATAGTGAGTTGTCTTAATATGTTGAACAACAACTTGTTGAACATGTTGAACAACTTGTTGAACAACAACTTGCTGAACATGTTGAACATGAACATGTCTACAGTGAGTGAACAACAACTACCATCTATGGCAACGCCTGCAGAAAATTTTATAGCAAAGCCTGAGACAATACCTACAGCAAAGTCTAAGGCAATGCCCATGGTAAATTCCAAGGTGAAGTCACATCAGCAGCGTCAAAAGCGACCACATTTTAGAAAGATAAAACGAGATGAGTTACCAGCTAAGACGGCGCCGTGTAAAGTGCGAAAAATTAAGACAGAGCCTAATATGAAGCGAGAACCGGAGCTTAAAACTGATTCCACCATGAAGAAGATGCGTGTAGACGATTCACTGGTTATGATACCAATTAATGGAGAAACATATATTAAATTGGTGAAATATCAACAGAAAGTGATGGTTAACATTCGTAAATATATTACGAATCATGCATCTGGGAAGTTATATTCTACCAAGAAGGGAATTTTGTTGTCATTGAAAGACTGGGAAATGTTGAAGAAGCAAATGACGTCAGTGGATCTCATGCTTCAGAAAATGGATGTGTACAAATGTAGTGACTGTCAGAAGATGGTTGAGAAGAAAGTCATATGCGACTGTATACAATTTTAACAGTATGACTATGAAATGAATTAACATTATCTATGTTGATGTAAAGTCAGATTTTATAACATTTGTAAACTTATCAATTTAAGTTCTTATGAGTAGGCACATGTATTAGCATAATATGTATTTGAAATATTTTTGTTTATATCATAATTGTAAATATTTGTAATATTTAATAAAAGAAACACATATGATGCTTTTCAATTTATTTATTTCTCTCATACAATCCTTGGATATAATACATAATAATAAAATACTTGAATATAATACATAATGTTACAATACTTGAATATAATACATAATAATACAAAATTAATTATAATTCTTCTGCATCTGTTTCACTCTGTTGCACCGCACGGTCCATGCCACTTTCTTCGGCACTGCCACCATCCTCCTCCTCCTCCTCCTCCATATCTAGTAGCTCTTCAAAGAATGTATTGTTTTTCATTAACAAAGTAATTAAAGTCCTCTAAAATCTTTTGATAATGTTGGCTTTGTTCTAAACGCTGGGTATAGTTGAACAGTCTAATAAACAGTTGTTTTAGTCCATGTTTATAAATGGGTCGAAAGTCATAACTTGCTATTTCACGCGCATCTTCAAGTCCTTGTTCTTCATATTCTAAAACCTTTTCTTGAAATTTGACATCATAGTCATCGTAGACTTCTTGAACCATATCATACAAAACAGAGTCTATTTCTGACTCACTTTCAGAGTCTGTTTCTGACTCACTTTCAGAACGCTTGTCATCAGCATCCTCACCACCCTGCTCCATATGTTTGACCAAAGCTTCTTCGCTGTTGTATAATGCACCACATTCTGTACAAGCATGTGCATTCTTTTCAGCCATGTTAACGCTTTGACTTTCCATAGAAGACTCATCTAAAGTTTCCGTGAAAGGTAGTTTTACAGGGTTTTCCATATCCGATTCTTCAACCACTTCTGACGTGTGAGCAACCCTTAAGGGTCTTTTAAGACTTTGTGGCCAATTGTAAGATTTCGAACAAATGTTGCATTTATGCATCCTTTCGGTTCAACCTACACTATTCAAATGATGAGAAAGTCTTTAAACATAGCTTTATATACAACAACTTGTTGAACAACAACATGTTGAAAATGTTGAACTTGTTGAGCATGTTGAACATGTTGAACATGTTGAACAACATGTTGAACATGTTGAACTTGTTGAACATGTTGAACAGCTTGTTGAACATGTTGAACATGTTGAACATGTTGAACAATTTGTTGAACAATACCACGACGTAATATCTTCCAAAAATTATTCGAACACGTGTATTGAATGGGCTTGCCATTCGAACACGTCTTTTAAATGGGCTTGCCATTCGAACACGTCTTTCAAATGGGCTTGCCATTCGAACACATGTTTGAATGGTGAGCTCTTCACACCTGTGCAAATAGCCTGTGACTACTGTAAACTAGAAATAAAACTAGATCAAACGGTAAAATTTTCAGTCAAATCGGTTGAACATGGTGAAAGTTACCTACTTTTTTCAAAAATTACTAAAATATACATTATACTTTCAGCCACATGTGCAAATAGCCTGTGACTACTTTATTCTAAACTAGAAATAAAACTGGATCAAACGATGAAATTTTCATTCAAATCTGTTGAACATGCTGAAAGTTATCTACCTTTTTCAAACGTTACTAAAATATACATTATGCTTACAGCCACATGTGCAAATAGCCTGTGTCCACTTAATAACAAAACTAGATATAAAACTGAATCAAACAGTGAAATTTTCATACAAATTGGTTAAGCATAACGAAAGTTAGGTCACTTTTAAGTTAAAATGGCGGCATGTGACAAAAAATGTATACAGCCGTCGGTGCAACTAGCCTATGACTATGTTAAAACTAGATATAAAACTGAATCAAACAGCGAAATTTTCATACAAATTGGTTAAGTATAACGAAAGTTAGGTCACTTTTAAGTTAAAATGGCAGCATGCGACAAAAAATGTATACAGCCGACGGTGCAGCTAGCCCATGACTATGTTAAATCTAGATATAAAACTGAATCACACAGCGAAATTTTCATAAAAATCGGTCAACTATAACGAAAGTTATCACACTTTTAAGTTAAAATGGTGGTAAAAATACGGCTAGCCGTCGGTGCAAGTAGCCCATGACTATGTTAAAACTTTACATAAAACTCAATCAAACAGTTAAATTTTCATGTAAATCGGTTAATTATATCAAAAATTATCACAATTTTTATAAAGTTGAAATGGCGGTAAATATGCAAACAACACGCTGCGTAAATAGCCTGTGATCATGTCAAAATTAGATAGAAAACTGAATCAAACAGTGAAATTTTCATGCAAATCGACTAAGTATAACGAAAGTTATCTAAGTTTTTCACTTTTGTTTACAAAGTTTCAATGAGTTTTACTTACCGACATGACTGTCACTGTTGTTAGGTTGAGCTCATCCCTTATATACCACTCTGATGTGATTAAATAATGGTGTGTAACTTATGCTGACTTGACAGAATGTTGCTGGTTTGACAATGTTGCTGACTTGACAGAATGTTGCTCGCCTAGGGTGGGGTCTGTCCCGACTGCCGGCTAGGGGGGTCTATCCCGACTGCCGGCTAGGGGGGTCTGTCCCGACTGCCGGCTAGGGGGGGGGGGGGTCTGTCTCGATTGCCGGCTAAGGGGGGTATGACGTCACTGCAGTGGAACCCCCGTTTTCCCCCTACTATGGCACTTACTCTTGCAGGTGTAGGATAAAAGGCAAGTGGCAACCAGTCATAATCAAATAAATGGCCACCAGTCAAATTGTCCACTGGAGAACTGGTCACCGGTGAAATCAAGAGATATCTTCTTGCCTCTTCTCTTTTAAATCAGCAGTAATAGCATGGTCTGCAGAACTGAAAAACTGTGGCACAAAATCTTAATCCTAATTCGGCTTTATGGGCTTGAGTTTGGCAGAAAGGATAAGGACCTAGGCTCGGTCAATATGTCATGCAGTAATTTAAAAAAAACAAACAAACCCCGCGCTGTTATAAAACAGCTGACCTCCGATGGGATCTATCTGTTATGTATAAACACAGAGCGGATAAGTTCATCTCCTATGAGTTCTATTTTCGTGGAATCACAGCAGAGGTTCGCTGTTGGACAACAACGCCAAACCACCTGCATCTATATCTTTAATCCCCAGTAACACGTCTGTTTTAACAAAGTGTTGTACCCCGAGTGCTCTGTTCTTTTGTCTTCAAAATCTGGTTCTTTTAACACAACCGACATAATTGTAGCAGCGAAAGGGATTTGGTCGATTCGAGACAAAATCCATTCGGCCCAATTTGGATGATTCGGCCCAGGATTTTTTTCACCTGACTGGTTCGGCCCAAAACCCGTTCGGCCCAAATTGGATATTTCGGCCCAATGTGTTTAGAGAGATCTTCATAAAAGTTTTCTGACTTCCACTGGCTGAGTTCAATGTGAGTTGCACATTACTTTTTCACACACCATAATTTGTGCGTGTAGAAAAGATAAAAAAGAAGAATGTACTGCTTTATTAATGTACATGAAAAAACCCTTTCAGCAACAAATAGTTGGTCTCAGCTAGTAATCCACACAGATATCATAAATCCGCCCTTTATTATATCATGAAAGACAGAACTCATTTCAATTGTTTTAACATTTCTGCGGTATATGAAGTGCAATTGACCTAACATGTCAGTGTAATTAAGTGTTCCGATTTATATGTAATTAAAAACAAAAAACACAACCTCACTCCCTTTTCATATGCAATTAACTGAGTTCAAGTGAAATACCTTATGAATAGGATAATGAATCTCCGGTGTGTAATTGTTAATTGCATTTTTTGCTTGTTATTAATCTGTAAAGGAAAGCAGTCCCGCTGCCTAAAGCCAGAGCACTTAATTTGTAATGTCATTGGTTTTTTGTTTCAAATCTGTCGGCGGAACAAGGACAATATTATTTGAGTATTATTCCCTGTCATAGAACAAGTTATTGCAGTTGTAAAAAAAGTCACTGCTAAAGTTTACCTGTGGTTATATATCGTTGTACATATAAATAGTATTGTGGTATGTAAAACTGTACAGTTAAAATGTCTGTCCATCGGCAATATCAGCTTCTAATATACAGTAAAAGTCGTTGTTGAGGTTTTCCCGTTTGTATAGGAAGTCGTTCATATCAACAGAATTATGGTGTGTAAAACTGCATAGTTTCAGTGTTCTGTCGAATGCTGTCTTTCATTTTGCAACCAAAATAAAAGCGTGAACAGCCTTGATTCTAAGTCCAAACCTATGGGCCGAAACGTCCAAAACCATGGGCCGAATCGTCTTTCACGTTGGGACGAGCCGGTTGGGCCCAACAGGTTTTGGGCCGAAACGTCAAGAAACCGTAGCGAAATATACGTTTCTGAAAAAAAAATCGTTAAGTATTGCTTGGTGGCCACTTGTCCTGGTTTTTTATTTACTTGGTGGCCGGCAGCCCAGCGGGCAGTAGGTGATCTAACCCGTTGCATTCGTTAAGCCATTGTTGACAAATTATTTGTGTGCGGTCTTATTTAGTATTTCATCGTTGAAATATTACATAAATACGCAATGTAAATGAGTTTGCTAAACAACAGAAATATTTTGTTTCCTCTAACTGCACACACTACCTTCATGAAGAAAGCTGTGTTCAGCAAGTTTACTCTTGATAGCTTGTTTCAAGAAAACCACACAGAAAATAAAGTTTGTTAATTGAAACCTGCAGAACAGAATACCCTATTTGGAAACACATTCAATAAAAATATAAATATTAGCCATAAAAAGCATAAATGAGCTCATGCAATTGAAAGTAGGTTGAAACCCAAACCATGAAGCCATAAAGATGAGCCCCAGTGGAGACTTGTATATTACTCACACATTCTGCAATTGTCATCTTAAAAAAAATGAAACAACCTAGTAGATATTGCAACGTTGAAACAACGATCGATAGACGTGGCGTTTTGGTTGTTTATAGAAGTTGAAACAACGCCCACCTTCCGCCGTTGATCATGCGATGTCTAATCGACGCTGCGTAAAGGTTGCAAATGGTACTCTGAACAACATCTATCTCCCGAAGCTGTATAAATTCGCGAAAGCGACTATATATACTTCGTCACATTACTAATCCAGAATCATCATCTTAATAGCAACAGTTATAGTGTGGTCGTTGTCATCTTAAAAAAAATGAAACAACCTAGTAGATATTGCAACGTTGAAACAACGATCGATAGACGTGGCGTTTTGGTTGTTTATAGAAGTTGAAACAACGCCCACCTTCCGCCGTTGATCATGCGATGTCTAATCGACGCTGCGTAAAGGTTGCAAATGGTACTCTGAACAACATCTATCTCCCGAAGCTGTATAAATTCGCGAAAGCGACTATATATACTTCGTCACATTACTAATCCAGAATCATCATCTTAATAGCAACAGTTATAGTGTGGTCACCCGTCCATTCCAGTACCCCCACCCTTAGCTCATCAGGTCACGTGAGATACGTATGAAGTCGATTTCCATGAACATTATCAAAAGAAGATTGAAAAAAAACTTGGGCGCTCTCAATATTCTGATATTTTTTGGCCCTGGACTTGGTCTGTTTTCGAAGTGACCTCCCTTGGCTATCATTTCCGGTGAGCGATAACACAAGCAGATTGCTTTTTTGGTCTTGGTCGTTAGGTAGACATTGGAGAAAGTTGCGTTTTGGTACAACGCCACCTCTAAACAGCGTTGCATGTCCAAGGTATGTTTAACCTTGTGTCAGAAACGTTCGTAAATGCGTTGGTTCGTGGTTCCTACCAGCTGCAACCAAAGTACAACCAGAGTTAATGTGGTTAGGTCGGATGGATGTCGTAACCTCAAATCGTCAAGTTTTCTTGCTACAGGTGGCAATAATTCACTTAAAGGGTTATTTAGATAAAAGCATCGAATAGCAGCTTTGATTGATACTGGATAAACCGAAAGACGAACCATGCAATAGATTTATGCAAGAATTCAATGATTTGTCTTATGGGTGTACATTCCTGTCGTTCAGCTTACACACTATATTCATTTGGGTCTTTATGTTTTTTATTATTTGCTTATCGACCATCACACAGCGGTTTTGTTTACTCCACAGGTGAAATGTTACGACAGGCGAAGCAATTTTTCCAGGGAACTGTTCACCCAGAGACGAATGGTGAAACAAAGTTTCTTTTGATCACGATTTGTGAAATTTCAAGGATTTCTGCATTTGGTAAAAAATTTATGTGGTGGTTTTTAACCAGAAATTTATTGGGTGTGCGATCTGATTCTTAGGCTATGCAGCAATTGCACCCTCTCTATAATTCTTACCATGTCCGGATCAGATCGTTAGTGTTATTTTTAGTGTTATTAGTGTTATTATTTTTATTTATTTATTTATTTATTTTGATGTTTAGAATGCTCGCTGAAAGCACAATGTACTCACTTGTTAATGACCATACTTTGTTGGCTGTAAATCTATGTGCTTGTTTATTTAGAAATACTCAAATACCCCCAAAACCTGGGTAGTCAATCTACCCAGGTATCAGCCTGACTAAACTTGCTTGGAATCAAAGTTCAATTTTTTAGTGAAAGTGTCAGATAATTTTACATTTTTGTATACGAATAAAAAGAGGAAGAATACGCCTACCACGTACCAATATACTGGAATGCTGCGATTTTTAAAGCGCGACCCATTTAAAAATAAAGTGGAAAAAAATTGTGGACAATCTATCCGAGTTGACTTCTATATGTTCTCATCATGTCAGCCAACTTTTGTTGTCAGAACTTTTGTTGTCCAAGCTCAATATTATTGATCATGACTGCCATATCAATTACACCAGGGCAGTGCATTCCCATTGCACACATGAGTTATTTGACATTGTGAAGGTGTATGTATATTTCATAGAAAAAGGAGCTCAAATAATCCAGTATCATAACACAGCTCTTTGCTTTTGTAAACTTCTTCAAATATCTCATATAGAATAGAATGCGAATACTGCCATATCACTTAGGAGATATGTACACGCTATACTCGAATACTACTTTGTTTCATTTGGTTGCTTAAGGCAATTATATTTGTGGGATTTGTGTAATTGTGATTACGAAAAGTTTACACAAAGGCTTGTGTGCAGGTATTGTGAATCTTTATGTATGCATATCGAGATGTGTCAAAGATCAGTAAGTTTGGGAACTCTGCTTATGATTTATTAATTTGTACCGGACAAAAAACTTTTCATGCTAAATTTTCTTGTACATTGGATGTAAAGCATCAGAATAAAACTTTGTTTTCATCAGAAACCTTCGTATAAATTATACATAACAATTTATTACTACATAATTCTTGCCTAAAATAATTAGAAAAATCTCTTGCTTTCTACAACCAGTTCAGACTGGCAAACAAAGTTTGCAAATAGGTATGCTTTGCTAAGGCTTCCGGCACTTTATTCCATTTTACGCTTCGGAAATTTCAATCCCCTAGTTTATTGCTTTCGTACGATTCAATAAAATGTTTCCGCACGTTTCCTTTTTCGGCCAAAACCTTGTCACGCGAACTCCTCTGAGACTTCCATGGCCAGGACGACCAAATCTGGCAGAGACATGATGTGGGATGTGTAGCTGGTCCAGCTCAATTTTTGAGTCACATTTACTATGTAAAAATGGACATTGAAATTTTGCCACTGACGCCCATTTAAGGGCTGGCAATGGGCGGTTCAAGGAACCGGTATGATATCAGCATAGATATATTGATCGCCCAATTGTCTACAATGAGAGCGATTACAGTATGTGTGTGCAGGTTTAAGTTGACTGCAGCGTTTCGGTTTTTCTCAATTGCCAAAGAGTGATGAAATTTGACTCACTGACAGAGGGTGATGAGATGTCGTGCAATCCGCATTTTTTTACCATGGCCTAGAAAACGATTGACCATTATCTCGAAAACGCTTAGAGATAGAGCGATTTTGAGCTAATTGTTTACCTTTTGGGCCTAAACGACTATAGGTAAGTAAAAATACCTGAGTGAACTTTACCTCCTAGGCCATGGTCAAAGTCATAAAGCGGAAGTTGACCATTATCGACCGCTGGGCCATCGACCTCCTAAGCCATGGTCAAATCAAAAACCGAAAGCGGGCCGTTATCTCGAAAACAGTTGGAGATACAGCGATTTTGAACTTATTTCCGTCACTTTGGACCTAAACGGCCATATGTAAGAGGTACCTCGGTGACCCTGAATTCCTCGGTCACGGTGGCGGTGAAAAAACGGAAGTTGGCCATTATCTCAAAAACGGGTAGAGATAGATCTATTTTCAGCTTATTTCGACCCTTTTAGCCTAGTAAGAGGTACCTCGGTGATCTAGACCATTTCGATCATGGTGAATGTCAAAAACCGGAAGTTCCAAAAACGGTTAAAGGTAGTGCGATTTTAAGCTTATCTTCGACCGTTTAGGCCTGAAAGAGAAGATGAGGGAAGAGGTATCTTGGTCACCTTCACCTTCTCGTTCATGGCCAGTTCTGAATCTTAAGAATTCAGAATCGTGTTTTTGTGGCCCCCAAATTTTCGCTACTCAGTAGCAGAAATGGTCTGGTTTGTTTTTGTTCTGTTTTTTGTTTCTGTTGATTTTTTTTTTGTTTTTTTTTTTCATCCCGGATGGTTTCCAGAAAAAATCCTCCTGCGATATTTGATGTAGGACAATGAAATTTGGCGCACAGATACAGGATGATGAGCTCCCGGGAACTCTGCAAATTTAAGATCAAATTGAGGTTAAAGAATATTTGACCTCAAAGTGGTTGTAGAAAACTCCTGCTACAAGACATAATGTAGGAAGATAACATTTGGCAGGGGTATAAAGGGTATTGAGTTTACGTGACATCCGCAATTTTTTTACCTTGACTCCCAAGGTTAAGACCAGATTGAGGTCAAAATATTTTTAAAACCGATATTCATCACGAAAAATGAGATTTTTAGCTTATTTTTTACCCTTTGGGCATAAAAGACGTTAATATAAGAGGATCCTCGGTTTTCTTGACAGCCTGGTCATGGTCACGGTCAAGAACCGAAAGTTAAAACTATCTCGAAAACGGTTAGCCCGATTTTGAAGTTATTGTGATCGGTTCGCCTGAAAGAGTTTGCATTATACCTACCTCGACTACCTTCTAGTTCAAGAAAAAAAATCCTGAAGCTGATAAGTATCTCGAAAGAGCTGGAGATCTGAACAGATCTATTGTGTCTCTGGCCTTCTGCCATGCAAGTGGGTACTATTTCGCTACGTGTAGCGCAGTTCGGTTTAGTTTCCAATATAATTATGTTCAATATCTTTTTCGAAATTCAAAACAAATTCACGTCCACCTATTTGGATTCTTTACCTTTTAACTCTAACATTTTCTATGAGTATATATACTTATTTTTAGTGATATTCTTTTTGTTTCAGGATTTCAACAAACATGTTAAAAGAAGATAAATTGAAACCGAATCTAATAATAAAACGATTGTGTAATTAAACTGAAAAAATGTTTGGAACAATGTATAAGCGGAAAAGACTCAAAATAATTTTGGGAATTTGCGTACTGGCCTACGCTTATTACTCACTGCAGCGTGGTAACATAATCACTCACATATGCAGGTATCCTTTGTGTACACCTGATTTCGTCAACACCAGACTGACAGAAAAACAACTTGAATAAAATAAACACCAGATTATTGTAGATAACGACATGCCTCTCGGTAACAACTTGAGCGCAGGGATTGCAATTTCAACAAGAAGCAAGGCATTTTTGGAAAGCATTTCCACCACGGTTAGAAGTTTTAATCAAACAGAGAATATAAAGAATCCCAAGGTTTCTAAAGAGGACTATTTAAATGAAAGCTCACGCAAAAGGGCCATTTTTGTAGACAACCACAAGAACATTAACATATTTTTCTTAAAAGTGCACAAAACAGGTAGTACTACATTCAGAAACATATTACAGCGGCTTGTTTTTCGGAACAACTTGACTGTACCGGTCTTCAAATATGTCAATCCATATCCTTCTCAAAATATGCTGAATCATCTTGTGGCAATAAAAACAATTCTTAGCAATGCAACTTTTGCGACTTCATCGGAAATTAAGGAATTGGCTATAGCAGAAAACCAGTGTAATGTCTTCGATTTACACTCTGTTTTTAATAAACAACAAATTCGACAACTCATGCCACAAAATACAGTTTATGTTGCATCGTTACGAGAGCCATTTAGTCATTTTAGATCATCGTTTCACATGTGGGGACTGGAAAACAAATATGGATTAACCAAATATCAAGATCCAATAGCAGAGTTTTTTACACATCCAGACAAATACGAAAAACTGCTTCCAGGTTCCTTCGTAAATCCGCTAGCCAAGATAGAGGCAATAGAATTGTCTTACGCAAGAAACTACATGGCATACACATACGGATTTGATCTCAGCCGAATAAACAATAAAACGTATGTGGCAGAATATTTACACTTTTTGAACGACACCATCAACGTAGCAATCATTTTGGAAAATTTTGATGAATGTTTGCTATTACTACGCTCTGTCATGTCCTTGAGTTTTGAAGATATTGTATATTTAAAGCATAGAGACGCCAAGTACTCATCAAAGAACCGACAGTATGGACCAGCTATTTTAAATAAACACAAGGAAATGAGTGAAGTAGATTATGCTTTACATGATATGTTCTTAATGCGACATCATAATGAACTTCGACTGAGGGGGAGTACCTTCCAACACGAACTTAATATTTTTATAACTATTTTGAAAAAAGTGCAGCTGTTTTGTCTGCCACTGATACAAAAAATGAAAAGATTAGGTAAGAATGAAACCACAATTTTAGAAATGTTGCAAACAAGCAAAACTCTGCAAACAAGCGCAAAGTGCGCAATGATGGCTTTTGGTGAGAATTTTTTAAAAAGTGCAATTAAAGTATATAAATACCCAAAGCTTTGCACAGTGAAAACAGCATGGAAATATGCTAATTTATCGAGTCCGCTTTTTCAAGTACTCTGTACTTCATCCCCCAAAGTAATGTATAATATAGGATATCCCGCTTTAACAAGATTTCTTAATTCACAATAATCCTTAAAACAAAACAATTGCAGTACCTGGACAATATATGAACTGAGTAATGGGTCATCTTACGCTCATGGTATGAGGATTTGTTATGCTTGGGGTTGTTTCATCCAAGGAGAGATTGGATAACTACCGAACCGTTACCTGTACCGAATTTCGTTGTTATGTAAATGTCTTTAGACGTCTGTCTTAGCATTATTTTGCATGGTAATTGTCTTTAACATTATTTCAACATGTCTAAATATAGTAATTTGCTAAAAAAAGTGGGAAAATTTAGTACAATGCAAGAAGATCTAAGTTACAACTACCTGTGTGTCATTTATCTGCAAAACCAGAAATAGAAATCTTGAATAATTCACACAGGTTTCCTTTGCATTGCTTGATTTTTGGGTTCAGTACAGTAATAACGATAAGTTGTAAACTGTTTAAAATCATTTTTATCTAAAGTAGCTCTTTAAATTATGAGATAGCTTTTGTGGCCTCATTATTTCGATACAAACTTTTGACCTGGTATACTTTATAAGAACTTGCACATAAAATTTCATGTTACTGCGTAGAACTTATTTTTTACCTTCTATAATGAGTATGTTAAGCAGTGCTTTTATGTCTACCACGCAACTTTGCACAGATTTTACATTTACATTCATTATTTTGAGAAAACTTTATATTTATTAAACAAAACTGAAACTGTCATTTCTGCTTTTCTTAACGGCTATAAGGGCACGATATAAGTCATCTGAAACCCCTCCACAGTTCATTTTCCGTTATCGTTATCCACGACGGGTATCTAATGTCACATTGAATACGCGTAAAAATGATGATAAACATGTGACTTTAAAAAAGGTTAGTGGAACTACATTCCAGACATTTTGTGCCACTTTTGACATTTTGTGCAATTATAACTGTGGACATTTTGTGCCACTTTCAACTTTTTGTCCCAGGGACATCTATTGTATAGAATTGTATACAACAGTGAAGCGATGAACACATGGTGTGACATCTTATATATTTATTGTTCTAAAAAGCGTACATGTAGACGTATACTGTTGAATGATGTCTGTGAATAAATATGCAGTTTACATTCCGGGGGGGGGGGGCATAAATGCGGGCCACTGTCTTCAGTAGCCTCGACGTAGTCATTGATCCGCATATTGCTCCCACGCTGCCGCGATGCGACCAATCATGTCGGAGTTCATTTTCTTCTGTTTTGTAGTCAATTTTTTCTGTGATACCAGTTCCTTGTATATCACTACTGGTACTGCTTCTCTGTAGAGTAGGTTGATCAGGATGTGCATGGAGGGATTAATTCCTCCTGCTCGACTGTTGATCCGGTGATGCCATCCCTCTAAGTCATTATGCGTGTGGCTGGCTCGGCCATGTACTGGTCAGTCGGTGTGATGAGTTTATTAAGTGCTTATCGGGGTATTTGAAGAGTTTAGCTATTCCCTCATGCTGTCCGTCTTGTTCTTGATCTCCTCGCAGGCTGGGGCTATGTGCTCTGGGGGAAGGGACGGTAAGGCCAGCAGACGCGTGATCGCTCGGGTTGCGGCGATAGCATGGCTCCAATCCCAGTTCTCCAACTTTCTTACACACGCTCAGTGCCCAATGGAACTGACATTCTTTCATGGTTATACCAGGAAATATGCGATGAAAAGCCTTCCAGAGACCTGGTTCAAAGTCCTCTATGGCTTCACTGACCCGCTGGGGTGGGATCAGCTCCTGTAGACACTGGAACACCTTTTTGTATCCTTGGACTTCTTTCGGGACATGAGCATATGCACCAGTGGGCCTGCTTACAATGGTCATCATTCTTAATAAAGGCGTGCAGAAAGAGTGGCACAAAACGTCCAAACCAAATGACCAAAATGTTCAAAGTGACACAAAATGTCAGTGGCACGAAATTTCCGAGGCAAAATACAGGACACCGACAACGGGATGTATGTGCTCTCCGAAATTGTATTTAAAATTTATCGGGAAGGAACAGCTGTTCTATTTTCAGACCGCCAATCTGGATTGGTACGAAGGGCACCATAACACCATAGAACCAACCGAACTAGGCGAGCCGTTCCAGGTGAATTAAAGATGTGCAATCACATTGGATCTTATCTCGTAGTTTGAAATATACGCTGTAGCTTAACAAAATAACTGCTGAAAACTCCGAATACTATTAAAAGCTTATCGAGAATTTCCGAACATTAGCCATATGCTTTGATTTTACCTCTTGCCAGTCCACCTTGACATCGTTTAACAAGCTTAGAGCTAACAACAGTAGACCTGCGCTTTGAAGAACATAAAAACGGCGCTTTGGACCATTGTACTCTGCACCAACATTGATTTTACCGCTCTGGTTGAACACGTTGTTTGGTGTAGGTCTTGAGCATGACATTGTTTTCTTCTGTAGCAGTTTTCTAAGATTGTGCTGATAACCCAGTCGCGATATTATCCATCTTGGATGGCTTACCATTCGCTTTGAGGGTGACAGTAATGGTATAACTTTTCCGCTCTCTGGTATTGTTAAATCACAAAGTCCTAAATCACTCCGGTGTAGAAATATCATTTGTCAGAAGTACTTTCATAATCTTTATCTTTATAATCCGTGAACTGTTCTTGTTCATCAACAGTAAAAGCTTTTCTATTGCGTCTAGACTTAAAATGGTTCCATCTAGCGTCTTTATTTTCTTAGCCTTTCATTTACGCTTGTTATGGTCTTTCTACAGAAGCTGTCGCAAATTCAAACGGCAATCATGAGCGCTGTAGCTACTTCTTCCACACCCGAAGCAGACTTCTAGAACTTTTTGTATTTTTTTACACCAGCCCATTTCTGTGTGAAGCTGTTAATGATAAGTTGTTAAATTGCATCTGATCACAGATTCAATAAATGAGTTTAGGAACTGCTTTAACGTAGTAATTTTAAGGGCTTATCACCAAACTGTCAAAGGCAACAAAAAGTAGCTCTAATATAAAATTGATGAAATGTGCAGTTTTCTTAATGCCGAACTGAAAAAAACTCGATATTTTGTTTGAAGCAAGTAACTTGTATTTGAATATCAGTAAGACTAATTTTAATGTTTCTCAGACAACAAAACAGTCTACATTTTCAATATTTAAATAATAGTATTGCTGTTGAGAGAGTGTAAGTTACACAATTCCTTGGTGGGCTTGCTCATAATAAATTTATTCCAGTGGAACGCATGTATGGCAATTTGCCAAGTATTGCTATTACACATAAAGTGAAATTTTTCCTTTTTTCTAAACATGTGAAACTTATAATTTTATCTTAGTCTTACCTTTGATTAAATTTCAGAAAGGTACTTTCGTTTTTCGTTTTTCATCAAATCCACAGAATCTTATATACTAACTCTATTTTTTGAGGAGTACATATTTCCAATAAGGTTGACCTGACATAGCTTCATACAAATGTTGTTAGACATAGAAATCCTATAATTACTTGGAAAGACTGTTGAAAAGTTTTCAAATAAATAACAATGATAGGAGCAATGTAGCGACTTTAATATTAAGCTTAGACACGCATGGTAACCAGTGGTACGTGAGTGCCTCCCACACCCCTCTTCCCGTACTGGAATTCCCATCAACAGAGAGATTACCTCTCATAAGTGATTAACTTTCCAATCTAATTTTTTCCTTTGATATAGTAACTTTGATAAAATGTTTGGCTGTGTAAAACAGTGAGAGAAATAACGGGAAAGTAGTTCACTCGTTGGCAAAATATATATTATTTATAAATTTGGCATTTTTTCATTTTAAAAAATCTCTTTCATTATTTCGAGATGATTTTGTATTTTCTTTTTGAGGAGAAATGAACATACCTTTGGAGGAAAGCAGTAGTTTCTATCTTTTATGAGTACTATTTTTGCAGAATCCCCAGTGGGTCCGCGCAGTAAAAGGTATTGCATACAACAGACCGAACCGCCATAGGTTAGTTGTTGGAACTTTTTAAAAAAGTAGTTCCCCTCTTTTATGAGTACTGTTTTCGAGGAATTCCAAGTGGATTCAACAGACCAGTTGCTATAAAACAGTTGACCCCTGAGAAGATCTATCTGTTGTACATCAACACAGGCGGATATTTTAAAAAGTCGTTTCCTTCTTATATGAGTACTGCTTTTGTGGAATCCCTGGTGGATCTGTGGAGTGGAAAGGTATTATTTACAACAGATGGAAATATTGTTGAACCATTGTTGTTCAACAGCCAGACTGTTCTGTAGCTCAGTCTCTTGTGCATAACACATTTTACTCTGCAGACCCACTGGGAATTCCGCGACAATAGTACCTATAAAAGAGAGGAACTTCTTTTTAAATTACGTTCATCAACAAACCTCTACTGCGGTTCGGTCTGTTGTATATGATACCCTTTTACGTCGCAGACACACTGCGGATTCCGCAAAAATAATACCCATAAAAGAACGAACTACTTTTTAAAATAGACATCTGCGTTTATACGTGAAGGCTAGAGCTCATCAGAGCTCAGCTGTTTCATGATAACGGCTGTTGAACTACAACGCAACGTGCCAGATCAAGCATCCTTGTTGTCCAATATCCAATCTCAACGGCGGTTCGGTCTGTTGTACACCTTTTTGCTTCTCAGACCCATTGGGGATTCTGCGTAAAATAGTACTCATAAAGATAACAACATTAATCCATTTGTCTTTGAACTATGGACTCTAACCACAAAACTGCAACAGTTTAAAAATAAACAGAAAAAGGTGTTTCTTATTCAGTTAAAAAGAAATTAATTTCTTATCAGAGTCAGTACTCAAAGTCATGTCTAGTCGCTTTGTGTGTGCATGATTGAAATTTAATCTTTTACAGTTTTTACATAATGTCGAAATATTGCATTATCGCCCAAGCAAAGGTCATAACCTTCAGCTCCTACTCGAAGTGATCTTAGTCCAGCCACATCACGAGTGACCTTAGTCCAGCCACCTCTCCTACCCCGACTCTGTGGAGGAGGAGTCACAGCCAGGAGTACGTAAGTAATTACATCATAGTGTTTCTTTCTTTATACAGCTGTGAAATATTGGAAAAGTGTCGCAGAGAGCAATATTATAACTGGTAAAATATTTGTTGATATCCGAGAGGCGCAATAGTGCAAGCCTATTTTTCAAACCCGGTCCAGTCCTAATAATACCAAGGGAATCCCCATAATCTCTTGGTTACATGACTTACAAACAAAATCTATTCACTTTTTTTCAAAATGCGGTGGCTCCTGTAATATTGCTTGGATCTCTTATAATTTTAAAGACAGCTGTTCAGATGAATTTACTTTAAAAATTGCCTTTTCTGGCGATGTTTAAAAAATTATTATTTGAAAACATGGTAAAGAAATTGAAAAGGATGCACGTTTTAGTCAGTACTTTCGCTGTTGCTATTGTGGGTTCGACTTGTGCTGAGTGCTTGTATAGCTATTTCTTATGCAATAAACCGGCGCTCTCCGGTCGTGGCACAGTTAGATAAATATTAGACTAAAACATATTACCAGTAAAATGGTTAACAGATACCACTAAAATTTGTTCACAGGACAGAAATAATATTAAGTAATAGTATCATTACAACCAGCCTGGATCTAATGAATCAAGTACAAAAGGCTTGTAGGATCGCTAACAAGTGGGAATAGCATTTTTAAAACTGGTTGGTAGAAAATTTCAAAAGGCCGGCATTTGTCTGACTTCTGATGGATTCCAAAAAATACGAGTATAAATTAAAAACAATCTGACTAAAACTAATCGCAGAATATGATTTTTTTTTAAAAACTTGATCCTTATTTTTTGGGTGTGAACATTCTTCTAGAATTTAGAATAAATCCAATTCAACTACTGGAGACATTGCATTTTCGGAAAAAAACCCTCAAAATATGTTTTAAAAAGTTGCCCATATTTTCAATATTTGGCAAATCCTCCCCAAAAAGTAACTTTTCAAGAGTTGATTACTCAGCTAACTTTCGTAAAACAA
This sequence comes from Protula sp. h YS-2021, assembly GCA_949752745.1. NCBI lineage: Eukaryota > Metazoa > Annelida > Polychaeta > Sabellida > Serpulidae > Protula > Protula sp. h YS-2021. Next base: position 64,269,006 of record OX457025.1, read on the forward strand.
CAACATTGTGACCAGCCGAGATATAGTAATTCACGACTCGATAGGCTTGTATGGTCTCCAAAAAGTGGTAGTCATATTGTTCAACTTCGTTGTTAAAATTTTTTGCAAAATTATAAAGGTACGGCAGAAGAAGTTTTTTGAAATTAGTCGCAATCAAAAATCAAAAACTCCCCCATTTGATCATTTTTATCACTAAAAAGTAAATTTTTATGACATGCCTTCCTAGTGAACATTTTTGAAGATAAAAATTTGAAGATAATTTGATCAACTTGGGGAGGAGAACCATTTTGAGAATTGGCCTTTTAAATTCTAAGTAGGTCCTATTTAGCAATTTTTGGCGGATTGCCTAAAAGTAGTTTTTGAAGAAAGATCTACCTAGAGATAATTCGTAAACATTGAAAGCAGTCCAGACAAAGCTGAGGGAACAGAAGCGTTTTAAGTAAAACTATTCGTGTGTATATACTAACACACAGACGACGGATGGCTGTCCCCGGATGATAAGACCATAGTCAATGCACGCTGTGCTACCATCAAGATTGCCTATTCGTTGCATAAGAGATTGTTACGCAAGCACTTTGTGGGCAGTCGAACCCACAAAAGCAAAGCACACTGAGTATATGCATGTAACAAAACTATCTCACGATTTTAAAAATTGCAATAGTAAAATTTTTCTTTTATTTTTGGACGGATCGGACTAAAATGTTGTTACAGCCACATAGAACACCTCGAGAGTAATTAAACCACAATGTGAAGGGGGCAATCTGACTATCCGGAACGGCAAAAGAAAAAAAACAAGCGGTGTCGTGACTCTCTATTGAACATAACTGCCAGATTCAAAACGTCCGGACCAAAAATGTAAGGATATAGCATTTTGAAAAATTGTTTCACTACACACAACGAAAGACGGACTGCCCACTGGTGATGGTTACAGGCCACTGACAAATGTAAGTAAAGCAGCATTTAAAGTAAAAGTTTACACACATACAGGCAAAGGATGCCCATATATTTAAGATCAGCATGGTAAAGTCCAGCCTAAGAACATATAACATTGACCCCTATCAATTAAATAATAGAATGCATCGTAGCTCTGATGGAGAGATATAGGGACTAAAAGTAAGGAGATGCTAACTGGGAGCCAGGTCTACGGTGTTAAATGCTTGTATCGGGCACAGTGTTTAAAGCAACAGCCTTGATACTCAGTAAAATGGCAGATTAAACAGTTTTTAAACACAGAATCGCTGATAGAGCTTTGCATATGGAAAAGTCTAAATATTTTAGTCTGTTATTACTTTAGGCAATAATAGAGTAATTATGTAATATTACAGTATTTTCAGCATGTCAGTTCTTCTTAAATACAATGAAGCAGACAAAGCACAATCGTTTTATCTCATTAAATTTTCTTTCTCTTTCGGTGTATCTTATTCCATGATCCGAAAATCTTCTCTCCACCTCATTGCTCTCGTACACTCTTCATTCATTTTGACGTTTTGAAAAATTAGACGCACAAAAGCCACTGTAGAGAGTTGCTGTGGGGACCAATTTAGTCATAAAGAGAGGGACTACTTTTTAAGATATTTATCCGCTCTCTGTCCATAACAGATATCTTGTATTCTCTTGGACAGGAGTATTATCCTCCGACAGAATTTTTTCGAATATCCATTCTATTGGAAAATGTCATCAGTTTCCATCATACTTTTTTACCCGATTTCACTTCAGTTTAGGAACCTGGAATCACGTGATATTATGTTCCCAACGGAGTCGTTATAAAACAGATGGCCTGTGAGAAAATCTGTCTGTTCTATACAAGCACAAAGAGGATGAATATTTTAAAAAGTAGTTTTCGTGTTTATTTAGTAATTTTTCTATGGAATCTCCAATACGTTTGTGCAATAAAAAGATGTGACAACAGATCGAACTGTTGTAGACGTTAGCTGTTGGACAAAAAAGCGGGGAGTAGCGTGTCTGGTTAAAATGCGTTGCTGTTCTACAGCCAACAGTGGTCCTTTCAGAGGTCAGCTGTTATATAACAACGGTTAAATTTTTATGTATATATCAATCAATTAATCAATTAATCAATCAATCAATCAATGTTTATCTTCCAAAAAAAATACATGCACACTTTCAGAATACTTATGTGTAAATGAGTACTATTTTACATCAAATAAACACATATACAGTAAAACCTTCATAAGGGACGCCATAGGGACCGGGAGACTGAGACTGCGAAAGAACTGAGACTAGGATACATGTCTTGGAATCAAATGCTGCACCTTAAAGGGAGGTGTCCTCTATCGCAGCTTTTACTGTACTATCTATTTTCTAAATTTATCATTCTATTTACATAGTATAATTTCGAAAACAGGTAGGGCACAAAAGTTACAAACTTATAAAAACTGACCTACCAAGAGAGTATTATTAAATCTACTTATTTAACATCTTATTTGCTATGTCTCACCATCACAAACACATTTCATTAAATATATGTACATGACTTCTCTGAAACGAGTTAAGTGACTGCAATAACTTGTTGCACCGAACTATACGCATTGATCAGACATTTTTAAAAGCACATTTAAAAGTGATAAAATTACTTATTAATTCTAAAGACGGATCCAAACGGTTCCATAATTTAACACCGACTATAGAAATAAAAAAACCTTTCAAAGACCTTTCAAAGACTAATTTTCTATACAACAGCCATTGAAATAGCATCACGACAAGAAGAGGTTTGGGCTTGAACTTATTACTGTTTTTAATCATTTCTTCGCTACAGTTCGGTGCAATAAACCTGGATTCGGTACCATTACAATTTATAAAATCTGAAAACTTTTCTGTGCATTTCGGAATCTTTTTTGCAAGTTTAGGTCAAGTTTTTGCAAGTACAGGCAAAGAACTCGTTAAAACCATCTGCGATATCTTTATTTGTATCTTCTTTCCATTTTGACTAAAGGATTCTGGAAAGTTATTCGCTTTTCGCCCTCTTTTTATGCATTCATTCAGCACCTCCATGTTTGTTTCATGTTCTATTTGTGTTTTGGAAGCATATCGCTGTAATAGTTTTTCTCAGCCTTGCGAAGAATATCGGTAAGTTTATTTCTGTAGGCCTTGTACCACTGATTTGATTCTTCGCTTTTGTTTTTTTATCTTTTCCCAATTTAAATGTTTTTTTCTAGCGTTAACTAGTCTGATATTTAGCCAAGGTTTTTTCCTATCCATAGGAAAATTTTTTTTATTTTTTGATTGGAAAGTTTTTGCTTGTTTAATTGGACAGCAAGAATCATATATTTGTACTGATTTTTGCCAACAAATAAATCGTACGTACATATAAAAATTGCTGTGTGGTTTGCCGAGGTATTATGACAAATATACGCATTTTAGATTGCATTTTGCCTTCCCTTTCTAGCCGTGAATACCTTTACGTAAAATTAGGGTTTTCTTGTGATTTCTTGGGGTAATGTCGTTCTCAAACATCTGGCTGTTGAACAACAACGCGTTGGGCGTCAACTGAATTGTTAAATTCTGTTCTACTTGCATTTTCATGAGAATGCATCTGAATATATTGACTTTATTTCTGATAGTATTATAAACGTATTCAAGGAGAGTGTCTTCTCAGCCGGGTGTTTTCTGAGTGGCCGAAATCGTTCACGTAGACGTAAAACTACTGTTAAGTCTTGGTTCGACGATAATTGTGAAGTTAAACGCAAGCATTTTCGTAAGGCTAAAAATGCATTTATGTTGTATCCCACACCAAAAAAAGAGAGCTGTCAAGGCAGCTGAGAGCAGGGAGTATAAACAAACATTTAAAAAGGCCTATTATCAGCAGCGCAGAAAGTTCAACAAAATTCTCAGGAATCTGAGAAACACCAACCCCAAACAATACTGGAATATACTAAATGACAGCAAAGCAAAAAGTCCTAATAAAGTGCCCATAGATGACTGTGTTGATTATTTCAAAAAGCTGGGTAACTCTGATATAGTTTAGGACCCCAAAGGTTTCAATATACATGATGTAAATTTTATACAAAATCCACTGTTAGACTAATTTTTCAGAAGAGGAGGCACAAAAATGTGTTATGAAAATGAAAACGGTAAATGGCCTGGATGTGACCAGGTGCTTAATGAATTTTTAGAGTGTTGTATGCCGAAAATGTTGAATGTTTGAATGTTTTCACAAAATTGTTCAGTCTTGTTTTAAGCCCTGGGAAGATTCCCAAGGATTGGTCAGTAGGTTATATCCAGCCATTATATAAAAAAAGGTAGCAAGGCTAATCCTGACAATTATAGGGGAATTACTTTATTCAGTTGTACATGTAAATTATTTACTTCCCTAGTCAACGAGAGACGAGCTAAATATCTAGAAGAAAGTAAAATTTTGGGTGAGGAACAAACGGGTTTCAGGGCGGGATGTAGCACAACGGATCATATATTTGTGTTAGATGTTTTAATTAAACTGTACATATCTAGTGGTAAAAAATTATACCGCGCGTTCATTGATTATAAAAAAACCTTTGACTCCGTTGACAAAGTGTGTTTATGGCGATACCTGTTAGCAAATGGAATGGGTGGAAAATTTCTCAACGTGATATATAACATTTATCCGCATGCAAAGTCTGTTATTAAGTCAAATGGTCAAATCTCCTCCCTTTTTCACTGCAATGTAGGTGTCAGACAGGGAGAAAACCTCTCTCCGGTCCTTTTCGCCTGGCTTTTAAATGATCTCCAGCAGCATCTGCCCAAGGTCTGTGTCGGGTTGACCATGCTAAACGTCAGTATTGACAGGTATGTTCACTTAGTATGTACCACTATTGTCGAGATTGGAACCTTACTTTTATTGTCTCGCGCAGTAAACTAAGAAGGAAAGCAGTGTTTGTATATAATAATTCTGTTTTAGATATAGAAGATGGTTTGGTGTATTTAGGAGTTTAGTTTAATTACAATGGTTCTTAAAAAAACAGCAGTTGTATGTCTCTCAGCAGGAAAGTAAATCTATGTTTGTGCTTATTACTAAAAGAAAAAAATTAAATCTGGACCTGGACCTGCAAGTGGATTTATTTGACAGTATAGTGGAACGGAACCATTCTTACTGTATGGTTCAGAAGCCTGAGGCCCGTACGGGTCTGAAATTACAAACAGGGTTCAGATGAAGTACTATAAATTTCTTCTCTGGTTTAAAAAGTGCACATGCACCGCAATGGTTCTAGGGGAACATGGTAAATTGCCCATGAATGAAATTATAAAACCCGAGTTTTGAACTACTGGTTTAAGCTTGAGACGTCTACAAACGATTATAAACTTAATATGATGTTGCGTAAAATGGCCAAAAACGCGGTCCAGGCTGTCGTTTCTCCGTGGGTACAATACGTTCGTGACCTTTTAAACTCCTGAGGTTTGTCGGATTTCTGACTGAATCCGGAGGGTCTTAAACATGTCACTTAGAGATGGTTCAAATTTATCACAAAACAAAGGATCACTGATCAGTACATTGGCGACTGGGTGGGGTAACTTTTTCAGTCCGATTTATGTATAAACTATAGAATGTTCAAGGTGAAATTTGCTTCTGAGGGAGCTTTTCAAAAATTACCCTAAAACGTGATAAAATTTCGGTGCAGAAATACCAATTTGTCGATTGTGAAACAGATTATGAATAGTAGATTATGCATTCTTTGCGCTCAGGGAACAGTAGGTCACGAGTGTCACTTTTTACTGGAATGTACATATTTTGACAACGAGAGACAGTCATTGCTGGGAAAACGCAGATTTTGATCAGTTAACGCTGAAGTGTTTGGTAGAATTATGCAGAATACTGTCCTTAAAAAAACTGTTCAAGTTTAGTAAATTTATGTCAGCCATAATGTCTGTTCTTCCAAATGATGTACGTTATTGACGTTTTCGTTAGCTTTATTCTTTTTTCTCCCAACAATTGTATATTTGTTAATAATATCCAGTGTGCCCATACACTTATGGATTTTTTTCGGAAATAAACTGAAACTGAACCTGAAGGATAGATCCCCTCAGAGGTCATCAGTTTTATAACAACGGGTCAAGCATCAGGTGTCATGTGATGTTAAAAGTCATGTGATAGCAAACTCCCACTTATTTCACGAGAAACAAATAAAACGGAATTTAATCAACTGGAATATAGCAATAACAGGCGCAACATTGAGGTGACTCGGAATCAAAACACATTACCAGTCACAGCATTTAAGTTGTGAAAATGAAATGAATGTTATGGGCGATAATATAAGAGCAACGGAGACCGACCGGTTTTCATACAAAATGCCATCCGGAAGAAGTGTCACCTTTTTTTTTTGCACGAGGTTTCATATTTCACCCGGCAAAAAGCTGCCTGGGGTAAGGGCCACATTTGATAAACTGTGCGCTCCTCTCCATTTCTTGGGTTTCATTTCAGTTGTTACCCGTAGTTCCGAGTCAGCTATGAATTGTATAACAGCGTGTATCTCTATGTCAGAGCTACGAAGCCTTTAGCTCCAAGAAGCGGTGCGCTAAAAAGTTTCCAGGCACCGCTTCAAAACCTCGCTATATAACGATAAGCAAGTCAACTGCGCTCGCTTTGAGGCACCCCTGTGGCTACTTTGTGCGAGGTTCAACGACCCATAAGTTTTTATTGGCATTTGCTAAAGGCCCTCAAAGTACAACGGTAATCATATACAACTTCTGTGTTACGCTTTCTTTCAAAGAAAATAATACGGAAATAACCCCAAATCTCGCACAAAGTTGTCGTTGAATCTTGCACAAAGTAGCCACAGGGGTGCCTCAAAGCGAGCGCAGTTGATTTGCTTATCGTTATATAGCTAGGCTTTGAAGCGGTGCATGGAAACTTTGTAGCGTGCCGCTTCTTGGATCTATGTTACCCTTAACCTATGTTAAACCCGCCTGTGCCTGTAATGTCGCCACGTCCCAAAAACAACAATTATTCCGGAAATTATATATTTTGCTGAACCTTTGAACAACTGCCACCCGTTTTCGAATGCTAAATACTGTAGTAAGTTGTTAAAAGTAAAATGTTAGTATAAGCCGAATCACACATTTTAGGCGTTCCGCATAAAATGCGCAACAATTCTGCGTTTCGAATATAAACCTACCGGGTTAAAAATGAAAGAAACAATAGAGAGATTTCGCCTTAATGTCAAATTTCTGTTGCACCACAGAGCAATCATGTTTTTAACAACCCGTGTGCTATTTTAAAAATTGAATAAAATTTTAGCAACTAGTTTTAAATTTCAGTTTCTTTTATATTCCGAGTATGAGCTGTTTTTGCTATATTTCTTCTATATTTTCCTATCATTTCTGTCATTGTTTACCCGTTCCCCCCAGTCGAAATTCAAAATTCTTGCGCCCTTTATTCAAAACACCCAAAGTGTGATTTGGCTTATACACATACAAATCTCAGGTTTATGCTCACGTGTAATCCTTATAGCTGTTAACAGTCATTTTGAAGAGCGAGTTGATATGTCTTGCAGTTTGCACTTAAAATATTTGTTTTTCCGGATGATGGAATAAAGGTGCGAGTTACAGCAATGCTCTAAAATCCTGCCAGAAAAAAATATTTTGGCCTTGCATTTTCGTGAATCATGATACTTTAGTTCGCGTATAACAGAAAACATGTGTAAAATCCTGTATGTGCTACATACCAAAGCATTACGCCATCGGGTCCGAAACACACGAGTTATTGCGCAAAAAACCATTGAAAAGTTACTGGTATTTTTCTTTTAAAGGCTTGTGATGTCCTCGTACAGTATAGAAAAATAATTTGATGGATAAATGTATCAATTAATCCGATTGAGAGGTTGCGGTTAGCATAAACTACAATTATTTGTGTATTTGAAAATCTGAGATCTCTTCTCAAATCTTTTCCCCGGATACAAGGAGAAAAACATGCAAATGAACAGCGCTTCGTAATTGGCAAAATTGAAAATGTGTACTTTTAATGTAAAAACGGACTTTGCGGTCGTTACTCTAGGAGCCACACAATTCACCATGACATTCTTACTTGTAGTCAAGATAATCTTCTGCAGCTAGTAGACCAATTTCTAATTGAACCAATTACGATGTGCCTTTCAGTTTGAATGGATTGACTTTCGCTAAGATTGCGTCGGCTAGGCGACCCGACTTGGTGAATGCAATGGGCTAGATTACCTGTTACGGTATTCAAAATTATCGCCCATTGAGTCTGTTGGTGCTCCTTTACAAGGAGAGGAACATGAAATTGAGAAGCACATAATAATTGGCAAAGCATAAAATGTGTGCTTAAATACTTAAAATGAAGTCAGTTAAATGTGGATTAATTCCGATCGCTATTATGTTTCACAAATTATAAAAAATGCTCATATGACTGACTACAGAGTAAGCCAACACTTCAGTAAAATAAGTGCAAGTGTGAAGGTTGCTCGCAGTTATGCCCTGAGTATTTTGGTATACTTAGAACCCATATATGAGAACATTTTTTGCCAGGTTTACGCCAGAGACTATGACTTTACAGGCACTCTTCGGTACCTCTTTACACAAACATGAAATATTAGAAAACCTTCATAGAAAGCAATGACACGATTTGAAAAAATGTTTGCAGACTTCCGTTTATTTTTATTGTAGACCCGGTCCGGCAATAATAACACTGAGGGAATTGTCATAACCTTCATTTCATTCACACAAATAATCCTTTTGTAGCCCAGCCAACTATTGTTTGTAGGCTGTACTCATCACTTGTCGTTCGCTTTGTATGTGTAAACAATTTTTCAAAATGCAACTCTTCCTACATTCTGGACCGGTTCTCTTGAAATTTGGCAGGGCAATCCTCCACATAGCTTTTATTTTTTTGGCGATTTGACCAAAATTGGCCAAGATATTGGCCAAATTTAAAAAAAAAACACAAAAAGTGCATCTCTTCCAACAAATCGGATCTGATTGCTTTGGAATTTGACAGAAATGTTTCCCTATAGTTCTTGTGTCAGTTTTACATTTTGGTTCAGGATTTGACCAAATTGGCCAAAGTGTTCATACCTGATGTTTCTTCACGAGTCCCCTAAACACGTTACTAAATAGCACAAGTGGTTAGGCATAGGACTGATAATCTCCAGGTCTTGGGTTCAAGCCCCACTGAAGGCGAATTTTTTCATTGTCTCCCTTTATCAGTTTTCCAGGCAATATTATAGCTCTGCCATAGCAGCAGTGGTTTACGTTGTCACCTAATATAATTAGTGGGTTAGACCATGGGTCTGGGTGCTTTGTATTGGGTTTGGACACGCGTGGAAGGCCTGTGAACGAATTGCGCAGCGGTGAATTCACTGGTGTTCTACAAGTATCCGAATCCAAAACAAAGCACACGATCTCCATGGTCTGTCGCTATATAACACAAACACACATAATTATGTCTTAGATAGCCAAGCACAGCAGAAATTAGGGATGTTACGGTTCGTACCGTAACCGAAAACCGACCGCAGTTCTTCGGTTAGGTTCGTTAAGAAATCGAAAGAGAAAAACCGCGATATTTTCGGGGTGTTTTTTTTTCTGTTAGTTTAATTTTAGTGGTTTAACTTTTTTCACTGATAGTAGAAGCTGTAAAATAAAGTACTGCTTCGCGCTTTTTAACGAAAAATATGTAAATTTTGAGAACTTATCACTCAATATTTTAATGTGAACTGTTCCCACAGCGACATTAAGGTTATTTTTCCTAAGTGTAATTCAAGATTTAAAGCTTCTTATAATATGTGTAAAGGCGTTTTGTTTATGGCGTTGTAATTAATGTCACAGAAATCGATTTTTCACTATTTCATCATTTTATGTTGCAGACTATACAAACAACTTATTTTCTTTCCTTATAAATAAAAACATAGAAAAAAATGGAAATACTAGTAAATTTTTAAAACTTTAAAATTTTTTTTTCAATAGATTTTTCAACACTGAACTACCGATATTTTAATAGACAGCCAATGTAAATTCAATTTTTCAATGTTTTTATTTTTCTTTCACTGAAAGATAAGAATTTACATTGTTCGACTTATTTTCACCCTTTGTTATAAGAAAAGTGAAGCATTATTGAGTTCTTTGATATTCGATTTATCGGTAGTCTATTCCGGAATAACCTGCCAAAAAAATATCTGGTTTGTTATTTGTTTCAGAATTCTTATTTTAAATAATACGGCGTTTTTAACTTAATTGTAAGTTCGGTGATGTGAAATGATATGTATATTGATGGTTATTTGAGATATTTATGCTTAATTGTAGTTCCTGTGACTTTAAAGTATTTAATGAGAATTCAGAGACAATTGTTGTTAAAAAAAATAAACTTCTTGGTAAATAAGCAAAACAATTTTTTATGATTAACAAAATCACTATTAGGTCTCCTCCTTTAGGAAGACCTGTTTGAGGTGCTTCGTCACCGAATAAAAACTAAAGGAGTGATGCTTTATTTAAAAAAATAGTCTCTAATTTGTCAATTAGAGCGTTATAAATTTTATACACTGATGTTTTTGTTTCAAATCACATGGCTAAGTAGCATTATTGGCTGTTATACGATAAATATTTAGCTGCATACAGATATTTATCATTTCGGCAACATTTTAACAATTTTTGCAAAATCGTACCGAAAAAAACCGAACCGAACCGAATAACTGAAGTGTACCGAACCGAACCATGGGCATGGCGTACCGTCACACCCCTAGCAGAAATATACTCCTTTTCCCCATCAGATAATCCCCTCTACTGTGACTCCGCCTGTGTGCTGCATGGCAACTTCAATTACGCAAAACAAAAAGGGTTTCGTCACAAAACCTCGTCAGCGTCACGTTGTCTTATACATATGGCGTCCAAGTGACTGTGGCGAGCGAAGTTTCCCATGCGGTTAGAGAACGCAAAACTTAGCATTCCTTGGTTTTCCTTCATTTTCATGCGGTGCGTGTTATAACGTTAGTTAGAAGAAATATACTGTTCATGAACCATGAGATTTCTAAGATTTAGCATGGTCTTTTTCAGACAGCATGAAGGTGATACTAGTCGTGGCACTGCTTGTTGGAATTGTGCATGGCCTAGACAATGGGTTAGCACGAACCCCACCAATGGGCTGGCTAAGTTGGGAGCGATTTAGATGCAATATAGACTGCAAAGACGATCCAGATAATTGTATTGGGTGAGTGAACTGTGTTTGCCTTTTCACGATTCTGTAACTTCAAAAACATTTCCCTTGCATAATGCAGTATCACCGTTATTGTGGTTCCTTCACCTTTGAAGAAGTAGCAATGAGTCTCCAGTTTTTCGTCCTTTGTCAGTGCGAAGTCATTAATGAGTCTCTGCACATCAGATGTCGTTTTCTGTTCATTATATTTTTCAGAGAAAACTTGTTTAAAGCAATGGCAGACCGCATGGTGGCTGACGGCTATAAGGACGCTGGTTACGAGTACGTCAATATTGATGACTGCTGGCTGGCCAGAGAAAGAGACAGCCACGGCAGGCTACAGGCCGATCCAGAGCGCTTCCCCGGCGGCATGAAAGCACTGGCAGACTACGTTAGTATTTCACGAATTCCTCCTCTCCCACTCCCTTCCCTGTTATGGGGACAGCCACGGCAAGGCACAAGCTGATCCAGAGCGCTACCCCGGCGGCATGAAAGCACTGGCAAACTATGCTGGTATTTCATGAATCCTCTCCCCCCTCCCCTTAAAACCAATGCTACCAATCATGACACTAATGATGGAATAAAATGTAGCAAAAAAAGGGGGGGGGGGATTGTCTTGGCGTTTGGTTCAATTTTCCAATTCGTAATCGTTCAATAACCCTTTAAGGACCTCTGATGTTTGTTGATTTCTTTCAAATTTCAATGATTTGTGCTGTCGCTGAATTAGCGATAATTTCATTGCTTGTGAAAAGCTTTCAATCTTAGGCGAACAGCTGTTGTTTTTCCAGTATTATTATCCCCCGCCGGGGGGGGGAGGAGTATAGAAACGCAATGTGTCCGTCTGTCCCTCGGCCGCCAGTTTTGTTTCCAGGCGATATCTCCGAAACTAGTGGGCGGATCTAGTTCATATTTGGTATGCCTAACAACCAAGATATCTAGATGTGCCTTTTTTGGGGTTTTGATCGGATCGAAGCCCATCTGGATCTGTATTTGGACTTAGAATCCCAAAATCCGGATCTCAACGTGTACTTTGGTTTCCAGACGATATCTCCGAAACTAGTGAGCGGATCCGGTTCATATTTAATATGCGCAACAACCAAGAAATCTAGATGTGGCTTTTGGAGATTTTGATCGGATCAAAGCTCATCTGGATCTGTAATTTGACTTAGAATCCGAAAATCCGGATCTCAATGTGTATTTTGTTTTCTAGACGATTAAGTCTAAATTATTTGCCGGATTCGGTTCTCATTTCGTATGCATAACAAAACACCGGAAACTGCATTTCCTACAACGACGCTTGGTTCAGGTAATTTTGGAATTTCTCCTCTTTTGCACATCCTACGTAGTTCATTTATTTATGAACTGATGTTTTATCTACTTAGTTTAAGTGCGAGGTACAGCACCTACCATACTAATTACACCCACGGCGGGGGATATAGCAATTACTGATTGCTCTGGTTTGCGTTGCAGTAGTTTGGGAAGTCAGTAACATACGCATGTGTCATAACATCGTCAATTGTGCTCACTTCAATATTCGTGTCTTTCTTTTTTACAGGTTCATTCCAAGGGGCTAAAGCTTGGCATTTATGAGGATTTCGGCACTCACACTTGTGGAGGTTATCCAGGCAGTGAATATTACTTGCAAATGGACGCACAGACGTTCGCTGACTGGGGCATTGATTATCTAAAATTAGATGGTTGTTATTCGGAACCAAAGCAATACGATGATGGTAATTTTTATTGGCCCTTTCCTCTCATGTCTTATTCGGCTTGATATTCTCATCTTTTGTTAATTAATATAACTGAAAAATACAAAAGAGGAATAATTCTGTAGTAAGTGGATTTTAAAATCTTGAGTGTATAGTTTTGTTGCGGTTTTCTGTGATGTTTGTGTTTCACTGATGTATTTTTGTTATTATTTTTTTCATCTGTACATATAGCGTACCCTCCCGTTGCTTTCTACCTTAACATGACTGGCAGAAGTATGCTTCTTTCCTGTGAATACCCATTGTATCAGATGGGGGCCGGACTGAAGGTTTGTGTGTCACAGTGAGCACACATATCCCAACATGCAATATTGCACGCTTCTTAGCACCTGCGCATTTTGGTCATTATTATTGTTTGCAGTGTTGCCTAGGCCAGTGCCAAAACTAAGTTTGGCTTGAGGAAAATAACTGTTCTCGTGTGTGTACGTATGTGTGTATTTTTGAGGGGTGTCTGTGTGAGAAAGTTGCCCAGAACCAGCGACTGCTCGACAACCCAGTCGCGGAGGCATCCTTTTGATCTCTCATTTGTCATGGCTATTGTTTTACCGTTATATTTTCTTTTTCTCGAGGTGTGTTGTACCTTTTTTGTATATAATAGCCCCTCAGAAAATATTTTACTTGGCAGGATCTTTTATTTGACAGCCTCCCAACATAATGAACCTAGCTGGTGGATCTCAATAAAGGTTTTTTTGGTGCTCAAGTGATCATTTTTTTTTTTTTTTGCATAGGTTTGACATATTGTGCAGATAAAGCTCGTTGTTCCTCTCCATTCGTTTTTTAGTTTGTTTAAAGATACAGTGTTCAACATATCACCTGGTCTGTCACATGCTGTACCCGCTTCCAATCGAAGTGCACTCACAGATACATTTATTCCCCACAAAATGTGAGGAATATATACGATCGACCGTGTGTCAGTCTGTCGGTCGGTCTGTCATCAACAGCTTGGTAACACGATAACTTAAAAACTGCTTTAAGGATTTTAATGAAACGTGGTATGTAGGTTCTGTGGGAACAAACACAGATCGGTATTTAAATAGGCCAGGTTCGTCCAAGGAAAATGGACTAGCTGGAAAATTTCAGCTCTTGCTATGTCTAAGGTTTCCATTGATAACCGTGTTTAACTGATGGGAGGAGGGGGGCTGTGGGGAATATGTGGGCTATGCATACTGCTCTAGCTTGCTATATCCTCAGTTGTCAAACAAAATTTTTATTTCCAGTTCAGACTGTACATTTTAAGTTTTATTTTTTTTGTTTTGTTTTGGTGGCCTCCTGAGTTTTTCTTTAATTTCTTTTAAATTTTCGGTCATTTAAATTAGCGTACCTATTACAGTCCAGACAACTGTGTTCTTATTCCAGCTTACCCAGCTATGAGTATGTGGTTAAATTCCACTGGTCGCCCAATGGTTTATTCCTGTAGCTGGCCTGCGTACCAAGAAGGCTCCGGCATCAAGGTACGCTCATACTGGTCATGCATGACTAAACGTGCTCATAGTTGAATGAGTTTAATTTCGTATGAAATATTTAGCGCTGGAAATGTCGTAGAATAACGAAGATCCAAAAGCCCATCGCTTAAAAGTACTATGAAAACAGGAGTTGTAAGAACCGGTAGAAAAATAGTAATATATAAAATGAGTTAAGTAGGTCAAAACTTTCATTGTTTTTTTTTACTTGGATGGTTATAATTATGGATGTAAATAAAAGATTGAACTCTGAATTCATGTTTTAAAGCCAAATTTCGTGCCATATTATGTTGAAACACAGAAGTTGTCGAGTGAGCAGCGCATCTGTGCACTTCCTGAGCAAAGGGTTGCCTTTTTTTCATATTTTCCCTCTTACTGTTGACTTCAGGTACGAGTCTCTCTTGAATAGCAGTGAACGTTTTGTGTCGGTGCGAAGAAACGTGCATCGTTGCGTTGTTGGAATATGTACATATTTTAATTTAAAAGGATGGCATACTGAATGATATATTTACCGACTGTGAAGATGAATCAATTATATTTTTTAGCTTAATGTCTTGGTTGTGTCTTTTCGAATGTCCGACTGAATTGGCATAATTTTCCAGTGACTAGAGTTGTGAAGATAAAAACATAGTTGATTTTTGGCCAAGTGCTTTGTAAAAAAAAAAGATGATGTTAAGGGCAATTATTGGAGTATTTCATCTTCTGTAATAAGCCCTTTCTGACCTTGAAAAAGTGGTGGAAAATTGTAGTGTTTCTCCTGTTACTGTTCATCTCCCCATGAAAGGAGAATATGCAGTTCTGATTTCACCATCCCTAAAGAAATAGTCAGTGAAGTGCCTTCCACATGAAATGCGTACAAGCGGAGGTGGGGTGGGGGGGGGAGGGGGGTCTGGTGCTGTGTACAAGCCAGTGTTCTAATCAATGGGTGGTGTCACAAATAGGTGGAGAGGGCAGACTTTTGAAAACTGTTGCGATTAACCGAAGTTTCAGTTCATAAGATTCCAATACATTGTAAGCTGTTAATCAGTAGCTATAAATATCTTCAGATCTACCGACCGTACGAGGTGTTGCAAGTCTTGGTAAAAAAAAAATCAGTAGCAAGTATTGTGGTTCACGTGAAAGTTCTCGCTTGTAGCCGAATTACACTCGCTTGGCCAAGGCGTGTAATGTGGCAAGGAACGGACACGACGTGCAGGACTCGTGGGAGAGTGTCGCAAGCATCCTCGCGCAATACGCCGAGAACAAGGGCGATTTCGCCTCGGTCGCTGGCCCCGGCTTCTTCAACGATCCGGATATGGTACGACTTCCGCTTGTCGTTTCCACTGCAACCCGTATGTTTTGGAAGAGCACAGGTGTGACTGTATGAGGGTCTTTGTTTGTGGGAGTGGGGGAGGGGGGAGCGGGGGGGGATCTAAGTGATATTAGGTGGAGCGCTGGTGAATCTTCCGTGTATCAATGCATATGGCATGTCGAATTGGGCGAAATTTGGCTTATTGGCACGAGTGTTGCACAAACTTTCAATTCAATGAGTGTTTTGGTTTAGGTCTGAAAAGTGCATCTTGTGTGAAGAATTATTTATGCAGGGTAAAAATTTTGATACTTTGAAAGTTTGTGCAGCAATTTAAACTAAGGCAGACTGAATATTTTTACATTCAACAACTTACCCAAAGCCTAACTACCCACGAATAGCACAGTATTGTAACCTGTGGCGAAACGCTGGCGACATTCAGGACAGTTTTGACAGCGTGAAAAGTATCGCCACCTTTTATGGCAATGACAAAACCAATTTCACAGAAGTTGCCGGACCCGGAAACTGGAATGATCCGGATATGGTATTGTATTGCTGAAGAGCAGGAAAAAAAAAGAAATCTGTTTAATATGAAGTTGAAATCTGACCGCATTCATGTCTTAACGTAGCCGTCTCATAAGTGTAATCTTGAAGTTATAAATTTATTAATTATTTTAGCAATAAGTATTCGTTACTTTTAAACTAACTCCTACATATGGTACAGGCAAACTCTCAGTCCAGGAAACTTATACAGTTTCTGAAAATTTTAGGAAGTTTATAAACTTCCTGACCCAGTCAGGAAGTTCGTAAAGTGCCTGAAATATTTCAGGAACTCTATAAACTTCCTGATTTGGGGGCTTGGACATTTGACAGTTCAGAAATTACAAATCATTCATTATGATAGTCATAAGCAAAAACTACTCTCATTTCTGACCAAATTGTTATCATTAAACATGATGGCTACTACCCGGCTAACACCTATGCTATGAAAGGCATCGCTTGAATTGTTAATAAGCTGCGAGTTGCAAGGTTTCACTGCATATAAATAAACAAGTATCACTACACCTGCAATATGTCGGTGATGTGTCCAACAGTTAATCATAGGCAACTACGGGCTGTCGTGGGAGCAGCAACGCGTGCAGATGGCGCTGTGGTCGATCATGGCGTCCCCGCTCATCATGTCCGTTGATTTACGGAACATCCGCGCGGAATCCAAGGCCCTGCTGCTGAACAAGTACGCTATTGCTATAAACCAGGACGCCATGGGAAAGCAAGGACGACGCCTGACGCAGGTCAGCTCTTCTAACAGATGCTATCTGTCCGCAGGAATACTTCGCAAGAATGGCAATTCTAAAATTTCTGGTAACCAGAACAAAAAAAATGTGAATGAAATCCACAGGCACTGTGCAGTTTGCAGTATAAAGGTTGCTATAAATTTTAAGTAAGTTATTAAACCAAATGAGTAGATGGAAGGGGGGGGGAGCAGTGAGAGTGGTGTGCAGCCAAACTGCAAAGACCGCGTCCTTTCAAAATAATTTGGGTCAAAGCATAGAGCCTGTTCTGATCATTTAGTGATTGTTTTGACAGGAAGAAAGCCTGATTTTGTAGGTGGGGCAAAACGACAAGATGCCAAGCGCCGCTTACTGTACGTAACTTGATTTCCTTACAGATTGGCAACGTAGATATTTGGGCGCGGCCTATTATGCCTAATGGGAGCATTGCATTTGCATTCGTGAATTTTGGCACAAATGGAACACCTACAAAGTAAGTGTTATATTCCAGAGACTAGGAACGGCTGTTTTCTACCAGTTGTTGTAAAGTGCAAGAAAGCAGGGCTCAAAACGAAATTAAAAAAAAATATTGCGAAAAGTTATCTCTGTGAAACTTACTAAAGAATAAATAAAAATAACAAACAAACAAGATGGTAAAAATTTATTTCGGGAATGTTATGATAACTGAACTTACACTGAGCGGACCGATTTCGAGCTCTTATTGTTTCTCTGGATTTCTTAAAGTTTTCTGGTAAAAAAAAAGGAAAATGACTTCTTTGTTGTTGTATAACAATTTGATTGTGCACGGGTAAAAACATCCGGGATATAATCTTGATGTTCTATAATTACTATTTTTTTAAGAGTGACCATCAGTCTGGAGCATCTGGGGCTGCCATCAAAGAGCAATTATACTGTGTACGAAGTGTTTGATAATCAGAAGATGGGCATGTTTAAGGCGTCAGATAACATAAGTCTCATGGTCAATCCTACTGGTGTCTTCTTTGGAAGGGCCACGCCCATTTAAACCTTATCTCTGGCGTTAAAAGGACTGTGATGATTTCGCATATCCACGAATAAATGAAGAACTGGATAATTTTTCTGTTGATTGCCACGAGCCTGAGATTCTTTGACACCTGTAACAGGAATTGACGTGGCTAATTTGTGATAATATTAACACGAATTTCCGTAGTTTATTAAACGATAACTGATCAAGTAATGTTGCTAATAGGACCTGTTAAGTGGCGTGGGTCAAGGTTGTATTTTGTATGTCAGTTTGTAGAGGGTTAGCACCGAAAATGCTTTTATGTTTGTGCATTTGCTTTGCTATTCTAAAATTATGGTCGTGGTCAAATTATGTCGCCTATCCGCTTGCAGTAATTACCTTTTAATTATTTATTGAAGTGCATGTTTCTAATTTAAAAGTTGTATTATTAATGTAATAAGTTTCAACAATACACTTCCATATTTTTAGCACCGCCGACTTTCGTCACTGAACTATACTCACCATTTGTGGGGTAGCGGTCCTCCTTTTTGTGTTCGAATTTATGTAAGGAGTTTTTCAGAACACTAATCTTCCTACGTTTCTGGTTCGATTGTTTTTAAATTTGGCAGGACTGTTCCCAGGGTTATCGTCCACGCAGCTTGTATTTTTTTTAGATTTATCCAGAATGTTGGCCAAATTTGGGAAAATGCAAAAAAAAAAAAAAATGCCACTGTTCTTACAAATCGAACCCGGTTGCGTTGACTTTTGACAGGAATGTTCCACTCAAGTTCCTGCATCCAGCTTATATTTGTTTGGCCATTTGACCAAAATACGCCCAATTATTGGCCTAAAAACAGTCAAATTACCAAAAAAAAAATTATCACGCTTTACTTAATGCTTCTTCACCAGTCGCCTAACCACTTGTTTCGATAGCCCAAGTGGTAAGGCGTTTGGCGAGGTCATGGGTCCAAGCCCCGCTGAAGGCAGATTACTTCATTGTCTCATTTCATCGATTTCATAGGCAATATTTATACTTTGCCCCCTATAGAAGCAGTGGTTTGCGCTGCCTGCTGAGAAGCTATAGGTTGTGAGTTCAAGTCCAGCTCTAGGCGCACTTTTTACTTTGTCCCTCCATGAGTTTTACAGGCCATATTTATAGTTTTGCCTCTCACAGAAGAATACAAAGGCCACCACTTTGTTTTTTTTTTATTTTTTCTTCTTTCTCTCCTTCCCTCCCTCTCTTCTCTGATCCGCTGATTTTCAGTGGAGCTGTAGTAATTTTGTGATGGGATTGGTAAAAACTGCCCAAATGAAGCCATAGCTTCAAGAGAAACAGAAAAATGCTGTCCGTCCCACATATACTGTCCGATTACTTTTATTTTGTCAGAAATTGGTCAGTTTCTCCTTTCACCTTTGCAGTGGCTTCGCTTTTACTTCTGAGCATAATGTCCACAGACATTCTTGTTTATTATTTCCTGGCTGTTGAATTAGAAAACAATAAGTCTTTTTGCTTGCTTGATTGTAAAACCAGGGCCTGTTCCGTTATTACTTTGTGGGTAAAGATACCTGTAAACTTTCAAATGCATTTTCCCACAGAATGTGCAATTTCTCTGTAATTATAGTGCTTTGGGTCAAACTAATATATTGCTTTCTTCAATTAAGTGAATACCAATGTACTTTGTGGTGAAATCATGTGTTCATTTTGGACGAGGATTATGTGCTTTATGTTGCTTCATGTTATATATATATATATATTTAAGCTATATTTCCCGCGTTCTCTGGGCTTATATCTAAATCTGGCAAGTGTCAGATATGTCCGGCACAACATAAATTTACAGTCCTGATTAGGAAAATGGAATGAACAATATAAGAACCCCTTAGTCTATAGGTAAACCGTTATTGGACTCAAATTCCGTAACTTTTATGAGATAAGAAAGGTACAAGTCAGTTGGAGATTTATCAACCTAAGCTTTTTCAAACAGTGGCAGGTTCTTTGGCATGAGATTTGTTATTGTTGTAAATATTAGCTACAGTTTTAATAATTGTTAAAATCCTAAAAACTAATATATATATATATATATATATATATATATATATATATATATATATATATATATATATATATATATATATATATGTTACAGTCAATGAACGAAATCCGCCATTTCACGAAATGGCAAATCATTTTAGCCATTTCGTGAAATGCCTGAAATCATTTGCCGTTTCATGAAATGACTAAAATTTTTAGCCATTTCGTGAAATGGCTGAAATTTCCGCTTTGCCATTTCATGAAATGGCAAACCAGACTTTGAAAATAAAAAACAGAATAATTTTAACTTTTTATATGTAAGTTTTGACATCATCACCACAAAAATACCAGTGTAACATACAGAAACAACTTTTTTCATATTCTTCATATTTCTGCGATGATATGACCGGTTTTTAGTTTTACACGTAAGCTGGGGTATTCCTATCGGTCTGCTGATGGCGTCCGTTAGTTGTTTATTTAGTAATCTTTGTTTCAAAATGCATCTCCTCCTACAATTTTGATCCGATGTCATTTATTTTTGGTGTGAGGCATTCCTAGGGGTCGCGCATACGGCTTGTGCTTTTCTAGTCGATCGGGTGATTTTTTAATTTTTGGGAAAATTTTAAAGAAAAAAATTTTAAATGTATCTCCTCCTCTTTGTATAAATTTATCGGTCTATGTTCTGGTCCGGTGCTAAATTAATTATTGACCTGGCTCTTTGCCGTCTCATCTTTTGAAGCCAAATTTTCAAGGAAATTCCCTTGCTCATGCAGGCTGGAATTGGTCTTATTGCTTTTCGTAAGCTGGGACTTTGTCCTTGGACAAACATGTTGGTTACAAATTCGAATAGTTACACATTTCAGCGAATCGTTATTAGAACAAAATGCTCTAAAAGTAACTTTTGTACATTTGGACACAATGGTGGAGGCTTGGACGATTGTGAAACGTCGTTAACAGGAGCATCTGAGCGACTGGCTGCGATATCCAAGTTACTGGCGCTCATATCTGAGTGAGTGGTGGCAATATCCAAATTACTAGTTGCAACAACTGGTTTGTCTTAGTGTACGATTTCCTGGCTTGGTTCATCCATACCCGCCCCCCAATTCATTTTTATTTTTCATTTTTTTCTTCGGATTTTTTTTTCTTTTTCTTTTTACAAATTATTTCCCTTCTATCTTCTAATTGGAGACCGTGTAATTGTCCTTTCAACATTGTCGCAATTGCAATTTACATGCCTTTTCTATTTCAACTGAATGCAGGAATTTGTCCTTTCATCTTGTAATTGCACTTTTTAATTGTGTTGCTTTGCCTTTCATGTACTCAGTTGCAATTACACAACCAGTAACTGGAGTGTTTGATCATTATAATTGCAATCCTAGAGCAGTGTTGTTCATCCGGAGCGCAATGCAAGGCTAAGGAAACCGAGGAAACATCCGAACCGATCTCGCATTTTGAATTTTTTATTTTAAGGTGTTCTACAAAGAAAAAAAGAAATGACAGATACCTGGTTGTTTTATTTTTCTTTTGGCATTCAAAGTAAAATAAAACTAAAATTAAGTGAGGGCGAATGGTCCTCGGGGGGGGGGGGGAATTGTCCTATGGGGGAATTGTTCGGGGGGAATTGTCTTGGGGGGGGGGATTGTCCTAGACAACCAGGTTTAATTGGAGAGCTTTTGAGCCTGTTTGAGTTAACGATTAAAAAGAGAACAAAAGTATTTTGTAAATGATTAATATCTGGGTAATATGTGGTTAAAAGGAGTTCAAAGACCCCTTGATATAATAAATAAAAGACCACCATAACTGTTTCACAGATTGCCTGATTGTATTTGCCATATTGTGTAATGAAGCCTTGCAATTTTCAGCCATTTCACGAAATGGCTAAAATGTTTTGCCATTTCATGAAACGGCAAAAGATTTCAGGCATTTCACGAAACGGCTAAAATGATTTGCCATTTCGTGAAATGGCGGGTTTCACTCATTGACTGTAACATATATAATCATTGCGGCATTTTCGTGTTGACTGCAAATTCTAAAGTTAGTTGTAGTCCTGTATAAAACATGATTTAAATTCGATGCTGTCGCGAAACATTTTGATTGGAGAAAGGAGTTAAATCGTTTTTGTTGCTAAAACATTGTACCTGATTATTAAATCGTCTTTGTTGGTAAAACATTGTACCTGATTATTTTTATAGTTACAAGAAACTTTATAATAAAATATTAGAACGTTTTGTTATTCAGTTAATACGCCCTTTTTAGCCCAGCTTACGTTACACGTAAGCTGGGGTATTCCTATCGGTTTGCGGGCGGTGTCCGTTAGTTAGTTAGTTAGTTAGTTAGTTAGTTAGTTAGTTAGTTAGTTAGTTAGTTGTTTATTTAGTAAACTTTGGTTCAAAATGCATCTCCTCCTACAATTTTGATTCGATGTCATTTATTTTTGGTGTGAGGCATCCCTAAGGGGTCGTGCATACGGCTTGTGCTTTTCTAGTCGATCGGGTGATTTTTGAATTTTTGGCGAATTTTTAAAGAAAAAATTTTAAAATGTATCTCCTCTAACATTTTTGACCGGATGTGATTTATTTTTGGTATGAGGCACCCCTAAAGTGTCGTGCATACGGCTTGTGCTTTTTTAGTCGATCGGGCAATTTTTGTATTTTTGGAGAATTTTTTAAGCAAAATTTTAGAAAATAATTCAAAATGCATCTACTCCTACAATTTTGATTCGATGTCATTTATTTTTGGTGTGAGGCATCCCTAAGGGGTCGTGCATACGGCTTGTGCTTTTCTAGTCGATCGGGTGATTTTTGAATTTTTGGCGAATTTTTAAAGAAAAAATTTTAAAATGTATCTCCTCCAACATTTTTGACCGGATGTGATTTATTTTTGGTATGAGGCACCCCTAAAGTGTCGTGCATACGGCTTGTGCTTTTTTAGTCGATCGGGCAATTTTTGTATTTTTGGAGAATTTTTTAAGCAAAATCTTAGAAAATAATTCAAAATGCATCTACTCCTACAATTTTGATTCGATGTCATTTATTTTTGGTGTGAGGCATCCCTAAGGGGTCGTGCATACGGCTTGTGCTTTTCTAGTCGATCGGGTGATTTTTGAATTTTTTGCGAATTTTTAAAGAAAAAATTTTAAAATGTATCTCCTCCAACATTTTTGACCGGATGTGATTTATTTTTGGTATGAGGCACCCCTAAAGTGTCGTGCATACGGCTTGTGCTTTTTTAGTCGATCGGGCAATTTTTGTATTTTTGGAGAATTTTTTAAGCAAAATCTTAGAAAATAATTCAAAATGCATCTACTCCTACAATTTTGATTCGATGTCATTTATTTTTGGTGTGAGGCATCCCTAAGGGGTCGTGCATACGGCTTGTGCTTTTCTAGTCGATCGGGTGATTTTTGAATTTTTTGCGAATTTTTAAAGAAAAAATTTTAAAATGTATCTCCTCCAACATTTTTGACCGGATGTGATTTATTTTTGGTATGAGGCACCCCTAAAGTGTCGTGCATACGGTTTGTGCTTTTTTAGTCGATCGGGCAATTTTTGTATTTTTGGAGAATTTTTAAAGCAAAATTTTAGAAAATAATTCAAAATGCATCTACTCCTACAATTTTGATTCGATGTCATTTATTTTTGGTGTGAGGCATCCCTAAGGGGTCGTGCATACGGCTTGTGCTTTTCTAGTCGATCGGGTGATTTTTGAATTTTTGGCAAATTTTTAAAGAAAAAATTTTAAAATGTATCTCCTCCTACATTTTTGACCGGATGTGATTTATTTTTGGTATGAGGCACCCCTAAAGTGTCGTGCATACGGCTTGTGCTTTTTTAGTCGATCGGGCAATTTTTGTATTTTTGGGGAATTTTTTAAGCAAAAATTTAGAAAATAATTCAAAATGCATCTACTCCTACAATTTTGATTCGATGTCATTTATTTTTGGTGTGAGGCATCACTAAGGAGTCGTGCATACGGCTTGTGCTTTTTTAGTCGATCGGGTGATTTTTTAATTTTTGGGGAATTTTTAAAGAAAAAATTTTAAAATGTATCTCCTCCTACATTTTTGATCCGAAACCTCTCAAAGATCCGATGACCCTAAAAGGTCGTGCATACGGCTTGTGCTTTTAGTCGATCGGACAATTTTTGTATTTTTAGGGAGCTTTTGAAGAAAAAAACTTCAAAATGCATTTTCCCCTACAGTTTTGATCTTTCTCCCTCTCTTTTGCGCTTTTTTAGTGAATTGGAAAACTTTTGAATTTTTTTCGGAATTTAAAAAAAAAATAAATGGATCTTCTCCTGCAGCGCATAAACGCAAGTTAAATGAACTTGCGCAGTAGTCAGATTTAACAACCGCACATCGACGCAAGTTAAATAAACATTCGCATTGGTCCGAAATGTGAACCATTGACGGAAGATAAACATGCAAACTGGTCCAAAATAAGCACCGCGCATCAACGCAAGTTAAATAAACATGCGCAATGGTCCAAAAAAAGAACTACGCGTCGACGCAAATTGAATAGACATGCGCAGTGGTCCGAAATGCGGATCGAGCATCAACGCAACCTAAAGAAACATGCGCACTGGTCCGAAATGCGAACCGCGCATCAACGCAAGTTAAATAAATATGCACACTGGTCCGAAAAAAAGAACCGCGCATCAGCGCAACCCAAAGAAACATGCGCACTGGTCTGAAATGAGAACCACGCATCAACGCAAGTTAAATAAACATGGGCAATGGTCGGAAATGCGAACCGCGCATCGACGGATGTTAAATAAACATGCGATCCGGTCCAAAATAAGTACCGCACATCAACGCAAGTTAAACAAACATGCGCACTTGTCCGAAAAAAGAACCACACATTGGCGAAAGTTGAATAAACATTCGCAGTGGTCCGAAGAAAGAACCACGAATCGACGCAAGTTGAATAGACATAAGAGTCGGGCATCGACGGGACTGAAATAAACATGCGTTCTGGTCCGAAATGCAATTCGCTTGTCAACGCAAGTTAAGTGAACCTACGCACTGGTCCGAAATGCGAACCTCGCATGAACGCAACCTAAAGAAACAGGTACACTGGTCCGAATTCCGAACCGCTCCTCAGCGCAAGTTAAATACACATTTGCACTGATCTAAAATAAGTACCGAGCACCAACACAAGTTAAATAAATATGCGCACTGGTCCAAAATGCGAACCACGCATCAACACAAGTTAAATAAACGTGCGCACTGGTGGAAAATGCGAAACGTTCATTAACGCAAGCTAAATAAACAAACACACTGGTCAGAAATGGGAACCGAGCATTAACGCAAGTTAAATAAACATGCGCACTGGTTAGAAATGCGAACCGAACTGCGCATTAACGCAAGTTAAATAACGTGCGCACTATTCAAAATAAGAACTGCGTGTCAACGCAACTTAAATAAACATGCGCACTGGTCCAGAATAAGAACCGCGCATCAACTCAAATTAAAGAAATATGCGCATTGGCCTGAAATAAGAACCGCACATCGACACATGTTAAATAAACATGCGCAGTGGTTCGAAATGCGAACCACGCGCCAACGGAAGTTAAATAAATATTTGCACTGGTCCAAAATAAGCACCGCGCATCAACGCAAGTTAAATAAACATGCGCACTGGTCCGAAATTCGAACTGCTCATCAACGCAAGTTGAATAAACATGCGCACTTGTCCAAAATGCAAACCGCGCACCAACGCAAGTTAGATTAACATATGCACACGTCCAAAATAAGCACCGTGCATCAACGCAAGATAGATAAACATGCAAACTCTTCCGAAATGCGAACCGCGCTTCAAGGCAACCTAAGGAAACTTGTACACTTGTTCAAAATAAGTACCGCTCATCAACGTAAGTAAAATAAACATGCGCACTGATCCGAAATAAGAACCGCACATCAACACAAGTAAATAAACATGCGCATTGATCCGAAAGAAGAACCGCACATCAACACAAGGTAAATAAACATGCGCACTGATCCGAAATAAGAATCGCACATCAACACAAGGTAAAAAAACATGGGCGCTGGTCCGAAATGCCAACCGCACATCAACGCAAGTTAAATAAACATGTGCACTGGTCCAAAATAAGCACCGCGCATCAACGCAAGTTAAATAAACGTACGCACTGGTCCGAAATTCGAACCGCGCATCAACGCCACTTAAATAAACGTGTGGAGTGGTTCGAAATGTGAACCACGCTCCAACGCAAGTTAAATAAACATTTGTACTGGTCCAGAATAAGCACCGCGCATCAATGCAAGTTAAATAAACATGCGCACTGGTCCGATATTCGAACCGCGCGTCAACGCAAGTTAAATAAACATGCGCACCGTGCAAGTTAGATAAACATGGAAACTCTTCCGAAATGCGAACCGCGTATCAGGACAACCTAAGGAAACTTGTGCACTTGCCCAAAATAAGTACCGCTCATCAACGAAAGTTAAATAAACATGCGCACTGGTCCGAAATTCGAACTGCTCATCAACGCAAGTTGAATAAACATGCGCACTGGTCCAAAATGCAAACCGCGCACCAACGCAAGTTAGATTAACATATGCACACGTCCAAAATAAGCACCGTGCATCAACGCAAGATAGATAAACATGCAAACTCTTCCGAAATGCGAACCGCGCTTCAAGGCAACCTAAGGAAACTTGTACACTTGTCCAAAATAAGTACCGCTCGTCAACGCAAGTAAAATAAACATGCGCACTGATCCGAAATAAAAACCGCACATCAACACAAGTAAGTAAACATGCGCATTGATCCGAAAGAAGAACCGCTATTCAACACAAGGTAAATAAACATGCGCACTGACCCGAAATAAGAACCGCACATCAACACAAGGTAAAAAAACATGGGCGCTGGTCCGAAATGCCAACCGCACATCAACGCAAGTTAAATAAACATGTGCACTGGTCCAAAATAAGCACCGCGCATCAACGCAAGTTAAATGAACATGCGCACTGGTCCGAAATTCGAACCGCGCATCAATGCCACTTAAATAAACGTGTGGAGTGGTTCGAAATGTGAACCACGCTCCAACGCAAGTTAAATAAACATTTGTACTGGTCAAGAATAAGCACCGCGCATCAATGCAAGTTAAATAAACATGCGCACTGGTCCGATATTCGAACCGCGCGTCAACGCAAGTTAAATAAACATGCGCACCGTGCAAGTTAGATAAACATGGAAACTCTTCCGAAATGCGAACCGCGTATCAAGACAACCTAAGAAAACTTGTGCACTTGTCCAAAATAAGTACCGCTCATCAACGAAAGTAAAATAAACATGCGCATTGGTCTGGAATAAGAACCGCGCATTAATCTTTATTAAGCTAAATGAACATGTGCACGGTTCCAAAATGAGAGCCGCGCTTCACGCAAATTAAATAAACATGCGTACTTGTCTGAATAAGAACCGCGCATCGAGGCAAGTTACATAAATATGCGCACTGGTCCAAAATGCGAGCGTTGTTTGAAGGTATCTATGGCAGACTATCCAGTCTACCAGAGATACAAAAAATCTGTTCCCCATTTTTCACGTAAAGAAATCTTTGTATGCATTTATCGGTCTATGTTCTGGTCCGGTGCTAAATTAATTATTGAGCTAGCCCTTTGCCGTCTCATCTTTTGAAGCCCGATATTTCAGGGAAATTCCTTCGCTCATGCACGCTGGAATGGGTCTTATTGCTTTTCGTAAGCTGGGACTTTGTCCTTGGACAAACTTGTATGTTGTTTTTTTCTTTTTCTTTTTTGTTTATTTATTGATTCCTTTGGACAGTCTGAATGGATTCCGTAAATAGCATACACAGACTAGAGCGGCCACAGAACATAATTACAGGCTAATATCACAAATTTTCAATCGACAACCATTAAATTTCTTGTTTTTGTAAACAAAAACAGATGTTCACCAACTAAACCCATAATTTACCGATAGAAATTTTTCTCCCCACCCCCGACAGCTCTTTCACAAAGTTTTATTTGAACGAGTTTGCACTATATATTTTCAGAATAATAAAACCTTTTACCTTATATAAATGTATCCCATGTGCCCAATAGTCGGGATGTTTATCACCTTTATCCAATTTTTGAAGGGAAGGAGGGGGAGCGGTACGTAACTTAACTTGTGGGTATGTCATCCCTCTTTTTATGTAAGTTTAGGCTTGGGTGTTTTATCTGGGTCTAGAAGGTGGTCACCAAAGAGGTTTTACTGTACGTCTTTTTTTTGTCCGGTCCAAGATAGTGGGCGCCAAAACAGGTTTTACTGTGCGTACTTGTTACCCGGTTTCAAAGTTGGCCATTACAGCAGTTTTACTGTACGTGCTTTTTTATCCGGGTCTGGAAGGTGATCAAGACAGGCAGGTTCTACGTAGGCCTCTCTTGAAAAATTGGCCAAATGGGGGCATTTATAATTTTTTTGTAAAAATTTTTCAAAATGTTTCTTCTTGAACAATTTTGATCAGATTCTCTTTAACCTTTGCACGAACGTTCTCTAGGTAGGTCCCTCTTGAAAATTACTTGTTTTTGGCGATCTGCCCAAAAACATGCGCATTGGTCCGAAGTGCGGACAGCGCATCGATGCAAGTTAAATAAACATGCGCACAGGTTCGAAATGCGAACCGCGTATCGACGCAAGTTTCATATATATGAGCACTGGTCCAAAATGCAAACTGCTCGTCAACGCAAGTTAAATAAACATGCGCAATGGTCCGAAATAATAACCGCGCATCAACGCAAATTAAATAAATATGCGCACTAAATAAAACATGCGCTCTGGTCCGAAATGCCAACCACGCATCAACGCAAGTTGAATAAACATGCGCACTGGTCTAAAATAAGAAACGCTTATTAACGCAAATTAAATAAACAGTGGTCCGTAATGTGAACCTCGCATCAGCGCAAGATAAATAAATATGCGCACTGGTCCGAATTACGAACCGGTCGTCAACGGAAGTTGAATAAACATGCGCATTGGTCGGAAATGCGAACCGCGCATCGACGCAAGGTAAATAAACATGCGCACTGGTCCGAAATACGAACAGACTGACACACACACTCGTACACACGTACAGAACGTAGAAGTACGATGTCTTCCCTTGGTCGGGGAGACAGAATGGCTTAGAATCCGTTGTCTAGATGTTACGTACTATACAGCTTGAGCTAGACTCCCGAGGATGCAGATCAAGGCATTTGCTTGTGGTGGGGGGTTTGTGAAAGTTCTGCTCTTGAATGAATGGCATTGTAAATAAATCGTACAGTTGTGTTACCATGTTAACCTATGGCGTTTTTTTTTCTTGAACGCTTCTGTTCACCTGCAGATCAATTCGATATTTACTTTGAGAAGTCTTTCAATAGATTAAAGTTGTTTTGCCTGTAATCTTACAGGGAACATGCGTTTTCCCTGAAATTGCAACTGAATCTCCATATTTACTGTGACGGTCAGTGTGACCACGAACTGATCATGGACGCTCATTAGACCTGAAATTTAATTTTACAGATACCTTGCCATATTTTGCCGTGATCTACTAAGTGACAAAATAGCAAATGTTGTACAGTCTTCGCGATACTCGGTTCGTTACACAAGCGACTGAAACGGCTAGTTTGTGATACGCTGCCCTCGCAACCAGCGCAACACTCACGCAGATGCATGAATTCCCTTAAATTTCTCAATACACCCACCTGCAAGCAACATTTTACCTTCTTAAGCATGCGAGAAAGAAGTTAATTTCAATAACAAAGTTGGAAAATAGTATTTTTATAGCCAACAATTCTAGTTTACTTTCTACTCTTTTCAAAGATATACTTTAGATTGTAGAACGTTAGAATGTAGAATTAAAATTTGTGAATGGCTTTCGTGTTTCGCATGATTTAAAAGAGAGAAAGCTTGATTATATTGCTAAAATATTCACTCGTTTTGTATTATCGCAAAATAAGAGTCTTAGAATCTTATTTTGTATTTAAAGGAAAAAAAAAAAAAAAAAGCATGGGAATACGCGAATTCCCTGAACATTTCAGAGAACGTGTATATCCTGATCACAAGAATTCCTCTAACATATACATATAAACTTGAGGTAACGGCAGGTATTTTAATGTGTTCTTCATTTGACCAGGGATAAAAGAATCTGCATATACATTTTCTTGGTGAACGCAAGGAAAAACAACCAAGTCACAAATACGATTTTATTTGACAAAAAAAAATGAAGAAACTTGCCTAGAATTTTCTTTACGAATCTGGCAGTGTCCATATACAATTGTATATGAACTAAACATGTGATGGCTTACAAACTCTCACTCGTCACGCACATACCATACACAAATGCAAACAATAGCAACGAAATATTCTTAAATAAATGCAATATATTTTCCCTCTCCAAGAACTGCACAAAATCTGTTCTGTCTAATACACCAAGGGTTTCCTAACTAATTAGGATTTATTTTGGTGGGTTTATTTCCTCACATGCACCAAAACAGCACTGCGCACCACGTGATATGCGTGATACATATATCTCAGAGAAATCCCGATGTTCATACCGACAAACTGCCCTTCGATACTCCGGACTTTTCGATACTCCGGACTTCTTTGCGACTTACCTTGTTCTAGTAAGATTATGTGTACGAAAGCATTCACAATGCCTTTTTTCTAGCACTGTTCATAAAATTCGAAAGTAAATAATCGGACTTACACAAAAAGCTCGCAAATATTAATTTACACTGATTCACGTGTACTTTCTTACTTGTGGAAGGCATATCTTATGCTGTCCGATGCGAAACAGCGAAAAAAATCTGTTGTGCTTGCAAATGAATAGTGAATATACATTGTAACTTGGGTAAAAAACAATGGGCGTGGTCCCTAAATAATCTACACCAGAGAAAAATACGTGAAATCACATATAAAGCGTTTTTGTAAGACCCAATCCGATTCTTGGGATTCTTGCTTTTTTTTTTTTGGAAAAGAACAGTGGAATATCTTTTGAGTTACATAAATTGCCGAATTAGCTCTTGGTGGACGAAAACATAAAAACTAAAACACACACCATTTTCGCACAAAAACAAACAAACGAAACTTTTTTCCCTCAACTTTTGAAACATTTCTAGGCTTATTTACATTTGAAACACGTAAATATATTATGTCACAGCTTGAAGCTAAGAATGAACAGAATCGCACACAAACACAAACTGACGGCGAATGTTCTTACTTTTTTTTCCTTATTTATCTATTTATTTATTCTCTGGTTTCCTTTCTTGGAAACAACCTGAAAAGCGCAGCCACTGTGTTGCGCTTAATATATTGAAAACCACCCCGAACTGCAATCTGTTATTCAGTGTCGACTATTTTCTTTCCTTTGAAGTTCTAGAGCTTACACCCTTAAGCCATATTCAATTGCACAATGATATACAAAGCAGGAAGGCATCGAAATTGTCCACGCAAGTTCTCACCCTAAGACACTTCAAATGCACCAATTATGGTGGAAAACCCTAGCCAGACATCATTCACTGGACGAAATATGGTGCAAAAATACATGCTGCTCGCCGTAACAAGATATAGCTATTTTTTTTATAATCCGGTGCTGAGTCTCAAAGACAGTACTACGAATAGTATCCACCAAACATCTCGATCTATCCCTTTTACACAACACTTGATCAACTATTTGATACACAACTCGGTGCAATAAAGTTACCTTTCTCAGAAGAAGACTTATTTTATTATAACATTAATTAATCTACTCGAGCCTTTCACCACCCGTCTTGCGTGCAACAGTTTTTCTCTGGCAGGAATCTAAAATACCTAAGTCCATAAATAGCAACGTGGGTTTGTGAAATAAAAACCTTGCTGTATACTCTTAGTTCACATATCAATATTTTTTCACTTAACAAAAAGCAATACTGACTGGGATATGACTCATAAACAAAGCCAGAAAGAGGGATATTAACAGCTCAGAGAAGTGAGCACAATCTCATGCATTGCTTTTTTACTATTTTCTTGTCACCTGTAAATATCATGCCAAGTTAAAAAGGTCCCTTACATAACTATTTCAGACAAGCTCTGTTAATGAGAGAAATGTACTATAATATACTATAATGAGAATAACACTAAACAACATAATATTTAATAAACATGAGAGAGGGAAATCAAAATCACTTTGTGCATTTTCTTGACCTCAGAATTTCCCTTTTGAAACAAATAAATACACTCTAAATAAAAGATCCAATTTCTTAATTTTATTTAGATACTTTCTAGAGTTTTTAGATTTAAAAATCACAAGTCCAAGTACCTATAATTTCCTATGTTTTCTTGTACTTTGAGAGCTAAATGCGACTTTTTTCTCTGAATATCTTTAAAGTACAATTTTCCCCTCATTTCTGTATACAACCACTCATGATGCACATCAGTCTCCTTTGGAGCTTTTATTCTTTGCAGCTGCTGTGAGGCCCGGTTTCAAAAGTGACTGGAGGGTTGAGCTGGAGGTGGACCTACTCATACCACTGGTGCCGGCGTTGTTGCCCTGACTAGACAAAGCCGGGGAGGACGAGGAACCAGCCAACTTCTTCAACTGGTCTCCAAACATAGAACCTGAAATGTGCACATTTAGCTCTTAGCTCTGCATTACCCTACCAAGTTTGAAGCTGTGCCGACGTTATTATTACAGTGATGACGTATTATTCACGTTTTGCCGTCATATGACGTCAGAAGGTGTCCAAGAGAAGTCAAATACCAACCGTTGGACCAAACCAAGGCATAATCTTAACAAGTGTGAAGCTGATCCGACTTTTCGTTAACAAGATAAAGTGTCTATAACACACGCAAACACTACATACACACTCACCCCCACCCCCTCAATACAAACAGAAAGTATGAAAACAAAATGTTTCCCCTCTACTTGGGGAAACATAGTAAAGACGTGTCAAAATTACCCCCAGCTGCGCTGGCCCCTTGATAAGACGCTAGGAGCTGCTGTTGTCGCTCGCGCTGAACTTGCAACTCTTTCAGTTTCGCCATTTCTTGTTGTACCTTGAGAAAAGAATCACAGATTAAAGGGCTTCTTGACGTTTCGGTCCAAAACCTTTTCGGTCCACATTTGAACTGCGAAGACATCCCCCCCCCCCAAGACTTTTCGGCCCAGTTTGCCAAGACTTTTCGGCCCAAGTCATTTCGGCCGACTAAAAAAGTTATTACTTAGAAAGGGTTCAAGATTGAGGTTCATGTATTCATAAGCTATTTCAAGACAGCTGTGAAATTTTATTCTTCTAACAAACTCCAGCGTCTGATGGCTTTCAACAATTTCTTGCTGATCATCCTGGTGTGTGTTAGATTATTTTTCTATTGCAATCCCGAGTGCATTTCATACACCTACTCTGGTATTTAATAGTTACTTAACTGACCGACTGTCGTGTGTGATGTGCTTTGCTTTGATTGCAATGTCCTTACCCTATCCTCCTGGTAAATACCTCATTCCACCAAATTGCATAGCAGTGCCTATTTATCAACTTAGTTATTCAAACAGAATTTCAGGTGACACAGACTCGTATATATCATTTTATAAGTTGTAATAGCACGGATAATTCATAGAAACCAGAACGCAATTGATCAAATCTTCACGAGGCTCCCTATGGCGTTTCAAGTTAATTGCAATTACATATCATTGATCTAATTCCTGTATGCTTATGAAGGTGTTTCAGGTTTTATTAAGTTGAAAATTACAATCGTTAAAGAAATAGCAGTATAAGCAATCTGAGATAATACATGACACACGATTTAAATTCAAATAGGAATAGCTACAGTGTCGATTTTTAACAAACTGCACTTCCAATGCCTTTGGAATTGTGCATTGACTAAATGTCTAACACAAAATCAAAACATCTGTATAATGATAGTTTAGTGGGCCGAAACGTCCCGGGCCGAAACATCTTGGGCCGAATCGTCTATGGGAGTGGGCCAAAATGGTTTTGGGCCGAAACGTCTTGCCTGCGATTAAAGCACAGCTGTATTCAATTAACAAAGATGACTGCGTTTTTTTTTTTTGTGCCCACCACTGCTTGATTTAAACTTATCTTTTTTCCTTCTTTGTTTTTTTTTTAAATATCATTTGGTTTCTTGTATTGGCCAGCAATAATTTTTACGACTACTTTTTTTATTTTATAGAACTGTGTCCATAAATTTTAAAATAAAACTGTGTGTCTGCGTGGGGGGGGGGGGGGGGGGAGGGTGGAGATGTTGATGGCGTACCCTTGCCTCGTGGCTGTTCATCAGCATGTACTGCTGCTGCTGGCGCATTTGCTGCTGCACGTAGTTGGAAACACGCTGCTGGAGCTGCTCGGGCGTCAGGCCCGGGTTCTGCAAGGCCAATCACAGACGCCGATACAGGATAGAACCAATCAGAGACGCCAATACAAAATGGGACCAAGCAGAATCAGCGATACAGGACAGGATCAACCAGAAACGACGATACAGAATAAGGCTAATCAGAATCATCGATACATTTGATAACCTTTATATTTCTTCATTTAGTGATGGTGAAAATTTCTGTCCCATTTTTCTATTTGAACATAACTTGCGGTCAAACAGAACGCTTTTCTAAACCAGATCCTTCCCAGTCTCTCTCTCTCTCTCTCTCTCTCTCTCTCGTTCTGTTCTTTTACTCCTTTTCAGCTCAGCAAGCTTGCCCCACAATATTTAGCGAACGTACCGCAGCATAAATGGCCTTGGCGACCATTTCAATGTTCTGTATGGACATGGCCTGGTTCATGTAGGACGAGGCGCCGTACATGACATTGGTGGGGCCCGCGCCGTACATCATCGGCTGCTGCAGGTTGTAGTGTTGATAGAACTGCTGCGTGCTGGACGCCATCGTGGCTGCACAGAAAAACAATTAACAGCTAGGACTTATTTAACCTCATACAGAATAGAATTGGCATCCTAGCATTTGTGAGCCCATTACGGCAGTTGTTATGAAATAAACTGCAGAATAAGAAGCAGAAAAAAAAAACAATTTAAAGAGACATCAATGTCTTAACCCCAAACCACGAACTCGAACATATTTTCTCAGAAATTTTAATCTATTCGCTATTGTAAATAGTTCTCATTATTTTGGGTGACAAAGATGATACCTCCATATCGTTTTTTAGAATTCTTCTAGGTTACCATAATATTAAAATTTCTTAAAAATCTTTATCACATCATAATTCATCATTGTGACATTAGGTTTCTGCCAAGCTTGCCTTCGGTAACTATGTGGACAGAAAATTGTGAATGTGGGTATAGAGATATGGAATCAGCTGAACCGTAAATTCATCTAAATAAATCCCTTTGATAACTAAGCCCGCCGCCCCCCCCCCCCCCCCTCCCCTTGTCTACAAAAACATGTATCATATAGATGTAGATATTTCAGTACATCTTCCCAAAGAAGGCACAATGAAGATGCCCTTTTTTTGCATAGATTTATGTACAGTAGTATGCAGACGCATTGACACCGACCCCAGGTGTTGCCAATGCCCAATCAGACACAAGTATGACCCTCGCCCCTCGTGCTATAAGCTCACAGACCGCTGTTCTATTTATTCCCACTGCACGTTACGATTTATGTTCTATACGTTCTTTAATTATCGCCCACATTTAATGTAAAAGTTACTTTTCAAAGTTTCTGAAAAAGGTCAAGGGAGGGGAGGGGGGGGGGGGAGGGGAGGGAGGGAGGGTGACTTACGGCCGCGGACGATCGTCCTGTAGCCGCGCTTCTTCTCCTCCTCGTACTCCTCCCATGCCGCCTTGCGCTCCTCCTCCGTCAGATCTTCGTCGATTTTGTTCTCGAGCAGTGAATCGTGTTCGTGGTACTTCACAATCCAAGCCTTCTGCTCCGTGAGAAGTTCGGCTAACATGCGGTCCTGTAAGAACGGGTGCACAGAGTAAACACGACAGCGTAAACCGGAGATAAACCCTCTCTCAATGTAGCCGGGTTTAAACATGCAAACTTTTACCAATCAATTTTTTATTCGAAAGACTATAACTTTTGAGAACAAATGTACTTAATAATTTTATACGATTCTGAGTCTTCCGACTTCAGTGACATTACAGTGATTATACGGTACTATTCAAGTTTTTTTCAGCTGTAGCGACTATGGGAAGAGCTTTCACTGCACAGCTGCTTTTAATATAATGGCTGGGGGTGGAGAAGGGTTTAGTTATGCTTCTGTGGAGGGGGGGGGGGGGGGGGGTCAACATGATATCTGGCCCTCCGATACTTGTTTTGCTGCTCACCTTGGGCAGGACGGGGATGTACTCGTCCTTCGCCGCGTCCCACTGGGTGGGCTGGAAGTTGTAGAGCTCGCGCAGGTCGGCGGATGTGAAGTGCCTGGCCACCTGCTGCTCGTCGACCACGCGCTGTGACAGCGACTGCTTCGTCACCTGACGCTCGTAGATCTTCTCCTCCATCGTACCCTACATCGATACCACGTGACCTCAAACTCCACCCTTGGCCTAGTTTACACGCGTTTTTTTCACCATTATCTCTATCTTTTGCCAGGTGTGGAGCGTAGGAGGGCAAGGGAAATGTGATCCAAAAGTTTCTCCGACAGATATTGTATGCGAGGGGTCACATGGAAGATGTAGCCGGTTTTATGTCCTTTTATTCCCATTACTCGATTTTTTTTTGCAACCTACTGACAAGGGGGGGGGGGGGGGAGAGGCAGGGAGGTGTGGTTGTTGTTGTTACTTTTCAATTACATTCATGCAACGAAACACTTGATATTAAATAAATCGCTTTTTAAGGATAAGTAAAGTGAGCGTGCAGGAAGGGGTGGGCGAAGGGCTGTGCGTACGCTTACGTTGTAACTTAAGCAAATGAGTGATGTCAATTATTTTGCGTACGGAGGGGGGGGGGGGGGGGGGCTGAGTGTCAAAACATCTGAAAACTTCGCTGTTTCATTCCCTTTGCGTCAGTCACATACCTGTGCCAGGAAGCGATAGATATAGGTGGGTTTGGTCTGACCAAATCTGTAAACTCGAAATATAGACTGTGTATCGTGGGAAGGATTCCACGAGGCGTCGAACACAATCACTCGGTTCGCACCCACTAAGTTCGTGCCGAGCGAACCCGCTTTAGTTGAGATCAAGAAAAGCCGTGCCCTGAAAAATAAAACAAGGGAAGTTTTGATTTCGTTCACATTTAGCCGGTCAACAGCGTGGGTGTGGCAGTGCGTTACAAAACCTCTCACAGTACAAATAATCTTATAACGACAATATCTTTGCGCAATCTCCAGTTAAATACAATGCGATTTGAAATGGCATGTTTTACTTTTAAAGTAAAGAGACACAAAACTACTGTTTTTATGGATATGTAATTCTACATGGAGTAAAAGAAATAGAAATACCTCTTGTCCTGAACTTCAATGAAATATTTTGAAAAGTTTGGCCAAGAAATAAAAGGAATTAGTCTTACTCACGTTTGAAATTTGCTTCACATAAATCTGAAGATTGTTTTACTTTCACAAATGATGTGATCGTCCGGGAGGAGCTCGTTACAGAGGTGTTTGTTTGTACGGATAATAAAGAGAACAAAATGTTACCTAGTGTTACTCTCATTGTTCAGAGTGTCTGCCCACAGCTTGCGGTTCTGTGCATTCGTCGACCCATCCATTCTAAAGTAATCTATATTCTTTATCCACTGCTGTGTGCCAGAGATCTGTTAACATCAATAATATTGCCCTTGATTCAGTGTATGTATTAGGGATGGTGTGTGTGTGGGGGGGGGGGGGGGGGAGGAGGAGGAAGGGGGGAGGGAGTCAATCGTACAGAATACCCCTTTAGTAGTTGTTTCACAACTCCAGAACATTTTCAAAGTTTGCAAACGCCGCACATTTTAGTTAAAGAGAATCATTACATGACATTGTAACCCTTTCCTGTAACCTGCTTTTTTCTTCAACACTTATAATTTTACACACTAAAACAAAACGCAATTCAACGGTAGAGATCAAATGCCCTGGAAGCTAATTCACTAGTTTATTTCCGTGCATACCGTAGCTTCTGTTTCATTTTCACTTGAACGTTGACCATCCCAGAACTCTAGAAAGTTCTCTATCAAGTCCAAAGACAGCAGTGATTGGCTGAACACTAAACTGTTAACAAATAAAAGCAGAGTCATAAATACTCAACGCTAATGGGGTGCGTACAAAAAATATTTT
Source organism: Protula sp. h YS-2021 (assembly GCA_949752745.1). Lineage (NCBI taxonomy): Eukaryota > Metazoa > Annelida > Polychaeta > Sabellida > Serpulidae > Protula > Protula sp. h YS-2021. The sequence continues at coordinate 64,307,126 of OX457025.1, forward strand.
CTGTCCAGACGCTTTCATTTAGTGACATCAGGCTTAACAGATAATGTCATTTGCCAAAAAAAAAAATAAATAAATAAATAACAAAAAAAAGCAAAAAAAAACAAAAAACAAAAAAACAAACAAACAAAAAAAAACAAAAAAAACAAAAAAAATAATAATAATAAAACAAAAAACAAAACGCGATACTCTATTAATGGAATTAACAGGGTTCGTAGCGAAAATTGAGTTTCAGATTCAATACTTTTCAAGACAGCTGAGACTTTTTTCAAGACAGTTTTAAGATTTTTCTTTCAAGACTTTTAAAAGTTTTTAGAACTAGTTTTACATACGTTTTATTGATTTATTTTAAGAATTTAAGAACAATAGTGATATATTGCATATCTAATAACATTTACTCTTTTTACCACAAGGCGCGAAAAAACAATTAGGATACACAAAGTTCAAAAACATATTTCACATCATATTTGTTTTCCCAATTCAAGACTTTTGAAGACTTCTTTTTTAAAATTCAAGACAGTTCCAGGAACCTTGAGACGAATTGGCAAATTCAAGACTTCAAGAATGCTACGAACCACGGAATTACCCACCATGAACCACAAGAATTAAATCAGTTCTGTTGTTCGTTTTTTTCTCTCTGCTATTGCGACAGCTTTTAACGTACCAGGCAACGCAACATCGTGACGTTGAAAGGACGTTGTCAGAAACTGGAAATCAGCCAGTTTTTCCGCATGTTTGCTTTTTTTCTTTTACTTCATCTTAGTAATACATTTTCATCTGTCTATAACAAAATTTAAACAGCTGGTAAACACTGCGGTTACTTACACTTTGTCACCAATGGCCTCGGACAAGCGAAGGATTTCGGCCAGCAAGACCAGCTTGCCGCTGAGCATGTAGTCGTACTTATCCTCTTCCCTGACGTGCTCCGCCCACCACTCCGAGCTGATCCGCTCGTCCTCGCCGTCAGGGCCGCCGTCAACCTCAACGACGTCTTTGTCCTCCTCGTCGTTGTCCTCCGACTCGGAACCGTCTGCCGCCGCTATTAACATCAATTTATATACCTTTAGTCCGTATTAGTCAGAACAAAACAATGGCAATCGTGTTGTACGTGAAATATTACACTCACCTCATATTCCAGCATTTGCTGTCAGAACAGTCATTGATACAGTACGTCACTCATAACCATAACGTTTTTTATTAAAGGATAATTGGTGAAGATTAATCTACATTTTTTTAACATTATGTTAAGATATACAGAGCAAGTCTTTAAAGCACATTTTCGACTTTCAACTATGAAATGGATTTACAGAGCCTACCTCTCCGCAATCTCTGCCTTCCACTCGCCCGTTTTGGCTTTTCTTTTTTGGCCTTGCCCTTTCTATAAACCAAACGATTTTTCTGATAAACAATACTTTTATCGTGGAAATAATTTTTGCTCCCCGATTATCTATTATCGTCCATTTTTGCGTCCTACTTTTTGACTTCTCTCGGAGTAGGTATCTATAGTTTTCACTCGTTAAACGCCTGCATTATGCTGCCCAACAGAACTCAAGTTCGTTGACTGGGAACGCCAAACAACCGTGCTCGTTCTATCAATTACCTACGCCCCCACCCCATCTTCCTCCCGCCCCCATCCCACCCCTGCCACTCACCCTTTTTTCTTGACTTTGACACTGTCCTCGCTGGCGTCTGACTGGAAGCTGACCTCGCTTTCATTCGAGCTGTCGTCAATGAAGCTGTCCATTTCGCTGTCGTCGTCAATGAAACTGTCCTCCGACTCGTTAATGCGCTGCACACAAAAATCTTCCCAACTGCGTATCTATTTGATTTTAACTTTGGCACAGGTAGTGCTAAAATAGTTTCAGTTCACCGAAAACTATGTCGAGGACAAATGTGGATTGCAACGACATTATGGATCAAGTATCCTAGCGTTTTTATTATTTTTTTTCTTCAATAACGTTGCATAACGTTTGCAATGGTCAAAGGCCATTTTAAGTTTAACAACCCTAGTACCGCTCTTACTAATAGTTCTTCCGGAAAGGTAAGAAGTGATCAAACGAAAAATTATATACACAGATGACGTTTATAGGATCGGTGGACTATCCCACGAGCATTTGTGAAAAGTAGGAAGCGGATCCAACTATCTAATTGAGAGATGCGTTGACAGAACGCTTTTGCGAATGAATGATATTTTGTAAATGACGTAATACGTCGATCGCAAGGCGAGACTTTGACATGTCCGAAACGAATCCAGAGTTTACACTCGGGAAACCAAGGCAATGCGATTCTCATCGGAGTTGCGAACCAACGTCAACAGCGCTGGCGTAAGCGATAAATCAATAAGAAATTCGGGGGAGGTCCTAGATTGCGCGGACCTTTTATCTTCATGATCTTTAATGATAACCTCCTGTGACGTCAGTGGTGTAAGAGTATAGCTTCAAGTGTATGCCGTATCATTAACACGTGTTGAACAACATTGTTATTTTTATAAGAAACCTTGTGCCTTTATTTGTAAAATAAGTGCAGAGCTGAAAGGAAAGCTGTTCGAATTTTTGAAACACGTGTATGAAATAACCAGTGTGTGTGCAACCTCACGGACCCCAGCATGACTTCACCAGTTCTTCTAAAATAAGTGGTTGTGGTTTGGGTTTTCTGTCCATCAGTAACGATCAGAATATTTAAGTCCAACAACGTGTGCACCATTCTCGTATGGAAACAATACTACATCGCCAGCTGTGCAAAACGCAGTTATCTTTTTTTTCCTCCAATGAATAGTTCGGCCTTGAGTACAAAGTGAGGATGGAAATTAGTAAAGCATCGGAAAATAAGGTGAAGAGAAAATAGATCACTACCCTAGCCACCAACCTGTTGCTCTGCCCGAATTTCTTGCAGCTTCAGGATCCACGGATGGGTCCAGATTCTCATTAAATACTGGTAGTCTTTAAATAACTGTGCGCTGCGTAATTTCTCTCCTGAAGCAGAACAAAGGGGCAAAGTTATCGGGAAGTTATCGGGAAGTTATCGGGCACTCCATCGACACACAGCTTCTACATTACTTAAGAACTCTACAGGTGACATATTTACAAAACCCATCTCTATGCGTGTCACATTTCCAGAGGACACATGGAAACTGATCTCTATACAACATCCCCCGAGCAGTCTTTACCTTCTAATGGGCCATGGCCCACTTGGTTCAAGTACTTCTGATACAGCTCTATCTGCAGCTCGGAAAGACGTATGCTGATCACATATTCGTGTTTAGGCATCAAGAACTTGGTTAAAGCACTGTAGTCTTTTCTCTAAAACGCAATACAGAACAATGAATGCTTGAAAGTTTGAATATTTCATATTCATTAATTTTCATGTCTTTAAAGTGGTATTTAGACAGTACAGTACACATTTTTTTTTCAAGAAAAACTTTAGGGTGTCCATGGCCCTAGAGCATAAAGTCGCTACACACACGGCAAACAATCCACAGACAAAACACACCTTAATCATAACAAGGTTCCCTAAATAAACAATTTTGTTCAAAACAGACCATGTCATAAACACTACATTGGTAAACTAAGTCGTTCACTTAATTCCACGGAAGACCGTGCAATCCACAAAACTTAACATTTTCGGTTTGGTGTTCGCATTTTTGGTCCATCGGGGCCCGACATTTTCAGATGAAAAGCCGTTCCAGGCCCTCCATCCTCGGGGTAGTAGCATACCCTGTCTGGGTGTTATTCAGTAAGGTAAGGTTTAATCCCAGCTCGTCAGAGCACACGGTGACACCCAATGGCCCATTGCATTTTCTATCTCCCCCACTGCACCCTCCATCCCTCCCTTAATCCTCGAGTACGCTGAGCCAACAAAGGTACACAGGCGAATACTAAGCGTCTGAGAAGAAACTTCTTAGGCGTAACACATGTTGTGAAAAGCAACAAGATTTCCTTTGCCCTGAGCACTGAATGATTCAGAGCACAGTAAAACAAGGAACACATGCGTGTTGTTGCTGTACATATGCCCTGCACTCTTCTCGAGGAAACTGGATAATAAATAACCGAAATAACTCGAAGCTTCGGTCCAGTGGTCGATGTCTTCGGTCTGGGCCGGTTCGGTCGGGGCTCAACTGCGAAAACTATTTTAAGCTAATAAACGAAATGCAGGGGCTATGCCAACTTATGTCAATCCGCCTACACCAGACCCAAGGCACTTCACGGCGCATCACTCGGCTCAAAACCGACTCAGTCACAGCTAAAATTGCTATCAAATCGGCCTTCGTTTATACCAACTTGGTAACATTTTTGCGCACGATGTTTGACATACCCTGTTTTATTAGAAGGAAATTCTATGTTAACCCAACTACGTTTTAACCAGAAACTAACGGATGTTTAATAGACTTATGGAAGAATCATCTTGTAGCCGACATGATTTATGGTATGGGCCGAGTTTATTCTCAGGCTGAGATGTCTTGAAACCGTTGTATCCTTACTTGAACACAACCAGCTAGCGTTTCGTGTAGAATGTGTGCACGTTTCTTCATTAACTTCACATCGTAGGAAGTAGAGTCCTTGTGCTGTCCATTCGTAATGGGATTCACGAAGCGATTCAAGAATTCTTTTCTTGTTCCCAACAGTTTAGGCTTTACAAAGTCCACCATACAATGGTCTACAAACGAACAAACACGAAATCATTATAAACCGTGACTTTAATATTCCTAATTTTTACTGTTCATTTACGATTCACTATTTCCGCCATTTCCGTGATAAGTACTTCAACATTTTTTTATTATTTTTACATTTACACAAAACCAACAAAACAAATCAAACTTCGGGCGGGAATTTCTAAGAACGCCTTACATTCTGCCAGGTTGTTCTGTAGCGGCGTCCCTGTCAGCACGACCCTTCTCTTCGTCCTGATTTTGGTCATGGCCTTCGACAGAGCCGTCGAGTCGTTTTTCAGCACGTGGCCTTCATCACAGATAATAAGGTCCGGTCCTACGACAATATAATACAAACATTATGCACCATCTTCTTCTTCTTCTTCTTCTTCTTCTTCTTTTTCTTTTTCTTTTTTTGTCATTTCTTTTTTTATACAGTCGAATACCGATAAGGTTTTCCCGAAAGCTAAGATTTTTTATGAACACTATGGGCCGATTTCACAACTTAAGTCTAGACCTGATTTGGAGCAAACTCAGTCTAGACCGCGATTAAGACTGGGTGTCTGAGCATAGTGAATTTCACAGCCTCGGTCCAGACCACATTCATATATGATCTCCTATGTCTGTATGAACTGACTAGACTGGGTTTTAAACCTGGTTAATTATTTTTAATATGTGGAGTTGTGTTATGAATTGCAATACTATTTCCGTATCGGAATCACAGCCGCGTATTTTTAATTGTTGAAAGCAATCTTTTTATGGCAGCATCACATCCTTCAGATAGTACTACTCCCACCCCTTCCCATATTACAGGCAAACTGTTTAAAAGTTCCTGAAATAGTTCAGACACTTTACAAACTTCCTTACTGAGTCAGAAGTTTACTTATTTCCTGAAATGTTCAGAAACTTTGCAAACTTCATGATTCGATAGTTTCCCTGCAACTGGTGTATGTATAGGTCATCCTAAGACTACTTATAATTTCAAAGCACACCTTCCCCTCCCATCTCCACTGCAGCTGTTAAGAACAAGCACTTTGTGACCAGAGATTTACATATCATAATTTAGCGAAGCTGACTGTTCACCTGGATCTACTAAGCATTTTGTTAGAATTTCTTTCTGTTTCTTCTTCTTGATATTCTTATGACTAGCGAGATTGCGATAGAGATCGTAACCAATGATCATGACGCCGCCCTCCGTGTGCCACTCGTTCAGAACATCACAGCGCGCCCACACGTCCTTGGCCTTGGACATTTCGAAGACCTGCACAAAATCAAATGGTTGTCCTCTCAATTTTGAAAAAAAACAAAAAAAAAAAACATACTGCACACCTCTCCCCGCCGGGCCACGTGGTGGATTGGGATGGGGTCTCAGTAGAATATTTAAATAACCCACGATATTACATCTTTGTGAAAATCTAACAATCACAGCAACTGTGACGTATATTCAAACCAAGCTAAAAAAAACTGTAAAAGATCTCAGTTCTCGCCAGAGTGATAAAAACAAGGCATTACTCTTCAAACAACATGTATCCCTACTTTAGAAACGCGAGAAACAATGATACCTCGGGTCGGACTCGCTTGTCGACCCACTTGTACCACTCATTGTACCAGTTAAGCACAGTGTTGAGCGGACAAACGACCAGGCATTTGCCGACCCCCGTCTCCTCTTCATGGTTCATCAGTGTGTGTGCAAATGTGATCACCTGCAAAAAGAGCAGCTGGCTCTCTGACACCCATTATCTTCAATCATTTATCCCAGCCCATCTCTTCGACTGCAGTTCAGTAGGATAAACTGCGCATGTTAAAATTTATCTAGAGTTTTATGAGTGACACGTTAACCATGAAGACTGCAGCTTTACATAGTCGTCAAAGGATCACAGGGCAGTTGCAAATTTTCTTCAGGAACTATCACAAATTGTATATTTTAAGCAGAAAAAATTCATACAATGATATCCAGCAAAATAATACTCACGGAGAGGGTTTTTCCAAGACCCATACAATGGGCGAGTATACACCCTGAACCCTCTTCTTTCTTCAAACGTTTCAAATCCTCTACGCAACTGTCCCACAAGAAACGCACCGCTGCATGACAGAAAACATACCTATTTATTTCATTTATTCGAAAAAATGTCACGTTGCAAAACAAGAAATTAAAATATAATTATACAACATGTTTTGACATTCGAACAATAAAAAGCGACACTCAATTTGGGAATGCAAACGGGTTTTTGGGGTCGATAGCGCATTCTTACAGCCTCCACAAAGAAACACGAATTTAAATGCAACAAATAGAAACATGAAATGTTAAATTTTACAGCAATGTAGAGACATATGACAAATAAGTGCTAATACTTCTGACGGGTAGCGGCCGTGTAGAGTGAAAATTTTCATGATCTGAGCAAACACACGAACCCCATGCTTTTGCCACCACTTGATATTGTGGACTGGTATTAATCACTAATATTCACACAGAGCAGTGTTTACACGTGATCGCGTGGCACAACGTATCCCCCACCTCAGTTTTGCGTACAATGACGTCATTGACCCGCCGACGTACCTTCCACTTGATGGGGCTTCAGCTTGCGTATGAGATTCGGATAGACTTCTATGATGGGATCCTTATTTTTGTCCATTTCTAGAACCAGTTTTGTTGTGATCTTAGCCTTGGTAGGTGAATTAACGTCCTCCTCATCTATTTGATTATACTGAAACAAGGCAGAAAACAAGGAGTAATTTCATTATACATCGACTAAACGAACTTGACCAGTTTCAGGAGACTTTTACCCATTTTTCGTTCGCCAGCAGTCCTTTTTCACCGGCAAAAAAAAAAAAAAAAAATCACTGAATTTCCATGTGTTCCAAGCAATACTCGCAATATCGATGAATTTATTCGGCCACAAGAAACACCAAAGGTAAATGAAAGTCCTAACGCTTTTAGGGGGTATAATGCGTAACTCTTGTATTCCTGGTGTGTTATTAATAAGTTGTCTATAGACACCACTCACAAGTTTCTGGCGTTCCTTGATTCTCTTTCGCCTCTCTTCCTCCACCTTCCCGGCAGTTTTTGTCTCCTCCGACACCTTCTTGTCCTTGATGATTTTCCTTATGTTCTTTCTTCCCTTTTCTTTACCATCACCCTAGTATAACCAACAGCAATATTACAATACATAACAAAGGTCCAAGTGCCGTCAGAGTAATAAGACAACAACTGGCAAAGCGATTGTTCTAAATTAATTGTATTGTTAAATATTTTACATATCCTCAACATTAATTGCGTTCTGGGCTGCAACCCGCCACCATTAATTGCGTTCTGGGCTGCAACCCGCCAACGACATCATAGGTAAATAAGATCCAAAGGTGCCTCAGTCACTTTCATTTTGTTTATAGTGACGTGAATGCGCACTATTCATGCTATGATGGGGAAAAGCACAGTAAACACGCATAACTGAATTAAGTCTGATTACAGATGCCAACGCGCCTTAGCCAGTCTAGCGTGTATTGACTACAGTTTCTAACAACTAGTTTCTAACAACCAGGCCTTGCAGTTTCAAACGACTTGTCTCGAGAAACCCCCCCCCTCCCCCCCCCCCCCCCGAGTCTCGATCCAAAGTGTGTATTTTTTTTTTAATCAAATTTTGACCAAGTGCAGCTGAGCCACTAATGCGAAGTTGCACATCTGCCATTTATATTTCTTGCGTAAAGTTTGAAAAGGATGGGCTTTCCAGCTTCTCGGCACTTTTCTGGACGATACACCCAAGTCTTGCTGCAAAATCTACACATTTGTGCAAAGTACAGATTCGTCAATTTCACATCAAGTTAAAACTAACAAGATGTCAAGTGACAGTGCACAGATGCCGTCAGAAAAACAAGACATGAACTGGAACTGCGCGTTTTTTCCTAAACGTCACGGACACTTGGTGGGGATTTAGTGCTTTTATTAATTATTTTATGTACTCTCAACCCCAACTTCAGTTTAAACTGCAAAATTCAGCTTGTATTCATTCTAACAACATTATTATAGTTAACAAGCAGGTTAGTCAAACTGACTATGTCCCCCGAGGCGTACAATCCCAGTTAAATATTTTGACAATCGATCAAGAAATGTAGCCTAATTTTTAACGTCCTGCTGGGTCAATGTATTTGGGCCGACCTGGCTCATTTACAATACCAACTCTTGTTATCACCCATACTACCTATATGCATAATATTTTGACAATCGATCAAGAAATGTAGGCTAGAGTGTCTTAACAAACTCACTCAAGAGCCCAAACATAAAAAATCTAGTACCCCTTTCCGCCTACGTGTGAGAAATGGCAAGGAATGTCCTACCGTTACGTATCTTCGCCAGTTTTTAACACTGAGAGGAAATGCCCCTGGACCATTGTTTCTCCTGAACGGCAAAGCCGTTTCACGACATACTTTTTGCGTTTGGCTACAGCAATGCCTATATCATGCCTGTGGTTCCACTGAATTACCTATTAACTCCCACAGTTTTCGTATAGGGGCCGCGTGTAACGCTATCGCTAAGGGCCTGTCCGTCGAACAGACTAAAGTTCTTGGTCGATGGCACATTACGTCCGCATTTCAAAGATACATTAGGATTCATAACACCAGTTTAGTTTAGCGCTTAGTTTCATCCTCTGCTTGAGCAGGCGGTGTACAAACAGTGTCGTATGTTCCGTTCTTGTATGCTGGCTATAAGCCCTTGGGTGGCGGTTTGCTGTTTCACAGCGTGTGGCCTGGTTACCACCACCCAATCAGTGTGTTTTGAATTTAATGCATTTGTGTATAACAGACGTGTTACAACCTAGATTTAGTTGTAATAAATTTCTCCGACCCAAATAGGGTCATTAACACAAGACGATTGTCTTATTATACGACTCATCTGATTAACAAAAAAGGGCAATTTAATAAGGCGTGCATTATTAAATACATTTTTGTTAAGCAATGAGCTACCCTTTCTCTATGATCTTAACCCTTCTCACAAGTGTATGACGGATAAGAGTGCGTAATGTGACATTGGATCTGTAGTGAGTTCTGCAGCAGTGCACAATGCACAAGGGTCATTGTGCTACTGCTGCTAATTAGCATATGTGAGTAATCCCTCAAATCTAACTGGCCAGTTGGATTGCGGGCGTCTAGCACAGCGTCTTTTTCTAGCGTCTTTGTGCAAATTTAGTGTGGCTTTGTTTCAAGTGGAAGAATGTGATCATATAAAATAGTGTTTTTACAAGTTTATTAATCCCTCCGCCACCCCAACTGCCGCCTGTAATCCAGCGGTATAATGTAAATTGTGTTATATTGTGTTAGGATTGTCGTACTCTGGTAGATTCTATTACATACATATAAACATATACATATACATATTGACATATAGAATACATGTCAATTCTACATGTATTCCTTTTGGTTAAGGTGTGGCCTGGTTACCACCACCCAATCAGTGTGTTTTGAATTTAATGCATTTGTGTATAACAGACGTGTTACAACCTAATGTACATACACTTATAGATTTAGTTGTAATAAATTTCTCCGACCCAAATAGGGTCATTTACACAAGACAATTGTCTTATTATACGACTCATCTGATTAACAAAAATGCACGTTTTTCAAGTCTAGCTTGGTCAATGTCCTTGGGCCGACCTGGCTCATTTACAATACCAACTTTTGTTGGCACTCATACTACCTATATGTAAAATATTTTGACAATCGATCAAGAAATGTAGGCTTGAGTGTGTTAACAAAGGCACTCAACTGCTCAAAGAAGGTTAAATTTTTGAAGTCCAGATGGGCCAATGTCCTTGGGTCGACCTGGCTCATTTACAATACTTACTCTTGTCAGCACCCATACCACCTAACCGTAAACTATTTCGACAATCGATCGAGAAATGTAGGCTTGAGTGTGTTAACAAAAAAAGTGTCGCCAGACAGACGGACAGACAGACCAAAAAGCTGCAGTCCCCCAAGCCGCGCCACACAAAGATGCTAACGAATGCCAATTTTGTATTTTTTTCATCATTTAAAAAGTAGCAACTCGTCAATTATTGACCGATTCCAAAGACACCAGTGTGACCATCTGCAACATATGTATTTTCACTGTGTAAAGCTTGAAAAGTTTGAATTTTTGTTTAGTGTTTAGCATCCCGTTCACCAATTATGAAGACTATTGGCAGCACTTGCGAAAGGATCAATTGGGGACGGAGAAAGAAGAATGACAAATGACGAAATAGTAAATAAGCGCTAGTAAAATAAAAAATTCTGATTATCAACCTCTTATTTTATGCACCCGATTTACCTTTTTTTTTTTTTTTGCCCAATTTCCAATAAATAAATAAATAAAATAAAATAAAATAATAATAATAACTACGGCGTTGCAACCTGCATTATATAGAGCTTCACTGTGTTGGGTTTCAAAAGGCTGGGCCTGATAGTTTCTGAGAAATTGTTCGGGCAAAACTACAAGGTTCGATACATAATATAAAAAATTTTATCAGCTCTTGATAAAGTGCAACTGCGTCCATTTTTGGCAAATTTGAAAAATAACACGGCACTGCACATCAACAACAGATATATATTTTCACTGTGTCAGTTTCAAAAAAACGTGGGCCTTATTTTTTCTGAGAACAATATAACAATGATACGGCGTTGCTCATGTGCAACATATTTGGTTTCACTGTGTCAAGTTTTAAAAGGCTGTGGCTTATGGTTTTTAGAACTAAACAAAATTTTGTCGATGACAAGTGCGTTTATTTTTTTTACTTTTGACAAAGTTCAGACAAGACGATCTCATGTAGATTAAAAAAATAACACGACATAATAATACATCCCGACATAGGAATGAACAGTTCAGTTGTTGACACCTCGCAAATGACCATCAAGGGTATGTCAAAACATCACACCCCTACTACGCCCCGTGCGCAAAATTTACGACACCCACTGAATGTAACATATTAAATGCAGAACCCTAGACCTCCATATACCACGCCCCCTTAGCGATGACCCACCATGTATTTTTTATAATATTAAGTGGTTCTCTACCTCCTCTTCGTCTGATTTGTCTTCGTCACTTCCGGAGCGTAACTCGGCGTCTGAATCGCTCGACGCCATCTTCTTGATCCTGCGTCGTCCTTTCTTCTTCCCTAAATAAAAGGTTTTAAATCCCATAAATGCGAAAGAAACACAATAAGATCTCTGATATTTCTTTTATAAGTTCATATTATTTAAACAAAGCATTTCTATGTGTCATAGTGATTGACTTTTTGCCAAATTCTATTCCAATTCCCGTATAGTTCCTTAAGCGCTCCAATCTTTTCAACGCCCATTAGTTTTGTGTTCTATCACAAAATGAAAACGTTTCATTACAATGACATAAATTTGATACTGACCTTTGCCCTTCTTTTTGTCTGTTTCAGATTCGAAATCCGAGTCCGACCTTTTGTTCCTCTTTCCTTTCTTTTTCTTTGGGACTTCAAAATCAGACGATATATCGCTGTAATTGTCCGATTCGTCTCCTTCGTCTTCGTCATCTTCATCACTTGACGCTTTCTTCTTCCTTTTTCTTTGAAAACAAAAAGAACTTTCGGTCAGTACACAGTGTGGTTTTATTTATGAGAACGGAAGTCATGGTATATATATATATATATATATATATGTTGGGCACAATTTTTAAATCTGCACAATTTATAAATTGTGCTGCACAGTTTTTAAATTTATAAACGGGCCGACCATTTAAAAATGGGTTGCCCATTTGGGCGACCCATTTTTAAATGGTCGGCCCGTTTTTAAATCCAAATTGCGGACAATTTTTAAATTGTCCTGCACAATTTTTAAATATTTTCAATTTTTTTTGTTTTTTTCTTTGTTTTTTTTTTTGTTTTGTTTTTGTTTTATACTTTGTCAACATTTTACTGCTTTTATGTCTTTTATCTCGGTTCACAAGTATATTCATCAATTGTTGCAATTGCATTTCACAAAACTGCATTTGATTGATTAGAGTACTTTATAATTGCAACTGTGGTTCACAAGTTTGATTTTCTATTGTTCTAATTTTATGTACTCTTCTGTTGTTCTGTGCTGTAATTGCTTTTCAAAGATTTTCTCCGGCTTTTGATTGATTGGCCTAATTGTAAGTTTTATGTTGTAACTGTTAATTATGCAATTGCAATTAGAACTGGCATTGATCTGGCACCCCAACCGGACACAACAAGTCGCCATTTAGGCAATTTTTGACCAATGTGAAAAACTAGAGCGGCCAGTGCACACAAAACATAACATTACAGGCTTATATTATACACTTTCAATCATATCTACTTAGTTTCTGATTTTTGCAAACAAAAATAAATGTCTCCCCGACCAAACCCATAACCTCCCCCCCCCCCCCCCCCCACAAAAAAAAATCTTTTTTTTTAATTACTGAAATAAAATATTCATTTCTGCAAACATAACCATAATGCATTTTCCTTGGTCGAACGTGGCCCATTTACAATACCGATCTGTGTTTGTTCCCACAGAAGCTACATACCATGTTTCATTAAAATCCTTGCAGTTGTTATCGAGATATCGTGTTAACAAACTCATTCCGATGCTGAATAATTTCCAGGATTTGGTAAATTTCAAAGTGCATGTGGCTCATTTTCCTTGGGCCAACCTAACCCATTGACAATACCGATCCTTGTTAGCGCTCACAGAAGATACACGCCAAGTTTCATTAAAATCCTTGCAGTTGTTCTTGAGATATCGTGTTAACAATAGTCAATGAAGAGCTAAAATTTTCTAAGTCCAGCCGGTCCATGTTCCTTGGACGAACCTGGCCCATTTACAATACCGATCTGTGTTTGCTCCCATAGAAGCTACATACCAAGTTTCATGAAAATCCTTGCAGGAGTTTTTAACTTATCGTGTTAACTAGGTCACACAAAAGTCAATGAAGAGCTGAAATTTTCAAAGTCCAGCTGGTCCATTTCCCTTGGACGAACCTAGCCCATTTACAATATCGATTGTATTTGTTCCCATAGAAGCCACATACCAAGTTTCACTGAAATCCTTACTGCAGTTTTTAAGTTATCGTGTTAACTAGCTCTTGATGACAGACCGACCGACAGACCGACAAGCGGTCGATGGCATATAGTCCTCCTGTGGGTAATAAATAAATCAAACCTGTGAACCACAGCACAAAAACAAAATCACGGAAAAAAGTTGCAATGATAAAGTACTCTAATCAATCAAATGCAGTTTTTGTGAAATGCAATTGCAACAATAGATGACTATACTTGTGAACCGAGATAAAAGACATAAAAGAAGTAAAATGTTGACGAAATATAAAACAAAAAAAAAAAAAAACAAAGAACAAAAGCTAAAAAAAATTGAAAATATTTAAAAATTGTGCAGGACAATTTAAAAATTGTCCGCAATTTGGATTTAAAAACGGGCCGACCATTTAAAAATGGGTCGCCCATTTATAAATGGGCAACCCATTTATAAATATTAATAAATTTTTAAATCTGCACAATTTATAAATTGTGCTGCACAGTTTTTAAATTTATAAACGGGCCAACCATTTAAAAATGGGTTGCCCATTTATAAATGGGCGACCCATTTTTAAATGGTCGGCCCGTTTTTAAATCCAAATTGCGGACAATTTTTAAACTGTCCTGCACAATTTTTAAATATTGTCAATTTTTTAGCTTTTTTTTTTCTTTGGGTTTTTTCTTTTTGTTTTATATTTTGTCAACATTTTACTGCTTTTATGTCCTTTATCTCGGTTCACAAGTATAATCATCTATTGTTCCAATTGTATTTCACAAAAACATCATTTGATGGATTAGAGTATTTCATAATTGCAACTTTTTTTCCGTGATTTTGTTTTTATGCTGTGGTTCACAAGTTTGATTTTCTGTTGTTCTAATTTTATGTATTCTTCTATTGTTCTGTGCTGTAATTGCTTTTGAAAGATTTTCTCCGGCTTTTGATTGATTGACCTAATTTGTAATTGAAAGTTTTATGTTGTAACTGTTAATTATGCAATTGCAATTAGAACTGGCAAAGTCGAAAGTGGATAGAACTAGGATCAGCTTGTGTGATGTGTTCATATTTATGTATAACTTCATGTATGCTTTGTTAATTTAGGCGCATTGATGATTTTTAACTCCATTTTAACTGGTCTCTTAGTCGTAGTTGAAAGTAGAAATTAACGTTTCGTAAACTAGTTTAAATTTTTAATTTTTCAATTGGTTTAGAACTGCTCTGGTGTGATTTTTTAATCGAACATATTATTACCTTGTAGTTAGTAACTTGTTGTGTTTGTGAAGAAGGAGGGGGGGGGGGGGGGGTGGACGATGATGGTCACCAAAAAAAAAAAATCCAGACCACCTTCAAGACCTGAATAAAACGATGTAATGTAAGACCCGTTTGTCGGATCCCTTCCAGATTCGGGTAAAAAGGCGTACGGTAAAACCTGCCTGTCTTGACCAAGTTCCAGACCCGGATAAAAATGTAACGTACAGTAAAATTACTGTAGTGACCAACTTCAGATCTGGATAAGAAGGGCCTACAGTAAAATCCGTTTTAGCGACCACCTTTCAGACTCGGATGAAAAAAGACGCCCATTTATCTGTTTTAGTGACCACCATCTGTTTTGTTTATTTTGAATTTTTTACAATGAATTATGGTTATGTTTGAACAAATGAATATTTTATTTCAGTAACTGAAAAAAAAAACGATTTTTTTTTTTGGGGGGGGGATTATGGGTTTAGTCGGGGAGACATTTGTTTTTGTTTACAAAAAACCAGAAACTAAGTAGG
This sequence comes from Protula sp. h YS-2021, assembly GCA_949752745.1. NCBI lineage: Eukaryota > Metazoa > Annelida > Polychaeta > Sabellida > Serpulidae > Protula > Protula sp. h YS-2021. The sequence goes on from OX457025.1 coordinate 64,322,567, forward strand.
TATCGATTGAAAGTGTATAATATAAGCCTGTAATCTTATGTTTTGTGTGCACTGGCCGCTCTAGTTTTTCACATTGGTCAAAAATTGCATAAATGGCAACTTGTGTCCGGTTGGGGTCTGCGACTTCGACGACGGCTTGTTATGAGTAGACCAGTGCCAGTTCTAATTGCAATTGCATAATTAACAGTTACAACATAAAACTTACAATTACAAATCAGGCCAATCAATCAAAATCCGGAGAAAATCTTTCAAAAGCAATTACAGCGCAGAACAACAGAAGAATACATATAATTAGAACAACAGAAAATCAAACTTGTGAACCACAGCATAAAAACAAAATCACGGAAAAAAGTTGCAATTATGAAATCCTCTAATCAATCAAATGCAGTTTTTGTGAAACACAATTGCAACAATAGATGATTATACTTTTGAACCGAGATAAAGGACATAAAAACAGTAAAATGTTGACAAAATATAAAAAAAAAAAAAAAAAAAAAAAAAAAAAAAAGCTAAAAAATTGACAATATTTAAAAATTGTGCAGGACAATTTAAAAATTGTCCGCAATTTGGATTTAAAAACGGGCCGACCATTTAAAAATGGGTCGCCCATTTATAAATGGGCGACCCATTTTTAAATGGTCGGCCCGTTTTTAAATCCAAAATACGAACAATTTTTAAATTGTCCTGCACAATTTTTAAATATTTTCAATTTTTTTAGCTTCCTTTTCTCTTGTTTTTTTTTTTTTTTTTTTGTTTTATATTTTGTCAACATTCTACTGCTTTTATGTCTTTTATCTCGGTTCACAAGTACAGTGTTGCCACATCATCCTTTTTAAAAGGATTATCCTTTTTATTTAAAAAGCCCGATTTTATCCTTTTTTATCCTTAAATACTTTTTTTATACTCTTTTTTTAATTTTCATCCTTTTTTGTCCTTTTTTCGCTTTTCATCCTTTTTTTTTATTTTGATACTTTTTTCAGTTTTTTTCGTTCAAAATACTATTTTTTCCTAATTAGATATATGTTTTGTTTCTGCTAGAATTTTTTCTCACTCTAGTCATAAATCCTTGATTAGGCATAATATTAACCGCTCTTACACTGTCTGTATATGTGATTTCCAACTTTTTTGCAGCGTCTATTGTTAAAATCAATACATCTGTAGAAAAAGGGTATTTTTTCATGGAACTGAAACGTATTCTTCGTAAACGGCGATCCGCCAAAATTTGGCTAAATGGGGGACATTTGAAATTTTTCGGTTGCCAATTTTCAAAATGCTTCTTCTCCCACAATTTTGATCAGATTTTCTTCAAATTTTGTACGATTATTCTCTAAGTAGTCCTCTTTTGAAAAATTACTTATTTTGGCGAGCCGCTAAAAATTGGCTAAATGGAGGCATGTAAAAAAAATTAGTAGCCAATTTTCAAGACTTTCTTTTGGCACAATTTGACCGGATTCCTTTAAAAATTTGTACGAATAAAAATGATGGGAAAAAATGCGAGACAGCCCTTTTGATAATATTCATAACAATTTAGAAGTACAATCAGGCATGCAAATATTTTTAATCGCTGTTAAAACGAGCATTATATATTACAAAAAACATGATCCAATATGTTTAACATTAATGTTTTCTCGATTTTCAGCAAAATATGAATTATCCATTTTTTCATACTTTTTTCCCCAAAATTTATCCTTTTTTTATCCTTATTTTTATCCTTTTTTTTCTTGATCACTCCGTGGCAACACTGCAAGTATATTCATCCATTGTTGCAATTGCATTTCACAAAAACTGCATTTGATGGATTACAGTACTTTATAATTGCAAGTTTTTTCCGTGATTTTGTTTTTATGCTGTATTTCACAAGTTTGATTTTCTATTGTTCTAATTTTATATATTCTTCTATTGTTCTGTGCTGTAAATGCATTTCAAAGATTTTCTCCTGCTTTTGATTGATTGGCCTAATTTGTAATTGTAAGTTTCATGTTGTAACTGTTAATTATGCAATTGCAATTAGAACTGGCATTGTTCTACCCATAACAAGCCATCGTTGAAGGCGCAGACCCAAACTGAAAACAATTGGCCCGAAAAGTCTTGGGCCGAATCGTCTTTGGCAGTGGGCCGAAATGGTTTTGGGCCAAACGTCTTGCTTGCGCACAGAACAATAGAAGAATATATAAAATTAGAACAATAGAAAATCAAACTTGTGAACCACAGCACAAAAACAAAATCACGAAAAAAAGTTGTAATTATACAGTACTGTAATCAATCAAATACAGTTTTTGTAAAATGCAATTGCAACAATGGATGAATATATTTGTAAACGGAGATAAAAGACATAAAAGCAGTAAAATGTTGACAAAATACGAAACAAAACTAAAAAAAACCAAGAGAAACGAAAGCTAAAATAAAAAGAAAATATTAAAAAATTGTGCAGGACAATTTAAAAATTGTCCGTGAATTGGATTTAAAAACGGGCCGACCATTTAAAAATGGGTCGCCCATTTATAAATGGGCAACCCATTTTTAAATGGTTGACCCGTTTATAAATTTAACAAGTTTGTCCAAGGACAAAGTCCCAGCTTACGAAAAGCAATAAGACCCATTCCAGCGTGCATGAGCGAAGGAATTTCCCTGAAATATTAAGCTTCAAAAGATGAGACGGCAAAGAGCTAGCTCAATAATTAATTTTGCACCGGATCAGGAACATAGAAAGATAAATGCATACAAAGATTTCTTTCCCAGAAAAATGGGGAACAGAATTTTTGTATATCTGGTAGACTGGATAGTTTGTCATAGATACCTTCAAACAACGCTCGCATTTCGGACCAGTGCGCATATTTATGTAACTTGCCTCGATGCGCGGTTCTAATTCAGACAAGTGCGCATGTTTATTTAATTTGCGTTGATGCGCGGCTCTCATTTTGGAACAGTGCAGATGTTTATTTAACTTAATAAAGATTAATGCGCGGTTCTTATTCCAGACCAATGCGCATGTTTATTTTACTTTCGTTCTTATTTTGGACAAGTGCACAAGTTTCCTTAGGTTGTCTTGATGCGCGGTTCGCATTTCGGAAGAGTTTGCATGTTTATCTAACTTGCACGGTGCTTATTTTGGACGTGTGTATATGTTTATTTAACTTGCGTTGGTGCGCGGTTTGCATTTTGGACCAGTGCGCATGTTTATTCAACTTGCGTTGATGAGCAGTTCGAATTTCGGACCACTGCGCATGTTTATTTAACTTGCGTTGACGCGCGGTTCGAATATCGGACCAGTGCGCACGTTTATTTAACTTGCATTGATGCGCGGTTCTTATTCTGGACCAGTACAAATGTTTGTTTAACTTGCGTTGGCGCGTGGTTCACATTTCGAACCACTCCACACGTTTATTTAAGTGGCGTTGATGCGCGGTTCGAATTTCGGACCAGTGCGCATGTTTATTTAACTTGCGTTGATGTACGGTTGGCATTTCGGATCAGTGTGCATGTTTATTTACTTGTGTTGATGTGCGGTTCTTATTTCGGATCAGTGCGCATGTTTATTTACATTGTGTTGATGTGCGGTTCTTTTTTCGGACCAGTGCGCATGTTTATTTAACTTGCGTTGATGTGCGGTTTACATTTCGGATCAGTGCGCATGTTTATTTACCTTGCGTTGATGTGCGGTTCTTATTTCGGATCAATGCGCATGTTTATTTACTTGTGTTGATGTGCGGTTCTTATTTCGGATCAGTGCGCATGTTTATTTACATTGTGTTGATGTGCGGTTCTTTTTTGCGGACCAGTGTTTATTTAACTTGCGTCGATGCGCGGTTCTTATTCCAGACCAATCCGCATGTTTATTTTACTAGCGGTACTTATTTTGGACAAGTGCACAAGTTTCCTTAGGTTGCCTTGATGCGCGGTTCGCATTTCGGAAGAGTTTGCATGTTTATCTATCTTGCGTTGATGCGCGGTGCTTATTTTGGACCAGTGCAAATGTTTATTTAACTTCCGTTGGCGCGTGGTTCGCATTTCGAACCACTGCGCATGTTTATTTAACGTGTGTCGATGTGCGGTTCTTATTTCAGGCCAATGCGCATATTTCTTTAATTTGAGTTGATGCGCGGTTCTTATTCTGGACCAGTGCGCATGTTTATTTAAGTTGCGTTGATACGCAGTTCTTATTTTGAATAGTGAGCACGTTATTTAACTTGCGTTAATGCGCATTTCGCATTTCTAACCAGTGCGCATGTTTATTTAACTTGCGTTAATGATCGGTTCCCATTTCTGACCAGTGTGTTTGTTTATTTAGCTTGCGTTAATGAACGTTTCGCATTTTCCAGCAGTGTGCACGTTTATTTAACTTGTGTTGATGCGTGGTTCGCATTTTGGACCAGTGCGCATATTTATTTAACTTGTGTTGATGCTCGGTACTTATTTTGGACCACTGCAAATGTGTATTTAACTTGCGCTGAGGAGCGGTTCGGAATTCGGACCAGTGTACCTGTTTCTTTAGGTTGCGTTGATGCGAGGGTCGCATTTCGGACCAGTGCGTAGGTTCACTTAACTTGCGTTGACACGGGAATTGCATTTCGGACCAGAACGCATGTTTATTTCAGTACCGTCGATGCCCGACTCTTATGTCTATTCAACTTGCGTCGCTTCGTGGTTCTCTCTTCGGACCACTGCGAATGTTTATTTAACTTGCGTTGATGCGCGGTTCTCATTTCAGACCACTGCGCATGTCTATTCAACTTGCGTCGATGCGTGGTTCTTTTTTCGGACAAGTGTGCATGTTTGTTTAACTTGTGTTGATGTGCGGTGCTTATTTTGAACCGGATCGCATGTTTATTTAACTTCCGTCGATGCGCGGTTCGCATTTCAGGCCATTGCCCATGTTTATTTAACTTGCGTTGATGCGTGGTTCTCATTTCATACCAGTGCGCATGTTTCTTTGGGTTGCGCTGATGCGCGGTTCTTTTTTTCGGACCAGTGTGCATATTTATTTAACTTGCGTTGATGCGCGGTTCGCATTTCGGACCAGTACGCATGTTTCTTTAGGTTGCGTTGATGCTCGATCCGCATTTCGGACCACTGCGCATGTCTATTCAATTTGCGTCGATGCGTAGTTCTTTTTTCAGACGATTGCGCATGTTTATTTAACTTGCGTTGATGCGCGGTGCTTATTTTGTACCAGTTCGCATGTTTATCTTCCGTCAATGCGTGGTTCACATTTCGGACCAATGCGCATGTTTATTTAACTTGCATCGATGCGCAGTGCTTAATTTGGACCACTGCGAATGTTTATTTAACTTGCGTCGATGTGTGGTTGTTAAATCTGACTACTGCGCAAGTTCATTTAACTTGCGTTTATGCGCTGTAGGAGGAGATTCATTTATTTTTTTTCCAAAAATTCCGAAAAAAATTCAAAAGTTTTCCAATTCACTCAAAAAGCACAAGCCGTATGCATGACCACCTAAAGACGGTTTATATAAAAAATAAATGACATCTGATAAAACCTGTAGGAGGAAATGCATTTTGAAGTTTTTTTCTTCAAAAATTCCCCAAAAATTCTGATCGACTCGAAAGGCACAGGCTGTATTCACGACACCCTAAGTATGCCTCAGCCCCTAAATAAATTATGTCTGATCAAAACTGCAGGAGAAGATGCATTTTAGGTATTTTCATCAAAAATTCCCCCCGAAATCAAAAATTCCCAAGTCGAGTCAAATAGCACAAGCCGTATGCCCGACCCACCTAAGGATGCCCCATACCAAAAATAAATGAAATCGGATAAAAGCTGTAGGAGGAAATGCATTTTGAAGTTTTTCTTCAAAAATTCCCTAAATATACAAAAATTGTCCGATCGACTAAAAAGCACAAGCCGTATGCACGACCCTTTAGGGTGCCTCATACCAAAAAAAAAAAAAAAAAAACAAGACTGTCAAGTGAAAGTGGCCCAGTTGAGGATTCAGTCTTGTGCCTCTTGGAAAATGGTAAGACAGATCTGGTTGAATGTTTTTTTTTATATTAAATTATGCTGGAATTATGAAAATTTCTGAATATTTGTAATAAATGGGAAAAATACAGACACAGGAATTTTACTGAAATTTGTTATTAAATTCAAACAGAAGTCAGATGTAAAAATTAAAATAAAGTCCTTTCTTTTATTACTTATCTTGGGCCTTGTTTCAAGTGAGTATAAAAATGTGCATACAGTTTTGGAACATCCTATCCAGAACACGGTACGATATTTGTCAAATAAAAATATATATGTAAAAACAGGAATTTTTCTCCAATTTGTTTTTGATATCAAAGAGAAGTAGAACTCCAAAATTTAAATAACGTCCTTTCTTATATGCACTTATCTCGAGCCTTTTGTTGCATACGATTACTTAAACGTGGATTCCTATCCAGGGTGGTACTAGGCCAGCGTTTAATTAAAAATCGATAAATGATCGGGTGAGGTATATCCAGACCGTGGATAGTCTACCCTGACAGGCGTACTTCAAATGCCCTGGTAAACTTCAAAGCGGGGGGGGGGGGGGGGGGGGGTTCGTCAAAAATATGTGGACCCTAATTAATTCTAATTTGCGTGGGAAAAATGAAAAAGAGGCTATCGACCACCCGAAAAATATCACATTTATCATATTGTCGGGTCATATAATTGCTTCCTGCACCTTTAAAAATAAAAATTACAACTTTCTTGCATTATACTCAATATTACCTATTACCGCCCACCCGAAATATATCATATTTATCATATTTTCGGGTAATACAAATGCTTCCTGCACTTTTAAAGCGAAAATTACAACTTTCTTGCATTATCGCCCAATGTTCCCTATTATCGCACACCCGAAAGATATCACATTTATCATATTTTCGGGTCATAGAATTGATTCCTGCACTTTTAAAGCGAAAATTACAAATTTCTTGCATAATCGCCCAATGTTCCCTATTATCGCCCATCCAAAAAATATCAAATTTATCTTATTTTCGGGACATAGAATTGATCCCTGCATTTTTAAAGCGAAAATTACAACTTTCTTGCATTATCGCCCAATATACCCTATTATCGCCCATCCGAAAAATATCATATTTCTCATATTTTCGGGTTATAGAATTGATTCCTGCTCTTTTAAAGCGAAAATTACAACTTTCTTACATTATCGCCCGATGTTCCCTATTATCGCCCACCCGAAAAATATTATATTTATCATATTTTTGGGTCTTAGAATTGTTTCCAGCACTTTTAATGCGAAAATTAAAACTTTCTTGCTTTATCGCCCAATATTCCCTGTTATCGCCCACCCGTAAAATATCACATTGATCATATTTTCGGGTCACAGAATTGATTCCTGCACTTTTAAAGCGAAAATTACAACTTTCTTGCATTATCGCCCAATATACCCTATTATAGCCCATCCGAAAAATATCATATTTCTCATATTTTCGGGTTATAGAATTGATTCCTGCTCTTTTAAAGCGAAAATTACAACTTTCTTACATTATAGCCCGATGTTCCCTATTATCGCCCACCCGAAAAATATTATATTTATCATATTTTTGGGTCCTAGAATTGTTTCCTGCACTTTTAATGCGAAAATTAAAACTTTCTTGCTTTATCGCCCAATATTCCCTGTTATCGCCCACCCGTAAAATATCACATTGATCATATTTTCGGGTCACAGAATTGATTCCTGCACTTTTAAAGCGAAAATTACAACTTTCTTGCATTATCGCCCAATGTTCCCTATTATCGCCCACACGAAAAATATCACATTTATCATATTTTCAGGTCATAGAATTGATTCCTGCACTTTTAAAGCGAAAATTACACTTTCTTGCATTATCGCCCAATGTTCCCTATTATCGCCCACACGAAAAATATCATATTTATCATATTTTCGGGTCATAGAATTTATTCCTGCACTTTTAAAGCGAAAATTACAACTTTCTTGCATTATCGCCCAATGTTCCCTATTATCGCCCACCCGAAAAATATTATATTTATCATATTTTCGGGACATAGAATTGATTCCTTCACTTTTTTAAAGCGAAAATTACAACTTTCTTGCATTATCGCCCAATGTTCCCTATTATCGCCCACCCAAAAAATATCATATTTATCATATTTTCGGGACATAGAATTGATCCCTGCACTTTTAAAGCGAAAATTACAACTTTCTTGCTTTATCGCCCAATGTTCCCTGTTATCGCCCACCCGTAAAATATCACATTGATCATATTTTCGGGTCACAGAATTGATTCCTGCACTTTTAAAGCGAAAATTACAACTTTCTTGCATTATCGCCCAATGTTCCCTATTATCGCCCACACGAAAAATATCACATTTATCATATTTTCAGGTCATAGAATTGATTCCTGCACTTTTAAAGCGAAAATTACACTTTCTTGCATTATCAGCCAATGTTCCCTATTATCGCCCACACGAAAAATATCATATTTATCATATTTTCGGGACATAGAATTGATCCCTGCACTTTTAAAGCGAAAATTACAACTTTCTTGCTTTATCGCCCAATGTTCCCTATTATCGCCCACTTGAAAATATCATAGAAATGACCCACTGACAACAAAATTACTGAAAAGTCCAACCAGAAGTACTTGCATGTAACATATTGTGCCCCTCTGCAAATTGAAACTTTGCTTTTTTAAGAAGAAAAATGGAAATTTCAAATTTTTTAAAAGCTGCAAACTTCGAAGCTCAGTAGATTAAAAAATAAGGCGAAATTCAAAAATCGAAAAATGTACTTTTTTCACCCCCTAGTTCTAGTTTCTTCATAACAAATTTCGGAATCTTCCGATGAAAAATGAGGGACTAGATAGATTTTTTCGTATTTTGCCCAAATTGGCAATAAAATCGCCAAAAATGGTTTAACCCAAAAAATAAAAAAAAAAATCCTAATGCAGTAGAAGGTTAAAAACTCGCGTTTAAAATTTGGCACAAATCGGATGAAAAATAAAAAAGATATTCCACTTTAACTACTTTGTTAAGAAAAAAATGGAAATTTGCCAATTTTTAGAAGTTGCAAACTTTGAAGCTCAGTAGATTCAAAAATAAGGCGAAATTCAAAAATCGAAAAAAGTACTTTTTTCACCCCTTAGATCTAGTTTCTTCATAAAAAATTTCGGAATCTTCCGGTGAGGGACTAGATAGGTTTTTTCGTATTTTGCCCAAATTGGCAATAAAATCACCAAAAATGGTTTAAACCAAAAAATAAAAAAATTTCCTAATGCAGTAGAAGGTTAAAAACTCGTGTTAAAAATTTGGTACGAATCGGATAAAAAATAAAAAAGATATTCCACTTTAACTACTTTGTTAAGAAAAAAATTGGAAATTTGCCAATTTTTAGAAGTTGCAAACTTTGAAGCTCAGTAGATTCAAAAATAAGGCGAAATTCAAAAATCGAAAAAGAACTTTTTTTACCCCTTAGTCCTAGTTTCTTCATAAAAAATTTCGGAATCTTCCGATGAAAAAGGAGGGACTAGATAGGTTTTTTCGTATTTTGCCCAAATTGGCAATAAAATCGCCAAAAATGGTTTAAACCTCAAAAATTAAAATATTTCCTAATGCAGTAAAGGGTTAGGAACTCGTGTTTAAAATTTGGTAAGAATCGGATAAAAAATAAAAAAGCTATTCCACTTTTAACGGTCGCGGGACGGACGGACGGAAGGACGGACGGACAGACGGACGACACTTGCCCCCATCTGTATAGCCCTGTTGGCTAAAAAGCCAACTGGGCTAAAAAAAAAGACATCGGATCAAAAAAGGAAGGAAGAGATACATCTTAAATTTTTTTCTTCAAAAATTCCCCAAAAATTAAAAAATCACCCGATCGACTAGAAAAGCACAAGCCGTATGCACGACACTTTAGGGGTGCCTCATACCAAAAATAAATCACATCGGGTCAAAAATGTAGGAGGAGACACATTTTAAATTTTTTTCTTTAAAAATTCCCCTAAAATTCAAAAATCACCCGATCGACTAAAAAAGCACAAGCCGTATGCACGACTCCTTAGGGATGCCTCACACCAAAAATAAATGACATCGAATCAAAATTGTAGGAGTAGATGCATTTTGAATAATTTTCGAAAGTTTTGCTTTAAAAATTCCCCAAAAATACAAAAATTGTCCGATCGACTAAAAAAGCACAAGCCGTATGCACGACCCTTTAGGGGTGCCTCATACCAAAAATAAATGACATCGGGTCAAAAATGTAGGAGGAGATACATTTTAAAATTTTTTCTTTAAAAATTCGCCAAAAATTCAAAAATCACCCGATCGACTAGAAAAGCACAAGCCGTATGCACGACCCCTTAGGGATGCCTCACACCAAAAATAAATGACATCGGATCAAAATTGTAGGAGGAGATGCATTTTGAACCAAAGTTTACTAAATAAACAACTAACTAACTAACTAACTAACTAACTAACTAACGGACACCGCCCGCAAACCGATAGGAATACCCCAGCTTACGTGTAACGTAAGCTGGGCTAAAAACTGTGCAGCACAATTTATAAATTGTGCAGATTTAAAAATTGTGCCCAACATATATATATATATATATTTTTTTTTTGGGGGGGGGGGAGGGGGATGAGCTTCTCAATCGGTGAAAGAAAAACGACCACCGACAGAAACTGTCGATGCTAAAGACCAACCCATGGCATCCTTCGCAAAATAATATATATACTTTTCAAGAGGTTAAAGGTCAGTCTGTATTTCCCCCTCCCAACTCGAAACCCAACTCCACTCCATGAAAATGAGGAAAAAGTTACTTGGGCAACGTGAAGTCAGAATCGGAGCTAAGATTTTCTGTGAGTAGTTTATCCTTCTTCCACTTGGCATCTTTCTTCTTCATCGGGCCACTGACGTCACTGGCGTCATCGCTTACGTCTTCGTCTTCAGTGTTGGTCCCGGTTTTGCCCGCTTTCGTTGGGCCATGGCCGTTTTCTTTCACTTTATTCTTTGCTGCTAAGATAGCGTCGACATCTACAACCACAAAAGGAGTTAACAAATTTTCTTGTTTATGGCGGTATCTACTCTCTACCTAAAGGACCAACAAAAATATTTCTGCCTTAATTTTTTTGAGTCACGACTAAGTTCATAAACATGCAGAAAACTGACAACTTTTTTATTTTCATTTGTTCATTTATTTATTATTATTATTATTTTTGTGGGGGGCGGAGACAGTCCACTTCCACATTTTATCAATTATGTCCAGTAAAAATATCTGCAAGGGACATAGAGAAGTACATGTCAGTTTGTTTACCAGAGTCGGCCGAATCATCGGCCTCGCTGTTATCGGCCAGCAGCGCCTCTCTGGCCTTCCTCTCGCTCTCAGACGCACTTTCGGCCCCGTTCGGCTTGCCAGTATCCATGTCCTCTACGCCATTAATTTCCTATACGAAGACACAATACAGAAAACTATTATCTATATGGAACGCAAGACACTAGTTTAACAGAGCACTCAAGTGAGCTATTAACCAGTTAATGTGAAAAAAATAGTATTAGAACTAATGCTCCTGTTCGCCTTAATAATAATAATAATAATAATAATAATAATAATAATAATAATAATAATAAAAGAATGTGTTTTGCATGTGTAATTATTATTGTGTAATTATTATTATTATTATTATTTTATTAAATCTGCCCACAACACTGCTCATAACCGACTGTGTTACCAATCATCTCAATTCATCCCGCAGCACCATTTTCCAACCCCCCCCCAAAACAAAGTCGTGTACCCGAACTTCGTCCATTTCGTCTTCCTCGTCATATTCCTGCTCATCTTCGCCAGACGACAGCTGCTCGGCCAGGCTCCTCTTCGTCGACCGCTGGCGTGCTCTCTTGCCTGTAAGTACGACAGCTCAAAGACTTATAGAAACAGGAAAAGCTTCACACAGTAACGTTTATGTCATAATTTTTAATTGGATAAGTTATCACGGAGATTTTATTCTGCATTTTCAGTACATGGGTGGCACTGCGATTTGTTCTTTTCTCATTTTTCTTACACCAGATAAAATCTCCATGCAGGAGTTTCATCCATTTTTTTTTCTGAATATGGATTATATTCAGCAAGCTGCAAGGCAAAGCTAAACCCAGTGCAAAACACATTCTTTTTTTTTTCTCAAGCACATTGACAAAACCACAAACAGAAAACTAAGCAGCTAACATAAAACAGGCAGTAAGGAACTGAAAGCAAACATCAAAAGCAATATACACAAACACCAAAACACACATACCTGTGGAGAGCAAGCGTTTCGAGGAACGAGCACTATTTGGCAAAGTTGAACAGTTAACAACACCCTCCTTACTTGCTACCATTGCCGCTTCGCATTTCTCAAGTTTGACGTAGCATGGCAGGGTCTCCTTACCATCGTACTTCTCAATCTTACCAACACCTTTATAGACTTTTCTCTCCTTGTCTTTTCTTTTAGGCTGAAGGATATAAATGGCATACGTGTCAGAATGGTAATAAAGCCTCACTGATTAACCCTCGCGTCCGTAAAACAGGTCCTCCATGAAGGGTCGGCAGATGTACAAAAGCTAATTTTGAGGGACCAGAGGGGCGGAGGATGATTCTATGGCGTTATCGAGAAGTATGAACATTTTGTGTGCTCGCTTCATGGGTGGTCCCCGAGAACGCGGGGCATACTGTATTAGGACTAGTGTGGCTGGGATAGCTTACGTATTTCTCACGAAAAACAAATAAATCTTCGACATTCACTTCATAGTCTACTGACCCCTCCTCCTCCTTTGTCTTAAATATTAAAATAATAATAATAACTATTATAATAATATATAACAATAATAATAATTAATAATAATAATAATAATTATTATTATTATTATTAAATCTGCCCACAACACTGCTCATAACCGACTGTGTTACCAATCATTTCAATTCATCCCACAAAAATAACACAATATTATACACTATTTTTATAATAATGTTATTGTAATATTTATAATTATTATTATTATTACTGTTGTTATTATTATTATTATTATTATTATCATCACAAGTAGCAGTAGTAATAGTTTTATATGTATGTCTTCATTTGTTGCCTACGTCGAAACCTGGGCAGTTAAAACTGCTTTTTAAAAAGAAGCTTAAAATAACCCAGTCTTCATTCAAGCTGTTGCGCATGAATGCATTTCAGATATAAATTTACACTTTTCAATTGACGACTCCAAATAAGCGCAAAATAATAACACACCTGCAAAGGATCTTTGGACAACCTTTGAATTTCTCTTTCCAAATCGGAATCAAAATCAGAGTCACGACTCTTAAGTTTGGCTTTTTGGTCGGAATCGGACTTATTTCTAGATTTGCGAGATTCTCTTTTCAAGTCGTCATTGTCTGACTCATTATCTGAAGCCTTATCTTTTCTTTTCGATTTCTTATCGGATTTTGATTTTTTGGCGTTCTCGCTGGCTGATTCGCTATCAGAATGCTCTTTTTCCCTCCTTGAACTTCTCTCACGCTCCCTCTTCGCATTTTTATCCGTCTTCGATTTCTTTACTTCGTTACTGTCCGATTCAGCATAAGATTCCGCATTTTTCTTTTTCGAACTTCTCGTCTTCGATTTCTTTACTTCGTTACTGTCCGATTCATCATCCGATTCGGCTTTTTTCTTTTTCGAACTTCTCGTCTTCGATTTGTCTATTTCGCCACTGTCCGATTCATCATCCGATTCGGCTTTTTTCTTTTTCGAACTTCTCGTCTTCGATTTATTTACTTCGTTAGTATCCGATTCATCATCCGATTCGGCTTTTTTCTTTTTCGAACTTCTCGTCTTCGATTTATTTACTTCGTTAGTGTCCGATTCATCATCCGATTCGGCTTTTTTCTTTTTCGAACTTCTCTTCTTCGATTTATTCATTTCGCCACTGTCCGATTCATCATCCGATTCGGCATTTTTCTTTTTCGAACTTCTCGTCTTCGATTTATTTACTTCGCCACTGTCCGATTCATCATCCGATTCGGCTTTTTTCTTTTTCGAACTTCTATCTCGGTGCGATCTTTTGTCCATTTTTTTCAACTTTTCATGCGATTTCTTGTTCGATTTTGAATTTTCTTCATCCGTTTCAACATCAGAATCATCAGCCTCCCGTCTCGATTTCTTTCTGTCCGTTTTCTTGGATCTTCTGTCAGACTTTGAAGTCTTTTTATCAAGTTTTCGTTGCCTTTTCTTCCAAGACCTCGTCTTTTCTCTGTCGTCGTCCTCGTCGCTTTCCGAGTCTTGTTGTTTTCTTCTGCGTTCCTTTCTCAAATTTGCAAACTTCGCTTTCACTATAAAACAAAACAAAAAGTCAAATCGATAATCAATACGTTCTCTTACTTTGTATGTAGTTCAAAACGAAAGTGAATATTTGCTGGTGTTGCTAGTGTAGCACACATCGTGATTACCAAGGTTTGTAGTAATATATTAAACAAAATTTAAAGCACTGCAGTTGCAGCTCACAGTCCGATTACGAGCATATTAACATCTAAAATGCTATTTCTGAGCGTTTTCCTTCAGCATTTGATGAAAGAAGTACGTAAAGAGAAAAATCGGGTTGTAGAGGAGCGTTCAGAAAAAAAAATCACTTTACGGAATGTACGCCACAACAACAAAAAATTCACCACATCTCGACAGTAAGTATCAGATATTATTTCCATTTCAATGTGCTAGTTTTGAAAGCCGCCCTAAAATGTATTTAATTACAAAATATATAAAACTGAGGCAGTCCGAATTTAAGTAAAATTACCAAATGACGGTGTTCGGTTGGCATAGAAGCTTGGACATACTGCCCGATTATTGGTCCTTTCAGGTAAAGACTATTTTGATATGTAACATAAATCGGACCGAGAAGAATGAATGTCAGAACGAATGTTGATAGCTTAATGAAGCGTCGGTCGACCGGCTTTACCTTTCACAAATTAAGTTGCACTATAGTAAGAAAAGCGAATGTGGATTTTCATGACAAAGGAATTGAAGGAAAGTTTTAAGACACGTATGTGCAGTAACTGCCAGAATCTGGTGTCATTCAGACATTTGAATAAAGTGAAATTGGTGAGTAAAATCTCCCCGAGGGTTTTGCTGGTCCGTCGGCGTTCGCACTCATGGCAACAATGAACCTTTACTTTTGCTAGAATGTCACTTCAAGATAATGTTGAGAATTGTGTTGCATATTTTAGTACACATTTGTATCAATAATGTTTAGCGCATTGATTTACTGCATTTCATTTCGAAATAAATATGCACATATTAAAATGAACAAGAAATAATCATATAATATGATATTGGTTGTTTATATTATAATTCCCGTGGATTTTTTTTTAAAGTCTGACCCGAAGGCACACATATAAATACGGTGGGTAGTTTCAGGATCGCTGTTTATTTCATGTATTACAACCAAGAAAAACAAAGGAATTAACGTTAGCATTTTTTATTTTACACTAGATGTGTGACTATGCGCATGGCGGGTTTGTGTTATCTTCTCTGAGACATCCTCGCTGGCATTGACTGGAAATGTTGGCACAGAATTACTGACTCCACGTTTTGAAATCGTCCCAACCTAATCCCCACTAGGAGTTCCAGGCCAAATCCCCAATATAAACCCCCCTCCCGGTTCTAGATGGGACAAAACCCTCCGCCGAGTGTATTTTTGTGACGTGCGAACAAGCACTCGATTGCTTTAGTGGAGAAACAATAAAAACAACAAAATAGCCTCAATTTCACTACTTTTTTATATCTACAGTACAATATTTTCAACACGACTTAGTTGTTTTAAACTGCTGCAGGTTGTGACCTATTCCCCTCAGATAATCCACTATGTTCCTCTTGCGGAAGTCGTGCACGATGCTCTTGATTCTTTCGGAGCAATTAAATTATCAAAATCCCTTTTCATTACACAATTTAAATTTAGCATGAAAGAAACTTAAGCAAAGCATTAACTGCAATTAAATATCAAAATCCCCGATCCCCTACAAAAACATGATTTTGTTACCTACAGCACTTGATTTGCACAATCTTTCAAAGTGTTACTTTACCCTTTAATTTTCCCCTCCCCCGGTACCTTGGAAGTGGAGGCCGACAACGGTTGCTGTTGTGTGTGAGGAGGGAGGGGCGGGGGTGGGAGGCTGGACAGAGGGAATCTTTTGCAAAGTGCTATCGTCTTTCAACTATTGTATGTATAAACTGTTCTGATGCTCATCAATCCCGCATAAATCGCAAGAATATGTCCCCACTGAAACTAATATTGTCGCCGAAAAAGTGGATTTGCAGAGTTGTTTAGTTGTGTTTGCATTTAAAATCAATTGATTTTCCATGGGAAACCGTAAATAGAAAACTTTTTCATAATATTGTGATTTACTGCATTACGAAGCTGTGTTCGTGTATCAAAGTAATTTTGTTTTAAGTCTTGTAATTTACTTTGGTTTCAATCTTTTACTTTCAGAAATTATATATTTTTATATTACTTGACATTTAACTTATACAAAACCAAATTATTGATTCTTTCATGTAAAATAAAAGAAGTTACCCAGCCAGTGCCGAACTTTTTTCCTTCTTTTTTTCATTATTTTGTTGACCAAGCACTGACCGAAATTTTTGTTTCACTTTTTTCGGTTTATATTACAAACACGTTCATTAATTTGCAAGTTCCTGTTTAAAACTTTACAGTATTTCTTCTGTGAAAACATATGAACTAAATTCACGACACAATTTTAAGTTGTTTTTTTTTTCCACCGTTGGGGAGCATTTTACTTTCACATGTGTGCACCTCGCCAGAAGATCGATCTTTTTTATCAGACGAAATTATCTAGAATAGACCGGGGTACTTCTTTTTTCATTTGCAATTGAAAGGGTCCATGCATAAACTTGACAACTCCACTTATCAGGAAAATGCACTATTACCACCACGGTATTTCTTGGCCTCTTTTCTATTACATATGTAAGTCTTACACCTCAGAACTGATAAGAAGTGGGCATTTTTTAGAAAAATGCGATGGGAAAAACCTATGTTTGTTACTAAAATTTTAAACTTTAAAAGCGTTTTTCTCCACTGCTGATAACTGCAGTTATCAGGTTTATGCATGGACCCCTTCAATTGTTCTCAGAATTTAACCTAAAAGATAAGGACTTGAACCTAAAAAGGGTAACGTCATTAAATCTGTTCTACTATTTTCTGATAAACAACCAGAATGTAAAACAATTAGAAAGTTGTATGTTTTCTTAAAGTGTCACGAAATTCAAATATGCCTTAGCAAATCACAAGAAACTTTTTTCAATGAAAAGCACTTTGTGGACTGGTACAAATAATTAAAAGTATAATGATAGTCATTCTAGTTTATTAATCCAAAAATAAAGTTCTTGGGACATTATGTAATGGCAGTTTCTTACTCGCAAAGAAAAAAAAACAAGCACATTTACTGTACATTTTCACTAAACAAGTCATAAGTAACAAAGGAATGCATAGGGACGGGTTCACTCAGAGCAAATAAATCAACCATATCATAGCCGCTCACGAGGGTGAAAAATGGGGCTACTATTTAAAAGGCAAAGTTGGTCTGCAACTAGTTGGAGTCCGGCAAAATGTAACTGTTCTCCCAGAACTGACATGATAAAATCGCTGTAGGTAGGCCACTTTAAAAGCCACATTTCCAAACTGAACTCAACCGGCACCTAACATCTGTTGTGTATTGGATATTTACGTCTTCGGGTAGTTTCATTCGTCAAAGCTTAACTTCTTTTTTCTTTTTAAAAGGACATACTGCAGCAAAGGCAGTGCCCAGTAATTAAAACATGATTGGAAAGTAACTACATTGAACTGCGAAAAGAACTAGTAATTCCTGCGACTCGCCACGAGTTAAAAAATTTGCATACATATAAAATACCTTGCATACACATAAAATACTTGCGAAAGCACTGAATCCGCAACGTACCAGGCGGCCAGCGTCTCTCAAATTTGCATTTTCAAAAATATCTTGATGAATCTGTTAAGTTACTTCAAGTGGATTTATTCACCCCTACCCTCTGGAAAAAGTATCCATTTCGCAAACCAACCACTACGTAGTTTCCTGTGCAGTGAGGTTCATAAACAAATCACCCACACCCGCTTTTAGGCAATGAAATGAACACCTCACCTTTGTCCTTACTGATGTCGTGGCGTGATTTCTCACGCCTGCTCTTAGGCATGAACTCCTCACCACTCGATTCTTTTGAGCTTTCCTCTGAATCACTGCCCAAGTCACTCTCTTTACATATTAAAAATGAAAACAGGACCATTGTTACCTATAATATGTGGTTTCCCTTTTGAAAATGAACCGGTGTTTTTTTTTTTCATAATTAAAATATTATGTAGTATGATTATACTAAAATCTACACTTCAAATATAAACTTTCCAAAAACCTTTTCTCCTGCAGACCACTCAGCGTTGGTAACACAATCGAACGCAATTTGCATTCATCTTTTCAAGCAAAAAATATGTACATGATCAATTACACACAATTCAAGTTCACTTTAAAAAGGATGGCTACCTGGAGTGGAGCAGGGTGTTAGAATAGTGATTATATACCTTGATCAGAGTTGCGTTTTTCCTCTTCGCTACTTTCTTCTTCATCCAGTAGCGCCTTATGCAATTCCCGCTGCGCCTCGATGTCGCTACGGGTCCGTTTAGCTACCCTCAAGGCTGTTTCGTCAATTTCCGTCGAAACCAAAGATTCTCCGTCAATTTTCTCTTTTGTAGAGTCCAAATCTATTACGTCAATAGCGTCATCATGTTCTTCCTTCGCGTCTACGTCATTGTTTTTGGGGTCACCACTTTCGCTCACGTCATCGTCAAGGTCATCGATATCAAGGTCCCCACTCTCCACTCCAGGTGAACCAATGTCTACGATACATACAGCAAATAACAATTACTTTACCGTGGAATTAAGTCCATTAACGTTTTCTCAGTTAAAGAATGCCGAGGAGTAATGTGCCACCTGTACCAAAATTACTTGTCTAACACCTTTTCACATTCAAAATTGGTCCATACTTTCGCTAGCAACAAAGCCAAGATATGGAAGGGTAGTAAAAACCCAGCACTCGAAAGGACTTACAAGTGCTTACTTAAAAGGGGTCCAACAGGGCAAACATATTTTCGTAAAGGTCTACCAAACCTATTCAAAGAAAACAGTAAGGTGTACACCCCCTCCCCCATCACAAATAAGTTTGGCACATAATGGTGCTCGATTTCTTTTCTTTTCTTTCTTTTTTTTTTTTTTTTTTGACCGGCAATATTCTGTACACCGAAATATTTATTTTCAATCCTCAAGAAGTTTTATAAGAGTGCCCCCCCCCCCGGCTTTTACGACGCGTATTCATAGAAAGTTCACAAGGAGCTTATTCATTTATGCAAAAAAAGCAACATTTCAGTTCATTACTCCAATTTTTTTATTAGTTTTTTCCTGGCGGGAACTTAACATGAATACGAATCTACTGCCGCAGAACTTTTATTAAGAATTAATTACATCTTTTTAAATCGAACACAACCATATCTTTAACATGTAACTGCAATATTTACAAAAAATCCAAATCGAGTACAAAACCAATATTATTCAACTTGTATTTGACGTTAAAATATTTAAAGGCTCTAACACAGTTATGTTTGAAGACTGATAAACGTCATCCTATAGCTATAGACAAGAAGGTAAAAAGATATGTTCACAAATCAAATGAAATGCTCTTAAAATTTCTGTTAACACAATTGCTTGGGTTTGAATACCCAAGAAAAGCCCATCTGGCACAAAGAATAGAGAAAAGAACCTCAGGATACACAAGGCGTTAACTGTTTCATACAACGTAAATTTCTGACAGGCCAGCACAAAAATGTGAGGTTGAGCAGACGGTTCTCGTTTCATTCAAAACACTCCTGAACACAAATAGCAAAGCTTTAAGTCTCCTTCATAATTCATCTAGCAACGAAAAAGTATGAAGTAAATAAAATCGAAGATTGAGGTTTTTCCTTCCTGTACGTAAAACCTACGCGTAGATATTATAAACTTCTTTCGCTAATATTCAAGAACCATAAAAAACTGCAGGAACTAGACCTCGATCAACGACAGAGATTTGCGTGAACCCGTTTTCAAATTTTCTTCGCCATACTGCCTCACCAGTGACATAAATCCGGGACAGCGACTACATCTGAGAGAAGCGGTCGTCTATGAAAATGCATACAAGGAGAGCGGAGGCAGTTTCGTAGCTGTGCGCACACTAATGTTATTGGAAATCGGTGACGTCATTGTTCGTAAAACGGAGATAAGGGTAGAAGAACGACAAATCTATGCTTAATTACTTTATAGATAGACACCTCCCCAAAAGCGCACTTTGAACTTATGTGGCAACCTGAGGCAAAATGAAAAGTATCTTTAAAATCGTGAAATTGCCGAAGTTATAAAGGATTTCGAAGCTGGATTTTGTATAATCGTGAAATACTATGTCCAATGACACTCTGCTGGCTTAAAATGATGTAGCATTCCGAATAACCTCCTCATCAGTAGTCAACGTTTCAATTACACCCCTGGTTGTCACGTCTGCGTATTACTTTAAAAATTACTCCCCCCCCCCCTCCCAACGAGCCCACCACCCTAAAAAAGACGTTTACTTCTTCTTCTTACCATCAGCAAAGCCGATGTTGAAGAGAGGCTCAAATTTGAGTGAACCGAATAAGTCCTCGTGCGAGGCCTCTGCGGTTTCCTCCTCATTATCGCTCGCCGTCAGTTCTACTTCCGTCCTTAGCGATGACTTCTTGTTAGCCGCGTCTTCTTTCTTCTCTTCGCCATCGCTCGCCTTGGCGGCCCTTTTGTCTTTGGCTCCATCCAGCTGGTCGATACCACCAACGTTTTCCTCGCCGCTACTTTTCTTTTCCGAGTCACTCATGACGTCACTTCCTGTTTTCGGGTCCGATTGGCTGACCTCGTCATCCTTGCTTTTAGGCCCAGAATCGCTCACAGGCGACGAGCTCTCAGCTTTTTCGACAGACTTGTCCCTATTTTTGCCAGATCCACTTTCATCTCCCGGAAGACACGATACAGATTCTGAGTCACTGGATTTGTCCTCCCCAGGCAAATCGCTTCTGCCTTTGTTGTCTCCAGAGGCATCTGAAGAGGTCCCCTCGCTAGGTATTGTCTGATCTTCGATGATGTCATCAGTTGATTTCTCGGCAATGTCCATGGGAACCTCGCTATCACTCTCCTCATCTTCAACACTTTGAATAGAGCTAGGTGATGTTCCCTTTACTTCAGCCTTTTTTGCACCAGGCTTACTTTTTTCTGGCCTTTTTGGGTCCTTTCCAGAGGGCTTCTTTTCACTGTCTTCATCTGTTTCTTTGATCCCTTTCTGACCCATATCTTCAGAGTCCTCTTTCTTTTCCAAGTCCTCACTCTTTTCAGATTCCCCTTTCTTTTCAGAACCTTTACTCTCATCAACATCATCGTTCTTTTCCGAGTCTTCTTGCTTTTCGGAATAAGTCTTGACTTCCTCATCTTTCTTCTTTTCTTCTCCGCTCTCTTCATCTCTGTCCCTTGAACCCTCATCCATTTTTGCGGGTGACACTTCACTTTTTTCATCTTCCTTTTTGTCGCCATGACTAGGGCTCTCGGCAGACTTTCTCCGCTTCTTCTCCGGCGTTCCAGAGTCCTCTTCCTTGCCCACTTTCTCCTTTTCTGAATCAGACTTATCGGATTTGGAGGCCCCGGAATCTTTGCGTTTCCTCTTGCTTCCTGCCTCTTTGTCCCCACTTCCTGCCTCTTTCCCAGCTCCACCAAGGCGCACTTTCATCTGGAAACCTTTCTTAGCTGGCAACAAAATAAATAAACAATTGTAAGTTTCCAAAATTTCGATTTAAAAATGTAACTGGCTATGATCTTGTGTAACACTCTACCCTTTTCATATATTTCCTCTGCGACAAAATACAAGCCCTTTTATCGAACACGCAGCATTTTAAGTAAATAAACACAGCACTTTTAGTGACTTTTTTCGCAAAACAAGTATTGGACACATCTTTGAAGTCTTAATCAACGAGCCTTCAATGCTGACCCTTGTGAGAGCAGAGCCCAGAAAGATCTACACTTACGTGATTTGGTCGCGGCGTCTTTCTTGGATGAGGCTGATTCATCATCAGAGCTATCGCTCAGCTCGATCACTTCCCCAGCCTTCACATTCGGCTTAGGTACTGGTTTCGGCGCACGCGACATCGCCACCGGGTAAGGGCCTTTTCCTGGGGTAGACGCAGCTTTCACTGGCGCCCGCAAGAGGGCTGGTTTGTTGTGTGTGGCAACAGCAAAGGTTTCAATGTCTGAAATTTGCTTTTTGAACGCCCCCATGGCCCTTTTCAGTTTGACGGCCACGACCTTGTGCTTGTCAAGAGCTATGTTCGGAGCGAAGTTCCCGGCTTTCTTCAGTTCGTCCTTAAGTGACATCATGACCATCTTCAGCGAGTCCGTTATGGAGCACGTGCGATCCAGCACCTTCGCAACGTTGAAGTGATCGATAGGCGCCTCCCACACGTATTTACTAACATCGGGTGCGGGGCGCCGGGCTTGTGGACTGGGTTGGGCAGCTCGGACTTGTGCCACTCCCTTGGGCCCCACCATCGGGCGCACTTGCTGCTTCTGCGCCTGCTGTGCCCGCTGGGCGTTCCTGATCACATTCTGCGACACGTTCTTCACCACACTACTGACGGTGCCTATAGCAGGGATGGCAGGTGCCCGCTTCACGGGTTGGTCGAGGACGATCACTTGCTGTCCGTCCTTCCCCGTCACTACCTGTACGGGGATGGATCCAGGCGGCAGCACTTGCACGGGCTGCGGTCCTTTGTTGTTGATTATAATGGGGGACTGTTTCACGGGCTTTCTGAACGGGGTACTTGTGCTCTTCTTGGCAACTTGATTCCCCGGTTTCTTGGCAGGTTCCGCCGGCTTTGGTTTGTTAGGGACCTAAAATAATGTCCAATTATTATCACAACAGAACGTCGAATTATTATAGCTGTGTTTTGTTTCCGTCCAATGCTTCAGGACCAGAGTCCCAACCCCACATGTCATTTTCATATGTTGTCATGAATCCGAAAATAACACGGCGCTGCACACCGCCCATGTTTTTTATCTATGTGTAAAACAACCCCACCTATACTTTCCGAGATAAAGCCACGACGTTCCATTACGCGAACAAAACTGTAGAAAGACCTAAGTTTTACTAAATTTTAAAATATTGCCATTCTGAGAATTTTTCACGATTCCGAAAAAAAAATATGACGTTCCACTCTTAACAGATGTTCTATTCGATGTGGAATTTTTAACAATCCGACTAGTAGTTATGAAGGCCTAGCCTGTAAAGGACGTCGAAAATACGTTTCCAAAAGTTCCAATAATCGAAAGATAACTGTCCTTTTGAAAAATTTTCACGGATCCGAACAAAGATACGACATTTAAAACCTTTAATATGTTCGTGTTTGAAAGTTCAAAACAATCCGACCTATAGCTTCGGATACAAGGTCCGGATATATGCGTTGCAAATACTTGAGGAAGCAATGAATCCAAAATTTTCAGGCGGCCAGTGTCTCTCAAATTTACATTCTCAAAAATATCTCCATGGATCTGTTAATCGAACCGCATGAGGACAGACGTACGAACTCATAGATATATATCCTTTGGTTACACGGAGGATAATAACAAAGTGCATCAGAAGCAGAGGTCTTTACACACGCACCGGAACTGGCTTGGACACTTTTGGTTTCTCCTTCTGCTCCTTCGCCGCATTTTGTTCCTGCTCAATCTTCTTCAAGAGGAATGTGCACTCTTCAATCAGGTTAGCCAGGGGCTTGGGATCGCACACGTAGCAACGCCACTTCGCATCGTCGTCTAAGCATGTACAGAAACATTCACAAAACTGAGAAAACATTCGTGTGAACAAAATTGAGGTCTCGGAGATATATGCCAAAGTTGTGTGTGCAGAAACATGCAGTTTATAAGAAACTTAAAACATAAAATTTAGCAGCGGCTACGTGAAAAACACATTTCTTTTAACATTAAATCTAACATATATTGAATCTCAACGAAAACAGAAGCTGTTAGGCAGTCTTCAATTATTAGAAATCCTCCCTCCCAACTATATATTCTTCCAAATCCTTTCTTCCAAATTCGTTTAAGTAGCTCAGAACCTGGACCAAACGACCGAACTTGTTTGATGAAATACAAACTACGCACCAGCTTCGAGGATTTCAGACAGCTCGTTCCGGCCCAAGTTCTTCTTGATGCACTTCTTACAGAAGGCGTTGTGGCAATAGTCGCAGCAGATGAGATTACCGCCGTCGCCGCACCAGCGACACTCGTCATCCATGCCGTCCTCGTCCTGTGTGATTTCGTCACTCGTGTACCAGTTATAGCATTTCTGAAACAAGTCAGTGAGGTGACGCATTAAATATAATAGTTGACAATGCCGAATAAAATCTGGAAACTGCTGAAAAGTCGTAAAGATCAGTTATATATCGAAAACCAAATTTAACATTGCAACTTATCTAAGTATGTGCGAGACTTTTAAAATATAAAGACTCCAGTATTAGCTGCTTCCAAGGCTGGTGTGATTTACATCAAGTGATTCATGCCAGTATTTAAATCAAGGTAAAAAGGCAGACAAACGATTTTTTTACATATTCAAGGTAAGCGAATTAACAATCAATTTTTTTTATATTTCACCCCCCCCCCCTCCCCCCCTAAAAAAAAAATAAAATAAATAAAAAATTTTCCTTTCCAATATCCAATCCAGTCATCAACTAACCAATGCGTACTCAACAGAAACGCTTAAACAACACTACAAACATGCCTCCGCCCTCTCAGTACGTGATGAAACCAGTGCTGCTTCCCCGTACTTGTCACTGCACATATCTTTTGACGCTTATTTAAACAGAGATGTGTTCGTTTATAGCTATCGCATAAGTAAACAGTGGCCATGTCTAAGACTGAGATCTCACTGGCTGCTCCTATGTCGTCAAGTTGCTCAAACGCTATATTTTGCAAAATATGTGCCAGATGACAGAATAAAACATTTCACTACCTTTTAAAGTTAAGGCTGCATTCGCAGTCAAAAAAGTTTCGCCAACTGTTTAATACGGTAATAACTTAAAGCCAGCAGTTGTCTTTTCTGTCAATGTCTATGCAAACACTTCTTCTCTGTCTCTCTCTTTTTAATTTGAGGAGATCCTGTTTTGTATACTGACCGGTGGGGCGAGGAAAAGGAGTCAAAAGAACGTCACTCACTTCAGTCTTTTTTTTTTTAAATTAAATAAAAAAATCAAAAACCCCGGTACTTTTATGGTTAAAATCACTATTTATCACCAGCCCTGGCTGCTTTCTCTCATGTTTTTCTCACTTGTTGCGAAAAAATGGCAAATGTTACAGTCTCACCTAAAACAACAGATTATATATTTACTAACACACCTTACAAATGAGGACCTTGAGCACAGGGTGGCGACGGGCACTGCCCGTCATCTGCGGGTTGATCTGCCTATTACAAGCCGTGCAATAGATGTCACTCATCGACACTGAAAGAAATATAACACCAGACGCGGTCAGTTCTGCCCGGTCCCACCAAAATCAAAACACCAACACCGAGCCACTGTTTATGAAACAAACACGGTTTTTGCTTTTTCTGTATAGCTGTTATTTGGAACTGACCGATAAATATGTGAATATTCTACATAATCATGCAAGTTACCTGTACGCTTTTTAAAGCACCACATCAGCACTGTTTAATCTCATTCACTTAGGGGTGATTTTAATACACATTGCCAATCAATTTGCTTATGATGGATTTCTTTTTACAAACTTAAGGAATCCTGAAAGAATTCTACAAAATAGACTTTAACAGATGTTTACCGGTTTTCCTCGTAGACTTTGTGGCTTTCCACTCGGGACCCTTATATTCTTTTTGTTCTGGCTCTTCAACAGGCTCAGGATTAACAATAACTGTGCCTATTTGAGGCAACAAAAACATTTCTTATTTCAATCCAACAAGAACAGCTCGCCTACTACATGTACGGGCTTACCAAATTTGATAGATATATATTTGAGTATGCTGTCCATAACCCTCCCCAACTGTAAAAACTAGAGCGGTCAGTGCACACAAAACATAAGAGTACACACTTTCAATCAACACCTATTTAGTCTCTTGTTTTTGCAACACAAAAACAAACGTCTCCCCGACTGAACCCATAATTCACCAATAACCATTTTCTATTTTTTTGACTGAAGTGAAAGATCAAATTTCTACACACAAAATCATAATTCATTATCAAAATTTAATAATAAACAAACTACCCTAACATGTCAAAAAAAAAAAAAAAAAAAAAATCATTGGCCAGCCGTTGCCTTTTTGTTTTTGTAAAAAAAAAGCAAATGTTTTCCCGACAGTCCTTGCACGAAGTTTTATTTAAACAAATTTGTGCTACTTTCAGAATAATAAGACTGTTTACCTTATATAAATATATCTTATGTACCCAGATGTCGAGTTGCGCGTCACCCTTATCCAATTTTTGAAGGGGGGGGGGGGGGAGGGCGGCTTAACTAAATTTGTGGGTAACTCACTCTTTTTTTATACAAGTCCAGGTATACGTGTTTACGGTACGCCTTTTCAAGTGGGTCTGGAAGGTGGTCACTAAAACAGGTTTTACTGTGTCTTTTTGTTCACAACAGACTGACAAACACGTGAACACAAAGAACGTACAAAACAGTATATGTCTCCCTTCGGTCGAGGACACATAATACAGTATTGTATGAAACGAATGGGGAAGGACAGTTTTCTCACATGAAAACAGTTTCATATTTGACTTCTCGTCCTTGGCCCTTTGACCTCAACTGTCACAAATTTTAGTTTTCGAACAAACAACAGCTCTCCATCCCTACTTTTTGCCATGGGAACTACATGCC
Source organism: Protula sp. h YS-2021 (assembly GCA_949752745.1). Lineage (NCBI taxonomy): Eukaryota > Metazoa > Annelida > Polychaeta > Sabellida > Serpulidae > Protula > Protula sp. h YS-2021. The sequence continues at coordinate 64,349,522 of OX457025.1, forward strand.
CAACAGCGTACATGCTCACAAATTAGAAGTTCTAGTTACAGCCTTTGCTTTGAATATACGTCATAACACTGGAAACCATACATTGTTTTCGATTGACATTCGTTTTGGCAACCGACCTTCAGGGATCACGAACTCTTCGTCTTTTTCTTCATCGTGTTTCCCCCCTGTATCATCTCTCCCGTTAGTCTTCGGGGGACTTTCGCTTTTATCATCATCTTGGTGATTAAATGACAACTTTTAAAAGCGATTCGAGCTAAAAGAAAAGCTAAGGAATACAAATTACAAACAGACATAAACCCACTCCCGTTTGAAAGCTGTTTGCTGCTAAATACAATGCGGAATACAATAAAAGCTTTGTTGCTGAAAAATTATGCAAATAAATTTCCATATGAAAACGAAAACCACGCAATGTCCACCCATGTACTGATTGATTGATGTATAAAATTTTGCACAAAAAGTACACTTTATATAACACCTGACACTTCTACAAATCTGTCAAAAAGACAACAGTATCACATGAAAATTGGTTAATACGTGTATAATCTTAGGTTCATGTTGTTTCAAATAACATTTTAAGACAATGTATTTTAATAGTTTGGCCGACACGGTACCACATTTACACACGGGGCAGATTCAAATGTGCATGCAGTGCTGTGTTACCTTCGGGAGCAGAAGCGTTCATCAAGAACTGCTCCACCTCGTCAAAACTCTCGTCGATTGAGGCAGCAGCAATTTCATTCTCTCCATCTTGCTCGACTTTACGAGTCACAACTGGTTTTCTTGAAACAAAGTGGATGCGGTAACACACATGTATTAGCTGAAGCGGAAAGTTTACAAGAACTGCATAACCTATTTTAAGGTGTGACGGTTCTTTCAGTCGGAGGTGCAAGACCCCAAACACGCACTCGTGGGTGAAAATCAATTCATTAATTTTCCCTGATATTTTAGCCAAAATATTTTTCTACACAAATGATTTTATCGAACGCTGCTTTGGTTTTGTTAACTTGCATATCAGTTGCGTATGCTTCCACGCTTGAAGGGAACAACGGTGAAAACAGCTTGATGACTTTGCAATTTTTATCTTCACGAATAGCTGCTATTGAAAGATAACAAACCCTACCTTCTAGATTTCTTCTTTGACGAGGGATCTGGTGTTCCCTCCCTCGAATTATCGCTCATACTGGTGCTTTGACTAATGAAGATTGTATTTTAAAGAAGAAACCTGAAATAAAACGAATGTGCAGAACGGGTCTACGGCAATTCCAGGGCAATTACCCCCGTAGGACTAGTCCCTGTGGGCTATTGCCCCAGGACGAATCCACCTCCCCCCCCCCTCCGGCAGCGCTTGTTACAACTTCTCACTTTTGGCTGAAATAATTGATAAAAAATTGCGTTTATGGTTTTTTTTATTGAAACCTCCAACACTTACATCGCAATTTACAATGTGTCCTTTTAACACTGAGAAAGAAGTTCCTAGGACACTGTCACCACTGTGAGCATTTGGAAAATTCGCCAACAAACACTTTACAAAACAAAGCCATTTGGTAATTTTTTGACGGATAGCCCAAAAGAGTAATTTTTTCATAGTACTGCCCATGCGTGTTCGTACAAAAGTTAAACCAATCCGATCAAAACTGAGTTATGTATATAGACGTACATACAACCTCCCCCCCCCCCCCCCCCACCCCACCGAGTCATTTTTTGTAGACCAGCCCTACTAAGATGGTGGACTAAAAGACTACAGCAGAACAGCTGGCACGAATCATCCTGGGGCTATAGTCTTCTGCAGTGGCCCTACAGAGGCAGTTTTCTCTGGGAACTGAAGGTGGGGTAAAGTACTGTGGGAGGGGGAGGGGGGTTCAGTTGTCCGGCGAACTGCTTTGTTCTTATGCGTAATGGTTTGAAGAGGGCTAAAATTAGTTGCACTTCTAAGCTAACCCATTTTAAGTCGGGCTGTCAAGTTTTACTACTTTTATGTTTGACGGAATTAAGCAAAATAAACGTTTTTCTTTTCAGAGTGTATCTTTTTTTTTTTTTTTTTTTTTAAAAGAAGATTTCATAAGGTTTGTAACAGCAAAAGTAAAGGTTTTTTAAAGATATGATGATAACGTGTTCAAAACGCATTACAGTCAGGAACAGATCAGTATTTCCATTTCACAAGATTAAATGGCAGGAAGTTTTAATAGAAAAAAATCGACATATTACACTTTTATTTACATTTACTCTGCAATCAGGGTTGAGATTTCACGGTCGCCCGTGGCGACCAACTTTTGGCTCGGACGACCAACTTTTTCGAGCTGGTCGCCCGAGTGGTGACTAACTTTTTTCTGAGTATATACAGGTAAATTTTGCAAAAATTGCGCCGGGCGCCTAACCTTTGTGCCGGGCGACTAACTTTTTAAAGTTGGTCGCCCAGAAAATTTTACGAAGTCTCAACCCTGGCAATATAGAATAACTGTAACAAGATCTGAATTAAGGAATAAGATTTTTTCTCTGTTTGCTTTAACATACAGAAAAACTTGACTTCCAACAAGAATGAAGGATTTTAAACGATTTTAGACAAAAATAAAAGTGGTAAAAAATAAAGGTTTTTTAAAGCTTTAAAACGTTTTCGGTTACATGCCTATGGTATTATATTTGGTCATAATTCAGTTAAAACAACAGGCATTCCTGAATTATTCTTTACCGTAAAAGATCACAACTTACACCAGAGAGACTTTACGTCAAATTTTACTACAAAATGTAAAACCACACGCGTAAAGAAACAACTTTCAGCACATGAGAATGATGTTCTGTTGATGTTGAAAAGGGTGTAGAATACAGGGATAGAATTTTTTTGCTATATTTCATATTAAACGTTATAAAAGGGAAAAGTGCAATAAGGGCAATTCTTTGTCATTTCGTATTAGAAAAAGCTGTGATGAGACATCATTTCGCTGTCTTTTTTAGTTTTTGATATAACATGTGTAATGTATAGCTTAAAAGGACAAAGTAATAACAAGTAACATCAATGGCAGGGATGACAATTAGCGAGAAACCTTTGGCCTTCAACAAGCGTCATCAGCTATAAAGCGTAAAGTTGTCAGGCATTCCGTGTAATACCTGTAGCCGTCAGTCGTTTCACCAATTATACATATTTTATACATATTTTAAATACGCGCCGCAATGACCGAAATTCGACGTCCCAAATTACAAGAAGCCCAACAAGAACTCAGTCAACATACGTAATGTTTATAAATAATACCTTTTTCAAATTAAACTGTACTGATTTTAGCTGCGGTTATGCACTATTTCGTTTTTTTAATGTGTGATAAGCAGATCAAAGATGGCATTGCTTTAACTTCTGTTTGATAGCAAAATAGGATTGTTACAAACTCCAGTCTAGCCATATTGGAAAGGTTTAAAGGGGTGAGGGTAAAAATTTTGATAAACTGTTTGACTGAAGAACTGAAGTGATTGAAATCAGTAACCACTGAGTTATCCGAGGGCAGATTTTTACCACGTGCAACTTATTCGGAGATTTTAAAATTGCAAATGCGAATTTTACTATTAAACCATCGTTGGCCAGATTCTTTCCAGATGGGAAAACATGGTTTTTTCCTGTACGGAAGAAGTACTTTCTTCCCTTCCACTTAGGGAAGAAATGGAAGGAAACTCAAAAGGGTCCCAAACAATAGTGTTGAAAGTTTTACCCTTTAAGAGTAACAGATTTGTTCTCGCGTACTCATATTTAAGACCACAAAGTGTCCCAATACACCAACCCAAGTTTTAGATGTCGCAACATCAGTTTTGTGCACTGTCTGTATAGATACACTCAACACAATTTCAGTTTTGATTTCCGAAAAATTTCAGATGTCACAACCGTATTAGTATTGTGTGTTTACAGACGGCGTGCACAAACTTCCAGGGTTAGCAAGTTTTTCGGTTAGTTGAAAATAACAATAGTTTTAGGCTTATCAAAAACAGAAGAAATTTCTCCAAACACTTAGAAAAGAAATGGAATAAACTCCAAAAAGTCCAAAGCAAAACAATTTTGGAGATTTTAAAACGTTGAAAACAGTTCATGGTAATAATGTCCGTAATTTGGCCGAAGCGAAGACAATCCCTTTGATAGCTGCTTTTCATTGAGAACATACACTTTTGGAAACCTTTTATTCTTTCAAGACAAACCGCTTGAGAGGCTGGGATGAAATGAATATCCTTCCAAAATGTTACTTTGTCCATACCAGCCTCACGGATTATTGGTGATTGTTTGAATGTAAGGCTTACATTCTTTGGTTTCAATTACATCTAACTAAATGTTGCTCCCTGCAAAAATCCATCATCTCCATCGGTTCCCTCGCTGTTGGAACCAAAATTCTTGCGCATTTAGTTCGAAACACCCAAAGTGTGATTTGGATTAGTCTAACAGTGGGCGATAATATCAGATCTACGGCTTTGGCTACGTCATTAACATAAATTATTAATGACGTCATTCATTGGCCTGTAACAAAATGCTTAAAAAGAACCATGTCCTTCAAACAGCTCTTTGAATAATGACCGAGAGATATGTCGGTGGCAGTGTGTGTAGTGAATGGAGTTTCACTAGCAGCATCCCGCCAGAAAATAGTGGACATGCACAATAAGAACACTTCCCCATTCATCCACATCACCAGAAGTAACGCCCGTTATTAAAGATATAACCAACCTTATTTTTCCGCTAAACATGGCACACAATGCACATTAAAATGCGGTCTATACAAAAAAAAATGCTTCTCAAAAAAGAAAACCCGACATTTTTATCAACATGCTGCTAGTCGTCGAAACGATTTTGAAATTCGTTCACGATGTTTCGTTTTGATTATGGGGATCTGAAGGACTCCAAAAAATTATGTTTAGGTTATTTGGCTAGAAAATGCTCAAAACAAATACAAAAACACTGGTTTTCCTTTAAATTACATAAAATTTGGGAAATAAATATGTTGTTTCTCTTTATGCATGTTTCGCAGTATAATTTTTATTCTTTGGTTGGAGAAAAACGTTAAATAATGTGCAATATATTTTGTAAAATATTTTCTTGCATCGTACCAAGTACATTTAAATCTGTATCTATGTCTAAAGCATATATAATGTTTAAACATCAGTTCTTTCACGAACGTTTACCTTAACTAAAAATGAACGGGCGTTCAGCATCATTAAATAATTTTCTTACCGAACAGTCAAACTTGAAGATCTTTTTTTCTGTCTTACCGATATTTTTTTTTAATTTCTAAATATTATACACCTTCGATTTCTTTTTTTTTTGTGCATGAAATTTATATGAAAGATATGTTTTTTGGGATTGCTAGATAGATGCTAAAATATTAAGTGATTGATCTGTTCCTTTTGCTAGCCAGCTAGAGTTCCACGAAGGAACAGATATTTTAATGAACAGATCCTTAGGTATTCATCCGATCTTTCACGAACAATTAACATTATGAATAAAAACATAGATGAGAAACTATTATTCTTCATTGCAAAGCTATATATGTGCATGTGTGATTCTTAAAAAATAATAAAGGCTTTAAAATATTTGCAATAATTTGGTCGGACAATAACAAATTTGCATGGACCAGACCAATATGTTTCATTACAGTCTTATTTTGAAAAAGTGTCTCTTTCTTCTGCTAACTACATAACCTAGGAATGTTCAGAGTATCAGTTTTTGTTAGTTAAATGACAGAACTGTCATATGATTGATCTGTTTAACTCCATAGTTAGCAGAATGTTTTTATGTAGAAATGGATATCTGAAAATCTGATCGTTACGTTTCCATTTTTACGCCAGCTGATGTAATTTGATAAAGGAATAGATATTTCACAGAATAGATCGTTGAATCTTATTACGGTAGAGTGATTTTGACTGATTAGCTCGAGCACAGAGTTAAAAATTTTAAAAAGGAGACACTTTAACGATATGTGGCGGTTAAATGATAATACTGACTCAACAGTTTAGCATTGCTGCCTGTCTACCACCTAAAATTGCAAGAATGCAAGCAAGCATGATGAGACAAAACAGAGTTCATAAAAATAGAACTCAATACAGCATAGTTTTAATTGGATATGATAGAGGAAACCAGTAACTCTTTAAAGATTTACACACAAGAAAGATATTATATTCAATCGCCCGGCATGTGGTGTCATATCCGCTAGTTTAGCAACCTACCATAGTGAAAATGTTGAAATGGTTTGACAAAATTCAGTGCATTCTAAATTATATGCTTACCACTGGTGGAGACCAATAAACTACTATCCTTAACAAATAAACTACTTGAGAGCAACCTACCGTGGTGAAAATGTTGATAGCAACTAAGGGCATTAAGAAACTAGCCACTCTGGCTCTACATCCAGAACAGATGCACCACATTCTCAAACGCACTTAAGCTCACAACAGTCATGCTCTTCTTATGTGCTCTGCTTATCGCATGAAGTTAAAATTTGTGCCACTGTATAAATACATTAACACTTAAACATCCAGATTGTAAGTTAGTGATTACACGTGACACTAAATTGTCTGATATAAACGGGAACTCTCGAACCATTACATCAAACCAGTTTACCCAATTATCCCTTAAGCGATGTGTTTGCAAAACAGTCTCCCAAAGATGTAATCAACAAACTCACTATGGACAGCTTCATACTTGCCATGACAAACTGCAACCTCAGTGAACTAGCGTTCTTCATGCTTTTAGTGGATTTTAACCTGTACTTCTGCACAATTTCTATAAAGTGAAAATATTGAACACCGAGGAATGCACATTACAGTTACACAGGTAGGAACAAGTGAGCAAAATAATTTGTGGATGCTTCCCATAACTTTCTAGCTGATCTGTTGCAAATTTGCAAATGTTGCTACGACTAATTTAAACTGGGTCATCGGAAGAACTATCGGTGTTACCACACTATTTCGTTACTATGAAAATAATTATAATTTTTTAATTATTATTATAATTTAAAATAGGGGTAAATATCTTTATCACAAATTAAGATGTGTTGATTTGTATTAGTTCGCCTTGATTTTCGAATATGCATTGAAGCAAAACAGCGCACATATCTGTTTTTTGTTGTGGGAAAATGTACAATTCTGCTATTGTTATTTTTTTTATAATGACACTATTTTAACCCTGAACTTAGTTTCGGTATATTTCTCGCAAGAAAGAGAATTTGTTCATAAGGTATGCAGTTCTTCTTATAAAAACCACTAATAATGGCGTTGAGTTTCCCATATGCAAAATAAAATATGTATGTAGGTTTGTTTTAATATTAAATGAAAAATATGGTAATATTATTACAGTCTCCTGTATTTCTGTGTATGTTTAAGCTAGAAGTGGATGTTTAAGCAACATAATTGTTAAATTATTGTAATGTAAGGGTCAGGACGAAAGCTTTTTCCTCTGGTTTTGAGGAATTCCATTACTTCAGATCCCTAGCAAAAATGGAAATTGAATTCGATTTATTTGTTGGTGCAAGCGACTTATTAAAACTTACTCACGGTCGTTTATGAAAAGAAATAGATAATATAAAAAACTTAATGTGGAACTGAACATTTTGAAAAATTGTACAGTAATACTTTCAAATCCAGATATCACATCCGAATTAATTTCAAAATGCTGCACAAATCCATCATAATCATCATGTAACTAATTTGTGAAAATATATCCTATTATAGTTTTAATAACGTTTCAGATGGTACATATGTTTTGTGATATCGGTTGGGTAAGTAGTTTCCGATTCCACGTTCGGAAGAGCCAGATGAATTGCTGTCATGGCATGTCAGTTTGATAATGTCATGTTTGTGGCATTATCAAGTCAGTGCTGGATAGAGTCTGATATTGCTGGTTATTTTACATTGATTAACACTTCACATGTGTAAATGGAGCATTTTGCACAGAAGCATCAATAGTATGTTACACCGGTAAACAGAGCAGAAAGTAAAGTTTGGTTTGTTATAAAGAACAACTTAATAGATGAAGTTGTGAATAGAAAATGGGAACGGTTTATGACGAGAATAATCCTGTTGATTCAGGAGATGAGGTTCAGAAACTACAAGATCTGGTTAAAAAACTTGAAAAGCAGAATCAGATACTTAAAAGCAAACAGAATGACAACGAAACAGACACAAGGGTTAAAACCGGTTTGAAGGATAATGGGACAATTCCAAAGTATTCACGAATCGATAATACGAAATCGAATTCGAGATATAAAAACCAGTTGGATGATGTAGATATTTTAGACTTGGATGATAAACCAGAAGATGATGAAGATAGTTGGTATGATTATGAATTATAAGCCATTTAGTAGTTTTGCATTTTACCAATGGAGGTGTCAGTTCGATTGCAATTTTTTTGGTAAAATTACAAAGAAATGATAAGGAAAAACATAAAAATTCCAATTTTCTTTCAGCAATAACAATTTAAAAGTCACCATGTGATCTGTTAAAAACTATTTTACATATTTTTCAGCCCCTTTAATGGCCAACTTGTGAAGGTTTTGCCAGGTTGTTTTGCTATCATTTTTTATACCTTTATCCCAATCGAAGTCGGTCGAAACGCAAAACCTTTTCAGCAAAAGTCAAAGTACGATACTTTATTTACTTAAAAGGGTGATCAAAAAACTACGTTTGAGGGGCTATTTCAAAGAAGCGGCTTGTTGCTGATACATAGTCTGAGCTTCAACTCCTTAACGTCACCGTCACTCTTTCTGTGATTTTACAAGCTGAAACGACTTCTTAGCGCTTACTTAGCCTGTAATCCGTATATACGGTCTGTATAACAGACTAAGAAAAGCAATGAGTTACAAAATTCACAGATGCTCGTTTAAAGAACACCACAATGAACAGTGCATAATTCCAAGCAACCGTCGTACTTAGACATAATTTATTGCATGAAATGGTGACTGACTATAGTCCCTCACTGTGGGCTAACTTTTACCAAAGTTTCCCGTGTTATGCTCACGAATATGGAAATAACAAATTTCCCACAGTAATTGACATTTGTTATTCATTATTGGATAAAGTTTTTGATTTTTTTTTTAAGTTCATTTAGGGCATGTTGCTACTGACTTTCAGTATATGTTTATACAATTGGGGGATTGGTGTGTAGAATTCAAACTTCAGAACACACAAGTTGGTATGTGTTGATTGAACAATGGAACGGAATGTAGCTGTGACAAATACCTATACGGAATAAAAGTAAGTAATAGCTGATTTGAGGTTATGGAGGAGTAGCTGTAGGCTGTTGATCATTATTTACGACCCAACAAGGAAGGTACAAATTGACGTCATGTCCGCAGGGGGAACAGGAGAAATGCCCCTGAGATATCCCCCCCCCCCCCCGCCTCCCCAACAATTTCCCCGCTCCAACTGTTTTTAAACTTTTATTTAAAATGCTTCACCTCGGTTTTGATCGGATTGCTTCCAGATTTTGAATTGAAAAGTAACTCTTATGGGCAATCCGAAACAGTTTGGCCAAATGACAGCATTAAAAAAACTGGTATCCAATTTTTAAAAAAAATTCTTCCAGTGGTCAGAATGTTCTTGGGTATTCTTGTTTATCCTTTCTGTTCAGTGATTCAATGTTTGGGACAGGCATGTTTTTTTTTTTTTTTTTTTAAAAAGTTGTCAAAAGCCCCGGATAAATCGTGCGGGGGCAGTTTCTGGGGGGGGGGGGGGAGGGGGCACGTTCTAGACCCCCCGGATGGCACACCGGAGAGGAAAGTTGCTTAGGGAACCACATAAATAGTAACATGGCAGGGGAGTCAAGATAATGGGCCGGTAAAGGAAGTGGGCTCCTCCATTACTGGTTATCACAAGTCATGAAACACTTTGTTGGCGGGAGGAAGGGGCTGTGGGGCCAACACCCTATTACATTAAAACGTAAAGGAACAACCACTAGGGGAAGCAGGGTATGTGGATCCACTTGTTACTTTTTTTATGACTGCTCAAGGAAAGACCGGAGTGTGCAGTGGAAGTTTGTTATGTGTTATGACAAATTACTTTACACGCGCCATATTTGTGCACATAGTAGGCTGGGGGTACCATGTTATGGGGTAAGTTGATCCAGTGACTGGGGTAAGTTGAGCCATAACTTTGTTATCCTACAAAACCTGATGTTATTGGTAGCAGGGCTAAGTTGATCCATTTCGTCAATTTTTTTAGATCTGTGAGACAGTTGGTGACTAAGTGGGATGTATGCTGTGCCGTGACAAAATGGATCAACTAAACCGAGGCACCAAAGTAACAGAAATTGGTGAAAAACAGAGAAGCAAAGAAGTTGAAAAGAAATATTATGTCTTTTTGCCAGACTATAACCTTCCTACATGAAACTTGGTTCCATCGGCGATTACCATCAGTTTGGGGAAGAATGGTGCCGTAGCATTTTCCGACGTATTCACTTTGGGGATGAAAAACAATAATTGCTTCGTACTACTCAAGAACAACATGTCGCTCAAATTCTATGTCAACAAAAAGAAATAGTCAAAACAAAAAGATGGTCACATCAAGCTTCACCAGCTGGTGGGGGGGGGGGGGGGGGAGTTGATTTTTTTGGCCCCAACCCTTCGGATTGGTAGCTATAGGTTTGGGGTGTGCGTCCGTCTGTCCGTCTCTCCTTCATCGCTTTTTTGTACACGCCGTATCTCCGGTTCTATTCGTAGTAGAGCATTGATAGTTAGCTTAAGTGAGAGGTCTCGACCTGTTGATGTGTCTTTTGGTACTTTTGGTCAGATTTGGCCATCCGAAAGTGGTCAAATTGACCAAATGGGTGATAATTGGAGTTTTAGGGAAATAAGCTTGCGCACGCTATATCTTCGGTTCTATTTGTCGTAAAACATTGAGAATAGGCTCAAATGAAAGGTCTCGACATGTAAATGTGCCTTTTGGTACTTTTGGTCAGATTCGGTCATCCAGAAGTGGTCAAAAATTCACTTTATACCCCTTTGAATTAAGTATCGGATATATATAATGCTTTTATCACAACAAAGCAACTACCATCGTTTCAAAGGTAAAAGAACACACGGGGGCTGAAGTCTCAGCTGCCACTTCGGTCTTTCTGTATAGTTTGATGCCAACTGCCATAATGATGGATGTCTGTTATCTGTTGAAAACTTTCTTATTCAGTCATCTTTAGAAGTTAATGAAATTTGGAATTGTAAAAATGTTTCAGAAATTCGAGATTATTGAAATATTCGAGAGACGTCATTCCAACATCAGATGAAATCATAACTTGACATGAATTCCTTTTATTTAAAAAGTTAAAGGCAGTGAGCACAAAACAGAAAATATTTGTGAATCCGGGGTCAGTAAGATCTTACGAGAAGGTCATTGTAAAGAAACTGGAAGTCTCTTTGTTTGTATATAGTTTTATTGTATCAGTATCAACTTTGTCATCTTGCTGCTGAATTAAATTTGGACTTGCAATCAGCTTGTCCTTAGGAGTCTGATCACTTGAAGATCTGATCACTTGGCGTCAATATTTATTTAAACAATTAAAAATCGTACTGGAAAGTGATATCTTTGCAACGGGTAAGCTTGAACTAGCCGGAAATTAAACAAACTGGAAATAATGACCATGCACACTGGCCGTATAAGGTGTTTTGGGCAGGTTTGGCGTCATGATTTCAAAATTGATTAAAAGAGCATATACGAGACTGAAAATATAAACAGAAAGCATTTATATGTTGGCAAAAAATGGATGTGAAATTCTGTGAAATAAATATTTCAAAAACTTGAAATTTTTAAAATTTTTAGCTTGAACTATTTCAAGACATATATCACTTGAAATATTTCAAGCCATCCCTGCTTATTAACCATCATGAGATAGAGGTTTGTGACGCATTAACCTTATTCCAAATTTAATATCAGTGCAATTTTCGTGCTCAATGTTTACCTGTTTCGCAAAAAATGGTTGCTCCACAGCGTACCAGTAGGTTCTGTATACTCCATTCTAATAAACTTTGCTTCCATATTTATTTCTGTAGGTTGTTCACATCTCCTAAAACCTCAGCCGTAAAGAAAATTAGTCCATACAAATGGGTGCGACAGGATTTAGAAAAGGGAAGTCCAGAAGTGGAAAACACTCGCAAGTCACTAGTGTTCAGATTAGACGATGCAACAAAAAGTAAGTATAAATGTGACATGTCGCAAAATCTCGATGTTTTATTTTATTCAGTTCTTTGTCATTTTACTGTCATTAATAGCACGTGCGTGGAAGGGGGCGAGGAATCGGACGAAAAAACGAACCGTTAGCACACAAGCGCCAAATAGAGGGGACAAAAGTGCCTCGTACTGCCGGTCAAAAACGCCAAATTTAGAACAGTAGCATTATGTACTTAAATCATAAGAGTAGTTTCACTTATCTAAAAAGTACAGTCCACATCGCTACTACGCCCGTTACAAGTCCACTCGGGCTTTATACTTGTGTCCCGTGGCAGAGAGATAATGATGTCGAGGTATTTCTTTCTTCGCAAGCTTGTTGTGGAATTACATACCGGCTTCAGTTTTAGATTTTTCCTTTGAGGCTTTGTGTCGTCCAAGCTGCGAATCCTTATATGTGTAGAAGTTTGAATCTTCCAAATAGCGTCCAAAAACAAGAAAATAGAAGGCTTTAGATCTTCTGGAGCCAAACTGGGGCGTCTAAGACGTCAAAAAGGGATTGACTGTACTTGCCGTCCATCCTCAAGTGATGTAACATCTTGATCGTTGCATAGTATGGCTTGACTCAAATGTCTTAAAAATTTTGGCGTATTTGTCCGGAGGCAGTTTAAATTTTTGGCGCTTTTGACCTAGTCCCGGCGGGCGGGTTGTTGGAGAGTCAAGTGGGTAAAAACGTCAAGATTCTGAATTGTCTGTATTGTAATGTAGAAACATGAAGAAACTGACTCAGTTTTAAGTTTATGTTTTAGTTTGATCAGTAAATTGGTTGTAAGCCAATAATAGCTGTAACTGTTTAGTTGTTATTGGCGAATTCTAGGGTTGGGTATCGCGGCGAATTCTGTATCGCGATACGTATCGCGATATTAACCACGTATCGCGATATATATCGCGATATTTTAAATGTTTAAAAAGGGACAAATACAACTGTTGATGGCTTTATTTCTAGACATTGTAACACTTGTGTAGCGCATTGAAGTAAGGGCATTGTAACAGAATACGAAAAGTATGTTGGCAATAACTTCTTAATTATGATTTCGACTGTCATCAGTGATATCTAGGGCCACAATCAGGCAAGATCCCTCGTGTAGAACATATTGGTTTTGATAGATTCACTGTAATTAAAAATTCGTCATTTGCAAAGTACTATCCTCTACCTATTTTATTTAGCCAAAAAACGTAAAAACGTCGAAACTTTCACATCACTTTACAAAAAATAATCTGCCGTTGCACAGCTTCACTATATATGCTTTCTTCCTGTTGGATTTGGTTTTCCTCATCTAAATAGTGACGGAGATATGACCCACACAAAAACTGATACAAAAATTACAAAGTCAAAAAACTAAAAAAAAAAAACTAAAAAAAAAAACGTCGAAAATAAACATTTTTTTGCAAAATCGACAAATAGCCTTCCGTTGCACAACTGGACTATACATAGTGCATGTAAAGTTTGGTTTGATCCGGTAAATAGTTACAGGGATATCGCACGAACAAAAGTGGATGCAAAAATGACTTCGAGTCCAAAAACGTAAAACGTCAAAATTTTTACATTTCATTTACAAAATCAAAAAATGACCTGCCGTTGCACAACTACTTTTATATATTTTCTCCCTGTTATATTTGCTTTGCTTCCGATAAATAGCAGCAGAGAAGATATAGTGAGAACAAAAAAAAGTGCGAACAGACAGACAGACGGACAAGTTCATAACTATATCCCTCCGTTACACGGGGGATAACAACACAACGTCTTCTCTAACGTTGAATCGAAAAAATGTCACTTTTTCAAATATATTAGCCTGTCCACTCAATCATCATGCAGCTGAGATCTTTCTTTAGTTATGGCATAACCTGCCGTTGAAAAAGGAGTAACGGGAAAAATGTGAAACATCATCTGAACAACAGAAAATATGGTGTGAAAAGTGACGAACAGCAGTATTGCAGATATCACGCACAAATAATACACTGGAAAATTATAGCATATGTTGAATAAAACATACAGTGGAAAATATCGGAAAATATCGATTTTTCAAAATTCGTATCGCGATACGTATCGTGAAAAAAAGTATCGCGATATATCGCCGTATCGATAAATATCGCCACCCCTAGCGAATTCAGAAGAATTAAAAAATATGCAAATAGAATGTACTTTGGGAAATACTGTGTATACTAAGGCTGAAACAAACCAGTCGGCTGGTCGAATTCATTTTGATAGCTGACCAATCAGCTGGTCAGTCAGTCCGTTAACCACACTTAGCCATGATTAACCATACCTTATTTAGAAAATTAAAGTAACTGGAAGAATTTATTCATAGTTTTAAAGTTCTTGCAATCTAACCAGTCTTGCAAGTTATTTTCTCTATGGCCAATACAGTTGTACACTAAAAAGCTGTATAATAGAACTTTTCAGCATACCAAATGGTTTTTGAAACTGATATGTCAACATTAATGGAATCCGACTAGTCGTCTAATTTTTGACCGGTTGACCCAACTAAAATGGGCAGAAAACTAACCCCCTTCTGAGTCCACAATGCAGCAGTTATAAAAAAATTCCAAAGGGAGTGGATGACTTGTTAGTCCCCCGCCGGGGGACTATAGTTTTCGGGTTTGCCTGTCCGTCTGTCCGTCCGTCTGTCGACACCTTTTTTTCCATTTTTCCACCGATTGTTAAGATATTGTATATATGGGTAGTACTGGAACGAACAAGGATCGGTATTGTAAATGAGCCATGTCGGCCCAAGGACATTGGCCCAGCTGAACTTCACAAATTTTCCCAATCCTTACTCAGTCGAATGAGTTTGTTAACACACTCAAGCCTACATTTTTCCACCGATTGTTAAGATATTGTATCTATGGGTAGTACTGGAACAAACAAGGATCCGTATTGTAAATGAGCGATATCGGCCCAAGGACATTGACCCAGCTGAACTTCACAAATTTTCCCAATCCGTACTCGGTCGAATGAGTTTGTTAACACACTCAAGCCTACATTTCTGCACCGATTGACAAGATATCTTATCTGTGAGTAGTATTAGAACCAACAAGGTTTGGTATCGTAAATGAGCCATGTCGGCCCAAGGACATTGACCCAGTTGAACTTCACAAATTTTCCCAATCCTTACTCAGTTGAACGAGTTTGTTAACACACTCAAGCCTACATTTCTGGATCTATTGTTGAAATCTTTTAGATATAGGAAGTATTGGAACAACAAAGGTCGGTATTGTAAATGAGCCCTGTCGGCCCAAGGACACTGGCGCAGCTGAACTTCAGAAATTTTCACAACCCTTACATACTGGAATGAGTTTGTTAACACACTCAAGCCTACATTTTTTGAAACAATTGCCAAATGTTATACACATAGGTAGTATGGGTGGTAACAAGAATTGGTATTCTAAATGAGCCATGTTGGCTAAAGGACATTGACCCAGCTGGAATTTTAAAATTCACGAACATGATACGAAGGGTTGTAGTCCAACCTAACAAAATCAAATACCGGGATTGTACGCCGGCGGGGGACATAGTCAGTTTCACTGACCCACTTGTTCTTTTATGTATCGTAGTGGTCAGAAGTCCAAGTTCAGGCGCCGTGGGAAGTCTAGTGCAGTCGAACTCGCCAAGACTGGCAGTTCCTCAGTCATCTCGTAATAATAACTTCGAGGAATCGCCACGGCAGCGCAGAAGTCTTTCTAGTCTTGGTAAGTACTATGGTTGCAGTTCTTACATACGGTAGATTCTCGTTGAATCGAAGTACTTGTGCAATTTATCCGGTCCTTTCGGTTCGTCTTGTGATATGAAAGCAGCTTATGAGCCGCTTTATAGTGTTCGGGATGGCGTGGGGAAGTATAACAAATAAAACTGGGGAGTAGTTAAGGGTGGGACACCTGGGGTCTCTCTTTGGCATCAGTTTTGTTTAGCTCGCTGACTCTTCAGAGAACGCTTAGCAACAAAAACAACGCGTCCATGATGGGAAATGGCGCACCAAACACAAGGTTTGTGTGTAGGTCTCTTAAATTTTAGACATTTGACGCGGAACACGTACTTTTGACACTTTGGCGCGTCACGGGCTACACAGTTTCAGACGTTTGGGACCAGTTATTATAAATAAATGAAAATTCGTTACATTTTAGGCAATCGACAAAAACCCGCCAGAGGGACTGGCACTACGTGGCATGTGAAATATTGGCACTCGTCAGTTTACGAAAGTTGCCCCGATATTCTGCTTGTCTAGTATTTTGAGTTGACGAGATTTTAGAGTGTTGTTTGATCTTTCTAAAACATAGATATATTTGGAAATGTGAGAAACGTTTGTGTTGGTCCTGTTCATTTGCGGTATCGTGCTTAGTTTTCTTGACTGATGCTTTATTTTAAAATGTTCTTCGTTTTTAGCAGTACAAAGCGAAGCTGTCTTTCAGAGCACTTTTAAAAAGAAAATTGAATGTAACTATGATGATGGTATGCAGTTTTAGTTGTACTGAGATTTAATTGCAAGAATACTTACTAAAAAATCGCTGTCTTTATTTTTATCATTTGAAAACTGTATTGATTGCTGTTTGACCACGCAATGTTTTTGTTATGAAAACACCCTGTCCGCTCAATTCTGCTTTTGCTTTTCAATAAATTGTGGCTAAGTTTGTGATATCTACGATGGCCCGGGACTGCCATAATATGGCTATAGAAGTAGCGTCTTTCAAAACCAAGTGGTTAAACAGCTATTGCTTTAAATACCTTTTTTACTTAAATGCCCAAATCTGGCATTATTTTCACGTGAAAATAATATGAAAAGACCATATGAGGCATCTCGGGCCATCGTTATTACTTAAAGTTTGGCCCGACAGGCCAGTGAGAAAACAGTGAATGGCTCACGCTGCTTTCTGTTTCTGTCGATTTCTGTGGAAGAATATCTGTTCATGGAGAAAATGATATGATGTTTGTAGAAAACAGGGCTTATGATGGCCATGTAAATGATGAGGAAGCAGACGGTAAGTTTCTATGACAACTATGTACATTTTATTATGTTATATACATTTATTAAAACTAATCTGAATCACAGAGATTCTGATGTGGTTAAACATGGCAGTTTTTATTCACATTTTTTTTTTTCAAATCCGTGCAAATACTTGTCTCCCTCTTTGAAATATTTCCTTGGTCCATTTGAGGTGTTTTTAAACTCGGATTGGGTTCTGGCATTGATAACGCGCAATACAAAAAAAAAAAAAAAAAAAAGGGAAAGAAAAGAAAAAATAAACAAGCCTGTGACCTTATTAAGTTTTGAGGTTTAGTTAGATTTCAAATGATGATTCACTAAATCAGTGGTTCTGTTGTTTTCCTTTTTCCGAGTCTTATGTGTTTAAGAGACCAGTTACATGTATGTTTTTTTATGGCGGTAACGTTGCCTCTGCACGTCTACAACAACTATCTTTTAATACATTATGAAGAAAAAGACAAGTTTTCGGGGGTATCGGAATTGTTTAGCTCTCTCGCAGCCATTCTTATTTGGCAGCGACTTATTTGAAAACTGCCATGTCGGAGATATGGTTTTTGTTATCCAATCTATTGGTAAATATTTACCTACGCATGATCATTACAGAGGATATTTGTTAACGTAACCAAGTAACATGTTCATGTAGCTAACACGGTAGAGTTAATCAAGCTTGCTACAATGTCATTTTAGCTAAAAATTGGGCTAAGGTGAAAGAATGTGTGTAACTGAGCCTTGTAGGTGCCTACCATAATTATTACAGGTCACGAAAAGTTAAAAATGATAAGAACAGTTTCTAATAATACGTGCATATCTCTCTTGTAAGCCCGTTGTACTTCTTACCCCCTACTAGGTATTAATAGCACCTATTGTAAATTCACATCTTACCTCAAAATATCACTTGAAACTTTAAGAAATTATAGTTTGGGAGTTTTGTGGTTGATTTCAGAATTACTTGAATTATGAATAGCATTGTGTAAATCTTTCTTTCCGAACTGCTCGGAAATACGTTTGGTTTAATTGTTTTTTTTTTTTTTTTTTTTTTTATTTATGGAGTGAGTTCTTTGTGATATCAAAATTAGAAGCAAACGTTTTGGCCTCTAAGGAAAACTTTTGACAGAAGGGAATCGGATATTAGATATTGCATAGTTTTCAAGGGCCGTTAACTTGTCATGCTTGTGGGGATTCTCACATAAACTAAAATATCCTGAATTGTGGTTCCACTAAAAACTGCACCTGAAAGTCTGTCAGTTCGTGACTGTCTGCAAGTTTCTAAAGGAATGTATTAGGCATGGCTGAAGTGTTGAGGTCTGACTAGCGACATGTTTGGCAAAGCCTCTGTGTTGTCAACTTTAGATGCTGAAACTTGCGCTTTTCCTTGCCCGCTGACTCGTTCATGAGACTATGAATTTGCAGTTATACATCATTCGTATTTCCTTACAAACAAGTAACTGGCGCGTCACTAACTGAAACGTTGAGGCAAATTTTGTGACGTTGTGGGCTAAACATCGCATCTCATTTCCTATTAAAATTTAGAGTGTGGAGGTATCAGGTTGAGTTTGTGGCTCTTTCAGCCGCTCGTCCGAGCCCGTCATCAAGGCATTCTACCGCTTCAGGCCTTTTTATTTATTTATTTATTTTTTATTTATTTATTTATTGCAGTGTATATCGTGTGTGTGTGGCATTTATTTCGCGCCACAATTGTGTGGTACACTGATATACATTTATATTCTTACACATAACACAAGGATATCGGTAGCTTGAGAAAACAACTGCAAAACTCGGGCGAAATTCATTCAAACAAAATGGAATCGTTTTCTCGGCTTATCCAGTGTTTCCGACTGAAAAATGCTTTGTTGTTTTTCTCTCGGTAAGTTGGATCCAGGATTCTGTTACACAAGGGTTGCGTAACATTTACCTCTGTCTTTTTGGAGCTCGTATATGTCACAAAGGCGTTAAACAAAACTGAGGAAAGGTTTGAACAGAAACATCCAATCAGGCCTTCAAATAAAGGACAATGCCCTTCATTTCTCTGTGGCATTAGTTTAGGATATAATAGGCGGACTTGAATATAGTGCCAGTAGCCTGTTTTTCTTGGAGTTATGGGATACAGGTATCCAGTGGTGTCCCCGTGGTCGCAAAGCCATCGAGAAATTTCAGGTTCTTACTCTTTTATTTTCTCATTCCTGTACTTTTCATGCCTTTATTTGTCCGCATGGTTTTATTTTCAATCCTCTTTAGTGTGTCAGTGACAAACGCGTGACAGACGTGCGTATATGCAGCTAATTTACTACCTGTAGGAATTCCATTATTTATCAATGGCAATAGCAAAGAAAAAGTGCAGGGGTGATGGTGGGGTTTCCAGATTTTATATACATTTTTTTTTTTTTTTTGCTTTTACGCTACTCAGAAATAAAGAAGTTAAAAACTCTGGGAGTTGGGCAATTCCACCCGTACTGGTTCAGCAGATACGATCCCCCATGCTTTACTGCAGGCCTTCCTGTTGGGGTTAATGTGCTGGCCAAAGACACCATAACGTTTTGGAAAAGGCTGGATTGAACGCATGTTTTGTATATAATTTATGTGATGCTAAACGAATTTTTTTTTTACAAAATATCATAGGAGCCCTCAGCTTGACCTCGGAACTAGGGCACTGTTAAGGTAAATTTTTAAAGACTGACGTCATATCTCTGAATAACGTCTGATAACCCTGCAGCGCGTGATAAATGCATTTCAGCTATGTTAAATTAAACGAAGTATTAATCTGGTGCTATGCATTTAAAATTTATGGGTTGCGTTTGTCATCGCTGAAGATTTGAATGGAAACGACAGACTGTCAAAAGACTTCGCATCGTGCTGATAACTGTAATTGCCCTTCGGTGGGTCGTCTTTTAATTCATTCATACAAAAAGTAAAGTAGGCGCTTACATAAAACAAGAATTATTGAAAAATAAAGACATAGATTTCAGTTTTCAGACCATGTGTTTATTGCCTATACTGGTGATGTATGTATTGAACTTTTATTTCTTTCTCCACAAACATTTTAGTTTGACGATGTTATAGCTTGATATGACTCATACATTAGTGTGTCTGTGACTTGGGCGCGACTGCTTTTCCTTGTACGGTGGTCACCACAGCGAGCGTTTGGTTAAGCACATCCCGGTTTTGAATGGATAGAGACTGGCCACCTGATCACGCAGACTTAATGCGGAGTTTGGTTATTGTGCAGCTTCTTCTGTCTGGCACGCACACTGAAAATGAAAATGCGAAAGGAGCCGAAAATAAAGAAAGAAGGAACCCGTTTCTGCTTTATTTTTTTTGCACCGTGGCCCAGCTTGATCAAACTTCGGGTCTCTGAGTGCCTGAACAGTTCACGAGAGCACACTGTACTTCATTTATTGTGAGTGTTTCAGACTGGTGCCACAAATGACACAGCACTGATCACTCAGTGCCCACGGTCAAAACCGTTAAAATAATGGCCCATGCCGTCGTGCCGTGTAGCATACCCACTGCCAAGTTCGAGTAAATAGGAAAATACACACACTCTCTGACACAGCATTGTTTGCGTTTGGTACAAATCAACTAAATCAGCGTTTTATGTCCCTCCTTGGGGGGTATCTTTTTTTTTTCTTTTTTTTTTTTTTGGCACACCATTTTCAGGCTGTCCCTATGCACTGGTTGTCTAAGGTACAAGATTTACCGTTGCTTCATAGTCTTATACGGTCAGTTTTCTAGAAGCTCAGCATGTTGCGTAAATTCCGTTTAAGTGACGTTACATGCTCCACGGCTTATGGACTACGTATTGCTCTGCTAATATATTCAGTAAATATTCAAGTTCGTTGTAACCGTTTCAACTTTTCACTAATACGTCTATGCATATTCTCGCTAAGTTTTGTTATTGTTGTCAAATTTCTTCAGATACCTAAGACTTTACTTCCTATGATAATATTGAAACGTGACAAGTCAACAATATCCATTCTTTTATTTTCTATATCCATGGTTCATATTTTCAGAATTACAGTTTTATCTTTTAGAATGTATTATGATTTTCATCATTATTGTTTAAAATGTTATAAACCATGTTAAGTGATTAATTTATAGTAGTTTCGTAATTTTATATGGAAAACTATTCGATCGGATGTTCATTTGAAACGTAGGATGGAGCATCCGTGTGTTTACGAACAGTTCTAATAATTCTTTTCCAGGCTCATGAGCTGGAGATTAAGAGTGGCATGTGATAATGCAGTTTTCGCTATTTAGTATGCCCATTATCTAGTTATCGATTTCCTTTATCTCGAGATCCTTAAGAGCGTTTACTTCTGTATTTATAAAATAAATGTGAAGCATGACAAATTGCGCATTTCCGATTGTTTCAAAACAGGAAATCTATATACAGTGAAACCTCTGAATAACAACATAGGTTAAACGAAATAGCACTAGTAATGTTTAAAATTGTTGGTTACAGCAACAGCCGTGTCGCTGTAATGACGTCACATTTAACATGTTCAGCGTGCAATTGTAACTGTGGAATTGCCCATTTCATGTATACGTGTAACTGTTGCAATGAAATTTACAGTGCCTAAAACCGCGGGATAAATTTGTGAGTTTTAACAAGAAAAACCGCATGTCTTTGTATAGACGCAGTGTATACTGTACTTCTTTGTGAAACTAGACTGAATTCCGCTAGATATCGGAATGACCCACTGGCAAAGACCAAAAGAGAAAAATGTATCTTTGGCGTGATGGCTGAGGTCAAAGTCACCGAAAGATCTCTTTAGTAACCTGTTTTAGACCAAAAGGATTGAAAATGGGCTCAAAATCGTTTTATCTCTCACCGTTTTGTAGATAAAAGTCAACTTCCGTTTTTTTTTACTGGAGGTCAAGGACACCGAGATATCTCTTATATAACGTCTGTAAGGCGTGTTTCTTAGGCCATGTTAATAAAACTTTCTTTGGAAAACAAATGTAATAATAAATAAAGCGTTGTCGAATTATTGGTTAAATGACTTAATATGTCGTTTTTTTATTTATCATGTAGGGTCGCGAATCAACACCAACACATTTCGATTGAAGAAGAGAACATATAATGCCACACCAACCAATCAGATTGGCACCGATCGGACTCGTGACAGTCTTATTTCAAGTCCACGGAGTGTGGAAAGCCCACGCCAGAGTCCGGAACAGCATCGTCCGGATGCCGCAGAGCGCCTGCGCGACGTCGGTATCGCGGACTCCGCGTCGCACGATCGCAACGGCAATGGTGGTATGTCGCGGCAGTCAAGCACCGATACCAACTCTATCGACAGCCCGCGAGATGGCGAGTACAACAAGCTTACGGATGTGGTGGATGTGCAGGTGCTGGCTAGGATGCAAGAGGATAGTAAGTTTCGTTTTTCACCTAAGTTTTAATTATTTGCAATGTTTTTGTGTTGTTTGCTGGGCGGAAAAATGTGTCATTTGAGTTTTGTAAGATCGCCTTCAAAAATATAAGTAAGTCCTTCAATTTGATAACATTCTTTTGATATCTGAAGCAATTCCACCGTGTAATACCACTGTATAAAGACCTGGGTAAGAAATGTTCGTAAAAGAAGCAATACCACTGTATAAAGGACCGGTGAAAACTACTTTAGATCTCTAGCAATTCCACTGTATGAAGGTCTGGGTAAAAATAATTCTTCAGAGTGTACAGAGCAGGATTTGGTGATTGCAAATAGAATCCTTCCAAAATGCTCCAAAGTGTGCATCAGCTGCAACAAAAGCCTTGCAGGAACGTTGTGTATTTGTGTCTGCTATTGCTTTGATCTGATCAGTGTCAGCAGTGTCTAGTTTTTTTCGTTCAAAACATTAAATTGTGCCAATAGTTTGCGTATAATCTTAGCCAAAGGGCAATTGTTTCAGCAAAAAGCGTTGAAAGCTTTGTAAACTAAATGTACATTCAAGGTTTTGAATATAAAAACAGGCGTAATTATACATTATACGTATACAAGCACGTATACGTTTCACAGTGGAAAATAATTGTGGCCTTTTTAGGGAGTCATTGAAGCTCAAGGCTGTGGCTCCTGTGTGCTGTGATATTAATTACTGGCTGACCCCTGTGTATTATTTCGGCGTGGATAGGAAAAGGGCTTTCTTTCAATAAGATGACTGCTTTCCATATAGGCACACAATTATTGTAGATATATTTTCTGGCTTTGACTAGCTTTGTAGTTCATTATCGAGTGCAAACACGAAATGTATGGGAAAAGTTTTCTGAGTGCGATTTAGCAGGCATCAGGTGAAAGTAATATCCACTAGTGTGTTGTATCCGATTTTTTTTTTTTTTTTTTTTTTTTTTTTTTTTTGCATTGGGTAATATTTTCTGCCAGTTCTTGTTAAAATAGCTCAGAATCAACCTTAACTCTTTAGGTAAAATTATTTTTAAATTGCAGCCCATTTGTGTAAAAAAAATTGAAATAGAAAGAGTAATGATTTCGATGGTGCATTCAGAAGAAGCGAATGGTTTTAATATTTTGCTCTGACTTTTAGGTTTACGAAAAAGTATGACTTCTCCAGCACAGTTTGCAAACAGGAAAGGTATTTGTTTCTTCTAGCAGTTTGACTTACGTAAGAAACAAACTTGAATCTGTGCACAATAAACTGTTTTTAATCAGTCTTTTGAGGAATTTATTTACAAAGCAAGTAAGCAGTGGGAAGACACGAGTAAAAATTACACCGCCTAGACGGACGTATAAAATGCGCTGGAAGCCGGATTCGTCTGGTTTGTAGGCTTCAATTAATTAACTCTGATTTGGTTTAACAGCTGTTGAAAAATCTAACCTAATTAAAAAATGGGCCGTGCAGTTAAATTTCAAATTTGGGTCAGTCTATCTCTTGATAAACAAGGAAGGCGAAAAAAAGGTATTGTGAACACAGCTGGTGATGTGCGTTGTTTCAGCGCTGTCTAAGTCGAGTGCTATGAGCAGCAGTAATGGTTATGGTTCAAATCGTTCTAGTCCTGCCAGATACCAAGAACGTGAGTGATCGCATTAAGTGCACCTCAGATCATTTATTTGCCAAGTTCTTAATTTGCTGCAACTAATAACCCCTCACCCTCCCTCCCCCCCCCCAAAAAAAAAAAAATAATAATAAATAAATAAAGAGACACTTAAATCCTAAATGTTAACATATTTTCTTCATGTAATATGACATATATGTAGCCTTTAAAATACTTTTATGCAATTCCCAGTAACAGCTCCAAGTTATGACCGAAGTACTTCAGTTTCTACTGGGGTTGCTATAACTTCTTTGCATAACTTCTCAATTTGCTTCTGTGTTCATTTCGATTTCTGTATTTCAAAGTCTCCTTGCTTAACTGCTGTTCAGCTACCACGTGCTTTTGATTTGGTAACAAGTACGTTGCGTGGAAAGGCTATTGCCAACAGTTCATAGGTCCAAGCACAAAAATTTGCTTCAGCCTTGTAAAGTCTTACCTTTCCACGTGAGGTACGCAGAAAGCTTACAACATTTTGCCAACCAAGCCATTGGATTTTTAGACGACGGTTCCACGCATCAACGCACCATGGGGCAGTCTAACCAGAGCTTGGGCTCTCTCAGCTCTCATTCTGACAGTCCGGCCGCTAGTCCGTACGGTAGTCATCAGCATTTGGAGCATGACCAGCAAGGTTCGTGTCTCGCGCAGTAAAGCTACAAATAACATGCGGTGCTGCTTTTTTCTTCAATTTTAGCAACTTTTTCCTGTTTGTAGATACATTTCTTTCCACGAATCTCTTCCCAAGTAATATCCACCGTAGCTGTAACACTTTCCCTGACTTCTAACATAGATTAATATATTGGTAATTTCAAAGGTAAGAGTTGTGGAATCTCTTATAATTCTAAAGTGCAGCAAGGTCTGTTAATATTGAACAGGCATACGTAATGATTAAAAACAATACATTGTTTAATAAAGAAACAAAAGATACTGTTTTTTTTTTCACCAAAACCTTCATTACATCATTGTAGGATCAAGTGAAGGTTGTCCACTCGCATTTGTTGTCTCTTATTTGTCTTTCTTGAATTTTGAAAGTTTAAATATGAAAGTTTTAAAGGGACACCATTCTTGTCTTGTCGGCAGTAATTTTTTTTCTAGAATTTTGCTGTAGCTTTTCTTCAGCTAAATTTAAGCAGTTTCTTTTTTTTTTTTTGTACCAAATACGTACAAGCAGTGTTATTTATAGAACAGTGTCTGTGAAAAGGATCAAAATATTTGATTTTCGGCTGATGTGATGTGATCAGTGAGCTTTCAAAGCAAACGATTGGCACTCACCCGCAAAAGTCTGCCAGCTCCATACGGCGAATGCGCAGTTCTTCAAAGAGCAGTCCGCCACATTTATTAGCATTCGCGTTACTATGCTTTAAAGTTATGTTGGGGTATTCGCAGACTAAAGATTCTTGAGTTATATTGACACTTACTAAGTATAGACTACAGTTAATGTTCGTCATAAATTTATTTATTCTATGTCTTTTTAAAGCGCACGACGCACATAGGCGTAGCATGCCGAATTTGGCGAAAACTATGCCCATGTCCTTGTCTTCACACCCGAGTGATCCTGAACTGAACGAGAATCCGATAAACACAAACACATTTACACGCCGCAAAGGCGGCGCGGAGAAGAAGCCGCTGTCGCGCTATGGTAGTGGCGGTCTGGCGGCGCGATCGCCTGCTCAGGGATTGGCCACATATCAACGGACACAGTCGCCAGCAGCTCGTGCTAACACGCCGCAGCGCCACTTGTCTCCGCAGAGGAGCTACCAGGTGAGGAACGTCTCCCCGGTGCGTACAGGCCAGGCTAGGAATGTCTCCCCTGTGAATGCGCCACAGGCGAGGAATGTCTCCCCTGTGAGGAGACAAGTCCGGAACGTATCGCCTGTGAATGCTTACCAAGCACGCAATGTCTCACCGGTGAGAAATAGCACGCTACACGATAGCCACTCGTCCCCTGTGCTGGCTCCACAAGCCCGGAACGCGTCGCCCGGGAGGAGCCATTTGGCAACAGCGAGGGGCGGGTATGCCTCGGAACCGAGAAGTTCCAGCGATTGGAGCGCCAACACTGGCACATATACTCGGACAAAATCGCCACAGACTGCTGGAAGGCCAAATTATAGTGCAAATAGTCTCCGTACACCCCCCAATCCGTCAAGGACATTGTCCCCACAAAGAGCCTCGAGCGCGGGCAGCGACAAGTCCATGTCTCCAATGAGGAGTAGTTTACCTGCACCCAAGTCGACAGGCATCCCCCGTCCCGGTTCCTCTTCGAGGCTACCAGCGCCGAGAAAGTGAGTGCCGTTAAAGTTTTTGCAACAAAAAATTATATTAGTTAAGGAAAAATAAATGAAATAAAATCAGTGGAATTAACTAGTTTGCGACTTTGAAATCAGTATTGTTAGGATTAGTAAGGCAGTTTGCGTGCCTGTTTTAACGTCGCAGGGTCTTAAGTCATTCACGTGTTACCCTTAGCTCTAACAATGGGGAGAGGGGGGGGGGGGGGAACTAGGGCGCGTATTCTCGAAATCTTAGATTCAAGCCAAAATCGATTAACCTATGTCGCGTCTGAGACAGCTAACTCCCAACTAAGATCACTTTCCTAAATCTAAGATAAGTTCCTTGATATTTTGAGAATACGGTCCAAGTCTTAGACCCAGATTTCAAAATTGGTCCATTGAGTTTAAAAAAAAAAAAAACAGCGTGTGTTTCTTGACACTAAAAACCCTTATGATTTTGCCCTTACAGGTCAGCTATCCCGGCGTCGAGACGGGCGGCACTGTTTAACAGGTCCGCCGATGACAGCAGCTGGAAAGATGGCTGCTACTGAGAGACATAAGTGTATTCAGTCCCGATTCATATCTGTTCCAAGTCCATTTACAATTTAGAAGAAGCCTACAGTTTCAAGTTGGTTCTGGCGCATGTTGGCGGTTTTCTTGATTTTTGAAAGTATAACTGCTGGTTCAGTTGATTTGCTCGGAAGTTGTGTTTGACATGCACTCAACAGTTGTAGGATTGGGGACCAGATCAAAAGCCTTCCGGATAACAGGGTTGCTTGTAACCAGCAAACCGATGTTAACAGAAGTTGTGGAAATATGTTCAGGCTTTATCTTTCCCTCAAACGAGAAAGGTAGAATTATAATGGTTTGTTACACAGTTTTCAAAATTTACCTAAAGCCAAGGGAGTACAGCTAAACCTTATTAAATACGGTTATTTTTTAAAAAATCGGTTTGATGCTGTTTGCTTAGTCCTGATGATTATGCAGCAACCCCGGCAAAATCACTTCGATCCATGTTTCACAAATAGTACGTCACGTGAGGATATCGAAATTGGGGAAAAATTCCCACCAGATGTTTTATCCGGGCTGTTTACATTGTACTTGAGGATTACTTTGCAGTGGGCGGAAGGGGTATTTGTTATATTGTGCAATAGCATAGTAAGGTATTCGCACAGCTGCAGCGCGGTATGATATATTTCGCAGTCATATACATGTAAATAGTTTCATAAGGTGCTACGATCTTGCATAAGATAATGTTTTGAATTTTGCGTTTAAACCAACATATAAATGAATACACTATTAGAGGTTATTCTGGCTGAGCTCGTAGCGCTAAAATATGGCATTCAGTGCTCACCAAAGTGGCATTTTTAGCACTTTAAAACAACTATATGAGTACTGTATTAAACGTGAATAAAAATACTAAGACGGGGGTGCAGTAAGGTTTGTAAACAATTTATTTTATTGCTGAACAAAAGATATCGCATGTGTCTCAAGCAAGCGATATGCTTGTCACAAGCCAATGAAATTATTATTTACATCCTCAAAGGACGAATTTTGAGAAAATAATTAACGCCAAAATGTCGTGACGTTGCTGCCCAGAATAACCAGTGTATGATTATTAAAATTATTGTTTATTAAAATCATTGTTTGTTCTATTTGTTAGTTTCTTATATATTACTGATCTTTTTCGAGAGGGGAAAAACAATGAAACACTACGGGATTGTTCGATAAAACCTTTTTTCCATTAATGCATGGCTGTCAATTCTGCAACAAAATAAATGCGTGCACTTGTTTTCGGATCCTACACCATGCGCCATCACACCCTATTTTTTGTACGTCACAAAAAGTTATTAAACTTGTCGCGATAGCTGCAAAGTGAACATTTTTCCGGGTCAACTTCGCCCGAAAAAAATCAAGCTTTAAGCAAAGGCCTTGGGGTGGGGCGTTAGGAGCACGAATGGTTCCTCCATGCACTGAAGGGTTGTCTGTGTGGAGTTTTCGCACGTAAAGTTGTGGATAAGTTTGGACAACTGCATTTTAACCAAGGAAAGTATTAATTACGAGAGTAACCGATATTATGTCTTTTACACATAGTAAGGTTATGCTTCAGTGTTAAGCTTCTTATCGCTGCGGTAAGAAATGTGCACATATGGCCTTAAAAAAGAACTGCTTCGAAATGCTAAACCAAAAACTGTTTTGCACCATAAGAAATTGCGTTTTAAAATGTTATTTAGGTAGATAGAAATGTTGTGATTTTATAATTACTAGTAAGAATTGGCGGGAGAGATATTTATAGAGAGCTTGATTATCTAACCATTCAGATAGACACGTTTTACGAGTATGTAGTCTTCTCGTCTCTGTCTGTTGAAAAAAAGTGCAGATTCGGCAAATTAACTGCTGGGCTTGAGGATATTGTGTTTTTGAAATGAAGCAATGAAACAGTATTTTTCATGCGTTTTCTTCGAAGTTCCCTATTAAACAATGATATTAGCATTTCTTTACGATTCTACACAATATCAGTTTGTGTTGGTCACAAATTCCAAGTAAATAAACAAGTAAATAAATAATTACTGATCACAGGTGATATTCGGAATAGTTTATAAGAAAAGAAAATGCTGTTTTTGTTGTTGCTAAAAAAGGCCTGTCAAAGGGATTAAATCTTAAAAGTTATAATAACGTCGGGGAAGGTTCGGTCGGTCACCGCAATGGACGCATTGCTTCTTGCGTATAACGCTGCCTGTCTCGGATAAAGCTAACTAAAACAAGCGGAGTCAAACCAAGTTTTTGGAGGGCGTCATTGTTGGTTCGGCTGAGCACCAGAGAGCAATTTTCGTCGCGTCGTTGAATCAGTTTGCATTTTTTATTGTATGATTGTAATCTTCTCCGTTTTAGTTCAAGACAGATATTCAAATTAAAAAGGTGAGATACTAAGTTAGGTTGTTGTGCCGTGTATTTTAAATAATTTTTTTTTTTCATTTTTGATTTTTGTAGTGAGGATTTAAGATTATTTGTTAGTAGAGTGCGGTGACAGTTGTTTTCTACACCGTAATTATAGAAATATGAACTTTGAGCTGTATTTTGGGCGTGTATGTATAGTTATAGCATTATTATTCGCAAATCTTTCCAATCTATACTTGTGATTCTGTTCATCCAGCTTGTGATATTTCAGAATGATCTTTAGGTTGTTTTCTGCGAATTAAACGTTTGGTGAAGTATGTTGGTGAAGTATATAATGTTCACTCGAAAAAAAAAAAACATCTTCTAAAATGTTAACATTTTAAAACTTTTAATGGAAACTCAAAAAGTTTGTTCATTTCTTTCTTTTGATTTACTTGTTTTATATTTTTTATTATTTTTAATTGCTTTTGCGCTGTCGTTTTATTTTTACTTACGACTTGGCTCCCTTCATGTCACCTGCAATCTCATTGGCAGATATTGCAGTATTTCGAAATCTGTCTTTAACAGGAACGTCAAAGTACATTAAGGGAGCAGTGGTATTTTGATTAGTAACAATGCCAGTTTTCGAATGTTTTTATAACAAGAATTCTATTGTATTAAATTCAACCGGAATTTGTGTGAAACAAATTCAATATAATATTTTTTCATTAGATGTGAAATGTTTAGACAATAGCATTTAGGTTCGTGTTTTATATGTACAAAAAACTCAGTACGATTCTGGAAAAAATAGGCTAATGTATTGTATTATGTTTTCTCTATTTATAATTTTATCAATAGAAAATAGATTAATTTCACAAGAAATCAGGGCTAATAAAGGGTATTGTTTCGGTTTAACTACTTTCTGCTCATGTACACTTTCTTGAAATAACTGACCGCTGTTTTTCACTTAGCACAGACTCGTCGTAAATTAAATACCATTTCGTCTCGGGCTGTTGTTGTGGCTGATGTTTCAAGCCATATTCAAGCAGAATTATACTAAAAACAAAGAATAACGCTATTATCCAAATGGTACAGCATTGGGAAAGTGAATTGTGAAATATTAATAGAAACTGCGCAGAAAATACAATGGAAAGAAGTCTTAGAACTTGTGATATACACTGTACTTTTCGAAATCCTATTTCGATGTACAAATGTTCCAGGTCTCGGGGTAAATCCTACATTTTTGTATGATCTCCGTAATCTTATTTTTGACTGACATCCGACGTCGATTTTCAAGTATTCGATTTCGGATTTGAAAATCGTCTGCAAACAATGTGGATCAGGATCAGTCTTAGGGTTTACTCCCACTGAGCCTTTGTATTGTTTCGTAGAGTATCAGAATTTCGTTTGCCTGGACCAAGGATCTACGCTTCTGCGTAATGGTAATGATAATGCGCCAGCTGCAAGTTTTCAATCTGGTATGAAGTAGCGTAGTGTTATGTGAATGTATGTAATAGAAGTCCTTTTATTTCTTTTTTGTTTTTATTGTTGGGGCGATTTTGAAGTACATTTCGATTTTAAAGTACTACGTATAATTTGTACGAAATCAGTTTTATTTTAAAAATATTACCGGCTTAAAATGAATAAAGTAAAAAGTAATTTTTGATTTCCTTTTATTTCGCAAGCAGATCCTTAACCCTGGTTTTTTAAACCGTAATACCCCCACCCCGCATCAGACACATTTCTGGAATTGTTAAACTTTCTGTGGCATCTGTAGGGTGGTTGTGGGTATTTTCAATACTCATAACTCGTCAGCCCCCAATTTCTTTGGAAGAGTAAACAAGACAAGTAAGCAAACGACAAGTACCAATACCGCAAATATGAAAATAGCAAATAAGTACAGATAATTCTTCAATGTCAAAACTACGTGTACAAAAGAAAAATAGGCCAGAATATTCCAGTGATCTGTACCCTTTATGAAAATATACCTAGGGCAGATCGTCAAACAAAAGGAAGAGATCATAAACGCAATATAAGTCTGCTTGAGTTCGAAATTCAATACCCCCACCCCAGAAAAAAATCAGAAATAAAAACGAAAGATTGTTTTAAATGAACTACAATAATAATGCGAAATGAACTGGCCTGAAAAACCCCGACCGAAGCCATTGGCAGCAAGGCGTGAAAGGTGAGCTGTTACCCGCGCGCAAGGCTAAAGGGGAGTTTTGGGATCCGTCCGGACGCAAGTGTGTTTTATTTCGGAGATGATTTTCGTCCCCCAGTCACGTTGCTATGATGATGTTAAGCATAATGTAAGTATTGTGTAACGTGACGTTTCGATAACGGAAAAAGCGAAGTGTACGGCTAGGCGTATCTACAATTCGTGTGTACCGCAAAATACTAAGGTTTCTGACTAAGAGTGCGATATACGACATCGCATACGGTGATTTCCGGTAAGAAAAACGTTTTTTTTTCTTTATATTTTATTCCACAAAGCATCCAATGATCCTTCACATTCTTGAGGTTTTTACTCAGCCCACAGAGCATAGTGTGAGATCTCGTTATGAAATCGTTATTTCGAAACAACTGCAAATAAGTACGTAATAAAATGAGATACGGAAAGAAATATATCGTATTACTACACCATTCTTCAAGCATACAGGGTGTGCACGGTACTCGGGCCTCAGAAACCAAACTTTATTTTGAACAAAATTTAAGAAATAACCATACATTTCCATAAATTTCTGTCATGACTGACACCTGTGAATATCTATGTGTGTGGGAGCTTCGGGGAACAATCCACCGCGTCCAAATGTCCTGTTACAAACGGAAATAGTTGCGACAGGTCTGCCACTTCTCCCAAGCTGATATTTTGTACACCTGGAGAGATCAGGTCGGAAGAATGGGCCTTCCTGGAAGTGGTAAATGACAACTCTTCAGTCCCGCCCTCTGGCAAATCTGACAAGAACTGATCTCTGTATAAAGTTCCAGATGAAACTTATGTATTTTTGACAACACTAGATGCAGCTGAAACAAAGAAATTGAATTCTGCAGTGGGTGCTTTTTCAGGGAAAGTAAGACCTGTATCAGGAGAAGTGAGACCATTATGGGGAGAAGTAAGACTATTATAAGGAGACGTAAGACCTTCACCAGGAGAACTTAGACCTGTTGTGTTTGTTATGTTGTTCGCACCATTCGGCAAGTGGTGAATTATCATTTTGGGCACATCAAAAGATTCGCCCGCTGACCTCAACTGCCTGACAGATGGGATACTTAGTGAGTATGCTGCACTTGACGGACTTGCCACTTTACATAAAAATGTATCACAATGGAGACGAACGTGGTTACCTGCTGCATCCAAGGGATTATTTGCTGTTGTTCTAGCACTGTGACCTTGTACCCCGCCTCCAAGAGTAGACTCGTGTGCACCATTTACAGCGCCTGGGTTAGACACTTCACTATTTAACCGAAATGCAATATTGCTCACACATTTCCTGCCGCATCTGTTTTCACCCACAGACTTGAGAGGCGCTTCTGTAGAAATTTCAGGTACAAATTGTCTGAAACTATGAACATCTTTGGCTTGAGATTCATTCTGAACGGCAAAAAAGTCTTTCTGACTAGTAAATGTATCAGGATCTAATTCGGTAAGATCTTTCGTTCCAGGATTGCTACGAATATAAATATAACTTGCCTGACTAGTAAATATTTCCGGGTTCAACTCATCAAGACTGGCTACCCCCTTATTAACAACGCAAATTTTCAATTGTCTTTCCGATATGATCTGGTCTTCACAATTACTAAGCTGGCTGGTACCGTTGACACTTGAGAAACTATCATCAGAAGGTATGTAACCCGTACGATTACCTTTATTGTGGAAAGAACGACATATAATACTGCTGTTTGGCTTATTCAAAAGTCCTCTTTCTCTTCTGTATAAAGGGTTTCCACAAACACCGGGAGTTATGGAAACAGCTCCAATATTTTTCCGTCTATTAGGAAGAGTGCACGGACGTTTAACATCTCTACGATCAGCCCGGAGCCTGCGGACAGTATCTGTTGTGGCTGGTTCGGCCAATTTTACATTCAGTTCATTTGCAAGGGCAGGCGGGTCCACAATTTGTGTCAAATTTGCACACGATTTCTTACCGATAACGTATCGCTTCGATGCCAAGTTTTGCTGTAAGGGTGGTAACAAACCACAAAGAGAAGGACAAGTATTCATCAAGTCATTTGCCCTAAACACCAGACGCTTCGTCTGACAGGTTTCCTTACGTTTTTCAATGGCGGCATCACTCTTTTCAGAATTGTTTATATTATTTGTTGGAGCACTTGAATCAGGTAAAGTGACGCTTTTCAAGCCCAACAGTCCCCTTCTTCCCTTTTCCTGTTTGATTACAGAGGACAGGCCGTTTGAAGGTTCACCCCTGTTAATATCCGATGCACTGATGAGTCTTAAAGGATGGACTCGTTCACCTGCATTCTTACTCAAATTTTTTTCACAACGTAATTTGTTTTTACTATCACTGACCGGCATCATTCCCTCGGCGCTCTCCAACTCTTGGCCTAAGAAGTCTTCTGTTCCCAATACCGCTTTGACTTTTTGAGTAAAAGAGTCAAAGTACTCTTTTGGGAACTGCGGCATTGCCAGAAGACTGGGCAACCCCGTGTTCCTAACCTTCTTGTTGACCTTAAGACGTTTTTGGGCTCTTGCTGCACGCAGTCTGCCACTGTTACGCTGCCGTTCGTAGAATGAAGCGAGGCAGTTATTGTGTAAACCTACTTTGCACATGTACTTAACGCGCTGGCGTTTTTGATGGTACGCCTCGGTGTTTTTGGCAAGTGAAGTACTTCTGAGATTCAACTGAAATAAATAAATCAACAAAAAAAAAAAAAAGATTTCACAAAAAAAAGAACTCGTGTTAAATATGCACTTATTGCATTTAAAAAAAAGAAGAAAACGAAATAATTGCTCACATGCCAATCATATACACATAAACTTTATTTTTTATTTCACAAATATCGCTAAAACTACACAAATTAAACTTACTTTCTTGAACCCATTACAAATCACGATTCAACCCAGAAGATGACAATGAACTTTTTATACATTTAACAACTGAAACGAAATATCATACTAACAAAGCTGCTTAAATTCAAAGATCATGCACTATTTACATTAAAAAATAGACCGGATTTTTTTTTCAATAACAACAGAGAGATGACCTGTAGAAAGTTCTTCTCACCTCTGGCGTCTCTGCGCATAGAACAGTCTCGGGCTCATGGATCTTCTGGCTTGTCTTCGCCACACTTGTCTTCATTCGGATTTTTTTACTGATACGCGAATTTCTCAAACGTTTCTCTAAAAAATTCAAACCGAGATATGTCCTTATCTTTTTATACTTTTCTTACTTGTCTAAAATGCGTCCGATTACATGTTGCCCTAAAAATGTCTTTCCACACCTTTTAAACACAGGTTTCTAACTGCTCTACTCCCATAAAAATTGCTCATAAAATTATACATTTCAACAACAAATGATTGCATTTCCTCTTTCCAAAACGTTTTAAAAATTCCAAATCCACTTTGTAGGTCGTCATACAGCAAAAAAAAAAAAAAAAATTAAAGGACACCTGGGTGGCTCATCTTTATGTGTCTGTACAAGTTCCCTGAGTAACCGAAGACGCTCCCGCACATTTCACACTGAAATCTCCGCCGTTTTTGATCACTTTTTCTTTCATTGGTTCCTTCCTTTTGGTTCTGATAGTAAAAGAGATAGAATAAAATACAGGCTTGTCAATCCAGTGACATATGAATGTCTCTCACTGCTACCGGAGAGATAGAATAAAATACAGGCTTGTCAATCCAGAACCATATGACTGTGTCTAAGTGCTACCGGATACACTACAAGGTAAAGGTTGCTTCAATGAACGAATTCTTGCCGGACACTGTCCTAATGACGGAAAGACCCGTATACTGGATATTATAGGACAGAGGACTTTAAAAACAATACCGTAACTAGAGCGGCCAGTGGACACAAAACATCAGTGTACAGGGACCTGTTCATTTTCTTGTATTTTTCTTTTGTTTCTCTCCCGGACCAAATCCATGGTTTTGCAATAACCGTTTTCCCTTTTTTTTTCATTTACAGAATAAATAAATTTCCTTTCCTGCAAATATAATCATAATTCATCACGATAAATTCACAGAAAACACAACAGTGCTCATAAGAATGACCGTAAAAATATTCCAGAAACTTGTAATACCTAATTACTAACAAAACTTTCTTTTTTATCCTGGGATACATCTACAGTCCCTCCTCCCCTCAAAGACAAAAAACACACTTGTCTCCCACGATAGGTTTCGAACCTTATTTAACATAGCCCACTCGATAAATCCTGCACATATCCTTCTGTGTACCGACATCATATGCCGTCAATTTAATTCCCGTACGCATTTCAAGTTGACTAAACCGTTTGACTTTTCGACGGAATAATTATACGAAGTTTGAAGTTGATCTCACTTCTCCTTTTCGAGATATTTTTGCGAAGGAGATTTTGTTTCGACAAGACAAATTTACGTTACGACAAAACTAATGGAATCTTTCGAACCTACCAAACCGCAATTCAAACAACTAAAGGATCTCTGATATTCAGTGGCCTAAAAGTTTGCAAATAAGATTTTGACATAATCACGTCATGGGCCTTCCTTAATAATGTAACACGCGTCAAAAGTTGAAAGAACCGTCCGGCTGACCCAAGCCTTAGTTTAAAGTCGATGCGACTTTCCGTTATCACTGTTTCAGGCTATTTCAGGAATGTTATTCTCTCTATCGTTTCCTCAAAGACCTCCCTGAATCAAATGTGTCATATTTCTTAGTACAAACATTCAACTCAGGTGTTTAACTTCCCAACATTCTAGCCTGTTATAACAGATAAATACCTCATAATGCAGCACAACTGACACTGACCTCTGACAGAGTGACATGTTACGTGATAGCTGTACGGGAGCGAAAAAAGGTCAATTTCGGGCAGTGTAAGAAATAGCCATAGTATGATTGTTGTGTTGCCACTGTTTTCAAGTACGTCTAAAGAATGCAGGAACATTCGAGAATCCCCAGCGTAGTTAAATCACTATGCATTTTTTCTAGCTCTTCTTTTACTGTTTCTCCATTTTTCCTTCTTTCTTCCCACTTGTTCCTTTGGCAAGTGCGTCCTAATATAGACATCCTAGTTGCTGAACGGGACGTTAAACACCAAACAAACAAATTTCTTTATTTTCAATTCGTGTTTAACACAAACAGTACGACTTATCTCAGGAATAACTTGTTTTGATGTCGATTCGACGTTCCGCTATCAAGATATTTTGCTCAACAATAGATAACCTTTTTACGTAACGATGTCATATGCCGTATTCATTCGTTCTACCCCAAGCAAACTTTCACAGAATCTTTAGGACACACCAAGTAACAATCCCACCAAGTTTCAACTTGCTCTGATACTCAACAACTGAGAAATGTAACATACAAGATTTTAAAATAATGACGTCATACGCCTTTCTTTATTCTACTTCACGCGCCAAAAATGGAAAGAAGACACAAGATATATTCAAAATATTCACATATTTTACGTGACGCCGCCGTATGCCGTACGCGTTCGTTCTACCCGACAAAATTTGAGAGAATCTTTCGGACCAACCAATAATCCCACCACGTTTGAACTTTCTCCGAAAGAGAAATTTTGCACATCAGATACTTACACAAAGACGTCCTTTATAACACAACATTCATCAAAAGTCCGACACATCCAGGGAATGAACAGACCAACTTTGAAGTCGAGCGAACGTTTCGTTTTTCAAAGTCTCGGTGAAAGAGACATAACTAACGGTGTATAAGGTGTATAAAGCAAGTAGAAACTGCCAATTTTGAAAACGGTATATAAAGCGCAATGGCAAAAAAGGCGCACTTTACTTTACACTAAATTTTTTGTGGGCTCTACATACCATCTTTAATTCAATTTCTTATCCCGGGGATTAGGTCTTGACTAAATATGATATGATAACTTTCAGAATGCATATATCAAAGAATTATTCACGGTTTTATGGCTTTTAACATCCATATGTTAATTGAAACCGGTTTAAAAATGGCAAAATACGACTGTCTGAAAGAAAAACGGCATATAAGGCGCAACGGCACATAAGGCGCAGGAATGTGTTCTGAACGAAAAAACGGCCACATCTTATATGTCGATAATTACGGAAATTGTTCCGGGTACTGATCTGTTTGCATACTGTTTGCCTCATAGTGTTAATTGAAAATGATAACAAACAAACTGTACCGATTGCTGATCCTCTTGTTTATGCTCCCCTGCGTTGTGTTTCAATCTTTGGTGTGCCAATAAATGTGAACGTTCTAAAATACAAGTGTCAGTAGAAACACTTGTGAAAAAATATAATGAGTACACTGTACATTTTTATCCACTAACATAATAGTCTGCCCATGAATGTATTTTTTAGCCCGAGACCTTTTATGTAGTACTTTCATTTCTTCTTCCAAGCATTCAAGTTCGACCTATTTCTATACTTCCTGAGGTTCATAAATCATAACAGTGGCGGAGAATATAACATGCTAACACTTTAATATTATTACAGCAAACGCACCTACGTATGAGGCCTGGCACAGGTCACAAGCAAACCGTCGCTTCTCGTGTGTTACCCGGATATGTTTGTTTAAGTTTGTCACGGAGGTAAACATCTTGCCGCAAGGCTCACATTTCACTGTTCAGGGAGTTAAAAAGAAAGAAAATAGCTTGAGTGAAAGCACAACTTGAAAGAGGGGTTAATCCTATGGACTTAATATTACACCACAATGATTCGCCGCCTACTGCCTACCTCTGACATATCAGTTGTTTTAGACCGAAAACATAACACATTTTCAAGTGATTCAGTCATCTAGCCAAGATGTACACTTTTTGTCAAAAAATACAAGTCTTAAACGCCAACACGCCAATGGTGATGATGATGCTTTTTAATCCTATTCGTATCCCGGCCATATGCATGTGGAAACACATACTTTTACATACCTGATGTGGTACGTGTACAGGACAGCACGTGTCTGTCCAAATGCTGCTTCGCGGAGAGCACCAAGCGACAATATGGACACTTCAGGCCCAGATGGACGACCCGGATGTGACGTAGTAGTGACACCTTCTGCACAAACGTCTTTTCACAGTCTGTGCAAAATAACCTACAAAAATGGTGCACGCACATGGAAAAGTATAAAGCACGCCACACATCAGATTCGAATTGTCTCTATAGATTCGAGTTTTTAATAAACTGGATTTTGACGATCTCCCATATTTGTCAGAATATATATCGTAAATAAATGCGTTGATTAAAATGCGTATGTCTGACTGTAGATTATGAGGGCATGATAGAAAAAAATACTGAATTATTGTACTTTACAAAAAATTAATATTTGCTATATTCCCTATCTACAGCACCTGGGCAAGTGTAATTCCTAAGAGCTTATTTCACGTGTGTAAATGTTTGTAAATGTTACTTCAAACTGTTAAAAATTACTCACTGTTCTTTTGCATTTAAATATAGGAGATGATAGCATTTATTGGTGAAATGCGTAGCAGTCTTGGGAAAATGGTTACACAGTGATACAGTATTACAGTGTTGTTTTCTATTTACATGTATATAAAACAAATTACTATTCAGACCTTGTTCCTGCGTGACTTGCGAGCTCATGCCTGATAAGGTTATGACGAGAACTGTACTTTTTCTCACATATTTTGCAGGTATTTCCACTCATTTTTCACCGCATCTTGTTCTTCTTACTTGTCAAGTGCTGCACTTTTCCTGATAACATAAACATAAACAACGTTCGCGAGAAAAGTCCAGGTCTGGCGTTCTATCACAGCCTTAGTGATTGGCGGAGAAATGGAAAGTAAACTTTTTACGCAGGATGACTAACAGTCATTTTCGACTACAAAGCAGGTAAAACAAAACAATAATAATAAAAGACGAAATATCAAAATTAGAGCTCTTACTCAGAATTTAAATGGAATTCTAACTTAAAACCATTTTTAAAACTTAGAAAAATTTATTGTTTTCCAGCCAACCATTAATCGTGTTCTCCTAGCTCGGAATCTAGGTGTGCTTAAGACTCGGAACTGTCATTTGTACATCATACAAACCACCTTTGCAGGCACATGTTATTCAAATACAAAAGCTGTAGGAAAGATTCGCGTTACCTCTCGTTCGATGTCGCAAAAAATGGTCATTCATGCACTTATTATTAGTAAACTCGATCATGCACACTCCCTGCTTTTTTTAAGCACCAGAAAAAAACTACAGCTTGTGCAAAACGCAAATTTCTTTTATGTACTAATTATGAACTATTTTTGCTAAATTTCTTCTATAATTCCTTTCATTTTTATTCAGTTCCCTTTCAGTCGAAATTCAAAATTATTCGAAACATCCAGAGTGTGATTAGTTTATGGAGAGCTAATTCGCTGTTAGGCTACTGGTAGCCCATTGTGAAAAGGTATATGGCAAGTATCGTTTCTTTTTACCTTTATCCCAACCTAATTTGCTTGAAACGCCAAGACTTGCCAGCATGAATCCTTTATAGAACTCATCAAATGACCGGTATTTTAAAAACATTTATTATCGCTCAGAGAGTGTGAATAATTAGCTATTTTCCTTGCAGGTAAATTTACCTGTGTGTTTCTTGCGTTTCACCTTGTTTAGACATGTCAGGAATAAAGCTCC
Source organism: Protula sp. h YS-2021 (assembly GCA_949752745.1). Taxonomy (NCBI): domain Eukaryota; kingdom Metazoa; phylum Annelida; class Polychaeta; order Sabellida; family Serpulidae; genus Protula; species Protula sp. h YS-2021. The sequence continues at coordinate 64,389,611 of OX457025.1, forward strand.
TTCTGTCAAACTAGATGACTAATTTACTTTCAAAAACTGAAGGAGAAGCTGCCTCTTATATATACAGAAATATAATAATAAATGTAAATAGCTTAATATGGGAATGACTGGATCCACTGTTTATAAGCTCTCTGCTGAATCTACATAAACCACCATTTTTGTTTTTATGAAAAAATGGTTCTTGATAATGCTTAAAATCTTATCTGGAGACAATGTGGACTAAAGAAAGTGCAAAAAATGGTGGTTTCTGTTTACTGGTTAAAGAGAAATACAGGGACAAATTTGAATAAATTCTCATTTACGGAAAACAGCTGCCAATCAAGTCACATAATTTATAATGATACTGTGTACAGTTCTATGGATTGTTTTTAAATGTCAATTTTTAACACAGTGTCGAAGTCAGTCACTGCTATTGTTAACCATATTTTAAGTGACAGTAGATCTTTCAGATGCCATTTGTGCTGATGAATAGAAAAAAATATCCCATGGAAACCTGGGACTATTCAATATCAATAATGTTAAAATAAGTTCAAAATGTGATCTCTCTCACACATCGGTCACTTTATGGAGCTAGTGCAAGGCTTTATACCATAACTATTTATTTACATTTATAAAAATAGGTTATAGATTTTCCTTTTTCGTTTTTTTTTTTTTTTGGTGGAGATTTGAGATTTCAATTTTTCGCTATTCTGATTTTATAAGTATCTTTTCTTATTGAATATTCTTTAGTGGTTTGTTAATGTTTTTTTTGTATCAATGATCTCTTCTTATCACCGAAGCAGCTTCTTTCTACCTTCTTTCTATTTACTTGGTTTTAAAGGCATGATTCTTGGAAGAAAATATAGAGACAGACAGAAAAAATAACACATGTTATTATCTTATAATATTGAGAGCACTGATGTAATCAAATTAAAATGCAGTGAAATGGATTGAAAGTTTTTGTAGAAGAGAAGAATTCATGCAACAGCGTTAACATCATTATTATAGGGATAGACCATAGGGTTGGGTGTATTAAATTTGTTTACATATGAAAGACTTGTGAAAGAACCACTCAGGGGTGAGTTCTTTGCCCTTCCATAATTGTCAGAATGCAATACAAAGTACAGCAGCTCCACGGTTTATAGCAATTATGGCGAAAACATACTGAATCATGCCAAGTAGAGCAGAAATAAACCTTTTGCACCTCTTTTATACTTCCCTGTCCTGTGACACACCTGTATATTACATGCCTAATTCCATCATAAAAAGCAAAAACGGTGTCGTCAAAAAGCCTTTGTAAGTAAGCGTCAAGTGGTTATAACCATGACGCTCAGGTGAAGTTTCAAAAATCTGCGTCAATCGTTACTTAGCCACTCCATGAAATCGATTGCTTTTTTGTGTTAGTGGTGATTAAAGTTCAGTTTCGTGGTTGATATCCAACATTTAAACAAAGACCCCGAACTACAATCGATAGACGGCCCTATAATTATACAACCACCTAAAAAGACTGCATTATGAAAACTGAGCGATAAATGATGTTCAGAGAACTAGGAGAGGCCCTGAATAATCTCAGAACAAGCCATGTTCTTTCTTTCCGACATTTCCGATGGAGGCTTTTTTTACTGTATTTTGTAGGGTTAAATTATAAAGGAATGATAGGGAAAAATTTTAAAATTCTAATTTTCTTTCAACGTGCACACTTTCGATTTTAAAAATTCGTTGTATGATCTGTTAAAAACTGTTTTACATATTATTAAGCCCCTTTAACAGCAAACTTGTGGATATATTTCTTGAAACATGGAATTTTGTTGATTCCGCCAGTTTTTTATCAGTTGCTTGTACCTTTATCCCAACCGAGTTCGATCAAAACGCAAAAACTTTCGGCAAAAGTACGAATCCGCTTACAAGCCAAATCACACTTTGGGTATTTCTGATAAAATGCGCAATAAAAATTGAATTTCGATTGCAAGGGAACGGGGTAAATAATGCAAAGAAATGATAGAAGAAATGTGGCAAAAACAGCTCATACTCGAAACATAAAGAAATTGAAACTTAAAAACTATTTTTAAAACATCGATTAATTTTTAGAATAGTAAATGGATTGTTTATTTTGTTAAAAACACCAGTGCTCTTTGGTTTAAGAGAAATTTGTCATTTAGGTGAAATCTCTCTATCAATTTTATTATAATTTTATCTGGTTAGTTTGTATTCGAAACGCAGCATTTTTGCACATTTTATTCGGCTTATTCGTTGAGGTCAACAGGTTAATCATCGAAATATCCTGCGAGTGCACGCCTATTTGTACACTTGCCAGAACTTTTAAAAAATGCGCCTTAAAGCAGTTATTGTCTTCTTTTTTCAACATTTATTCATTTATTTATCACTTCCCAGTGCAGCTCCGAGTTCTTGCTTACTTCTTACCGAGTTTTTACGTTTACTCTGTATATATCTCCGTCCGAGCTACTAAGCCTTCCCTTGATCAGCAAATATAAGCCAACGGTATATGTTCTGAGGATCGAATTCTGAATAACGATCCCAGTTACACAAACATTTACAGAAAGTCATGTACAATATACCCTTTTTGTAAAACAGGTACGATTTTTAATGGGCATGGTATTTCCTCGATAAAGTGGAGAAAAAAAATAGCCTTCACATTCAGCTGTTAAATATTTGTTCACGTTCTTGGTTTTAAATGTCATGTGATCAAAGTCAAGTGACCATAGATTAAATAAAAGGGGTTATATTTATCTGTAATATATACTCATATAACCGTTAGATGTAGAATTAGACATAAATGTATTCTGTACAACCGTAATATTTAACTTAAAAAATCTTCGATTCTTTTTGAAATACAGATCCATAGGTTTTTGGTGTATAATTAGTAATTAGCAAATTTTTTCCACATTTTCGTGCAATAGAACACGGTAAACAAATGTCAGTTATTGCGGGAGATTTGTGGTTATTTCTTTGTTATTTCTTTAAAAGAAAGCGCAACCCAGAAGTTGCGTATCATTGCCTCAGTACTTCGAGGGCCTGTAGCCAACTCTAATAAAGACTTGTTGGTCGTTTAATCTCCCACAATTTCGCTACAGCCGTGCCTTAAAGTGAGCATATTTAACTTGCATGGCGTTACATAGTGAGGAATCGAAGCAGTAAGCAGATACCTTAGTAGCGAGCCACTTCTTCGAGTTATTGTTAGAGGGGCCACAGGTGAGAAAAAAGTAAAATGTAAATAAAAAATTTCAGTGGTCGGGAAAGGTCATGAAAAACACAGGAAAGTGGGAAAAAGTCAGGAAAAGTAAAAAAAAAAAGAATTTCTAAATTATTAATTTGTTTTTAGTTTAGCTACCGTAAAAACAGCCATTTATCGTCTTGGAGTCAGTGCATCTGTGAATGATTGTGTATAATTATTACCAGTGGTGAAAATATGCCCCTTCATGCATCAACACGCAGATGTGACAGTTGTCCATTTATAGTGTAGTTAGACTTCAGTCTCGAGTTGCCTGTTTTTGAAAAGGGGTTTCTAAACAGAACGACGGGTGATTATTGAGGTTAGCTCATAAGTTTATGTACAATAAGTTTTTTTTCCACCCTGTTACAGTGCAAAATGTCGAATCATAACTGTTACGGGTTCACTTAACACCCCAATCCCTTTTTCAACAGTTTGACAACCAGCCTTTGACTTATCCTGTAAGTCCATTTCTTGATATTCGATATGTTGGCGTATAAATATTTTCTAACGTTAATTATAATTTCATCCATTTCATTCCGCGTGAAATCTCAGTCTATAGTTGCAGGAGCATTCCTTTGCAATCCTTATAGAAATGTCTCGGGTATTACAACATCAGGCTAAAGTCATATTGTTCATGGTGTTGGGTAGCTTCTTAGAGGTTACATTGTAACCGAAATACAGCGACGTTGAAATATGTTACTCTGCTCATGCAGTTTTAGTTAACCTTGATTGTCCGGCATTTCCCCCAGGGAACCAGTGAGGAAAAAAAGTCTATTGCAGGGTATTCCGTAAAGCAATACCATTTGAAAACATGGGTATGGCCGTCCTCAACAAAAAACCTCCACTCTCCGTTTCGGTGGCTCCCGCCCCCCCCCCCCAAAGTGTTGAATAATTGCTTAATGTTTTATCATTGGTTTAATTATATTCATCTTTGTAATAATTTGCTGGGTCGTGGCAACTTGCATACCATTAGTGACCATTCACAAATCGTGGTTACCATGAGCAAAATACAGTTATATTTAAAATAAGAATTATGAAGTAAATAAGAAGCCAGGTTTTTTTTTCGATATATTAAGACAGATAACCAATAAATCGAATTGCCAAGAAACTGAAGAAGTTTTCATTGTTTCATTATTTTAGGCTGTACACTGTCTATACAGTTCATTTCTTGCATTTGAGAAATACCAATAAAAAAAATGAAAGAAATGTGCATAAATATATTTTTTAACTCAGCATCAGTTTGCTATTTAGAACTGAACTAAATCCGAATATGAATTAAATCTTAATGCTATAAATCAGACTTGTATTGATGCTGGGTAGTATATAGTGTAAATTTGCTGGAATACTCGTACCACCATTTTCGAAAGCGTAACGTAAATTTTGCCACACTTTCTTTATGCCACACTTGCATTTCAAGTAAGTTATTATAGGTTTGTGTGTAACTCGACATCTTATAATATCGTCCAAATCGCCATCAAATTGAGCGCGGTTGACCTCATTAAAGTAGACATGTTTTGTGGTGTTTTTTAACAAAGTGTCCTCTTTGTGTAGAAAAGGCAGAGTTTATCCTTTCCAATTCTGTGTTTGTTTTGGCGTGTTTATACTTTTGTTTTCAGTTAAAGACAAGGGAATGCAAATCTTGTCTGCTGATCACGTTAATAGCGAGTGACTACAGCTGTTTCACTATCTGATTTTCTGTCAGCTACCGTCTTTCTTCAAAAATATTTAAAGAAGTTTTCTTTCTCCACGCCTGCGTGAAGAATAAGTCGCCCCGCCCCTCTCACCTTTGTTTCTTTAGCATGTATTTTATTAGGAACACATTTTACGATAGCCCATTGTGCACACATTTGGTGATTAACTTGAAATATACGAAACAGGGTGCTGTTGCCTAATTTTAGTTATTGAACTGAGCCTCGTCGTTAGATATTCAATGATTAATTTAAGCAATGTTCCGAAAGAAAGTTCTCGTTATAGCGCCGTCGTGTTGCAGCGTGTGGTCGGGAAATGTGAGCTACCGTGAGCTGTTACACTTAGCCGAGGCTTTTCATGGGCGATGGCGGAGTCTTCTTTTCCTCTGAAGAAAATCAATCAAAATGGGCCAGCAGCATTTAAAACAGCTCCAAGGAAATCACTAGTGACTCATGAACTGGTGAAAGTACTAGAGTCTGACGAATATGGAAGCCAGATTTTGTCTCGATTTCACGAATTTCGAGAAGATGGCAAATTTTGTGATGTCACGCTTTGTGTTGAAGACCAGTCATTTAGGGTTGGTAATGTTTTAACAATGCGTGTTAGCAATTTAAAATATCAAGTACATTTTGCTCTATCACTTGAATTTAAAAAGTTAGTTTGTGGTTTGCATATTCTGAAAACTTTCATTTTTAATATGTTTTTCTTTCGCTTCTCGATGTTTGACCACATTTCGTTGCTATGCAACTGACTTGTTAAAAATTTCACGCAATTTTATTCCATACACTCGTTGTTAAAGATATGTTTAAAGTTTTGTACTCATTTATTTTGAATTGCAGGCTCATAAAATGGTGCTGGCCGGATGCAGTGATTACTTTAGGGCGCTCTTCTCGCATGGCATGAAAGACAGCGACATGGACAACTTTGATTTAGCCGACATTTCCTTGAAGGGCTTTCGGCCATTACTGGATTTCACGTATACAGGCAAACTTCGTGTCAACTTCGATCTCCTGCCAGACGTACTCGGTGTAGCCACGTTCCTGCAAATGAGGCCCGCAATTAAGCTATGCCAAGTGTATTTAAAAGCAGTCATGACATTGGAGGATGCAGATGACATAGTCAACTTAGGCATGCATTACGGCCTGACTGAACTCAAGGATGCACAGCGACGCCTGATTTTAGACTACTTTTTGGATTTCGCCGAGACGAGAAAATTTTATGAAATGGATTATCGGACGTTGATTGATTATTTAAAGGATGATTCGCTGAGAATCAAAACTGAGGGCACGCTGTTAAAATGTGTTTTAAGATGGTACAAATTTGACAGGCCTAATCGTGAGGCGCATATTGGGGATGTTTTGAACTGCGTGCGTTTTGTACAACAAGGCTGGCCCATTATAGATTTTGCTGAGAAGATAGAACCTTTTACAGCAAATAAAGAATGTAAATCTTTAATTTCATTTAGCGTTGAGTACATGCAGGAACCACATAGGAAGCATCTCATTTCAGATTTTCGTACGAAAGTGCGTTTTGAGCGGAAAACTCTTATCCAGATTGGTGGACTAGTCACCAAGCAGACTGAAATAAATGTGGATTTTCCATTTCTAGAAAACATAGTTGGTGCAGTGGACAATGAAAAGGTTGGCTTTAGAAGAAACTTTTATTATCATAAACCACTCAGCAAGTGGATACCGCTGGGGTGCATCGGCACCTCGGACATGCGATCACATTGCCCACTAGTCTACGTGAACGACCACTGTATTTTGGTAGGCGGCTACGTCTACACGCAAGACTTCAGCCAGTTTTATCAGCACTGCAGCAATGAGATCAAGCTGTTGACAGTATCCAGTGGGGATTTCTCCATGTGGGATATGCCCTTCATGAATGAGCCACGCGCTCACCATGCGGCCGTGAGTACGCCAAGTAAGACCTTCACCTCATTACCGTATCTATAAACATTACCTTAGTGGCTGTTCGCACTATCACAATCAAATTTAACATCTAGCTTTTTTTCTGGCTGATTTGCATGTAAACAAATGTATCTCTACAATTTTCAGCAGTGCGTATAGACTTTTCCAAACTTTTTAATGCTGAATATATATATTTTTGGATGTACCGATGTTTTGTTTATCCCCTATCATTTCGGTTTAATTTTTTCGGGTTTCATTCCTAAAAAACACAATGTTACCACGTGTTAAGCACAATGAATGTTTAACACCAGATGCATAGTTCTTACAGACGTCGGTTCGACAATCTTAGCGATAATCAGATGAATGTATTAAAAAGGAAGAATGCCTTTTAAGCAACAGCAGTAGGTTCACAGAATGTTTGTGTGATAGCAATGCTTGAGTTGAAACGGTGGATGTTATTTGCTCGTGTGTTTTTGCAGCATTTATCTACGCACTAGGGGGAAAGAACGAATCTGGGAGCCTGAGGTCGGTGGAACAGTTCCACATGGATTCAGAGATCTGGGGGCAAGTCAAACCGCTACCGGAGCCACTGTATGACCATGCTGCCGCTTCGGTCGGGGAAACTGTATGTGGCATTATGTTACCGATTATTGTCACACAACACACAATGTCATTGTTCAAAGCATGGACCTTTTTTCGCATAGCAGAATTCGTTTCGAAAATAAAAGCATTGCCCTGAGTCAAATACAACTGGAAGAGTGAGGATGTAGGCAAAAAGAAACATCGTGTGTCTAAGTGATATATTTTACCGGTGTTTTTTTTTCAGTAATCTACTTTGATAGTTTTTTCGTGCTTCAGTTATTTTTTTTTTTTCTCACTGCCATTTCGTATTTGAGATAAACATTTGGAATTGTTTTTGTAGGTGTATGTGAGTGGGGGCGTCGAAGGCGGTGTCATTGTGAAGAAAACCTGGTCCTATAGCTCGGTGACGGGCGTGTGGGCGGAGAGACCACCCATGCTCCACCGTAAGTCTCTGTGCTCTCAGTTAAATAAACAAGTTCTGAAGTGATTCACCAACAGTTGTTTTTTTATGTTGGTGTATTTGTTTTACGTGCCCACTTAATTGACTGAACTCTTTGCAGGGTACTTTTCTCCCATAATTTTTAATGGTTTAAGATGTTGGTGGGGGTGGGGGATCTGAATAAATATCTGAATAAATAGTTCAGCTGCCTACAACGAGTATGATGTTTGTAAATCTGAGTATGATTACATTTCTGCCGAACACCCCGCCCTCTATATATTCTACAGGCAGAGCGGGCCACACCATGACCAGGGTCGACTGCCAGCTGATTGTGTGCGGCGGCCTCACCAACTCCGACTCGATGCGGTGCCTGAGCTCTGTCGAGTCTTACGATGTGGAGTTGGAGCAGTGGTCGCTACTGACACCCATGCGACAAGACTGCGCTCATATGGCTGCTACAGGTAAACAATCCTGTAAAAAGTCACTTAGGAATGAAACATAACAAAAAAAAAATAGAAGATTGTATCAATATGACGAGAGAAAGTGTGATCACTTGTGAGCCCTGGTCAAGAAAAGAAAACCAGAATTCAAAATCATGCAGCTGATGAGGATATCGTACACCTAACAACTTAAAATATTCAATTGGTAATGCTTAAATTTGCCAGTCCAGTTGTTTTCCGTAGGTGGGTGGTGAGGAGGATGAAATGTATAAGTATAAGCCTGTATAATTATTATTACTCCTCTTTTCAGTGTTAAATGGAAGCCTGGTCGTGTTAGGAGGCGTGGATTCAGTAGGAGACTTGCTGAAGACCGTACAGCAGTATGATTTCAGTGAGCGGTGTTGGTCTACCTTTGCTGAGCTGCAAAATCCCATGCAGAGTGAGTCAGGCAAAGAGTCCAACAGACGGACTTTGCAATTTTTTAAGTTAATCCTTGATGTCGTTTTCTATGGCAAATCCAACCATTGTAGCTTTTATGGACTTTATTCAGACCAGCCCATAATTTTCCAATGAAGCTTGTATAAACAAGTTTACTTCCCGTTTTTGCTGAGATTGATATCCCATGATTTCGAATGTTTCAGATGCCGGTGTGTGCGCATTGACCGTGAAGCTGACCGACACGGGCGATCCCGACACCGACAGTCTGTGCGACGAATACGAAAATAAGTGAGTTATAGAATCGTGTCTCATCCAAATGACGCTCTGGTGAAATGTGAGAATTTGATAAGAAATCGGAGTATAATTTGCGTGAATTATTTGTTACGAGGACCACAGTACTGGTTTTGCAAATGTCGATGAGTGAACCGATGGCAACTCGAATTAAATAAACTAAATAAAAAAAAATTCTCATTATTTTTTCATTATTTGATTTTTTTTTCTATTTGAATATCTTTTTTCGTATTTCATGTCCTGTTAACATGTAACTTTTTAGGCGGTCACTCGTGCGTGGCAGTGAGGCCTGGTTTTCTTTTAACCGTACTTTTTCTTTCAACAGGGTATTCGAAGGCTACCCAAGCGACGACGAGTATCCTTCACATCACAGCGATGATGAGCTAGAAGTCGAGTTGATGGTATGACGTCACTGGCTTGTCCTCTGACGTCACTGACGAGGTCTGGTTTGTCCTTTGATGTCACTGACGAGGTCTGGCGTGTCTTCATACATCACTTACGGGTCTGGTTTGACCCGTGATGGGGTTTGGCTTGGCCTCTGATGTCACTGATTTGCTCTGATGTCAGTGACTGGTCTTCTGACGTCACTGATGGGGTCTGGAAAGTCCTCAGACGTCACGGACTCTGACGTTGCTGGTTATTACTTTGTTGCATTGTCGCTGATAAGACCTCGTCTCAAATAGGACATCTTAGTCAGATTGAAAATGAACGAGGACTGAACAAAGTTTAGCATAGAAAGTAAAATAGTTATGAAAATAATTTTTAAAAAACGTAGTGTTATAAATGTATAGAGGTTTTATCTTAATCATCGTTTGACTGGTGGCCATAATTTAAATGGCTTTCTGTAGCTGTGATAGGTGTGGCTTGTTGTACAACAGCTTGGTGCTGTATTCGACTGGACTCTGCGATTTTCTGCCGAGACGCCGTCATTTTTGTTTGTGTGTGTCTGAGTGTCTTTCGGGGAGCCGTTTCAATTTAATGTCATTACATTGGCTGAACAAGCTTTACTGTAATTGCCGAGAACTAAGGATTAACAGTGGTAACTGAAACTCAGACTGCTGCTTAGATCACTGTGTCAAATACGGGTTTTTCAGTTTCAGGGCATGTCTGAATAACAGTAGGTTTCTGCTACTATGAAATAACTCATCAATACCAAAATGATATTTATTTCACTATTTAAGGCAATGTTAAACGTCAGTGCGATATCTGGTTATTGAAATCGGGTTTACTTCATGCGAGAACCGATATTCGTTATTCGATATTAGTCATTAAGAAATTTTAATCAGTCAGCTCGAGTAAACCAAAGTCGAGTTACTCTACATAGCAATATATATTGACCTCTGACGTCACTGATATATTGTCACACTAAAGCAAACGTGTGAAGGCGTGATATGTGTCTGTTAGTTCTGTTAGTTCACATGTTGTATTTACGTCAGGGATTGAATCTCAAGTGTAAATTTGAAACCAAATAAAGACAATAAACTATGCAGCTGTATGCTGTTGTTTTTGTTCGAGAAGCTGTATTTGCATTTTTCAGAGTTCAGAGTAGAAAATAAACGGGTAAGGGGTGAATCCGGCACTGAGGTAAGCAGGTGGACCGGGCGCTCTTGATGTATTTGAAAAGTCAGCGAGCCTACTTATTGTGGAAGTGCTACTGGTGCAATTGAGGAATTGGGGACACGTATAATGTGAGCGGAGAAAGTGCCCCTAATGAAATTGAGGAATAGGGACACATGAGCAGAGAAAGTGCTCCTGATACAATTAAGGAATGGCGACACTTAACATGTGACTGGAGAAAGTTCCTCTAATGAAATCGAGGAATGGGGAGACTTAACATATAACTATAGTAAGTGCTCCTTCAGAAACACTTAATAACGCCGTCTTTATTGTCAAAACATATTTGGAGAAATAAAAGTTGATAAAAGGACTTTCTTTTTATTCAGATATTGCACGTTTATGCCAGTCACCCTTTTGCAAATTATCAAATATATCAAGAATAAGCACAGACCAAATAAAATGAACTTCGAGGAAAATACATTACAAAAATATCGATCTGCGAAGTAAAGAACGGAAGATAGGGAGATGATGAGACAACATAGTTATAGAAGTTAACCTGGACCGTATCAATGGCAACAATCAGTTAAATTAGAAAATCATGATACACGCATTTAGTTTATTATTGAACAATGCAGAAATATTTCAAACAGTCGATTAAAACTTCTACTTCTCAGGCCAAGAAGAAAAAACTTTCTCTTCCAGATTTTTACAAAGAAAATTGAACAAGTCCTCAACAATATTTTTTCTCTAAAATTGATATAGCCTGACGAGGCCAAACTTTTTTTATTTTCCTTTTTTCATGTTTCCTTTTATAGATAATATATATATATTATATATATATATATATATATATATATTGTCAGCTTTCAGTTGATTTTGTTAAATAAACGCCGTGCCAAAAGTGCGATGGCAATATTTTATGTGTTCCTAGCGGGATGAATTTCAGCACTTTCTGTTCTTCGACATCACCACTTCTACTACCACTACAGCGGCCAGCTGGCCAACTTTTTTTTATTTACTTCATTAATTCATCCAGGCTCTGTTCTTTGACATTTAGTAACACGGCCAAGGAATGAGAATCTGAGTTGTTTTGCCTGACGTTAATCTCGGAGGCCAAATTTTTATATGTCTTAATTCGGGGTTCACAGGAGGAGCGGGGGAGTGAGGAGGGCAGAAATGATAAAAAAAAAATCGGGATATAATATACAATTTTCACTGGTATCAGTTACCATTCTTGTACCATGTGACAAAAAAAAGTGAATAAATTAGAGAATCAGTGGATATCACAGGGAAAAAGACAGGAATGTTAAGAAGGGGCCAAAGCGACAGAACAAGAAAAGTGTCCGTAAAGAAAACGACCGGAAGTCCGGACACGTATCTGAAATCAATCCCAATGCAAACAGCAATTTGCTACACAAGCTTAAGCCCAAACTAAATCTAACAAACATCGCTAAATATAAGCCAAGCATAACGTAATAACATATAATATTGTTTAACAATGGTAGATTTCCAATATGCATAATCTCTAAATAGAAAATAACTCGAACAATGTGACGTGTGAATGACTTTGTCAAACAAAATCATCCACACGGCACTCCATTCAAATTGAAATAAATTAATATATTGAGATAAAGATTCACGGTGATCAGTCTGTGTTATTTCTCAGCTACGCTTACGTTGAATTCAACAACTACACCCCAATACTACCGGAGAAAATCGTAAACCGATCACATTTTTTCTATTGTTTCATTTTCTTTCAATCAATGAATATTACAGTCGAAGACAGCTCTACAAAGGCAAACAACCACAAGATGAAAAATTTGACAATGATTTTTAAGTTATGCGGTCGGAATTTTTGAATATGCTTTTTTATAAAAATCGGTAGCAGTACCGTGTTGGCGCTGTTTGAAGCTATCTATCAGACTAAGGTCTTCAAAAAAGCATACATTTGAGACCTATCAAGTACCTGAAGCCTGTCAAGTTCCCGCAGTCACAACATCTACGTCACAATTTTGTTTTCAAATGCATGAGACGCGGGTGTCTCGTGCTATTTTACTTTTCGAGTTTTGGGTGAAAATCGCGTCCAGATGAAAACGAGAGCGGTAAAATAATAGTGCCGGGATTTCATGAGAACATTCACGTATTAACACTAACAGTACTGACAGGACTTTAAATAAGTGTCATTCACATCTAAATCGAACAAAATGATGGCAGACACAGACTTCTTGGATACACAGTTCACTTCAAATTCCCACACTTTTGAAGGCAAAATAATAACTTTTAATACAACACTTGGTGTGATAAAGCATATGCATTGGTAACTTTATGTATGGTATGAAAATGGTGCAATTTCTATGCCTCGCACTTTTAACAACAGCGCACTATTTCATACAGCAGGATACAATATTTGAATATAAGCACTTACAATTCATTTGCAAATAGGTCTTTGTTGCTAATCATGACTAGTTTACAAGGGTTCCTAAAACTCCTACAATGGATTCCACACTTCTGATACTGTAACGATTATAATTTATTTCAAAATTTGTCATGGCTACGCAAACATCTGAAATCTCTTTATATGTGTGTGGTTGGGAGGGGGGGGGGGAAGGGGGCTAACGGAATAAAATTATTACCTGGACGGGTACTGCATTGTCTTGTACGCTGCAGTTAAATGCCTGTGGTGAGAAAAACTTGCTTGTTTAAATACATGTACAGCTGATCGGCCCGTTTATTTCAAACGATCTCATGAAAATCGTACAAAATCGTGAGTGGGAAAATTTACGCTATTCCATACCTGTGTAAACTGTCACTACTCTGGTGAACATAAAAACAACTAGGGAAAATATGTTGACCACTTTGCTTCATTACATTTATAAGTGACTAGCACGCGCGTTTTAAAATCTGCACTACTATTCTGAATAGGGGTACTAACAAACAGAAGATTCGATAGACAACAGCACTACCACAGATTCTTCATTTCGTAGAAAGTCGCCGAAAAAAAAAATCGGCTCTTTATTCATTCGCTTTCTACACTATTACACATACAATGTCCTTTTAAAACAAAAGCTTCGCACCATATGAATCTGTTTTATCTAAAGAATTGTACAATAACACAGTTCAGAGTGACGGAGGAAAAAAGTCACAAAAGATGACTAATAGTCAGCTAATATTTCTCTTGAAATTCGTGGTGCCATTTGTTGAAGTCGATGTTGAAAACGATGAGGCAACCAGTTGCCAAACCCGCCATAAGGTACCTGCAAAAGTGCACAAGTACTCAGTGCTTTACTCACAAACTTACCATCCGTTTCATTACCTTTACAGTAGCAGTTCTATATTAACGAGTTCCCTTTCCTTCTTGAGCAAAATAAATCGCTGTCAGGTATTAGAAACACAATACGTGTTCGAATTTAACGGTGCTTTGGAAAATCATAAATGTACACATAACATTTTGACTTCTAGACAAGGCGCTTATTTAATTAAAATAACAGATGTTTAATTACGGCGAAGTAGAATAAAGTGCGGCATGTACCTTTGGTCATGGGCCAGGGCGAGCGAGCGAATGCTACTGTCGCACGTGGGATATGTATAGAGAGTGCTGAGGTCATGGGTGCGCCAAACCTGCACCACGCCGTTGTCGCCTCCCGTCATCAAGTACTGCCCGTCACGGCTCATCGCCATGCACTGTCAACCAATCGGCATGCAGCATAAACCCATAGGTTCTACACGGTCGATGTACCCTGATGATGTGGATGGGGGTGGGGTACGGGAAGGGGTGGGGGGAGAGGAAGGGAGTGTATTGATCTATCAGGTGTAAAACGAGAACTTTCAGACAATCTGGACCCTTGCAATTTAATGCGATTGCGAAAATTTTAATTTAAAATCTCAAATCTGGTAAAAATATTCCTGAAAGGTAACAAGTCTTTATTTGTTAATCCTACCGCCCAAACTTGATATTTTCTAATCAAGTCATACAGTTGAAACTACATTGTTCAAAGCTGCGAAATTTCTACTTTACCGAAGAATGACATCATGAAACAGCTACAATATACTTTTCCTACAAACATAACTTTAGGACTGCATAAATGGGAAATACGTCTCTTAGATGATAAAAAATGTAAAGTAAAAATTAAACATAACTGACTTGTATGTTGTCATTGTGGCGCGTGAACTTGAGTGCCTTGCCGTTGATGCCGTAGAGACAGAGTCCCCCCTTGTCGTAATTCACGACCACGTATCCCTCACGGTTCATGCACACCGACGCCGGGCTGCTAAAGTTCTCCGGTGGTTCCAGCGACCGCAGTAAGTCACCAGTGTTCGAGTGAATTAACACGGCACCATCTAAAAAGAATATCAAAAATAATGGAGAAAATGGCGCGAGGATGATTTCTAAGCAAAAGAAATTATAAAAAGATGTATGCAAATTCAAGGAAATTTTCTTCAAAATTTAAAAGTTTGACTACTGAAAAATGTTCGCGTTCAGCCATTTAACTTTTCCTGGCTTCTCACCCAGCTTGTTATGAGCAAACAGGCGTCAATGGTCGCTATGATTATAACAGACACATGTACTTTTTTCCTCCATAACCGTCTTTTAGAACGATTTTGAAAACCAGTAGCTATAGGCCAAAAGACTCGTGGGTTTTGAGCCTCACCGACTGAGCCGCTGACCACGATGCCTAACTCCGCCGACACGACGACACAAGAGACTTCAGACTGGTGGCCCGTCAGCACCGCCTTTGGTGTTGGACTTTCGATACCTAAAAGAACAGGTAAGGCGGTAAGAAGAAAACCAGGGTACATCCCATAAAGTACGGACGCAAAACTTGTTGAACCCTGCTATTCTCCCCACTGTATACAAAATATTTGATGCTACCATTGACTATAACAGTAACGGACGCACAATTACAGACCCCCCCCCCCCCCCTCCCCTCAACCCCCTTCTGTACATGCGTACGTACTTTATGGATAACCTCCACCATATTTAGACACAAGAAACGCTGACTACAGTGACCTGGAGACCAGAAGTTATTTTCAATGGCTATGCACTAAGCATATTTTCTTGTTACTAGGCAATCGAAGTGGCAGCACTGAAGAACATTCTTCTTCAATTTCTCAATTCACAAGAGCCACTGACCACCAGCAGTTCATAAGATGACATATAAACATACACGCGCCAGTCTGGCACTGTGTCCACGTGACCTGGCGTTGCCATCACTTACTTCCGTTATCGCCCAGGATGCTGGCCTGCTTGGCGTTCCAGTGCCACACCATGACGGTGCAGTCCTTGCTGCCGCTCACCACGTAACAATCCTGGTTGATATTACACTCGGAGCGCGCCAAGCACGTGACCACGTCGTAATGACCAAACACCACCTGGACTACTTTGGCTGTGGGCAAACAACACACGTATCCGCTTACCGAAGTTGTTTGTTTCTACATTTTTAATTCATTTTTTTTTGTCTCATGATATTGTAAAATTGTGTCCATACTGCAAAGTGTTGATTTATATTATTAGCTTATTTTTCAAGAAATAAAGAGTTCGATAAAAAGAGCCTCTGTTATAATGTTTACGAAATACCTCGTTTATGAAGCACCATTTGGAAAGTCACTCACACAACCAATTTTAACACTTCCTGGGGGCTTACCGGAATCAGTGTTGAAGGCACGAAAACTTTTGTCCCAAAATCCTGACGCAAAAATAAACTTGTTGTCTGCTGTCGTCATGAAACTAGAGTGGGTGACTTTGAGTCGCTGATCAAAATTGTTGCCTAAATTACGCCGGTGTAAACCCGTACCAAAGACTGAAACCAAAGCAATACGGTATTGTTTCCCATTTTCAATATTACAATAATTATTGTTGAGACATTCAGTAAATACACTGCACAAAGCGGAGGTTGTTTTTTTTTGTTAAGTTTCTCGTTCAAATAAAATAAATAAGCTTAAGGGAATTAACTGAAACAAGGCTACTGTCGTAAAGGCTACTGCTATATACAAAGCCAAATAAATTCCAAAATAAAACGTTATAATTAAAGGTAATAAATAAATAAATGGCTAATTGTAAATTAAGTTTACTTCTGTTCATGCACCGTTAGGGTTATCAGTAAAATACATTTTATACACTTATATTGTATACATTTATTACGGTAAAATAAAGTTTTTCATGATCATATATTCATATACAGCGTTGGCCCAACATGTGTTCGTTATAATCGATTATCGGACAGTACGAATTTTATGCAATAAAGTCAATGGGAAAAAAAGTTGGGACCAGCGAATTTGTTCGTTATAATCGATACTTCGTTATAACCGATTTCGTTATAAATGGCTGCCACTGTACGTCATATTCATATTTAAAATAAGAATGCATCCAGCAACAAACAGTTCAAATAAGCATACTACGGAACGGACAAAATTATTATTTGCTTGAAACATCCTTATTTCTAATAGTAGGGTGTTAATAATAATAATATTAATAATAATAATAATAATAATAATAATAATAATAATAATAATTATAATAAAAATAATAATAATAATGATAAATAATTATAATAAAAATAAAAACAACAATAGCAAAAAATAAAATAATATAATAACAATAATAGACAATTAAAAAAGTAGACCCCCGTACCCACTCACTGCACTTTTAACAGATCTTACAGGTTTCTATGTATCTATCATGATTAGGCGAGTATTAACTAGAGCGACCAGAGCATACCAGCATCAGTGAATCTGTCGAACACTTTTATTAGACAGCCACTGCCATTTTGTTTTTGCAAACAAAAACAAACGTTTTCCTCCACACCCCCACCCACATCGTTTTCCATCGCTTGCCCCTCCTTCGGTTTTCAAAGTTTTTATTTTGATAATTCTGTACCGTTTCAGAAATATCAGACTTTTTATCTTATATATGTATATATGTATAGACTTTTATATATACGGGTTACGGACCAAAAAGAACAAGAAAGGTATTTTTCACGGCAGTACAGGAAATGACTCCTTTTTTGCGTCTAAATGGTGAGCTGCTTGCCCCAACACAAGACAGCAGATGACCCACTTGTATTATACGTTGGGCTATATACGCCACAAACAATATGAACCGTCAGACCCACCCAAGGTATAACCCCATATATTTAAAGTTCATCTGACTTGTCGTTCGAAAGTTATCTTGTTAACAAAGTCAAGTGTCCACAATACGTAATGACGTCGATGACGTCATACGTTGCGCTTTATACGCCAAACACAATATGAACCGTCGGACCCACCCAGTGCATTATCCTATCAAGTCTGAAGCTAATCGTTCTTCAGTTACAGTAATAACGCAATTGCCACATTCTGCGTCCTGTGACGTCACCCGTTGTTCAATGTAGATCAAATACAATCCCAACCAGCGGACCAACCCAAGGCATTGCCCCCCACCACAAGTTTGAGGCTAATCTTACATTCTTATCCGTTTAATAACATCGAGTGTCTACAACAGGTACAGGGCAATTGCCCCCGGGACAATTCCCCCCTCCCCGGACTCCCCCCCCCCCCCCTCGGACAATTACCCCCGGAACAACTGCCGCCTTAGAACTATTACCCCAGGACAAAACCTTTTTAGACCAGCCGACTTTGTCGTGCTGAAGTAGTCACATAAGTGCGGATGGGTGGCAGTGGGGCGGGGCATCTGACGTTTGTACCTGCGCATGTAAAAATTTATTTGAAAATGCTCCTTCACCTCAGTTGATGAAAAGGTGTTGGTGAAAATTTAATTACGAAAAGTTGTAAAAAGCCCCGGGGCAATCGTCAGTGTGCCATTGTCCGCGGGGGGTTGCGGGGGGAATATTCACATGTTGCAATTGTCGCGGGGGGGGGGGTAGCAGTCCTGGGGGCAACCGTACCGGGGGGGGGGGGAATTACCTAGACCCACTTACCACAGATACACAGTACATACACACACATACACACGGAGGAGGTAAAAAAACAATGTGTTTTCCTTCTACGGGAGAAACATAATAACTGAAGGGCATTAAACAACTCAGACCAAGGAATAAACAAATAGATAAATAAATAAACAATAAACAAATAATAAACAAACAAATAAATCGGTTCAATAATGACAGTAATCATGTAGAATAAATTCAGATTTTTAAAATGTAATAACTGTATATTTTTCCTATTTTAAGCAGATATCGTTGTGATTCGGAAACACAAAACCAACGCAACACAGGTGTTGGAAAGAACTGCTTGTCTGAAAACAACGCACATAAAATGAAAACGTGTTTCGCTACTTATATTGCAAGAAGAAATAATGTGAGATCGTCTAGAACAAGACATATTAACATGTAAAATTTGAAGCAACAATATGAACGTTTAGAGTCACCGAATTACCTTTACCATGTTGTTCTGTTTAAATAACAAAGGCCATACAAAAATACATAAAATGTATTTCAGTTTATACAAAATTAACAAACAAATTCAAGTGGTAATGGTGCTGATAAAAGAAACTTGAGTATAACATACCTCACCATATTAATTCTTTTTAACAGACCGCTTGTTTGGTAAGTAAGACTGATGGAGGGAGGGATGCCCAACCCACGCATGTCATAACGAATGAACTTAAAACTGCAGATTTAGGGGTATTCGAAAAGGAGTTGGGTGGAGCGGGCACGGATCAGGTGGAATATCAACGGACGATGCATTCAAGGCGCACTTGTTACAGCTGCACAAATGCATTTGTGATAATACCGATAAACGCAAACAGTGCTGTCCGCAAGCCGATGCCAAACGCCGACCGACGCACGTTTATTACAGAATCACATCCTGTCTCATCCAATGACGTAAAACGAAGAAAGCTATGTATTAGCATTAACAAATTCCACCTTTCTAGAGGCTTAGTCCGGATAACAAGTCAGCCAAACAAAAGAACACCTGATATCGCCTGAAAGCCAGTCCAGTGAACTAAATACAGCTCCTGGCCTTCCTCCATTTCAACAATGCACAGCCACAGCAAAGACCGATTTCGCGGGTTTTACAATACTTATTTTATTTTTTTAACTGTTGTTGGTTTAAACCCCCCTTTAAATGTCACATTCATACAACTAATCCATGTTCCTGACTAAAACATCTATAACCACGACCTAGATTAAATACGAAGTTGGTGAAAACTGAATCATCCAAAATTCTAGTTTTGAAAGAAAAATCACACGAAAACAAGTGACTCCGTCACCCTTTCATTGCAATACTGACGAGAGGCGCGCCCCGGGAAGTGCTACTGCGTGGGCAGGGAGGAGTGATACCCACCCAGGAGTTGATCCATGGACAGGGGGAGCTGCGGAGCTTGTTCCGTTTTCTCTCCTCCATATGACGGTGTTTGGCCTTGAGAATTGGCCGCTGCCAAATAGAGTGTAACAGCCAATATCAAAACACGACATTAATACTGACTCGGGCATGAGAGATTTTTCCAAATCAAAGTGTAATAAAAACCCATTAATTTTCAATATTATTGCAAAATACATTTCTACACTGTATGAATTTCGGCTTCTTTCCCAGACTTTTGCTCAGCACATTCTAACAGAAATTCGCGCGAATATGATTTATGGCCGGACGAAAACATACCGACGGTAGAATTCCACTTGTTCAGGGCGAAGTTGTGGTTACAGGTGATGGTAATGACGGCAGGCGAGGGTACCATGGGGTGCGTATTCGCCGCTACGTGCGTCACGGGAGAGTTGGACAGGAACTTCATGATCATGCACACGTCATCTTGCACATTGGTGAACATCATTGGTGACTGTTAAATATCACATATTGGAAAATTTGGCGAAAGCTCTGTCGAATTTAAAAGCGAGTGGGGCAGCACCAAAAATTTGCTATTTTTTTTTTATTTCTTTTTTGCTAGCACTGGCTTAAGAAGTAAATGCTGAAGGGCGTAAGGTGAGTTAGTGAACCATCACTCACAATGTGCATGGGCGAGCTCCGCGGCGGGTGCGGCTCAGTTAACAGCTGAGACGGTGTCTGCCCGAAGCTCTTGATCTGATTCTCAATTGCCTCCCTCATGACGGGGTCAGTGACTGCGTCCAGGTTCGTGCCTTCGTAGGTAAGGTAATAGAAGACGTTGGTGGCCCGTACGGCCTCGGGACCTCGCTGCTTGTAGCCGAAGACAAGGTCAATCCACTGGTGCAGTTGGCACGAGACGAATTCTGACTCAAGGGCCTGCGCATGAAATAGAACAAAGCACACAAAACATGCCAGCTAGTTAAATTCAATTTATACAAATTAAATTTAATTTATTTTGAAAACATTTTTGAAAGCATTTTGTCACACGTTGAACAACTTAACGTGGTTAAAAAAAAACAGAAAAAAATGTATCCAGCGAACAAAGACACTGACATGTGAGCTTGATTTTTATAACAATCGATCAACACATCAACACTCCTGCCTCTTAATATTAAACTCTATCAATACGTATCCAATATATGGAACCTGCCTATTCCGGATACCTGTGGACAAAATGTCTCTCAATTGAGTGATCCTAATTTACGGATTAAAAAAAAAAGTTAACGTCGGTTAAAAGTTAAGGTCGCCGCTCTATTCACCATTCTATTTATCCTGACGAAATCTTCGGGTGATTTCGCCCACTTGGGTAGCTCCACATCGCGCACTTCCTGTCCCTCCTCCGTCTTACCCAAGTTGTAAGCGTTCGCGTTCACAAACATGTCTGGCATGAAGTACCACTCAGGGATCAGCTCCTAGAAACACGAACGGCAATAACGATAAATGACGCGTTATCACCCCTCCCACACCACCATCAAGGCAAATAAATAAATAAAGAAAAATAAAAATAAATAAATAAGCTTTATTCTGTACTATTTTTTTCGTGTAATTTACTCACTTTCTTCTAAATACATTGCATCAAGTCGGTCACTAATACGATATGTGGCACTGAATGAAACTGATAATATTTCGACACCTAATTTTACCTCTAAAGCTTTAACTCTTTAAGCAGTCTCCTTAGTGCTCTCTGATTTACCCAATGGCTTTCAAGTTGATGGCAAATAAAAATATGCCTCATGAATTATTCGCCGGTCGTTTGTGTCTTAGTCACTTTGAAAACAAACTGACAAGAGCCGTACCTTGACGTCGGACGTATCGCGCTGGCAATTCTTCCACGATTGAGGCACACTGTGAAATGTTCTATTTGCATGATCAAACTTTCCTCCTTGTAAATGCAGGAAGAAACTCGTGAACGGCTCCTGCAAAGGACAGTCAGGATACTCCGTTTTGGAAAACAGGGATTGCGAAGCGGAATTCACTACGAAGTTAATTGAAATAAAAAAAAAAACACCCTGTTTCAACATTACTATATTTAGAAAACCATAGCTCCTGTTCAGAGCTTTTTTTTTTTTAAATTTTGCCGCTGCCAAATAATTCACATTCCACATCGCACAATGTCGTAGCGCACAAAAGCAGCATGCACCTATAACCCTATTTCCCCCTTTGAAGTAATAATGAAAACAAAATGCAATTTCACTATTTTTTTTTTTTTCATTTTCGTTACTATTTTACTTCGATAAAAAAAAGATTAACCGCCTACATTACGTCGTTGTTCCCACCACCCCATCCCAGTTTAATATATCACAGGTAGTAGTAGTTGGCAGGCTGTACTCACAAGCCTGATAAGCCAGTTGAGGGTGAAGGCCGCGGTCGAGTAATGAGTGCCGTAGTGGAAAGGCGGGATCTGGTCGTGCTCCCAGCTCGCATAGCGCTCCTCAAAGAACGCCTTTCTCGTCGGGTTCAAAGCACCAATCGGCTGTTCAGCATCACAAATGGAACAATGTTCAGACTGCTGTCGTACTTTTCTTCACTTATTTTTTTTGTATGATACCCCACATTCAAAATGTCATTTTCTTTCAAAAATATCATTTATCTCAATGAAACTGAGATAAACAACTACTCAAAATAATTTATATAAAACTCATAAATTGTTGTGGTTAATATTATTATTATTATTATTATTATTATTATTATTATTATTATTATTATTAAGTTCTTTTTTTCTAAATTTAAAACAAAAAAATTCCCTATTTCGTACCTCTCATCCCAACCCAATCAATAGAATAGATTCAAACCTTGGAAAGATCCCTGTAGTTGCTAGGCAAGCTAAGGTCAAGGTCTTGCGAGTCGTAGTTCGAGATGACCCAGGGAAACACTGGGTACTGGTTCAAGTCATTATACGTTC
This sequence comes from Protula sp. h YS-2021, assembly GCA_949752745.1. Lineage (NCBI taxonomy): Eukaryota > Metazoa > Annelida > Polychaeta > Sabellida > Serpulidae > Protula > Protula sp. h YS-2021. The sequence goes on from OX457025.1 coordinate 64,412,388, forward strand.
GCCCGGCCACCGTGTTCAGGTACATCAAGTAGTCAAAATTAGAGATCTCTCGCCTCTGCCATTTCTGCATCATGCCCGACATCTTGAACAGTTGTTTTGGTGACGCCATGGAAACGCGCCTGTAAGGTAAATTTGTGAAAAGGGTTGAAGCTAAAAACAAGTTCGGAAATTGTTGACATCACAAGCTAAAAGTGAACTCCCTTGAGCAATGTATTTTTTAACACCCTTTTGTTTTATTTGATTATAGAATAGTAAATTAGCGTTACTTGAATGATGTCCTGAATAACTGAGTACATAAAGGGTTTTAATTCACATCAAATAGTACAGCAAATCGATCACTGCGTGAGAAAAATAGTGTTTGCAGCAACACTTCCAACAGATGCATTCCGTAAAATCTCGGTGGATCGAATCTTTGAGATTTGAATGTAGCAATGCCGCAAAGTTGTGTTCACATTTTTTTCTCTCTTAAAATGCTACCGACCTTGTTTGAGGCAGGCCATACTTGACACCGACACCGACTCGTGGCAGCGCGTTGGTCACTTTCTTGGCCGTGTCGTGGTCTTGAAAGGCGAACATCACCGCCGCTGCAAAATGCAACATTTGTCCATTCAACATGTTGAATCCAAATATTTACATTTCTTCCAGTTGCCAGAAAACGCCGTTTTAATTTTTTTTTGTTTTTTTTTTCAGTTACTGGTTCAGTTATTCAGCACTGGGAGTTTCCGAAAAAAAAAAACGGCAGCCACCTCAGAATGTCACCAGTATCAGCTGGGTTACATGAGTACATTGTTACTCTGTTATACTTTGGTGCATTATTGCACCATTTCTGACTTTTTAGACAAACAACCCGACAAAGCGACGGAAAAGTGAATTTTGCAAGCAATTCTAGAAATTGGTAAATGATTCATACACATCATGACCTTTCCAAATTAAATATTTCAATTATGAAGGGCATGCAATACTGGGAGATCGAGGCAGGCTATTGAGACATTTCATCAATTCGAATGATTCAGACTAAATCGTTTCAGTGGTTTCCACAAAACATTCTTATTTACAGTTTTGTTGTGAAAAAAAACTTCAAAGGGAGAGTGCGGATTGGCCGAGAATTGGCTGAGGGCAACAAGGACAAAAAAGATGCAGGTGTAAAGCAAATGTATAATATCTCAAGAAAATGAAATTACCTGGGCCAACTGAAAGAACAACAAGTTTGTCCAAGGACAAAGTCCCAGCTTACGAAAAGCAATAAGACCCATTCCAGCGTGCATGAGCGAAGGAATTTCCCTGAAATATCAAGCTTCAAAAGATGAGACGGCAAAGAGCTAGCTCAATAATTAATTTAGCACCGGACCAGAACATAGACCGATAAATGCATACAAAGATTTCTTTCCAAGAAAAATTGGGAACAGATTTTTTGTATATCTGGTAGACTGGATAGATTGCCATAGATACCTTCAAACAACGCTCGCATTTCGGACCAGTGCGCATATTTATGTAACTTGCCTCGATGCGCGGTTCTAATTCAGACAAGTGCGCATGTTTATTTAATTTGCGTTGATGCGCGGCTCTCATTTTGGAACAGTGCACATGTTTATTTAACTTAATAAAGATTAATGCGCGGTTCTTATTCCAGACCAATGCGCATGTTTATTTTACTTTCGTACTTATTTTGGACAAGTGCACAAGTTTCCTTAGGTTGTCTTGATGCGCGGGTCACAACATTCGTACATTATCGAACAATGTTCCCTATTATCGCCCACCCGAAAAATATTATATTTATCATATTTTCGGGTCCTAGAATTGTTTCCTGCACTTTTAAAGCGAAAATTACAACTTTCTTGCATTATCGCCCAATATTCCCTACTATCGCCCACCCGAAAAATATCACATTTATCATATTTTCGGGTCATAGAATTGATTCCTGCACTTTTAAAGCGAAAATTACAACTTTCTTGCATTATCGCCCAATGTTCCCTATTATCGCCGACACGAAAAATATCATATTTATCATATTTTCGGGTCATAGAATTGATTATTGCACTTTTAAAGCGAAAATCACAACTTTCTTACATTATCGCCCAATGTTCCCTATTATCGCCCACACGAAAAATATCACATTTATCATGTTTTCGGGTCATAGAATTGTTTCCTGCACTTTTAAAGCGAAAATTACAACTTTCTTGCACTATCGCCCAATGTTCCCTATTATCGACCATCTGAAAAATATCATATTTATCATATTTTCGGGTCACAGAATTGATTCCTGCACTTTTAAAGCGAAAATTACAATTTTCTTACATTACCGCCCAATATTCCCTATTATCGCCCACCCGAAAAATATCACATTTATCATATTTTCGGGTCATAGAATTGATTCCTGCACTTTTAAAGCGAAAATTACAACTTTCTTGCATTATCGCCCAATGTTCCCTATTATCGCCCATCCGAAAAATATCACATTTATCATATTTTCGGGTTATAGAATTGATTCCTGCTCTTTTAAAGCGAAAATTACAACTTTCTTACATTATCGCCCAATGTTACCTATTATCGCCCACACGAAAAATATTATATTTATGATATTTTCGGGTCCTAGAATTGTTTCCTGCACTTTTAAAGCGAAAATTACAACTTTCTTGCTTTATCGCCCAATATTCCCTGTTATCGCCCACCCGTAAAATATCACATTGATCATATTTTCGGCTCACAGAATTGATTCCTGCACTTTAAAAGCGAAAATTACAACTTTCTTGCATTATCGCCCAATGCTCCCTATTATCGCCTACACGAAAAATATCACATTTATCATATTTTCGGGTCATAGAATTGATTCCTGCACTTTTAAAGCGAAAATTACAACTTTCTTGCATTATCGCCCAATGTTCCCTATTATCGCCCATCCAAAAAATATCATATTTTTCATATTTTCGGGACATATAATTGATCCCTGCACTTTAAAAGCGAAAATTACAACTTTCTTGCATTATCGCCCAATATTCCCTATTATCGCCCATCCGAAAAATATCATATTTATCATATTTTCGGGTTATAGAATTGATTCCTGCTCTTTTAAAGCGAAAATTACTACTTTCTTACATTATCGCCCAATGTTCCCTATTATCGCCCACACGAAAAATATTATATTTATCATATTTTCGGGTCCTAGAATTGTTTCCTGCACTTTTAAAGCGAAAATTACAACTTTCTTGCTTTATCGCCCAATATTCCCTGTTATCGCCCACCCGTAAAATATCACATTGATCATATTTTCGGGTCACAGAATTGATTCCTGCACTTTTAAAGCGAAAATTACAATTTTCTTACATTATCGCCCAATATTCCCTATTATCGCCCACCCGAAAAATATCACATTTATCATATTTTCGGGTCATAGAATTGATTCCTGCACTTTTAAAGCGAAAATTACAACTTTCTTGCATTATCGCCCAATGTTCCCTATTATCGCCCATCCGAAAAATATCACATTTATCATATTTTCGGGTTATAGAATTGATTCCTGCTCTTTTAAAGCGAAAATTACAACTTTCTTACATTATCGCCCAATGTTACCTATTATCGCCCACACGAAAAATATTATATTTATGATATTTTCGGGTCCTAGAATTGTTTCCTGCACTTTTAAAGCGAAAATTACAACTTTCTTGCTTTATCGCCCAACATTCCCTGTTATCGCCCACCCGTAAAATATCACATTGATCATATTTTCGGCTCACAGAATTGATTCCTGCACTTTAAAAGCGAAAATTACAACTTTCTTGCATTATCGCCCAATGCTCCCTATTATCGCCTACACGAAAAATATCACATTTATCATATTTTCGGGTCATAGAATTGATTCCTGCACTTTTAAAGCGAAAATTACAACTTTCTTGCATTATCGCCCAATGTTCCCTATTATCGCCCATCCAAGAAATATCATATTTTTCATATTTTCGGGACATATAATTGATCCCTGCACTTTTAAAGCGAAAATTACAACTTTCTTGCATTATCGCCCAATATTCCCTATTATCGCCCATCCGAAAAATATCATATTTATCATATTTTCGGGTTATAGAATTGATTCCTGCTCTTTTAAAGCGAAAATTACTACTTTCTTACATTATCGCCCAATGTTCCCTATTATCGCCCACACGAAAAATATTATATTTATCATATTTTCGGGTCCTAGAACTGTTTCCTGCACTTTTAAAGCGAAAATTACAACTTTCTTGCTTTATCGCCCAACATTCCCTGTTATCGCCCACCCGTAAAATATCACATTGATCATATTTTCGGGTCACAGAATTGATTCCTGCACTTTTAAAGCGAAAATTACAATTTTCTTACATTATCGCCCAATATTCCCTATTATCGCCCACCCGAAAAATATTATATTTATCATATTTTCGGGTCATAGAATTGATTCCTGCACTTTTAAAGCGAAAATTACAACTTTCTTGCATTATCGCCCAATGTTCCCTATTATCGCCCATCCGAAAAATATCACATTTATCATATTTTCGGGTTATAGAATTGATTCCTGCTCTTTTAAAGCGAAAATTACAACTTTCTTACATTATCGCCCAATGTTACCTATTATCGCCCACACGAAAAATATTATATTTATGATATTTTCGGGTCCTAGAATTGTTTCCTGCACTTTTAAAGCGAAAATTACAACTTTCTTGCTTTATCGCCCAATATTCCCTGTTATCGCCCACCCGTAAAATATCACATTGATCATATTTTCGGCTCACAGAATTGATTCCTGCACTTTAAAAGCGAAAATTACAACTTTCTTGCATTATCGCCCAATGCTCCCTATTATCGCCTACACGAAAAATATCACATTTATCATATTTTCGGGTCATAGAATTGATTCCTGCACTTTTAAAGCGAAAATTACAACTTTCTTGCATTATCGCCCAATGTTCCCTATTATCGCCCATCCAAGAAATATCACATTTTTCATATTTTCGGGACATATAATTGATCCCTGCACTTTTAAAGCGAAAATTACAACTTTCTTGCATTATCGCCCAATGTTCCCTATTATCGCCCACACGAAAAATATCATATTTATCATATTTTCGGGTTATAGAATTGATTCCTGCTCTTTTAAAGCGAAAATTACTACTTTCTTACATTATCGCCCAATGTTCCCTATTATCGCCCACACGAAAAATATTATATTTATCATATTTTCGGGTCCTAGAATTGTTTCCTGCACTTTTAAAGCGAAAATTACAATTTTCTTGCTTTATCGCCCAATATTCCCTGTTATCGCCCACCCGTAAAATATCACATTGATCATATTTTCGGGTCACAGAATTGATTCCTGCACTTTTAAAGCGAAAATTACAACTTTCTTGCATTATCGCCCAATGTTCCCTATTATCGCCCACACGAAAAATATCACATTTATCATATTTTCGGGTCATAGAATTGATTCCTGCTCTTTTAAAGCGAAAATTACAACTTTCTTACATTATCGCCCAATGCTCCCTATTATCGCCCACACGAAAAATATTATATTTATCATATTTTCGGGTCCTAGAATTGTTTCCTGCACTTTTAAAGCGAAAATTACAACTTTCTTGCTTTATCGCCCAATATTCCCTGTTATCGCCCACCCGTAAAATATCACACTGATCATATTTTCGGGTCACAGAATTGATTCCTGCACTTTTAAAGCGAAAATTACAACTTTCTTGCACTATCGCCCAATGTTCCCTATTATCGACCATCCGAAAAATATCATATTTATCATATTTTCGGGTCACAGAATTGATTCCTGCACTTTTAAAGCGAAAATTACAATTTTCTTACATTATCGCCCAATATTCCCTATTATCGCCCACCCGAAAAATATCACATTTATCATATTTTCGGGTCATAGAATTGATTCCTGCACTTTTAAAGCGAAAATTACAACTTTCTTGCATTATCGCCCAATGTTCCCTATTATCGCCCATCCGAAAAATATCACATTTATCATATTTTCGGGTTATAGAATTGATTCCTGCTCTTTTAAAGCGAAAATTACTACTTTCTTACATTATCGCCCAATGTTCCCTATTATCGCCCACACGAAAAATATTATATTTATCATATTTTCGGGTCCTAGAATTGTTTCCTGCACTTTTAAAGCGAAAATTACAACTTTCTTGCTTTATCGCCCAATATTCCCTGTTATCGCCCACCCGAAAAATATCACATTTATCATATTTTCGGGTCATAGAATTGATTCCTGCACTTTTAAAGCGAAAATTACAACTTTCTTGCATTATCGCCCAATGTTCCCTATTATCGCCCATCCGAAAAATATCATATTTATCATATTTTCGGGTTATAGAATTGATTCCTGCTCTTTTAAAGCGAAAATTACTACTGTCTTACATTATCGCCCAATGTTCCCTATTATCGCCCACACGAAAAATATTATATTTATCATATTTTCGGGTCCTAGAATTGTTTCCTGCACTTTTAAAGCGAAAATTACAACTTTCTTGCTTTATCGCCCAATATTCCCTGTTATCGCCCACCCGTAAAATATCACATTGATCATATTTTCGGGACATATAATTGATCCCTGCACTTTTAAAGCGAAAATTACAACTTTCTTGCATTATCGCCCAATATTCCCTATTATCGCCCATCCGAAAAATATCATATTTATCATATTTTCGGGTTATAGAATTGATTCCTGCTCTTTTAAAGCGAAAATTACAACTTTCTTACATTATCGCCCAATGCTCCCTATTATCGCCCACACGAAAAATATTATATTTATCATATTTTCGGGTCCTAGAATTGTTTCCTGCACTTTTAAAGCGAAAATTACAACTTTCTTGCTTTATTGCCCAATATTCCCTGTTATCGCCCACCCGTAAAATATCACATTGATCATATTTTCGGGTCACAGAATTGATTCCTGCACTTTTAAAGCGAAAATTACAACTTTCTTGCATTATCGCCCAATGTTCCCTATTATCGCCCACACGAAAAATATCACATTTATCATATTTTCGGGTCATAGAATTGATTCCTGCTCTTTTAAAGCGAACATTACAACTTTCTTACATTATCGCCCAATGTTCCCTATTATCGCCCACACGAAAAATATTATATTTATCATATTTTCGGGTCCTAGAATTGTTTCCTGCACTTTTAAAGCGAAAATTACAACTTTCTTGCTTTATCGCCCAATATTCCCTGTTATCGCCCACCCGTAAAATATCACACTGATCATATTTTCGGGTCACAGAATTGATTCCTGCACTTTTAAAGCGAAAATTACAACTTTCTTGCATTATCGCCCAATGTTCCCTATTATCGCCAACACGAAAAATATCACATTTATCATATTTTCGGGTCATAGAATTGATTCCTGCACTTTTAAAGCGAAAATTACAATTTTTTTTACATTATCGCCCAATATTGCCTATTATCGCCTACCCGAAAAATATCACATTTATCATATTTTCGGGTCATAGAATTGATCCCTGCACTTTTAAAGCGAAAATTACAACTTTCTTGCATTATCGCCCAATGCTCCCTATTATCGCCCACACGAAAAATATCACATTTATCATATTTTGGGGTCATAGAATTGATTCCTGCTCTTTTAAAGCGAAAATTACAACTTTCTTGCATTATCGCAAAATGTTCCCTATTATCGCCCACCCGAAAAATATTATATTTATCATATTTTCGGGTCCTAGAATTGTTTCCTGCACATTAAAAGCGAAAATTACAACTTTCTTGCAGTATCGACCAATATTCCCTATTATCGCCCATCCGAAAAATATCATATTTATCAAAATTTCGGGACATAGAATTGATCCCTGCACTTTTAAAGCGAAAATTACAACTTTCTTGCTTTATCGCCCAATGTTCCCTATTATCGCCCACTTGAAAATATCATAGAAATGACCTACTGACAACAAAATTACTGAAAAGTCCAACCAAAAGTACTTGCATGTAACATATTGTGCCCCTCTGCAAATTGAAACTTTGCTTTTTTAAGAAGAAAAATGGAAATTTCCAATTTTTTAAAAGCTGCAAACTTCGAAGCTCAGTGGATTCAAAAATAAGGCGAAATTCAAAAATCGAAAAAATGTACTTTTTTCACCCCTTAGTTCTAGTTTCTTCATAACAAATTTCGGAATCTTCCGATGAAAAATGAGGGACTAGATAGATTTTTTCGTATTTTGCCCAAATCGGCAATAAAATCGCAAAAAATGGTTTAAACCAAAAAATAAAAAAAAATTCCTAATGCAGTAGAAGGTTAAAAACTCGCGTTTAAAATTTGGTACGAATCGGATGAAAAATAAAAAAGATATTCCACTTTAACTACTTTGTTAAGAAAAAAAAATGGAAATTTGCCAATTTTTAGAAGTTGCAAACTTTGAAGCTCAGTAGATTCAAAAATAAGGCGAAATTCAAAAATCGAAAAAAGAACTTTTTTCACCCCTTAGTTCTAGTTTCTTCATGAAAAATTTCGGAATCTTCCGATGAAAAATGAGGGACTAGATAGGTTTTTTCGTATTTTGCCCAAATTGGCAATAAAATCGCCAAAAATGGTTTAAACCAAAAAATAAAAAAAATCCTAATGCAGTAGAAGGTTAAAAACTCGTGTAAAAAATTTGGTACGAATCGGATAAAAAATAAAAACGATATTCCACTTTAACTACTTTGTTCAGAAAAAAAAAATTGGAAATTTGTCAATTTTTAGAAGTTGCAAACTTTGAAGCTCAGTAGATTCAAAAATAAGGCGAAATTCAAAAATCGAAAAAAGTACTTTTTTTACCCCTTAGTTCTAGTTTCTTCATAAAAAATTTCGGAATCTTCCGATGAAAAATGAGGGACTAGATAGGTTTTTTCGTATTTTGCCCAAATTGGCAATAAAATCACCAAAAATGGTTTAAACCGCAAAAATAAAAATATTTCCTAATGCAGTAAAGGGTTAGGAACTCGTGTTTAAAATTTGGTAAGAATCGGATAAAAAATAAAAAAGTTATTCCACTTTTAACGGTCGCGGGACGGACAGACGGACGGACAGACGGACGATACTTGCCCCCATCTGTATAGCCTTGTTGGCTAAAAAGCAAACTGGGCTAAAAAAAAAGACATCGGATAAAAAATGTAGGACGAGATACATTTTAAATTTTTTTCTTCAAAAATTCCCCAAAAATTAAAAAATCACCCGATCGACTAGAAAAGCACAAGCCGTATGCACGACACTTTAGGGATGCCTCATACCAAAAATAAATCACATCGGGTCAAAAATGTAGGAGGAGACACATTTTAAATTTTTTTCTTTAAAAATTCCCCTAAAATTCAAAAATCACCCGATCGACTAAAAAAGCACAAGCCGTATGCACGACTCCTTAGGGATGCCTCATACCAAAAATAAATCACATCGGGTCAAAAATGTAGGAGGAGACACATTTTAAATTTTTTTCTTTAAAAATTCCCCAAAAATTAAAAAATCACCCGATCGACTAGAAAAGCACAAGCCGTATGCACGACACTTTAGGGATGCCTCATACCAAAAATAAATCACATCGGGTCAAAAATGTAGGAGGAGACACATTTTAAATTTTTTTCTTTAAAAATTCCCCTAAAATTCAAAAATCACCCGATCGACTAGAAAAGCACAAGCCGTATGCACGACACTTTAGGGATGCCTCATACCAAAAATAAATCACATCGGGTCAAAAATGTAGGAGGAGACACATTTTAAATTTTTTTCTTTAAAAATTCCCCTAAAATTCAAAAATCACCCGATCGACTAAAAAAGCACAAGCCGTATGCACGACTCCTTAGGGATGCCTCACACCAAAAATAAATGACATCGAATCAAAATTGTAGGAGGAGATGCATTTTGAATTATTTTCGAAAATTTTGCTTTAAAAATTCCCCAAAAATACAAAAATTGCGCGATCGACTAAAAAAGCACAAGCCGTATGCACGACCCTTTAGGGGTGCCTCATACCAAAAAAAAATGACATCGGGTCAAAAATGTAGGAGGAGATACATTTTAAAATTTTTTCTTTAAAAATTCGCCAAAAATTCAAAAATCACCCGATCGACTAGAAAAGCACAAGCCGTATGCACGACCCCTTAGGGATACCTCACACCAAAAATAAATGACATCGGATCAAAATTGTAGGAGGAGATGCATTTTGAACCAAAGTTTACTAAATAAACAACTAACTAACTAACTAACTAACTAACTAACTAACTAACTAACTAACTAACGGACACCGCCCGCAAACCGATAGGAATACCCCAGCTTACGTGTAACGTAAGCTGGGCTAAAAACAGAACATAACACCTCTACAGTATATAGTGAACTCAACAAGAAACAACCCAGGGCACACATATAGAGACAGATCAAAGGTGCCCAGAAAGATTCTTGGAAGGGAATGAGTTGGGGGTGGGGATGATGTCAATATATGTGTCATCATTTAGAATTTTTTCACATGTATTTGGGAAAGTAGTTAAAAGAAACGATTCGGCGGCTGTACCATTGCTCAGTCAAATTTCCATTTCAAAGGGCAAAAATATCCAGTTCATCACTTGTAAACACAATAAATTAACATTGAGCTAATTCATAAAGTAATACTACAAATTGCTCACTTCTAGTAGCCATAAATATCTCCACGGCGACGTTTTGCAGCAGGTAGCGACGACCGAAAATGGCCCGTATCTCGCTGAAATGCCACTTGCCATGTAGGTGGTCGACATACTGCAAAACCTGCAAGCATATGATGAAAACATAGACTGTAAACACCGCACTTTTTTGGTGGGGGCGGGGGGGGGGGGGAAAGAGTCGGTTAGCGATATTTGAATGCGGGAGGTTACCGTTACGTTTCCACTTACCTTCATCGATGAAGAGGGTGCAGCTATATCCTCACTCTTACCTGCCTTTTTGTTGAAATATCCTGATGGACACGTGAACTTTGCTGACACACACACCACACCATCTCACGCCCTCACATACACCCTCGCACACACTCACACAGACGCTTTTGATAATTCTTTATACCAGTACATATTTCCACTCTGTACAACGATTCATAATTTCATATTTTTTTTTAGTTTCGGAGATTTCACTTGGACAGGACATATCACTCCACTGATTACAAAGGCAGAAACGAAACAACGGATGAATACTGGGATGTACGAGCAAAGACCTGTATATATGTGTCTCCGGAGTGAAGCATACATTAGGAACATGGCATAAAAGTACATGTACCATAAATGACCGCGCCAGCGACCAGGGCGCTTGTATCTTGGACTGAAAAAAAGAGGAGGGTGGGCGGATAACCGAGCAGGTGGGCGTTTAAGGTAAAACTAGATAAGCGAATTTTGTATATTTAAGAGCCCACCCGGTTATAAACACTTATATCAAATGACTGTTTTATTTCAAGAAATTAATCATATCCATGTTTTTAAGTTTATAAGAGAAATATTTTACAGTTTATATACATCTAGGCACATCAACGGTTGTTCAGAACCTTTTTCATTCATATAATGCGCGGGCGGATAACCGAACTGGTGGGCGCTTAGTCGACACTTGGAAAAAGCGGTAGATGGGTGGATAACCGGGGGTGGGCGCTTGCGCGGTCATTTACCGTATAAATAAACAATGCAGTATTTCGATAACGCTACGACTGACGCACAAAACTGCAAAGCACAGAAAGAAAGAAAAAGAAATGAATATTAATGATAACAATAACTATAAATAAATAAATGAAAATAAACAAAATTTAATTTCGCCTACTCGCCTTAAGTTTCTCACTGAGAAGAAAACTAAATGAGAAGTCTGACAGTGCAACCGTACTTTAAACCTACCCTGGATAAAATCTAAGTAGGCACACATATCTGACATGTTGTTTGTGGTACTTGGTGAACCTTACAGACAAACATCATAAAAATTCCGTTATACGACATTTATTTATTATCATTATGGTCTTTTTAGGGGGTGTAGGGGAGGCGAACGCAATATTCACAGGGCGATACATGATCGTGTATGGGAGCGCGATATTCCGATATCTTTGCCAGAAATAAACCCCTCAGATGAAGTATTCCCACACATAAGTTTTATATGTCAAAATCATGGCTTCCAATTTAAAATTTACAGCCCGTCTTGGCGGCGCCTGTTGAAAACTGTTGGCCTAAACGACAAGCATCACAAGCTTCATCTATCAAGATAATGGAGAATCTTTAGCCCTATCTTTTTTCATTTTACAGACATATCTAATACATGTGATGTATGCCCAATCTCCGAACTACACAATCGCTTATAATTTTAGACATAATGGAGGTAGCAGAGATTGGGATTTTTGCGTCTCAGTCCTTCTACGGGTATAAACGCTAATGATCTTGATGATGATATATTAGGATTTTATCAGAAACTCTAAGAAGGACATCTATACATGAAGAAGAGGGCCTGGGTAATCATTGCCCGCTGATACGAATCTATAATTTCAGGTCTTTTAAAACCTTATTTCTGTTATTTATTCCAAAACAATGAACTGTGCCTCTAAGTGCTATAGATTATGTATAGTATTTACAGGAAATATACAAAACGCTAAGATTTTTGTCTCTCCGTTTTTTATTAGATTTTGGCATTATTATGAAGTTTTCGGCGCTTTTTTTATTTTATCAATGCCGTTTCATCAACTATTATTATTCTTTTCACATACCAATGCCAAGCAGGATCAACAGCTATGGCGAGATAAGCACACAAAATCATGATTCTTTCCTTATCATAAAGAATAGGAACATGTTTACTTTTTTTCTCAAAAACTGAATTTGTCAGACAGACCCTCCCCCCCCCCCCCTCCCCCTTTCAATCTTGATGAATCCTTAATGAGAATAGTTGTCAATTTCCACAATGCATGTTATACTTCTAGGTTTATTTAGGGTACTGCACGAAAGAAAGGTTCTGGAGATTTCAATAAAACATCGTTGATCAAACAAAATGACCAGTTCAAGCCAATTCCAACTCACAACTTAAAAGCTTCTGACAAAGTTATGAACGCCATGTAAAAACTAGAAACGTGTCCACTGGAGCATGTATGACCCGCCTGGGTTATCAGTTTATAAACAACAGAACGGGAGGGGTTATACAAATAAAGACGTTAACAGTTCGAAGACACAATATATTTTGAATATCTGGTTCTTTTTTCTGTGTTGCGGTAGTGCAAGCAACCAACCAAAAACATTAGGATGAGTTGATTTCACAGAACTGCAAGTTGACATTGTGAACACTTCAAAAACACGACTTACCACTCCCCCCCCCCCCCCCCCCCCACCCTGTGACGTGCAGATGACCCTGGAGGTGCACAAAGCAGGTCACATTTTCAATATATCTTTATTCATACCAAGGTTCGTCCACCGAAAAAGCTAAGACTTGCTGAATCACCGAAAGTGCAATCCGTCACCGTGAGCAACCTTGAAATATGACCAAGTTCACATCCATGTGGCGAGGACCACATAGTTGTTCAGTGCCAATAGTTTTAGGTTCCTCTATTAAACCCACAGCACGAATTCATTCTACAAAGCTGGTACGTTCATTCTCTTGTGGCAGGTTGATGGACAAATGACCGTCTTCCATACTTGGACGTATACATTGTTCATTTCCAACAGTATTCAGATTCTTCCAACAAGAACTGCACGACTGGTTGATTACATAAAACTATACGTTGCCAGTAGTGTGCACACCTTCTCTGTATATTTTGTTCACTCCCAATAGGTTTCCTGTTGTTACGTGAAAAACTAAGATGAGTTGAATCAATAAGAATCAGAAAAACTCCAAACAGTCAAAAGAAGACAACCAAAAAAATTCCAAAAAATTAACTACATTTGCCTACTGAACATGATTTCTAGAATATCACCTGTGAGCGAGTCATGACCTAGTATAGTTTCCAAAGGAATGGAGGTGGACGGGGGGGGGGGAGAGGTTGGGAGGGGCGGAGATAGGAACTTAAGAGCGATGGCTATGGTGACATGAGAGCCAGCTAAATGCTAGGCTGTCACGAGAACGGGGCAACATTTAGCATGATTTAGTGGCACTAACCCATCATTACTTGTATACAAGTATGACTGTGTGTGTGTGTCTCCGGCGTGACAAATAACAGACATAATAAGAGACTATGCCCTGGCCAGAAGCGCTTTTTTTCCTGCCCCTCTGCAGACTTCACATACGTTTATGGGTGGCAAAGAGCAGAGGTCTTTCGTGATACCATCTCTGGAAAAGACTTTAAGTGTTATAGCTCAAAATGTATTAGGTGCGTAATGTTGAAGGAATGAACATGTTTATCAATTTTATGTGATGTAGCTACATATAACTCACTTTTTTCCCTCCATTAGTGTGCATTTAAATTACCACAAAATAATACAGATTTCATTGTAGAGGCTTTCTTTACTTAATGAACTTGTTAAATAATAATAGAAAAATCCCAAACATCCCTCACTGACGTTATATATTAATCCAATAAGCTATATTCCATACATGAGCACAATTTATTTGAGGCTCAAGGTTGTGCAGTTATAATAACTATGAGAGTGAATCAAACTAGAAGTGTGTATGACGCAGCATCCATGTCCGCTTCTGGTCTTCGCCGTTCCTTGGACTGCCAAAAAATATGACCAAGCATCCATATAAACAAAGAGCCCGATTTATGTTAATGGTTTACCACAGAAAGGAAAGCGAGGAGAGCCCAACTCACAAGCATTAACGATGTAAGAATTAAGACTGAATTAACTCCAACAACATAGTTCATGAAACAATCTGAAAACTGTGCCGGTCTGGCAGTGACCCTTTTTCTCACACCACGCAAAGAAACTTAGTCACACTTGATTCGTAGGCTGACTCTAAAAGGTGTCGAGAGAGGTCACACTGCATAACTAGTATCTACAAAACTCAAACCAACGGCTCATGAGTCGTTTTCTATTTTGTTTATATATCGTCTTCGCACAAAATATGTGGCACAGGAACGGTTATGAATGGCGGACAGGCAATAATATATATAATAACCTTCCTAACCTCAATAAGAGTGGGTATTACAAAAAGGGTTGACAAAAAATTGGCAAATATCATAAAAATAAATAACAAAATGGCAGGCACACTTTTTGCACATTGCTCCCCAAAACTTCTGAAACTGTTGACAAAGACTTTTGCAGAAACTACTAATTGTACACAATTATCCACATCAAAGCAGCGAAACTGTCAGTTTAAATACTAGTTTGCATAATATTTAAAGCAAAATAGACGACAATTTGAAACACAGAGCGACATCCTCACATTTATTCAGCAGTTCCTGGGAACATAAAATTTGAGGTTAGCTTCCCGAGGATTATAGCTTAAACAACGAGAATTCAACACTACCTGGAGATTGATGGTGAAAACTCATGCATCACATATTTTGTCCATAGAATTAGCATCTTTATTAATTGTAGACTGGAGTTTTTTTGTAACTGGAAGCCGCTTACTTTAGGATGACATGACATAATCACGTCCTTTGGAGTTTAGGATTCTTTTAAGGCCTTACATCTATTCCTGTGATTTACCGCCTTCGTTCTGAGATGTGCCAGGCAGATTTAAGATATTTTAATATAAAGCGCGACACCCAAGCGGGAATGATACACTTGTTTACAGGTTTTTCAACATTGCTAATACCGGCGACCTTTTTATAGTTATTTTCTTTTGGTTCAGAATTGTTAACTTTTCGTTGTTTCTCTCCTCGCTTTCCCACTGCTCTATTTAAATGTGGATAGAAACTTAGCACAGGTTCTGTGCACGAACGAAAAAAAGAAAAAAAACCTTCCCTGGGGTGAGACAGTCATTGATAAAAAAGTCAAAAAGACATTGTAAGATAATACGAAAAACATTAACTGGCAAACAAGCATGACAAAAGGAGTCCTCTCTCCATTGTGCAGCTAATAACAACTGTGCGGACAATGCCTACCCACATGTGGCCCTTCTTTTTAATTCTATAATATGTCCATAAAGAGCCTTAACCGACTCGGCACTCCTGTTATTAAGCTATCACCACCGTGTCACTCACTGTCGTGCTGAAACTTGACTCTTCGTGGGGGGACACTGTTTCTTCCCTATTCGACGGTATCAAACGCAATATTGAAATCAACAACAAAACACGCGATATGATGCTTAGGCCAGCAGTTTTATAGTAATGCGTCTTGAAAACGATTACTCTTTTTTTCATAATTAAGGATTAACATTCTGATAAAAATTGTGTTTGGTTGTTAGAAATCGTACACTAGAGTTGCTATGTGGGACTACGGCAATGGCAAAGGTGACTTTTCTCGCGTGTACAATCAAATAAAACGTATCATTCTTCAAAATGAAATACACTCTTTGATGTGACCACACAAATTCAACAAAAAATAGGTTAAACAGCTTCAGAATGACATAGAAAAAAAGTCAGTAACGCTGGTCACGATGAGAAGAATGGAATAAAAAAAATCAGTCAGCAACCCTGGCTGCGATGGGTGCCTCCCCCAATATATTTGACTTTACAAGCCCCCTCGAGGGTAGAAGCACTCAATAACAGAGATGATCATTAAGAGCTCATTCTGTCGCCAAATGGGTTTGCCAACCCCCTACTTTAACTTCTTATTTGAAAGTTTGTGTTATCGGACGACAGTATCAGGTTTTCAGATGCCCTTTCATTTATGCACATTGATCATCTGTGCGCAGACACTGGTGGCGAAAACGATACCCGAACTACGCCAAGGCGAGCGCGCTGGCAAGGGCTGAGGGTCGTGAGATTAAAAGTCATCTCATGGTGATTATAAAATTATTCAAATTCTTTTAAGGAATTTCCACAGACCCCGTTCAAAGTGCGAGAGAATGAAATGCTTGAAATTGCTATTGAAAGTTGCAAATGCGTAAGATCAGATAAAGATCACAGACATGCACATTCACTTTTCACAACTTATGAAAAAAAGGTGTATGCAATTCGAAGAACTCCATGGGGATATTATTTTTTCTTGCTGTATACAAACGCTCCCCACACTACGTGCTGACACAAATACTTTGAATATTGAAAATGCAGCATAAGAATGTTCGGTCGGCTTTATATTGCGCGATATTTCAGCTACTCTCATTAGGGCAAGTAACTCCATGGAGCTTCCCAAATTACACCCACCCATACTGAATCGTGATTTCATACGTAATTCGTTATAAAGCTTTCAACATTTTTTGCTAAACGACCGAAAATAATTAATTAGAGCTATTTGTATTTGTCGGTTTATCAACAAGATCTTTTCTCTTTCATTTCTATTTTCTGTTCATATCTTAAAGCATTTTCTCAATAACCTATTAATGCACTGCGAACATTTAATTTCAATATTTGAAAATAATTAAGTGTTTGTTTAATTTTGCAAAATACGCATATATTAAGTCTACTTCAGGGACTGATGGCCAATGTTTCAACACAGGCTATTAATTAGGGGAAAACTAAACACGTATACTTGCCCTTATACAACAATATAAAAAATATATAGTGACGAACGAATCACAAAGCAGGCGCTATGGGGTACCAATGGCAAAAGAGTGAGATTAGCGGTTAGATTTTTAAAAAGTTTTGCAGCTATTAAACATTCGCAGCGTATAGACATCTCATTCAATCAAATCTTAACTTATATATTTATTTTCTGGATTTTTCCTACATGTTTGTTATTGTCATTTTATTTTAAATCTTTAAGCGGTTTAAAGTAGGGAATTGGTGATTACCCTCACTTTTAATCACAGAAAATTTAATACCACATTAATCTGCATCTTGTGCACTAAGTCCAGTCCGTGGAAGTAAAATCACTCAACTTTTTTTTTTTTTTTTTTTTTTTTTTGGGGGGGGGGGGGAGGGAGCGGGGTGAAAAGACGCCCAAATTTTTATTTTTATTTACAATTGTAAAATGGCCGACCATACCAGTATTCGCGTATACCATACCATCTCATTTGAATGTCTTCCTCCCTTTTGCAATGTCTGCGTACTTTATATGTTCGCCGAAAACGCGAACGCTGCATACTGTGAAAGATATGGCGGGAACTACCCCTTTGCTTGGGGATTGTTATTTAATCGTTCCAACGATGGATTGAGTTTTTCAATGTTACAGCCGTAACCAGGGGAAATACTACAGAAAGTGAACACATTTATTTGTGCTACTTGAGTCCCAAAAAAGTGTGTTGTCGATAATCCGACCCGTGAAAGTGCGTTACAATTCGGACAATGTCTGCGGTCGAGTAATCGTTGTATATTTTTATATCAAATGGCTTGAATATTCAATATGTAGAGCAAGTTTTGATGAAGTTTTCGGGCTACTAGTGATTATAGCGTCGGCAAGTAGGTACAATAAGGCAGCAGATTACTGCATCCCTCCAGATCTCCTTATCAAACAATACATTTTGCCTTTCCAATTCCCCACCAACCCCTTATTTCAAACGAACCCATTTCCGAGGAACCCAGGTGTGCTGGTGATGGCGTAATGAAGCAAAACGTCAATGGCGCCAATTTTTGAACCAGCTCGTAGGGGCTACTGATGACAGAGGGAAGCAGAAGCTTATAAATCTTTTCTGTAATATTATATCGTATTTGTCATATCTGGCATCTAATGAGGGACGCTAATACGCCGATTTTTTGACATTATAATGCAGAGTCTGTTTTAACGATCAATTAACTAGGATAAATTAACAAGCTCGATCATAAATGCAAGAGATAGTAGCCCAGCTGACTTTCCTTGCAAAGGTGATACACACACATGGACGACCGACTTATTAAGTCCGGGCAATCAGTTCTCACATTCTTGTAGACACAGGAGAGAAAAACTTGAGCTATATATATATATATATATATATATATATATATATATATATATATATATATATATATATATATATATATATATATATATATACAGACAGACAGACAGTAACAAGTGCTACCACATGAGCTGACAGACCTTATGTCCCGAAACACTGTTTTTCAAACCCAGCAAAATCACGGCACCATTCGTGATTTCATGCAGTTAAGGATTATCCCGATGAAAATGTTGTTTGATTTAGAGGAACTGCAATATTTTTGCAACTAAACTAACAATTTATTATGCTTTTAACGATCCTTTTAACAGCCCCTTATAAATCACCAATAAATCATATTTGGATTTTTTTTGCAGAGGCAAAACATTTAATTACGATGATTTAGAAACACATTTACAGGCAACTCAGATTGATTATCATAATTATTTCTAGATTGATTATAAAAGTTTTATACTAATACCATCCCTACAAGGAGTAAATTACTAGCGCTAGTGCTCACGAGCAGATTTTCTCTTTGTTGTAGCTGACAATTGCACAAATGTTCTTACTCATTGCACGTCAACTATACATCTACGTGTATCTGCTTGTTGGAAGTTCTGTCATGCAAACACAGGAAAATTTCCCAGGAACAAAACCAAAGTACATGAAGGTAATAATTTCCTTCCCGCTTTTTTTTTTTTCAATTTCCCATAGCACAAATTAAAGAGTTCAGGAAAATGTGGGGCGTAGGCTCAGACATTGGCAGGAACACCCTGTCTATTTGAGAAAGGATGACCTGTCACTCTAGCGCTTCCCCTCCTCCATTTTGCCACAACGGTCTCAATAATTGGGTGGCATGAGTGACAGTGCGATGTGTATGGCTTGGTCATGGAACGACTGTCCGACTGTCAGTCATTTTAATATTACATGTGTTTCGAAAGTCCTTATGATCAATGTATGTTTTGGAAGACCTGTTGATATATATTCACAATTGACAGATATTAAATATCAAAACGAAGAACACGTCACTCATTTGAAAAAAATGAACTAAAACCCTACACACATTAACGCCAAAACTTAAGTATTGTTTGATTATATTTAAGACAATAACAATTTTCTGTTGAACCTTTTTTTTTCGATGTAAAACAGTAAAAGATAATGACGCCGAAAACAAACACACCAAAAGTGAAAGGGTGGACACTAATGTTCTGATCTACAAGCGTGAATCGAACTACCATCTGGTGGTAAATAATATCAAACCGAGATGATTAAAATGTGCCACATCCATCTTGATTGTTGGGTCTCACCATTGCGGCGTAACCTTGCATTAAAGATGATGAGTCGGATGCCGCCCCCCGCCCTCCCCCTCTCCCCAGGGGTAGCACAATTCGATGACATGGTTCACAACCGAATCAGATCATAACAATTACTTTCCATGATTTCCAAATCACTCGACAGTGTAGAAATGAAAATCAGACTCATCAGAAAAGCAGTCAGCAGGCTCTGTCATTAAGAGGCCCCAGCACCAATCTCTGCAGTACCCCCCCCCCTCCCACCCCATACCCCCCCCCCCCCTAAATGGACACGAATTTAAACCTGGGTTTGAAATCCATCCAGCACCATCAGTTACATGTCTCACATTGAGAAGAACCTTTTTATCACAACCGTCTATTTATCTCTTCAATTTTACGCATAGCTTGCACGATGCCTTACGCTCTCCGCAGGGATTCGGGCGCAGTAGCGTTTGGCACCGAACAGACCCCGGTTCTCCAGCCAGCAATAGGCGGGCAATGCTAAATTACCTCCAGAGCTAGCACGGGGGATGCCTCAGCCCGCAGCACCCGGTGAGCATGGAGGTAAAACAGATGTTAACATTACCGTGTGATGTTGATGTCATGTGAAAGCTTGTTTTGTTGCCATCAAACACCACTGAAACGGTCTCTGCGTTGAAGCGGTCCGTAATGAAGGGCATATCATTTCGCAGGCCACCAAAGATACCAACCATTCAAAGTGCATGTATTCTTGTTATATGTATAATTCCGACTGTTTTTTTTTTTTATAGCAGACTTGATTGCAAATTTGAGATAAAGACTTGAAAAAGTTTTTAAAAAAGTGCTTGGAAGCCTATAAACATACCAAATATTGTGTATTATACCAACTGGTATACTATAAGATATTTAAACATACCCAAAATGTTTTGGCAAAACAGATACACCGATACACAGAGCACACATACCTTATTATGCTGCTGATAACTGAAAATATTTACGCGTTCTGAATATTTCTGCCTTTTCTTTTTTCTCTTCTTTTTCTTTAATCAATACGTGATATAGCTTTTGTAGTAAAATTCAGTAATAAACCAGTCTTATTGTGCTGAGGCAAAGAAAATGATACATCTCCTATCAATTTATTATCAATTTACCATAATCTGGGTGGTACCAACGCCCAGTGCCACCGGCTGGGGATGCCCGATATATCCCTATACATTCCGGCGACGTGACATATGGCTGCGAAACGCAACTCGATACGTCATGTTTCATCCACACTACGCCTTTTCCGCCAGCGTGAAACCGCTGTCGGAAGGGAAGCGATTTGGAAACACGTGGCCTTACCCCCTAGCTGCTGATAACGCACGCCGAAGATAACCGAGCTCTCACAGCGCTCTCCCCACGAAGGCGCACCATCTTCGATCCAGATATCTAGATTTATGGATTTATCTGTAATTGTTTTATAGTTCGCTATCAGAAATGCCACAGTCGAGTAACCTATAATTAGCTAAAATGTGAATCCACATGGAGAAGCTGGCATTTCGGACATATCTTGACTTTTCTCAAATTACTCCCGAACTCATCGGGTAAGAAAAAAACCTGCATCATAATGATCTTATCGTGTATTAAATAATGATATTTCTCATGTGCTGGAATGGCTAAAGCAACGGCATTGATCCGATACTTTACATTTTTCATATTATTATTATTTTTTATCATTATTGTTTTCTTGCATTTGCTAAAGCGAAATGAATGTAGCAGTTGTTACAAAGCAATCCATTTCAATCCACGGGAAGACTTTAAAGCTCAGGCATTGATCCGAAACAACATCGTGACATATGTTTTCGTAAATTCGATTCGACGTTTCGTTTCAATAACGCCGTTGTTCGCGGTTTGTTGGCGTAGCCATGTTATAAACACGTCCCTTGATTCGAAATGACGCTAACGAGCTAAAGCATCAATGAAAAGAGTTTGGCAAAACGTGTGAAGCGCTCTGTTGAGCATTGAAACAAAATGTTAACGAAACCAGCACACTCAGTGTTGATCGTCAGAACTCAGCCACCCAGACCTGAGAAAGAAATCAGAACCAAGCCTGGACGTATAACCACACTAGGGGAGGGAAGGTTGCAATGGATTTCTTAACCCAACGCCAAAAAATAAAATAAATAAAAAATAATAATAATAATAATAATAATAAAAATGCCTGATCTATTTCAAATAAACAACCCTTTCTGACAACACCATTAGATAGAAATCAGAACCAAGCCTGGACGTATAACCACACTAGGGTAGGGAAGGTTGCAATGGATTTCTTAACCCAACGCCAAAAAATAAAATAAATAAAAAATAATAATAATAATAATAATAATAATAATAAAAATGCCTGATCTATTTCAAATAAACAACCCTTTCTGACAACACCATTAGATTTCTGAAGGAAAAAGTACCTATACCCCCCAACCCCTGATAAGACGGGCGGAGGTTAGTTGCATCTTGATAATCGCCACACATTACACGGACATATAAACATAAAAGCAACAGTTTTCGAAGCACCGCAAGAGATCACATTTTGGAGGTGGAGGGGGGGGGGGGGGGTGGTGGTCATTGCGACCTTTCTTCCTGGGCTGGAAAGCTAGGTGGCTATACTGTAAATGCGGAAAATCTTCTCTTTATTTTGGGTAACAAATATCTGTGAGCCCACAGACATGCAAAATCTACCGAGATTTTTAAGTAAGCAAATATTAAGGATAATCTTTGACTTTTGTAAAGAAAAAAGAAAAAGAACAAAGCAAACAAAAAAATGGGGAGATCTGAGTCTGCAGTCAGGCGCAGAAAGAAACTGACGGGAATCAGCAAGATAGGCCAATTAAAGTCAATTGGTTAGACTCCTCTTTGGCTCTACATCATTCTGGAAATATAGGCTTCCTGGTACCAATCACTTTTTTACGAGTTAAGCAACCGTAAACATGTGCAAACTAGAATGGTGTCCAAATTAAGCGTGTTTTTCTCTTGTTTACTTCTTTATTTATTTATTTAGTTTTTTTGGTATTTACCTTTCTATAATTTGACCAAATCACTGGGATCTGTCTGGTATTTAAATTGAAAATAATAATGCATAACTTTTGTTTTCACATCTTAAGAGCGGTAAATAGCGATATTACGAGAATGGAAAAAAAACTGTCAATGCCATCGGCTGTCAGTCCGTGTTTTTTATGATGACCGGAGCGCGTTTATTTCTAAGATGTGGTGTATGAAGACTGTACACCTCTGTGATCTCTCATCTGTAATAAACTGATTGACCCTTGCAATCACTCTAGTAGTTATCGTGCAATTGCTTAGCATCTGAATGCAATGAACGGTGATGAAACCTTGACAAGTTGCTTCTTACAACATTCATCATGTTACACTTTTGCAGCGCCAAATCCTAATCCATGCACAAAAAAATCAAGATTTTTTTCTTGGCATCTTCTGGGTTCCCTGAAGCTGCTGTGAGCTGGCAATCAGAATTAAGTTTTTTTCTGTTGCTAGATCTACACTTGATAAGCGGAATCAGTGAAAACCATCACAAATAAGTCCAAAAGATTCATATGAAATTCTCGAAGGCCGCATGGGCTTAAAATATATTGCTTGAAGTATCTTATCTACGTTCCATTCTTTTCGATATTTATTTGCAAACCTTTTTAATTCATTGTTATTCGTCAATTTAGTATCTTCGACGTGAATCTCTTTTGTCAAAGTTGATGTGCTGAGGACAAAAGAAAGCATCCTGCTGAATCATCATTAAGATCATGATCAGTTCACAAAAGACCTTTTCTTGTAAAGTAAACTACCTAACCACTTCAACTGATTAGAATTGACTTGCCGAAAGAACTCGACAAAAGTCTCCCGTGGCTCGGCTGTTTTACCTCTTATTTGTCCTACAGAGGGCAGCAACAAAAGGCAGACGACAAATGACGTGCTGTCGTGCTGCTTTGCGTTTGAATACGTGGGCAAACATCGTGAAAAGGTAACACCCCCCCCCCCCCCCAAAACACTGCGTCAGAAACAGCAGGTCGTGCAGGCGCTAATTGAAAACCTTCAGGGGCGCGTGCCCAGTTTCGCTATGAAACAATGTCACTAAATTTTAAGACGCACTGCACCTAAATAAAATTGAAGAAATAAGCGCAATTTCTGGATTTTAAACCTGTCCCAAACTTGAGTCTGCACTCCATAAAAATTGCCCAGCCAACGACTATAATCCGTAGCTTATTGAATTTGCTGCATTTCTTTTGTTTCAATGTAACACAATCTGCAAAGTGCAAAGCAGACTTCGAAATCGAAAGAAAACCGTGGATTTTTCTCGAGAACTTCCGAAAAAAAGCGGGTAGCTATTTCCCTTATACTCCAGCTCACGAGCTACTTTCGTTCTTGATCTGTATCTTCCTACTCCCGGTCAAAAACGTTATTTAAAGCACCCGATAATGCGGTGCAAAGAGCATTTTGAAAGCCCACGGCTCACGACACCACAATTCAGCTGAGCGTCATCAATAAATGAGTATATTTAAGAGCAATGGGGGCACGCCCTCGACACTCACGGGATAAAGCATCGGGTGCTCGTATCACTTCCACGGCTGACTGCCCACGGCGAGCTGCAGCACAGGGACTCAGACTCCCGGCGCGGGCTATTAATGACTATATGCCATACTCAGCTACAGGATTTATGGCATTTCAGTAGCTTTGGCAATGGCGGCCGACAGGGGCCCCCGTTTTTTTTTGTTTTTTTTTTTTTCTCATTTAGGCGCTGTTCCGTAACGCCGAGCACAGACACGATGCGTAAAGCAGCCATATGCGCCTATGCCACGCGCAGGCGACACTATCGCCACATCGCTGTAAATCAATAAAACAGTATGAAATCGATTCCGAAACACATAAATACAAAATGTGGCGTTACTTTGCTTTTTTAACATTTGACCAGGAAGAAGGCGAGTTCCCGCTGATTGAAGCTTGCAACTTTTTTTCACATTTTTTTTTCATTCTCTGATAATATCGCATAAATATTCGTGCCTAAATTCTATCGCCTTCACCTTAAGGGCATTTCTCGCCAAATGCAATAATCTTCAAGTCACGCAAAAGGACATTTTCTCAATAATTCAATTGCTCTCAGAACATTCCATAATGGCACCAGTCGTGTCCACATTAGCTTTGGCCTCAAAGGACTTGCAGAATTTGTGTCATAACTCCATTAGACTCTTTGCTGCCATTAATTTCTTCCTTTTCTTCTCTACAATTAGTCTTTTGTGGAGGGCATTGAGCAACGAAGTTAGTAGCATATTGCAGCTGATAGTCCCAACTCGACTCAACCATAGTTGTTGGGTTTGTGGTGGGGTGGTGAAATTAGCTAGTAAAAACGTCTGTTCGCCGATATTCGGGCATGGGACTTGGATTGGTGCACAGCTGCAGTGCAATTACACTAACTGTGTTTTCAACACGTAATTGGATTACTAAGACCCATGATTTATTGATGTTTCTTCGAGTTCTCTTCCATGCCAAGGATTTCCCTATGAAAAGTCGATTTGACTGTAATCGGCGCAATCTGTACCCGGTCCCCATCTCTCTCTCTCCCTGTCTCTCTCTCCCTTTTCTCTCTCTTTCTCTCTCTCTCTCTCTCTCTCTCTCTCTCTCTCTCTCTCTCTCTCTCTCTCTCTCTCTCTCTCACCCTATATCACCCACACCGTAAAAATACTGATTATGCACGGGCACCGTTCTCTTGGGGACGAGTCTCTGCGGCGCCATGCTCACTGCTTATCTCCTGGCCCTGTCACAACGTATCAACAGAACAGTCAACAGATCGCACACAGACTGAACTTAAACACCCTTTCAAGCCAATGTAAACCCTTTCGTAGCCCAGCCGTTTTAACTTTTTTACTCATTCTTGTGCACCAGGTTGGTCTTAAAAACTTCATATGGTCTGTGCATGAAAGGAGGGCTCCTTTCGTGTGCGGCAGATCGATGACGTCACAGCGTAACACAAACAGAAAGAGAAAAATTGGCTGGCAAACATGGCTCTGTTTTTGGATTCTTGTTTTTATCGATACGGCAACCACCCCCTCCCCTCTTCACTCCACCCACTCGGGATTCCATGAAAAAAGTACTCATGAAGTCAGAGACTACTGTATAAAATATCCATTCGCTCTGTGTTTATACATAACAGAATGATCTCCTCAGAGGTCAGCTGTCTTATAACAACGCCTCCCCCCCCCCAAAAAAAAAAATAAATAAAAAAAATAAATAAATAAACAAATAAATAAATTAATTAATAATTATAAGTGAATAAAACATGCTTTGGTGACGTCACTAGGGTTCAGAATTGAATTGCTATTAGCTTGAATAGAATTACTAGTGTTTTTCAGGGCTATTAACTGTGAATGAATACTTGGTAATTATACACTTTGAACATCATTTTAAATACGTAATTGCTCATGCGCCCGCACATGCACGTTCGTCACCAACATCGTAATAAACGAGTTAGTGGGTCCTGCTTTTATTTAGATTTCACCCACAGATGTCATACAAAACTCATTTTACTACGAATTTGCCAAAGAAAGTCATTAATTTGGTGATGAACACATGTGTTTTTCCTGACATGTAACGAACCTTTCATTAATTCCACAAATAACAATTCATTTATAAAGCATTACACAAACTGCAAATATCAAAGACCGCCGCAGCAGCTTAACAAATGAAAGTAAATGGACGTCGTACGTGTAAAAAGGCATTACTAATACTGTGACATTACGGTATAATGCCGTTAATGTGATAACACTGGCTCCTAAACTGACCTCAGAGACATCGGGGCTGATGTAGTGGGACGGTGGATGAGGCATCCGGGGATTCTGTTGATGTAATAACCATGAGGGTTGGGCATGGCAGCGCACGCAAAGCTGCAATATAATGCTGATCTTTATGACTTTGGCTACGCCTTTTGGGATTTAAGACTATGCCAAAATACAAAAGAAGAAAACAATAAAAATAATCTTCCAGGAATATAACTTTTTATATCACTGACACAATTACTCGTATATAACTTGTACTTCAGAGACTTTCGCATGCTACAAGCTTAAAATAACAGCAGCTTTTTATTGAACGACACTTTTTAGGAACAATTTGCCATCTTTTAAAATAGTATTTGTTTTCTATATATTTCTTTTCACTTGGTTTTTAAAGATTCCACTAGATTTTTTGTGCCTGGCCTGGATGCCGGGAGCTTCATCACTCTTGGTACAAACACCTAACTATGCATAAATACTGTCATTACACGAAACGTTAGTAAAATAAAGAGTGCGTGAATGTCACTCAATATGCTGATTTCAGGTTTTAAGTTTGCTTAATAACAAATCAAATTCGCATCAGTATAAATTGTTGTGTTTAGAACCATGTAATGCACAAGATTTTTTCTTGTTTGCTTTGGGTCTTCAAGCGTGTGGTTGAAATCTGACCCTCAGTCGAGAGGCTCTATGTGAAAGCCGGACAAACGAAGGGTGGTAAATTCAATTTGAAAAAGCTTTGATCTAAAATAATTTGCCCATCTCTACCATAGCTCTCGTATCAAACAGTATGACGTTTATCGTGTCGAAAAGTTTGGCATCGCCTGTTATTTTAGAGACCTTTCTCCGCGCTCACGGGTCCATCTGGCTGTGCGCTATTAAGTTTTCAACCAGCAGTCACTCAGTCTTTATTCTTTGCACATGCAACACAATCAAACTAATATTGTATTACGTTTGATGCCTGATCAACTACAAATCAAACTAAACTGATTTCTTTGTTTGCTGCTGAAATTCAAAGCAATGGCCCAGGCACCATGATTTCCTATAACGTGTGGCTGGGTCTGGTTAACCTTCAGCTGAAAATAGGTACCGCTAAGAGCCCAATATTACTACATCTGTTGATCTGAAGCAATTGTAAGTAATCTTAAACTCTTTGTGCGTTGCAAGACAAACGGAGCCCCGTCTCCAACCCGTCAACAAACACAAATGTTGATAAAATAGCGTCTGCCAATAAAACCTCCATTATCGCTCAGACGCCATCTTTGACTGATTCATGGCAGCATGCACAAGGATAGCACACGTGCGTAGCGTATGCAAGTGTATGCCGGCGTAATTCATCATTTCCTCCCATGTACAAACCGCAGCTACATTCTATAATAAACCAAGCGGGTGTTCTTTAGGGAACGAAAATTTTCGAGCACTTCCAACTTTTTGTTTTGGATCGAACCTTGGGTGGGTTTTATTCGTGAACTAGAGCAGAACCTCGGCACGCGGACTTGATTTTATGTATACCGGGCACCTGCAACAAAAACCTCGAAATACAAAGTATAACCCCCCTCCCCCCCTACTCTATCATATTCTGCATAAAATATGCAATCTGAATAAAGAAAAAAAGAGGAACTCATGTTTATGAACTGGCTTTGTTTCATCTGCCTCTTTGCAAATTGTCGTCAATAACTTCATCCACTCTCCAATACTGCTAGATCGCATCACTGCGTTCAATCTCCGTTCAGTCTATCACAGGAAGATCACCATCTCATTTCACACTTGCGTGAGTTCATCTCAAAGCATTGTGGACTACTTACAACTGTCTACTTTATCATCAATGCTTCTCGGTTTGTTTTCCACCCCAGTGACAACAATACATCAAGATGAGTTGTCCTGAAAAGAGATGTCCCCGGAATATTTTTACCACAAAACAACAGGAGCTTTCCACGGTTTTCATGTGAGAGGTACTATAACATTTATGCAACTTCCCTATCCTCACAGTATCCTCGATACAAGAAACCTCTGACTGCGACAGCTAGTTCCCTTTTACAAAGGAATAAACTTGTGCCGCTCGCAATCCCAACAGGTCATTTAGGAACAATCACACCATGTGCATTCGATAACTCAAGCCTTGCCAGACCGAAAATATATGATCAAGATATTGAATGTCCAAAATGCACAGAATTCTAAGCCTCCGGGCCGTGGGCATTGTTTGAGCAATGATGTGGCTTAATTTATCGAAGCTCGAATTTTCCAACGTTCACTGTTCTTACAAAAATCGATTCAAAATGATGTATTTTGTAAACGGGAACCATCTACAGAAATTGAAGAAAGTTACATGTTTCCACTCTTTTTAAACAAATGCCTTTCTAACTGTACTTCCGTTTCTCCTTCTGTTATTTATATTTCCCACTTGGCATTGAAAATGCCAAATGGGGATGGATTGCCTCGAATTCTTCACCTATTTTTCCTTTTTTTTCTCGCTTTTTTTTTATTTTTTTTCTTCTTCCGCCGAATCGGTTTCCAGACATCTCCTCCGAGACCGCTGAAGCTAGACCAACCAAACTTGGCACATGTATGGAGGGTCATCTGAAGTGGTGCACCTGATAAAAATTTTCGACCTTGACCTTACTGGTCAAGGTCAAATCGCGAAAAAGGTCAAACGGTTTTCAGACAATTACTGCAAGACCGTTGAAGCTAGAAAAGCCAAACTTGGCATATATATAAAGGGCGGTGTGATACAAAGCAACGAATAAAAATTTTTGACCTTGACCTTGACCATGACCTTGAAATCGCGAAAAACGTTATTTAAGAAAAACAATGAGTTATCTCGAAAACGTCCGAGACCACTGAAGCTAGACCAACCAAACTTGGTACATGTATGGAGGGTCATCGAAAGTGGTGCACCTGATAAATTTTTTTGACCTTGACCTTACTGGTCAAGGTCAAATCGCGAAAAAGGTCAATCGGTTGTCAGACAATTACTGCAAGGCCGTTGAAGTTAGAAAAGCCAAACTTGGCACATATATAAATAGCGATGTGATCTGAAGCAACCAATAAAAATTTTTGACCTTGACCTTGACCATGACCATGAAATCACGAAAAACGTTATTTAAGAAAAACAATGAGTTATCTCGAAAACGGTAAGAGATAGAGCAATTCTGACCTCATTTTCGACCTCCACCCCCTATACGACGATACGTAAGGTATAACTTCCGGTGTCCTTGACCTCCAGGTCACTTTCGAACCCCAAAACGGAAGTTGGCCTTTATCTGGAAAACGGTAAGAGATAGAGCAATTCTGACCTCATTTTCGACCTCTATCCCCTATACGACGATACGTAAGTTATAACTTCCGGTGTCCTTGACCTCCATGTCACTTTCGAGCCCAAAACCGGAAGTTGGCGGGGGATGTGCGTATGATTTTATTATCGCACTTCTCTATAATTCAGAAACGGCTACATATATATCATATTGCTGTAATCGTAGGTAAGCCCTTTTCTATGCTGTACTGACTCGGAAATCTCTCTCTCTCTCTCTCTCTCTCTCTCTCTCTCTCTCGCTAACGTGATTATGAAGTCTCACAATGTTATCATATCGTTTACGATCCCAAGCATTGAGGGAAATCAGAAAACACCTTTCCTCTCTTTATCTCAGTGTGACATTATTTATGGAGGCTTTTGGTACATTTCATTGACATTAATTGCCCAAATGCAACAAACATTGGATGGTGATGATGGTTGTTAAGAGGGGGTGTGGGAGGTTGGTGCGTTAGATTTCTTTTCCCTTATCGTCCTTCAAGTTTTACATATCCTGTGTGTGTTTTTTTTCGTATGTTTCTGCTGCATTTTTTGGAGTAGTCGTGCTTTTACTATGCGCTATTTGATGTACAGTATCAAGCCTACATCGTCCAAGTTTGGATCTCTCTCTCTTTCTCTCTCTCTCTCTCTCTCTCTCTCTCTCTCTCTCTCTCCAAATATATATATATATATATATATATATATATATATATATATATATATATATACATATATGTGTATATATATATATATATATATATATATATATATATATATATATATATATATATATATATTAATCACAGGATGCACACACACACACACACACATACACACACACATATATATATATATATGTGTGTGTGTGTGTGTGTGTCTGTGTGTCTGTGTGGTGGCTGCATCCTGTGATTAAGTGATTTATTCTACTATATGATAAACATTTTTGGTGTGCGTATGATTTTATTCCCAGTTGGTATTGAAAATACCAAATGGGGATGGATTGCCTTGAATTCTTCACCTATTTTTTTTCCTCCTTTTTTTCTTTTTCCGCCGATTCGGTTTCCAGACATCTCCGACGAGACCGCTGAAGCTAGGCCAACCAAACTTGGCACATGTATGGAGGGTCATCTGAAATGGTACACCTGATAAAAATTTTCGACCTTGACCTTACTGGTCAAGGTCAAATCGTGAAAAAGGTCAATCGGTTTCCAGACATCTACAGCAAGGCCATTGAAGCTAGAAAAGCCAAACTTGGCACATATATAAAGGGCGATGTGATCTGAAGTAACCGGTAAAAATTTTGACCTTGAGCTTGACCTTGAAATCGCGAAAAACGTTATTTAAGAAAAACAATGATTTATCTCAAATACGGTGAGAGATAGAGCAATTCTGACCTCATTTTCGACCTCCACCTCATATACGACGATACGTAAGGTATAACTTCCGGTGTCCTTGACCTCCAGGTCATTTTCGAGCCCCAAACCGAAAGTTGGCTTTTATCTCGAAAACGGAAAGAGATAGAGCTATTCTGACCTCATTTTCGACCTCCACCCCCTATACAACCATACGTAAGGTATACCTTCCGGTGTCCTTGAACTCCAGGTCACTTGTGAGCCCCAAACCGGATGTTGGCCTTTATCTCGAAAACGGTAAGAGATAGAGCAATTTTGACCTCATTTTCGACCTCTCCCCCCAGTACGACGATACGTAAGGTATAACTTCCGGTGTCCTTGACCCCCACTTCACTTTCGAGCCTCAAACCGGAAGTTGGCCTTTATCTCGAAAACGGTAAGAGATAGAGCAAATTTTTGGCCTTGACCTTACCGGTATAGTTAGTAGTATTTAGGAGGATATTCTGCATTCAGAAATGTGAAAATTGTCAACAAACTGCAATATCATCTACCTTCCGCTTTAAGTTATCATTCCAAGTGGGGCTAATTCGCTGTGCGAATTTCTGTCTAGTTTTAAGAGAATCTTCCTGGAAGTTTTTTAAAGTTTTTGCGGAAGCGCATGGTCTACAGAGTTGACAACATCAGCTTGAATGGAAGTTACAATAATGTTTACAGATAACTGGTGCAGATTCGGTTTCTTGAGCAAACACAGGTACTTTAACTCATTACTGGGTCCATTTAACATTATCTTAAATTGCCATACTAATTTTCCCTGCGGGTACAATGTATGCAGCCCATTCAAGCAAGACAGAGATAACGCTTAATCGGTATTTAATGGAAACTTGCTGAAGTATAGTGATTGGACTCGGAAGATGGACAGTTTTCAGTGACGTCGTTATCTACGTTATTCGCATATATAACGCTTTTTTATCAACACCATATTCTTCATCTTAGCAATGGCCGCAAGCTCTTAAATGATAGCGATAAGATTTCCTACTGCCATTTTTTCACTACAAATTCAATAATTCATTTTCAAAACAAACATTTGTTTAACGCTCACCAATCACAAAATTACAGCACCTTTTTAATGGCAATTTTCAAAAATTTTTGACATGTAAATTAATCTAAAAAAAACCCCTCAATTAGAACGCAAAAACGCTCTCTTCTCAAATGATACATTTGTGTGTAACAAAACAGCATATGTTGGCGAAATAATACATCATTAGGAACAATTAAGAGTTGTTTTGGGGGAGGGCCGTCCAAAATAAACAGAGGCGTAAGGGATAACCCTACCAGTCGCCAACACCTGTCAGAATGGTACCTCCCCCAAATAACCTCCAGCGCCTGTTTGCCATGTATTGCTACTTGAATGCTTTCCAGGGGGTCCTGTCAAGACCGCGCAAGGATATCTCAACCGAGTTATCTACAGCATATTTGATTCAATGTTTAACGGAGATACACGTCTGTTAGGGGATTTACAAAATGTTTTAATTTGTAAGACTGTATGATCCGACTTGTTCCAGCTTATGGACACCCCCCCCCCCTCCAAAAAAAAAAAACAAAAAAAAAACAAAAAAAAAAAAATACAGAAAAAAAGACTTGGGTATCCAAAAATTGTTTGTTTGTTCTGATTATTTCCATCTAAGGATATTTTTTCATGAAAAAAACTGCATCATTAATCTAAAAAAAAGAATAAAAAGCAAAAAAAAAAAAAAAAGAAAAGAAACAAACAAACAAACAAACAAAAAAAAAAAGAACAAAGACATTGAACGGATATTCACAATAATCAATTTGATTCCTAATCCTCATGACTACATAAATCGAGCACGCCATCACCACTGCGGTAAAAAAGAACAAAATGCACATCGACCACAAAACAAGTGACTGTAATATTTTATTTTGCACACAAACTCGCTTTTCTAAGTTTTGGTTTCAATTTTCATGGCACTTGAACTGTAACCAGAATGTCTCCGGATAGACGGCCTAGGTTATCTGGATGTCAATCACATCGACTCCACCTGGATCTGCTTTAAACTACACAGTATTAAAATGCCGCTGTCATGTTTAATGTTGAGGCACTCGCTAATCACAAGAGCAAGGTTGTCACTACTAAATGCTGCCAGAACGGCCATTAGTTTTCTAAACACAGCACAACCAGCACATAACGAACTCTTTTCAAACTCAGTAGGAAAAATGCTCATTATGGAGGATGCACTGGAAAACAAAATTTTAGCTACCGGAAAACAGCACACGAAAATCACGGGATAGGTTTATTTCTCTGGTAGCGTTCATTGCGACGAGTTCGTTGTGCCGGTATCCACCCAAAAAAGGCGACGCCCATAATAGCGCCGGGTGCAACAGTGGACAAAAATGGCCCCGAGATTGTTTTTTAAATCACTGATTTTAAAAAGCATTTAAAAAAGAAACAACAAGTGACAACAATTCTGAGCAGATTTTATTGACCAGACAGCAATGAACAGCATAAAATGCACATGTGCCATTTCGCTCTTTCTCAATCTCGTCCAAACTCAAATGCTCCCTCCACTTCCTCCACTCCTTCCTCCAGAGTCCCATTCTGTCCACGGTTGCATCCGCGGACGTTATGGGCATCGCCTTTATGGGCGCCGCCATTTTGGGCGTCGCCTTTCTGACCTGGATTCCGTTGCGCCCTTTTATACCCGTTATTAACTGTACACTACCTTAACTTAACATTTTTTCAAATGCAAATACTCTGCATAACTGTAGAGTTGCCTGACAGAATAAAACCCTCCCGCCTTAGCAAACCCACATGATTAAGTGGTGAATCCCAAACTGTTGAGAAGATATGTAGAAGCTCGATTTAAAATTTAACAAAACCACCAGTGAGTCAACTGGCATAGAGATGGCACGTTTTGCGATAAGACATAATATCAAGTGCCATGCGAACAAAAATCTATAACTATCTCAGTTTCTTTCAGTAAAAAAAAGATGCAACCAGAATTTGTGAGATATGCAGAAGGAAAAACCCGATCAGAAAAAAGACGAGCGGTCACACCTGAAAAATATCTTCCTCCCACAGGGGATAATAATTCACTAATATTGAATGAAATCACGAGGAGCCTTCGAAGTTTCTTGCAGCAGAAGCCATACATTTTCTTTCTACATTTCCTGGTGCGGACACTGTCTGCAACTCATCTACAAAACACGAAAATTCTGACCACGGATCTGGAGCTGATTTTTGGCATCAAAAGATCCGTAATCTGCTTGTTGCCCTCACTTGACCTGATTGGCGTAATTGGCCAAAAATTGACTGCTCGCTCAACAGGGATCACTTATGATTTCCCGAGCGTTTCTGGAGTTTCAAAGGAGTTTCTTACCAGCAAAATGCGCCGACAAACATAAATAGTTAGTTATTACACTTGGGGATTTTTAATCCTTATAGCTTACTGAATTCTTACGATTCGGTAAGGTTTTTTGATAGGATTCCTTTTTACACTTGGGGATTTCCAATCCCCTAGTTTATTGCTTTCGTACGACTCGGTAAAATTTTTCCCTTTTTTCCACAAAACCTTGTCACGCGAACTCCTCTGAGATAGCTAGGGCTAGGAAGACCAAAATTGTCAGAGACATAGTATAGCATGTCTAGTTGGTCCAGATATATTATTTTTAGAAATTCCTCGGCATTTTTTACACAAAAATGGACATTGAAATTTAAAATCTGAAAACCTTGTCACGCGAACTCCTCTGAGACTTCTAGGGCTAGGAGAGCCAAATTTGGTAGAGACATAATGTAGGATGTGTAGTTAGTCCAGCTCAATTTTTAAAGAAATTTATTAACATTTAATATGTAAAAATGGACATTGAAATTTTGCCACTGACGCCCATTAAAAGGCAGGCAAACGCTTTGATTTCGCAGCTAAAGGAACTGATATGACATCAACATAGGTAGATTGATCGCCCGACTGTCTGCAAAGAGAGCGATTACAGTATGTGTGCAAGTTAAAGTTGACTGCAGTGTTTCAGTTTTTCCCAACTGCTAAAGAGTGATGAAATTTGGCTCACTGACAGAGGGTGATGAGACGTCGTGAAATCCACATTTTTTTACCATGACCTTAGAAAACGATTCACCATTATCTCGAAAACGGCTAGCGATTTTGAGCTTATTTGCGACCCTTTCGGCCTAAAAGACTATATGTAAGAAAAAACGAATGACCTCGGCCTCCTCGGTCACGGTCAAGGTGAAAAACCGGAAGTTCACCATTATCTTGAAAACGGTTAGGGATAGAGCAACTTCGAGCATTTTTTCAACCCTTTAAGCCCAAAGGACTATATGTAAGAGATACCTCGGTGACCTTGACCCTCTGCGCAATAGTCGAAATCTAAAACCGGAAGTTAGCCATTATCTCGAAAACGGTAATTAGAGACAGGGCGAGAAGTATCTCGGTGACCTTGATTATTTCGGTCATGGTCAAGGTCAGAAACCGGAAGTTAACCATTATCTCAAAACAGTTAGAGATACAGCGGTTTTGAGCTTATATTCGACCCCTTGGGCCTAAAAGACTACAGGTAGGGGATACCTAGGCGACTTTGACTATCTAGGCCATAGTCAATATCAAAACCGGAAGCTGACCATATGTAAAAGATACCTCTGTGACCTTGACCTCCTGGCCATGGTCGAAGTCTAAAATAGGAAGTTGGGCATTATCTCGAAAACGGTTAGAGGTAGAGCGATTTTTATCTTATTTTCGATCTTTTAGGCCTAAAAGACTTTATGTAAGGGGTCATGGTCAATGCCAAAAACCGGAAGATAACCATTATAACAACAATTATGTCGAAAAGGTTAGAGGTGCAGCGATTTTGAGCTTATTTTCGACCCTTTGGGCCTAAAAACGATATGTAAGAGATACCTCGGTGACCTTGACCTGCTCGGTCATGGTCAAAGCAAAAAACCGGATATTCACCATTATCTCGAAAACGGTTAGATATAGAGCGACTTCCGAGCTTATTTCGACCCTTTCAGCATAAAAAGCGTTATGTATGAGGTACCTCGGTGATCTTGACCATTTCGGTCATTCTCAATGTCAAAAACTGGAAGTTCCAAAAAGGTAGTGCGATTTTACGGTTATTTTCGACCGTCTGGGCCTAAAAGAGAATATAAGGGAAGAGGTATCTTGGTGACCTTCACCTCCTCGTTCATGGTCAGTTCTGAATTTTTAGAGTTCAAAATCGTATTTGTTCTGCCCCCCCCCCCCCCAAAGGTAATTTTCGCTACTCATTAGCGAAAACCGTCTAGTTTTTTTCTCTAATCTTGTCACGCGAACTCTTCTGACGGTTATGGCTAGGACGATCAAATTTGGTAGAGACATAGGGTAGCATATTCTCGTTGGTCCACCTCAATTTTTTTTTTAAAATTCATTAACATTTATATGCGACATGGACATTGAAATTTGGCCATGGAAGCCATCACAGGGCAGGCACACGCTATGATACGGCTATTAATACAAGCTATTGATCTTTCAACTAACGACAAAGAGTGAGCAAGCATTGCACGTATGTGTTGTGTGGTGTATCTTTGCCGTTGAACTACAAAACTCTCAGTAGGGATGCTCATCTCCCATCTCCACACTTGCTATTAGTCCAGTGCCGATTTTCAAAAGTCCGCCATTTTGTCAATTTTTTCCGATCTTGAAAATTCTTGGTCACTGCACTGCAAAAGAGTCCAGAGAAGCCGCGTACAAAATTTGAAACGAATCTATCTATCAATGCGGCCTGTGGGCGCGTCAGACTGCCGTATATACGCTGAGTCCACTGTCGATTTTCAAAAGTCCGCCATTTTGTCAATTTTTTGCTGATCCGGAAAATTCTTGGTCAATGCACTGCGGAAGGGTCAAGAGAAGCCGTGTACAAAATTTGAAACGAATCCATCTGTTACTGTGGCCTGTAGGCGCGTGAGACTGAAGCGTGACAGACGGAGACGGACAGACACACAGACGGACAGACCGAAAAGTTCAAAACTATATCCCTCCGTTCAACGGGGGATAAATAAACAGGCGGACTCCGCCCATCAATCTCAGATATCGGCAGATATCGGCACAGCGAAAATATTACCCGTCTGGATAGTAACCGTCAAAAGGAATAGTATTCATTGCTCCGTCAGTGTCATCGGGTAACACAGGATATGCATGAAGTCAATTTTCAAAAGTATGCGGTAAAAACTGGCGCGCTTCTGAATATCCCATACTTTATGTCCAGATTTCCGTCAATTTTTAAACCGACAAGTCATTACAAGTGCCACGCTTAAATTTTCTGTGAGCGTTAACACGACTGTTTTATTTTTATTTTATTTTATTTATTTATTTTTTTTTTGGGGGGGGGGGGGACGGGGGGGGGGAGTTCTGATCCGGACACTTTTGCGACGTCTATTTTTCGACGTCTACATAAATCGTTGATTTTCCTAAACATATCCCAGGTTGCGTCAGAGACGTTTATGCGCCTCGGAAAAAGCCGAGGCTTATTAAAGATGCTGAGTAGGCGTTGATGTATGGTCGCACATGTGATCACAACCAAGTGACAACCAGATTTAATGCTGCGGATATTTTTTTTTAGCAAAATCAACGTCTACACGTCGTTGCTTATCCAAAGTCTGTTCAGCGTTGTGTCAAAGACGTTGATCTATTGTGGCGATCAAAACCGAATTACAGCCAGATTTAATGTTGCTATATGGCTTCAAATCGACGTTTTCTCGACGTCAGACTGTTTACTGGGATATAACAATAAATCAAAAGCTGTGTTGTGTTAGCTTTTGGTGCAACTGGCAACTTGGCATGCATTTTTTGACAGATTTTTAACGAATTCTGATTTTTTATGTGCTCAGAATCGTATTTTTGTGGAACCTAGTGCACTTTTTGCTGCGCGGATGTGAAAGTGGTCTAGTTACATTTGTGTCTGTTTCTCCGCATCGAGAAAACACAATTTTGCTGATGTTTTCACCGTAATAAAAGTGCACTAATTTTAAAGAGAAAACAAACTGTTATTCCTTTCTTAAATTTCTAGCCACCGCTTGTACCAACCACAGTATAATACCATCTACTAAGTGCTACCATGTTTGCTGATACGGAATCAAGTTTGAAAACTCAAGCAAACTCCAGGGAATATCATAGCCGTTATCCAATGCGTAAAATTGACATGTATACTTAGAAATGAATGCTTGATTGACATTTCTATCTTCTCGTAGAATGGCCGTGTCTGACAATGGATAATAAAAATACGAATTTTTGCACAGCCAGCGATGCACAAGCTGTGCCTGTGTACCCGTATATCAGAAAAAAGTGCAATGTTGCAGACTCCTCACTGTCACTGCTCCTTTAACATTCTCCTTGCCTCCCCGTCAGAAGAAGATACCTTCGGACATATTCATTTGGAAAGTTATTTCACCAGATATCTTCACCAAATAAACCTTAAACACCGTATTATTTAAAATAAGAATTCTGAAGCAAATAAGAAACTCGAATGTCACAGAAATTGAAAGCTTTTCATTATTTTGTCATTTTAGGCTGCAGACCATATAAACTACTTATTTTCTTACTTTAGAAATACAAAAATATGGAAAAAAAAAATGAAAATACAAATAAATTTAAAAAAATGTCCATTTTATACTAGTTATTTCATGTTGAAACTACCGGCATTCAAAAAAAAAAAAAACAAATAACAATTCAGATTTCCAATATTTTCATTTTACTTTCACCAAAAGATAAGAATTTTCATTGTTCAACTTTATTTTCACGCTTTGGTATAAGTAAAATGAATTATTATTGATTTATTTGACATTCGAAATAGCCTAACAAAAATATGTTGCTTCTTATTTACTTCAGAATTCTTACTTCAAATAATAATGCATACTTCAAATAATATTCTTTTCTTTAGATTTTTCCTTGCTCAATAATCAATTAAGTCATTTGGTACGATACAGCTCAAAAAATGAAAGTAACCAGGGAAAATGTTGTGTCACCGTGTGTGTGTGTGGTGGAGGGGGAGGGGTGAATCATATAAACCATTTCGATACTTAGAAAGATAAGGAAACACAAATAAGAAGAAACGCATCTCAGGGAATCCCTAACTTTGGTTTTTTTTTTTCAAAAAAAAATGAATGTCAGAGAAACCTTTCTGTTACTAAATTGCAAACTCTACGAT
Source organism: Protula sp. h YS-2021 (assembly GCA_949752745.1). Taxonomy (NCBI): domain Eukaryota; kingdom Metazoa; phylum Annelida; class Polychaeta; order Sabellida; family Serpulidae; genus Protula; species Protula sp. h YS-2021. Next base: position 64,452,140 of record OX457025.1, read on the forward strand.
GCACTATTCTCTACGCAAATTTTATGTTCTAGTTTGTGACACCAAACCCATTTATTTTGCATGTATATAGATGGAAAAAAATCTTTGAAGACAGGCACATATCAGGTTTTGTAATAACGTCTTGCTATGCTCACAGAACTGTTATCTTTCGACATTCGCTAACGATTCCTAGAAGTGTGTTTTGATGTAAGTAGCATTACAGACTGTATTTCATATCTCTACAGGTCCAAACAACAGACCAATACCATCTCAATTTATCAGCAAACATTCGTATGTAAATGCTCCTTCGTTTAGGCTGCAACAGTTTAATGGGCTGTTCTGTTGGGTGATCCACCAAAAGACTACATTTTTTCTCCTGGAAATCAGGATATCACTCAGTACTTTTGGGCACTCGGTATGGAAAGCTCTGCACAAAGTACAAAAGAAGCGAGATTTTATCAGTGATTTATCTGGTTAAAATTTGCTACTTGTTTTTTATTTTCGTTCTTTCTTTTTGTTGCCTTTCGGAGATAGCTCACATTATCTGCCACTGACTAATCCTTCAACAGCACTTCTTAACTAGCCATTTATAAATCCGTACATGAAACAAAAAATGAAGCACTAAATTGTTTCCTTAGAGTTCTGAAAAAGAGAGTAGTGGGCGAGCAGGGAGGGGTATGGCAGCAGGAGCAGGAGAGAGAGGGAGAGAGAGAGAGAGAGAGAGAGAGAGAGAGAGAGAGAGAGAGAGAGAGAGAGAGAGAGAGAGAGAGAGACAGGACGAAAAGATGGCATTCTCTCTCAATTAGAAATAGGGCTAATTTTGGGAACTGTGGGCCTTTTATTCACTGCTGAACGGCCGACATTATCATGTTTAAAATAAACCACCTGTATCTGATTAATTTTCAAATACATTTCATAACTTATTACTCGATTTTGCAACCAGATATTAAGACCGCGTGTTGACTGAATGAAATTCTGAAAGGCAGCGGTAATAATAAATTTATCAAAGCTGATTAACAAACAGGTGCTTGTATCTCCATACCATAGAGTATGAAGATACGTGTAGTTCATGTGGCTTATCGGAACTGCTAATTTCAAATATTTTTACTTCAAGCCCAGTAACAAAAACCCTTCTACATTTGAATCCAGGCAATGTTTTCCTTCGAGCATTTTTTCAAGTCAAACACAAGGCAAAGTGGCACACGCTCGTTCATTTTTTTTTTTTCAAATTCTCTGCCTGTAGTTAATTAGATCACATGGAGGGCGTAAAATCAGTAAAGAATGGCCGCGGTTGGAGGCCATCATCATAGTGTTCTTAACCCGCCAGGCCCATGGCGGGAAATCACTGAGGAATATCACCAGCATTTCATTTTAATAATGGCCATCTAAAAATCGCAGGGTAAGCATTAATAATCACTGAAGATAACACCAGATGAAAGATTCCGTCCTGTTTCAACGCAGATGATGAATATAAGATGAATTTTAGATGAATCTGATTTTCGTTTCCTTTTTCAAAAATAGTTTCAATTAAAGTAAATTTGAAACAAAATTTAAATACTGCATTTCTTAATGCATCAACTGTTTTTTATCGAATATTAATGTAAATAACCAACTTGGGAGTTAATGCATAATGGGAATTATATTTTAAAGTGTTAATAATAATTAGTACTAATTCATAACAAAATTAGTTAAAAAGTATCTTCGTCATCTTTCACAAAAATAAAGAAAAGGGTCTAACCTGCTGAACTGAACAAGAACCAAGAAACCCCAAAACAACCCGACCTAGAGTTGAGCCTTATTTTTTTTATGGCAAGAGAATTCACTTGCTGCACCGGATAACATGACTATGTTATGATACTGTTGTCATACTTAAGAACTACTAACCTATCTTTTCTATGTTACACAATCACTAATCTTAGTCATGAATAAATCAGTATTCTCAAAGACTCTCAGTGTTGTGGGGAAGCCGTACCTCTAAAACTGAACGGATACAAATGTTTTACGTCTTAAGTTATGTTGCATTTATGTATTTGTTTGTGTTTCTGTACTGAGTTTATATTGAGCAAAGAGTCATAGAAACGTCCAGAATATTGCACAGAAGCCGGTAATTGCATTCAAGAGAAGCATTTTATCATAAAATATGGAAAGCATTTTCTGCTAACACCAATTGCCTTTGGCACAATGGAGGCGGGGCCTGACTATTTCTCTTGCGCACGAATACATTTTGACGCAAATAAGAGCTGGCAAATGGTCGTATGCCTTGAAGCGAGGGAATTTTCCTATTGGCTGAGGCGCGGCGAAAGAGTTGCCTGCAATTAACGAGTGTAGAGCTATCTTTTGTGGCAGGCTGATTGAAGAAACTGACTGCACATGGAAAATATTTATGCAAGCTTTTCTCTTCCCATGTATGTTTTAAAACCAACTGGCGTCGTAGATATAATACGGTATATACGGTATATTGCGCTCAATCAACACATGCAACGTCAGATTTTGTGAGAAAGAAGCATCAAGTGAAGTGTTTTCATCGCGCGACAGCTACGCTTTACGGTCATACATTACTATTATATCAACAAACATTTCTTTGAAGTCATAAATATCTGACCTCTCAGATGACACTGGAAAATCAACAAGATTTTTATTTATTGGAACGTTCAAATTTGATACTTGAAGTCATCGTTTTGAGACGCTGATTTATAGTCAACGCACTGCATAGCTCAACCTTTGCTTTTAGTCAAGGATACTTTACCGGATTTTTCGAATACCCTGGAAACATTTGCTTTTGGAAGCAATTTATGGTATGTCATCGCTGAAATTCTTGTAAAATAGTTTGGGGAAAGAATTATATGTTAAAATAGTTTCCTCCATTTCAACATTAAGCTCCAATAAAATAAACGGGAAAAAGTGGCATTGCTTAAAATCAATTTTAATGGTGATTCTAATAATGAACATCATTTACGGTCAGCTAAAGTATATAAAAATTTAATTTTGAACTCAGCATAACTATGTTCTAAATGAAGAAAATACTAGAAATCTACTTTTATACAACACAAAAATACGAGAAAAAAAAAGTATTTTTCGGGACTTTCAGTTAAATTAAATGGAAAAATAAATAAATAAATAACGTTTTTGGCTTTTGTGTTTTAGATGAAGTAAGGCATGCACCCTTGAAGATACAGAAATCAATCGGAATATAATAATAAAAATACCAACTTTTCCTCAGACTGACAAGTGCTCAAATCTATTCTCCACTGAATTATAACGCTTGTCGCAAGCTTATAATCATAAAACCTAAATTCTAGCAACTGTGAGTATTAAAACTGATGTTAGGAAACAGCGAATCGCTGGTAGACTATCAGCTACACACGCCCCAGTCGACTCAGTCGAAACTGGAGTCGCCTCGACTAGCTGCAGAGTACCCTTCGCCGCCTGGACACAAGATGATGGCCGCACAGAGCAAGCTCTTGTTCCAGCTCAACAAGTACTGCAACGAGCGCGTCAACAGCCGCAAGGCGAACGTGTCCAAGACGATACGCGAGGTGTGCAAGGTCGTACAAGATGTGCTGAAAGAGGTCGAAGCACAGGAGCCGAGGTTCATCAGCTCCTTGGCCGAAATCAACGGCCGCTACGAGGGCCTCATGGTCAACAGTCCCACCGAATTTGAAGTAGTTTTGTATCTCAACCAAATGGGCGTGTTCAATTTTGTCGACGATGGGGCGATTCCAGGCTGCGCAGTGCTTAAACTCAGTGACGGCCGGAAGCGATCTATGTCGCTATGGGTGGAGTTCATTACGGCATCGGGATATCTGTCGGCTAGAAAAATACGCTCACGTTTCCAAACCTTAGTGGCACAGGCCGTGGATAAGTGTGCGTACAGAGACTGTGTGAAAATGGTCGCCGACACCACGGAAGTGAAGCTGCGTATCCGCGAGCGCTACGTCGTACAAATTACTACAGCATTCAAATGCGGCGGCATATGGCCCCGTAGCGCCGCCCACTGGCCTATACCACACATCCCCTGGCCCAACCCGAATCTAGTCGCCGAAGTGAAAACCGAAGGTTTCGATCTCCTCTCAAAGGATAGCATATATATGAAGGACAAGCAGTCAGCCGCTGAGGGCGACAGCTGGGTGATGAGCTTTCACATCGCTGAGAACATGCTCTTGCAGGGTGGCTGTCGCCGGAAATGCCTCAGCATTCTCAAGACATTACGGGACAAGCACCTGGATCTCCCCGGCAACCCAATAGAGAACTACCACATGAAGACACTGCTGCTGTACGAGTGCGAGAAACATCCCCGGGAGGTCGAGTGGGACGAGACTTGCCTGGGGGATCGCATCAATGGGATATTTCTCCAGCTAATCTCGTGTCTCCAGAATCGCCGCTGCCCGCATTATTTTCTCCCAAATCTGGATTTATTTAAAGGTAAATCTGCCTCTGCAATGGACAGTGCCGCTAAACAAGTCTGGCGCATTCTTCGAGAACTTCTCACAAATTCTAGAAGTTTGGAAAAGTTGTAGATTATTTAATGTAACGTAGTTTGCTTAACTGTTTTAATTGTAGGGGTCATAAGACACACAAAAAAGATAAAAGAACTGAAACTTGATTACAAAAGTGACTGCGTTCTCAATGGCACTTTTCGAAATCGCTGAGAAATGTTCATACAAATATATGACTCATAAAATTGTTGTTTTCTAATGTTTCTAGATTAAATTCCTGTGTGTAACTGATTTAACTGATTTAATCTAATTGTGTCTGGCCTATTAGTATCCCAAATCTCCCGTCTAATCGAACGAATATTGACTTCCAAACGCTTTCGCTCATCTCGCATTTGTAAAATTCTTCAAACGCGTTCTTGATGCCAGCGAAAAACGAAAATTTCTAGAAATCAAGTGCTAAATTTTTCCCATCTGCTTTTTAGGAATGCACAGTACTGGTCGAAACTTAACTCCTCGTGAAAATCGCAAAGCTTTTTTTGTCCCCACATATTCAGTTTTACGAATGCGCTTGCTCCTTATAGAAGTCAATGCGGCAGTTCTAGTAAGCAATGTAGGGGAATGTTTTCACTTCTAATTCCGAGAACAAACACTCGAAGCAGGTGAGAACGTTAGATCAGAAGCAACATCAGAGCTGTATTACGAACGGGCCGGGGACCATGTCAAATGGAAAAAAAATATCCCTATTGGCGACTAACGTATTACCCGGCGTTGATATCCGTGGTTTAGTTATTCTCTTATAAAACGCTGTATGAACGTGAAGCTCAGTTAGTTGGTCAATTCTTTCGAGCGTTCATATTTCAAGATAACAGCTGATCAAGTAGCAAGCAAAGCTAAAATTTCCGACCTAAACTCCATGTTTTACTTATTTATTTAAGACCTCGGGATCTTGATATTATTCTTAAATATCTTAAATAATATTCGGTGAAGAAAATTACAGTTACTGTCACGCATTTTGAGAGTGTGCACAGTAAAGAAATGACTTTACATTTCAAACACTCTATTATTTAGAATAAGAATATATATATATATATATATATATATATATATATATATATATATAAACAAGAATCTACAGATTGTTTTAGTCAAGGACGAAATACGGCACTGTCGACAAAGTTGGCACATTCCAGGAACAGACCCACAAGACTCAGTCTACTTGAAATATATGGAGAATCTCCAATAGCTAAGTTCACTTGTCCTTAATCCACGTTAGTTTATTCCTGAACAGATTAACTTCGACTATGGTACCTTGTTTCACAAATAACAAAAATATGTGAATACTTATTTGCTTGACATATTCCTATTTTAAATAATATATTGTTTTTATAAACAACAATCAAAACTTTTGTGTACTACCGATATTGTTATTTTTAAATAACTAAATGTTGTTGCGTTAATGGTTATGAATAAATGTGCATATTGAGTAACTTTTATATCATGTGCGGCCCCATACTATGTCACACCGACTTCAGGAAGCATAAATCCAACAGTGTACAGTCCAAAAATGCTTTAGATTAATTACCTAATTTCGTTGCCACAGAATTTTTTGCCGTCAAGAGTACTTGACAACTGTAATTTAAACGAAAGAAATCGAACACTTTTCTGCTGGTTCCTTAAATAGATACTGAGGATATATTAATTGATTTAAAGAGGCATAATTGACTAGTAGTAATGAAAGCTGTTTTACACATTAAATTGGACTTGTCATCGACTGCGAAACTCGAGCGTATTTTTGTGCAGCTTGGCCGATGGCGAGAGGAACCACAGCCCCTTCATTATGCCGAAATCCAATCTAAGGCACTTTCAACACAACTCGACCTGTCCATTTCGGATCTCGATAGGCGTGCTCATTCGTGCCAGAAAAAGGTCATGTTTATATCCTCAGGTTATTATAGAACAATATTGATTTAAGATACACATGAAGACAAGAGATGAAAGTACATTTCTTTTACTGGTATGTTTGGTTTACTTAGGCTCGTGGGATTAAAATTGGCATTCTATTCCTTGTTTCATCTGGCGTTAAGCCTACTAGGCATATCTAGTTTTGGTGCTATCAGAATATAATCTCATAGCGTCGGAAAAGCCACACCAAGATCCAGAAATCAGAGCTTCATCAATGAATAAATTGGTCTCAAGTTTGGACTGAGAATGTTTAAATCCGGAAAACACGCGTTATCTGCTCACAAACAGCAGCAGTAGCAAAGCGCAGCGATCTCCTCCTACGATACCACGGCAGCGTGCTGACCCAGACACTAACAGTCTACTGAAAAGCGTTAACATTTTTTACATTTCATATTTTTCAGGGTTTTTTTTTTTAACGTTGACGCTGGGCTTTAAAACAATATCTGGCGAGGCAATTTTAAAAGTAACAGAAGACCACTCATCTCAGCGGCTAAGCATTGCATCGTAACACAGTCGTTAGTTTTCGGCTACTCGACTACAATCTCTGGGTCGAAGGTTTTTACTTTACCAACTATCTATCTCTATCAACGCAAAGAATACCTTTGTCTTGTCGTTGGACGAAGGCTAGGTACGATATATCTCTTCGCAGTTGCTCTGAGCATCAATTACGATTGCCAGTTTTATCTTTCTTTTCAAGAGTAGCAGAAAAGCATAGATTGTGGGCGAAAATGAGTTGTTTTTTTCTCTTTGCAAAGTCCAACCGAAAACTTGAAATTGGGAAATAATAACAAAATAGGATCATTTATGGCTGATATTTTGGGTGATCATGCAAACAACATCAACTAGAACAGTGTCAGAAAGGACATGTATTCCTTACTAACTTTTTTTTTTTTAGTGTCTTTTACTGAGTAAAACCCGGAAAAGACTGCAAGATGACTGTTCCTGGCCTCAACAATTTAAAAGATATACGTGGTCACACCACGAAAAGAACAAAGCAGCTTATTTCTTCAAATTGTTTTACGAGACCAAAAATATATAATTTTGATGCTGATATTGGACGACGGACAAACAATGTATCTTCTCTCAACAAACAATCTGGCTCAAAAGATCGAATTACCAGCAAATACCGAAACAATCGATGAATTCCGAATCCATTGATATTATTAAACCACGTCTGGGTTTCTGATGACAAAGCAATGCAACATGGAAACAAGCATCACCAAGATTGATGACACCTTTTCAGCCGTTGTTCGTGTCATTTATAATTTACGTGTTAATGAACGTTGCAATTCGTGTATTAGTTATGACATCCATTTCAAGTTTTTGGTCCATGATATATGCATAAGGTTAATTGTGCCAAATGGACCGTGATTCTGAAGCTTATTTATTAATCCTTTCATTTTATAAAAAAAAAAACAAAGGATGGGAAAAATGGGTTGCAGCTTTATTCAAACGCAATATTTCATGCTGCCATAGGTTTAGTTGTTATATGAATGGCGGAAAAAGCACCAAACATAGAAAACCATTTACTGCACTGGGCAATTCAAACTGCAAGCATTATACGCTCGTCGGGAAAACGTGTAAATAATTCACACAATTCTCGGGAGGGGGTTCCTGTAATAAGCTTATTTTACAATTTATTTTATTTATTTTCTTTGTTATTCCCTGATAATTCGTTCTGCACCAATTTACCCCATTCGAACTTTGAATGATTTTAATACTTTTTTTTAACACTTTACCACTTGTGATATGTGGACAAAGGCAAAAAATAACTTTAACCGAATAACAGCAACGTAAAATAAGCACGTCTTAAGTATGGATAACGAAAAAAAAGGCGTAGAGAGAAAAATTATCACGACATAGGCGAATTTATCATTCAATAAAGCTTGTATTAAGACATTGGCGGAAATGTTGAGAAAACAAACGTGCCTTTTATTTGGACGTCCACAGATCTCTAATTATACGCGAAAGGTCCCAACCACTCTAAATTGCTTTTCAAAAACCGACATGTCCCAAACAGGAAAATTTGTTAAGTACTGCCATTCGCAAAAGCAATCCCGCCACAATTCACTACCAGCAAAAACGTCCAGTTATGATTTGGCTGCACGAAAACATTGCATTCATCTTGATCATCAGTGCTCGGGAATGAAAAAGGGGCAGAATTATGTCCCCATATTATTATCAAAGGGAAAATTCATTACGTGCAATTACGACTAAAACATATGCGACAATTTACAGGGCGAATAGGTGCGCATACACGGAATATAAACGGTGAAACTATCCTGATAACTTTCACTTTGGCATGACTCTTTTAATAATACTCGGCTCCACAGAATATCCAGTTGTGGGTACGTGTAGTTATTGATAATGATTACTTGATTACATCCTGTAAAATACAAAACAGAAATTCACGGAATGTGGCCATTAATTTTTAGACTTGAGTGAATAGTCCATTACAACTTTCAGTGGACTGAGGACTCCAAACTTGACATTATTCTGAGCCTTCTTGACTGATCCAGTGAAAATGTTGAAGAAACGCTGAACTGCGTCGAACATCCTTCTTTGTATGAATTTAATTATTTTTTTTTCCAGTTCCACTATAACAAGCATGTCCAAGGACATGCACCCAGCCGAGTTACCAAACAAGGAAAGAGAGAAAAACTCTGAAACGAATACTGTTAGGGCCAAGAAATGAAAAACTTTGTTTCTGGACGTAACTTTTTCATAATTTTAATACACAAAAACGAGTTTTCCCGGGTGGAAGCTATCCGAAAAGGGATGTTGGAGAGGTTGGGTTTTGACGATTCACGTATTTACCGACATTTACACAATTTTACAATTTTTTTTAAATTCCATCATTTCGGCATTTTTTTGTCATTCGCCAAAAAAAAGGCGAAGTCCAGGTGGAGAAGCACCTAAGAAACTTTCGATTAAAATTTTATAACTATTTGAAAAAGACTGAGAGAACTGAATGATCTGACAATTCAGTTATTTACTACCATTTATTCCAGTTTCTGCTAAACTTCAAAGTTCCACCATTTCAGCAGTTTTTGGCCAACCGCGGAAAAAATAATAGCCTGGTAGGCGAACCCCTGGGGAACATCTTAAAAATGGGTCAAAATGGGCACAAAAAGTGCCGCCATTTTGTCAGTTTTTCGTCAATCGTCAAAAAAAGTAATAGCCAGGTGGGGGACTATCCAGGGAACATTCCTGCGTAATATCACAACGATTGGAATAAAACTGTAGGAAGAGTAGCATTTTAAAGAAAAAGTTTAACATACGCACATACATTCAAGCCCCGACTAACCCAGTCTGACAAAGTACTGTCCCCTCACAGTACAGGTGAGGGGAAAAAGCCACCGCCACGAATTTCACGACTTCTTGCGTTGGTCGAGTCATGAGTTGCCGTATAATTTTGGAGAGGAGGAGGAGAAGGCGGGGTGATACTGGTATCAGCATTCTGCGAAAGTGACCTATCACACCGCACACTGGCCAAAAAGCCGACTGACTTATTTTATTTATTTTTTTTTTCTTTTGGTGGGGGTGAGAGCAAGGGGGAGGGCAAAACGTCTACATGAAAAATAAAATATTAGAAACACCCTACCTACACAAGGACAACAACACCGTTTAGCCGCCTGTTAGAAAAATGAAAGACGAATCTACAAGAAATTTTAGCAAAGCGGACAGTGCAGGAAAAATATTTAGATTGGAAAATAAAGCGGAAGAATTTACTGACTACAGAAATATTTGTAAGACATGGATTTGTAAACACTTCATGTTTAGTCTTGTCAATCACAAATCACCTTGTCCCTGATTGCGACATCTCCAGTTTATAAGAAATGATTTCAAGTCAGATTTTAGATAACTAGATGTGGATTCAGAGCAGGTGGGAGGGATATACATAAGAAATCAGGAGAATATGACCCCATCTTCCCTCATCCCGTGTCACAGACCCAGCTAGACAGTTCAACTTTACACCAAACACAGGCTAATATATAATTGCAGATTTGACTTTGTAGACTAAAATTGTTGACTTAGCTTCAAAAATAGCAGCCACGGATTACTTACAGAAAACAGAAAAAAGTTATGGGATTACCTTATTAAATTTTCTACAGCTAAAGAGTTGCACTTTGCAGCAGTGTGAAATTTACATTTATTTCATGATAGCCAGTACTTTGACTGGTACATACGCTCGGTAGATACGCAGCACTATTATCCGCTCTTCCGGTGTCGATAACCTTGTGACACGCACAACTAAAAGGTGTACTTAACATCGTCGTAACAACGTAACTACGGGTCAGAAAGCATCGCAGGAGCATGCAAAAAATATGTAATTTATAAAAAAAATATATTTGTACAAAAAAATCATGAAATGCAAATAAAACCACACTCGCGTTTGAACTGATCCGAACCTTCCCTTAAGCAGCGGCTCCATGTGTCCGTATGCGTATGCGTATGCGTATTGCGTATGGCGTATGCGTATAAAAAATCGAATTACTATATTTTCATAGAGTTCGGCTCCATGTATGCGTATGCGTATACGTATTGCGTATGCGTATAAACTGTACGCATACGCATCCGATCGCTCCGTGAGCGATTCAATTGGCAATACGGATCCAAAACGCATCATAAATCATCCTGGATAAGGAAGGGAATTCCATGTCATGACGTAAATAAGCAAACTGTGCTCTTGTGACACGGAAGTATTCCTGAAATTTAACGCTATATAATTCCAACTCGCGCACTAAAAGATAGTATGCTCCATATTTCTTTCTTTTAAGCAAAATATCATGAATCCAGAACTTATGTTTTCTCCTTTTCCTACTCAGAATGTTTATATACGTTCTTGATAGCATAATTTGCATTTCTTCATCATCTTCGTCTTCTTCTATTTCTAAAAGTTGCAGTTGTGCTTCCATCTTCATTTTCCTTCTTCAATATGTAGTACAAGAGTATTTCCGTGTCATGTGATAATATTGGTCTATACGTACATGTTTACGCATACGGAGGCATTAAATACGGACATATGGAGCCACTCAATACGCATACGCAATACGCATACGCGTATACGGACACATGGAGCCGAAGCCTTAGCCTTGTCCACTATTCGCGCTTGCCTTTCAGGGTTGTGCTACCAATGACATCGGCTGCGACAGTGTTTTTCGGATCAGTCCACCAACTCGTGTGGTTTTATTATTATACCTCGCAAAATTCATAGTTGTTTTTTTTATGCTCCGTCTGACAAATGTCAGCGGGGCACCTAGTGTCTGACTTGTGCTGCCGTCCGTCTGTCCGTCCATCTGTCCGTCTGTCTGTGTGTACGTTACGCTTTAGGTACAAAGTTTTGTGGATCGCACTGAAGCGTAGCTATTTGGTCGGCAACTTTTTTGTTGTTTGGGATATTGTTCCTAAAATATTGAAGTTGTGCAGGACGTCGTCCTTTTGTCCGACGAGGCGTTTATTCGGTCGGAATTGGGATTTGAACTTAGGCAATTTTACTGTAGTCAGATGTTTTATGTACTAAGTTTTGTGGATCGCACCTCACTCTACATATTTGTTTGCTGATTTATTTCTTTATCCATTATTGTTTCTAATATACTGAAGTTGTTCAGGACGTCGTCCGTTTGTCCGACGAGGCGTTTATTCGGTCGAAATTGGCCTTTGAACTTAGGCAATTTTACTGCTGTTAGGTGCTTGTTACTAACTCCGCGCTTATTCATTCTTTCTTCAAGAAGAATCACATCCTTCAAACTAATATTATGTCACTGACTATCCGCCAGGCGGGGCATTCGTGCTCCGATCGGACAAACCTCTAGTTTTTCTCTAATTTAACCAGTTTGGGTGTGATTATCCAGGAAGGTTGAACATTTAATTGAGATTCTGGTTATGTATCGGTCAATTACCCATACTTGAAGTCCCACAATTTTCAAACGTTTCTTAGCAATAAATAAATAAATGAAAAAAAATAACAAAATCGTGGACTGCATATCCCCGCCGAGCAGTACTGTGTTTGAGCTTTCGTAATTCAGTGAAACCTTACCGATCTATAGAGATAATTTTGTTCTGTCCTGAGCAAATAACCCAGCAAGACTCGGAATGGCAAAAATAATTCACCTAAGTTCAGAGAGCTGTAATTTGGGACATTACTGGTCGCTCAAACTGAAAGCAAGACATTGGAAGTCTAACGAAATGACCCGAACAAAACTACTAACACGGACTGAGAAGAAGAAAAAATACCTAAGTTCAGAGGATCATAATCATGGCAATTTATAGTCGATCAAACTGAAACCAAGACGTTGGAAGTCTACAATATATATTCTTTCGCTGTGTGAAGTTTCAAAGCTGTGCGACCAAGGCAAGTTAACAAAGTGGCCCGGACAAACGGGGGCACATCAGGGTTGCGGACGGACGGACAGACGGTCGGTCTATATTCCCCGCACACGGTTGTGCGGCGGAGGATAAAAAATGAAAGAAAATCTTTATACCTGTTCATTCCGATAAACCACTAATCTAACACTAGTTTTGTAGAATAACACAATTATGCATGTCCTTACAAAAATTAGAGTTAGATCAAGTTGAGGTTTATTGTCGGAGCCTAAAATCACCTGGTCTCGAAATTCTAGAACAACGACATCGGAAGGAAAAATGAAATAAAGACAAGGACGTCGCCGTTTTTTTTTTTTTTTTTTTTTTTTTTTAATTTCAGAAAAATTAGTTGACACGTTTTCTTTTATTTACTTATTTATTTATCTATTTTAGTATGGCCTAACATTGTAAATAACACTTATATCTAGGAACACTTTTATATCCTTAATTTTTCATGTTGTAGTTTTGTAACTTTTAACTGATTCTGTTAAGAAAATGCTAGTGCAGAATTTAAAAACAATAATAAACTTGATTTATGCAAGGTCCCTTTCGACATTTTTGTCCGTACGGGTCACCACTCTGTAATTTTGAGTTTTTTCTTACATTAATAAAACTTCTATCTTGCAAACAGAAATGATTTTGTTACTGCCGCTATCTAACTTGCTATTTTGGTGTCGATAAACGGTTAAATTTATTCCCACTCGTCTAGTTTTATTGTATGGTCACCATTATTACAAGAAAAAGATGCAAGCTTTTTAAAACTGTATAATACTCCTAACATGGCTCTTCTGCCTTGTACCCCATGTAAATGTTCCATATATATGAATTTAACAAATCTACACCATCTATCTTTTTTTTCTTCGTTGCCTGATTAATTGCTCGCGATTGGAATCTGTTTATGTCAAGAAATACACATATCGCCCATCTCTGATTACTTGATTTATAAGGCAGCACCCGTCACATTTTATTGTTTTTAGAAATCATGTACGTTTGCTTGAAAATTTCAGGCCCTTTTGGCTATCTAACAAAAAAATTTAAGACAATGAAACTGAATATCAATTATGAAAGTACGAAAGTGACAACGGGCGTGTCACACGAAGTGACCAACTTCATTTTTGCCGGAAGGCATATACGACCTGGTCGGAGTCAATGGAAATACTATATTTGAAAAAAAAAAACATTTGAAAAGATCAGTTATCACTGTGCCTGAGACGCTCCCACCAATAGCAAGACATTGCACGATCTGAGCAATCAGACTTAGACGAGTGTTGTGTGCATGGATAGGACCATGATTGAGAAATATTGAAGCCGTGTATTACTGCAACCGTGAGAAACCCAGACATGACAAGACCATGTATCCCTGCACCTCTGATAATCTGAGAAATAATAAGACCATGTATCCCTGCACCTCTGATGATCTAAGAAATGATAAGACCACTTATGCCTGCACCTCTGATGATCTAAGAAATGATAGGACCATGTATCCCTGCATCTGTGAGGATCAGAGCAATGATAAGACTTTGCATCACTGCACCTGTGAGGATCTGAAAAATGACAAGACCATGTATCCCTGCACCTCTGATGATCTAAGAAATGATAAGACCACCTATGCCTGCACCTCTGATGATCTAAGAAATGATAGGACCATGTATCCCTGCACCTCTGATGATCTAAGAAATGATAAGACCATGTATCCCTGCACCTCTGATAATCTGAGAAATGATAAGACCATGTATCCCTGCACCTCTGATGATCTAAGAAATGATAAGACCACTTATGCCTGCACCTCTGATGATCTAAGAAATGATAGGACCATGTATCCCTGCACCTCTGATGATCTGAGAAATGATAAGACCATGTATCCCTGCACCTGTGAGGACCTAAAAAATGATAGGATTATGAATCACTGAAATTTGTAACAAAACCGTTTGAGTCGTTTTTATTTCTGCACCACCACAGGCTTTTTAACACCCACGTATAAAACTTGCAATGAAATAATAATCTATGCGATAAGTTTATGACTTCATGTTTCAATACTCATAAAAGGAAGAGGAATGAACCACTTTTTAGTTTTTATTCCTTTATTAAAGCTCGGTGTGTTTAATTGTAGAAGACAATAGTTTTTTTAAGTTACGGGTCACCTATTTAGATCGCGTCATTGTAAAAGCAGCGCGTAAAATTCTTTAGAACGACGCCGCAAAATGCATAGATCTTTCAAATATATAATCACACCGGCCGTATTTAAGATCAAAACAAGGGCTAAAACTGCCAAAATAGCCCCGATCTACGACCGTTCTAAATCAGATCAATGCAGGTGACAAAACTAAAAGAACCATCAAATCGTTTATTCATGACATTCCCACAGTATTCAAATAAAGGTAAATTTAAGTAATATTCCTTTTATTTCATCTATTATGTAAGTTCATTCAAATGACAACGGGCTTCTTATGCCCTCGCGCTACGTTTCCTAACCATGCCGCAATAAGGCACAACTTTTTTCGAGTATTTTTTTCGTGTTGATATTGGAGACAGCAGACATCTACCTTTTCAAAAGTTAAAATTTACAAAACAGCGGAATCAGATAAAGATCTTGGCTTTTAGTTATTTGAACAGCATCCAAGCAACACCTCAAAGATTGATCAGATGACGTAGGCAAGATTAGAGAAAGATGTCCAACATGCCGGCGCCACATATGACAAGCTTTTGTTATGCTGTGATTTTACAACGAATCATTGTCATTCTTTTTAGGTTTAATTTAGCATGTTTTATAAGCGCCACATTACACAGTAAGCCCCATTTGGGGTTTACAAAAGGGGGCAACGCGTTCTTTCACTTCGAATCGATATTTCACTTTCCTTGTCGTGTAGAATAATGTAAAAAATGAAGTTTCCTAAAATTCACAGGATATTACTTAAGTTACTTGACATTTTCAACACCAAATCTCTTTTGGAATCGCACGAAAACAGGGCAAATCAAAGCACTTTTGGGGAAATCAATACCTTGCTACAGTAAATTCAAAAGGCATGTGAAATCCCTTCATGCCTGAAATACAAATACAGTACGGCCTCGTTATAACGACATGGCTGGGACCGCAGCCATAACCAACATATCATCATAACCGACACTTTTAAACAGCAAAAAACTAACTGCGATAACAATTTATGTCGCCACTGGTGATTCGATGATATAAAGATGCCGTTACAAAAATGGTTCTTTTGTATATGAACCGTTTCAAACTACAAAAACTAAGTGCTCCATGGACAATAAGAGGTGAACTTCACTTTGTACTACAGGAGACCCTCGTTAATTCATCCTCGATTAATTCCCGGTTAGTTCGTGTCATTTTCGCTGGTCCCGAATTCAGGATCTATTGACTCCCATGGAAAAGCACGAATTAACGAGGGCTCGGTTAATTCGTTCCAAATTTTGGACCCCATATTTTTCATTTCGGGCCTATTTTAATAAAAAAATCAACAGGAATGCGCCTTAAATTTTGTGCCACTTTAGGTACTTATGTACATTGATTGCAAGATAAATATGAAGTGACAGTTTATAGTGATACTCAAGCAATTTGGTTAAAAACTGTTCTTAGCGGTGTAGAAATTATACTGAAAATAGTGTAATTTCTGTACAAAAATTATGTGCAAAGTGTAATAAAATTTTACATAACTGTTGTATATAAGCATATTTTGGACCTCAGTTTACTGGTGATGGGCAGATATAAACGTGTTAATGAAATATTTGTCTTTTCTGGGGGTCGAAATTCCGACCCCCGGCTAATTCGTACTTTTTCGCATGGTCCCAATGGGTACGAAGTAACGAGGGGTCACTGTATTTGTATTACGATGTCCGTCCATAATAAACTTCAGAACTAAAGTAGAGAAAACAAGCATGTCCAAGGACATGACCCAGCCGAGTTACCAAACAAGGAAAGAGAGAAAAACTCTGTTACGAATATTGTTAGGCAAAAAAATGAAGAACTTTGTTTCTGAACTTTTTCATAATTTTAATACACAAAAACGAGTTTTCCCGGGTGGAAGCTACCCGAAAAGGGATGTTCGAGAGATTGTGTTTTGACGATTCACGCATTTACCGACATTTACATAATTTTACAATTTCTTTAAAATTCCATCATTTCGGCATTTTTGGTCATTTGTGAAAAAAAGCAAAGTTCAGGTGGAGAAGCACCTAAGAAACTTTCGATTAAAATTTTATAACTATTTGAAAAAGAATAGTTTGACAATTCAGTTATTTACTACCATTTATTCCAGTTTCTGCCAAACTTCAAAGTTCCGCCATTTCGGCAGTTTTTGGCGAACCGCGAAAAAATAATAGCCTGGTAGGCGAACTCTTGGGGAACATCCCTGTGTAACATCTAAACGATTGGAGTAAAACTGTAGGAGGAGTAGCATTTTAAAAAATAGGTCAAAACGGGCACAAAAAGTGCCGCAATTTTGTCAGTTTTTCGTCAATCGTCAAAAAGAGTAATAGCCAGATGGGGGAACACCCAGGGAACATTCCTGCGTAATATCACAACGATTGGAGTAAAACTGTAGGAAGAGTAGCATTTTAAAGAAAAAGTTTAACACACGCACATACATTCAAGCCCCCCTATAGTGATACGACTAACCCAGTCCGACAAAGTCGGCTGGGTTAAAAAAACCATCGCACACAACTCCCAAATTATTATAACTTAACAGAACTAATCTCTAACCAAAAGAACTACAACATCCGGAAAAAAGAACGATAATCAAATATTCATTTTCACTCTGTTCGTCAATAGAAACCGCGAGCGGGCATATGGAGTAGTGGGGCTTGGGGTGAGCAGCTCCTAGGGAATGGCACAATTTGTTGGATGAGCTGTCGGCTTAAATAAGCAAGCTCTTCATCACAGCGAGACATTACAGCGCCCCAGAGACCAACGCGAAAAGTCAAGATCAATGTGTACCGCACTGAAAGGCTTACTACTTGCTTTTTTTTTCCTATGGAACTGGCACCCCCCACCCCTCTTTCCTTTTTTTTCTTTTTTGGTTTTAAAGGAAGTGTGTTATTCCGGAATAACTACCGACGACTATCACAAACTGCTCAGACAAGAATAAAACTGGTTTCTTAAATGCTTCACAGATTCTTATTTTAAATAATAAGGTATTGTAGCTATATGGACAAAGTGAGGTTTTGTCTGAAATATCTTCATGAAGCTCAGCCTCACTGAAATATGTACAAAATCATAGAAGTTCATTAGTTGTACGTCAAAGTGGGTACATTTTGGGAAAGAACTCACTTTGACTAAAGTACTTATTTCATGTACATGAAAAATACTTATTTTAAATAACAAAATTGAAAAAAATATTTGCAATTTGAACATAAGAATTTATATCCAATATGAATTTGGTAATTACAATTGTTAAAGGCATACTTTTATTCATTTATGGCAAACAACAATGGCAGATGTTAATAAATTACAGTAATTCCTATAAATTAAACCAAATAAATAGTACACTTCACTGAAATGACAACCGGGAACAATGCAGATGCAGCTTTAAATAAAAAAATTTCCGGCGGCATATAAGTGACAGTGACCGAACATCAAGATCTTGCCTCGTTATAACCAACTCGAATCTGTGTGGCTTTGTCGATGTATCCAGTTAATAACCTAGATATATCTGGTTAAATATTCCCATGCAATGCAAATCCCTCCCAAAAAACAAATTATTTGTTTTAATAACACAATATACCCTTAAAAGTTAAAGTGGACTGGCAAATCTGTGCCGCCGCTATAAAGCTTCCCACGAGAACCACACAACCCCTTTTAATCAGTTAATAATAATACCCGTACTATAACCCCTGCCTACCCTGGGGCAAAAAAAATCTTTCGGGGAGGAAATTGGCTTTAAAATCTTTTGAATTGTATCTTAAATACGTGGTCTGCACTGTTTTATAGTCATTTACGCCATATCGCGTTCTACGTTGCACGAGATGATTACATCCTATCACATTACGTTCAATCGTCACTAAAACTTTCTAATAGATATATTTGCGTGAGATTATTGGCGTACTCTATTATCTTTTCTTTTGTTGTGTTCTATTCCTCAAGTTTACTTGCGTTTTCGATTGCATTTTCATATTTACGTCTAATTTTCTCTATATAACCTTGTTGATTTTTTAACAGCCTCGGCACTAGCGACAAATAAGTCAACTTCAGTAAAAAAGGGGGTGGTTTCGTTCTCCACCCCAGTGGCAATAATTCTTTTCAGACTCTGTGCGAGAACCGGTTTCGTTCCTGATTTACCATCGCTTTTCTACTAAGTTACTTTACGAAACACAGAAATTACTCCTACAAACGCCTAAGTAAACGTATTGTTACGTCATCACCTCACTAAGCACCATGTGAACAATCAGTCAACAAGAGCAAGGGGAATAGTTTGAGATGTAAAATGTCAAAGTTTAAACTTTGCAGAGTGTTAGAACAGCATTTCTACACACTAAATGTAAATACGAGATATAATTCAGACGGGGCATCAGAATTTCCTCATATCCAGGTCTATAATGTCAAGGGAGACCTCGTGAAGACCCTCATGAGTACATGACCATGTTTGCTCGTACTGTAACTATCACAAACTGCATCACGTGCTGCAAAAACTGCAAATACTCTGGAAAAAATTAAACTTTTGTTTTCAAAACACAATGGCATTTTTAAAATGAACATAAAGAATTCCAAATGTAGTGAAACTTTTGCCACACAAATGCAAAGAAAAGTGAGAAACTTCACCACAAAGTGGGATAATATCATAATTAACCCCCTTACCCCACAAGACAAAAGTTCCGCTTGCCTTTCAAGTGACAAGGGGGGTGTCCATCATCACCCCAAAGCGGCTTGCTAAATAACGTCTTGCGTGTCTCTCTTAAGAGAGCATCAGCAGGACAAGCTTGACATAAACAGACAAATTACGTCTTTCCTCGTGCTTCCCTTTAAAAAAAAGTTTTCTACGGAAAGAAGGAAGGGTATGGAAGCCCCATTTTTACCGTGCAGTATAATCTCAAGCTTCTGAAAACAGACCAGCGCAGCCCGCCTGAGCATTACGGCGGCTTCCCACTCCGGCTCTCTCTCTTCCGAACAATTTCCGCATTTCACCCATACCACAGAGTTATCACAAAGATAATTTACTGCTTCTTTGGCGGTGTTCAACATTTCAATATTCATTTCAATATATACGTGAATGTTAATGCCATGTAAGTAACTGTAACGTCGGAAAATAAGGAGGATTCTTATTTTTATTTTCTATACTGATTTCTTAAAACAACACAGGAATTGATACATGATGTTGAAAAAAAAATCACAACGCTCTAACGTGTAAAAATTGTGGAAATCCTCATTCCTGGACATTACAATCTACGATAAGCTTCACTAAAATGAAGCATTAACCGAATGCTCATCCGAAGTAACCAAAGGCTTCCTTTTGCAAAACTAACCAACAGCTTGAACGATTTTTGTTAACTCTGGAAAACGTTCTTAGCTAAGCTACCAATGGAGCATGAAGGCATTAGACAGGTGTTTGAAAGAGATGCTCTCTTTGTAAAGACCATAGATTATTTACACTTTCACAAACATTTCTATTGCCAGATGTCTTATTGGCAGCCAGGCGCGATTTATCCACATTTATTCCGTATTTACTTGCAATTATTAAAGTGAAAACTACACCTTGGTGTAAATATATACAAGAACCTTCGACTTCACCAGGTGGTTCAAAATATCTATGGAGCCTCTGTGATACAGCGAAGTGCATTTTTTGTTCAAAATGAAAAGAATACAGTACCATGCTCTACCAAATTACAGATAGTTTGCCAGTCTTCATTGCAAGATATTCTAAACAAACTGAAAACTGAACATTGATTTTTCAACTGTTTTATCTGCTCTCAAATTTGTGTTGTGCACAGCCGGGCCGAATGACAGAATAAATATACACGGGGGGATTCCCAGGCCAAAAAATGTGTAACCAAATCCAGCGACATGTTTCAGCTAAAAGTATTACTTGGAATACAATCCATAAATTTACATTGCCCAACCCAGTGGTTGTCATGGTAACAGTTGCCCCCTCGAGGCTTCTCCACACACCTCGCTGCCTTTAAAGTGCTTATTTAGCGGAAACAGTAAAAGCCAGGCCTGTGAGGAAAGATGCGCTAGCTGTCATTTAGATGACGCTGATGACAAATCATTGCTTCTCCTCGGGGACCCTACCCTCTCTCCCCTTGCTCTTTCACGCTTCTTGGAAAGCAATTAGTAGAATTTGATTAAATCATAATCAGCAAGACATTATGTTGGACTTAACGCAAACAATTTACTCATTCTTTCCATACAAAAAGCACCAGTTTCGATCCTAAACTTTAGGGTGAAAGATATCCGAAAACGATGAAAAGACAGCATGGTCCCTCTCGAACACTGGAATTTAGAGGGTGTTTTTTTTTTTAATGATTTTCTTGTGTAGGGCGTGGCAACAGCGCAAGTCGTGACACAGAGGTTGACTAGATAAGCTGGTCTATAGTCTATTAATTTGCTTCAAACCAGTGAGCAGTGAAACCAGAACGGTGCCCCTCGTGTACCCCTCGCTGGCACACTGTCTATGATGATCTACGTCACGGAATTGGCACGTCAAGCAGCAACAAAGTGCGCTGATAATAAAGTTTTGACGAGTAAGCCGGCGTCACTTCAACGCCACGATATCAAAATACCGTCGCATCTCTGTATACTTGGTGTCACTCCTAATTATAAATCAACTTTTTTAACACATAAATTCTTCAGATCATTCAATCTGTATACGATCGAAATGACATTATCAAATGCAACAATTGGGTAAAGGAACATATAGTAACTCCATGTGTTTAGTTGATTGTAGCCGCTTTTTCCGTTCGCTAACGACATTCTGGCTCAAAACGCATGAGTGACTTCGTGCATCTTTTACTTCAAGGAATGCATCTGCATGAGATTCATTTCGTGTGAGTGATGAAAATGGCAGAAGACGATCCAGGCCATTGGACGCTGCACTGAAAAACTAGACACGGGCAGACGACAGAGCTATTTGCCTTGCAGTCACTGTCATCACCTCATGCCGTTCTGAATTCCTCCGCCGTAAAAAAAACAGTTCTTCACGAATTACTCAAGGCCACTTGAATCCTCCTTCAGCAATACGCCACCAGACTGATTTTAGTGATGTAGTTTTTTCTTCCAAAGAATTAACTCCAGAACAATATACTGTCTAAAAAAGGCATTTATCAATTTCCAAAAGGTCTTGCTAAATTTGAATAAAAATATATGCAAGAGTAGAACCGTAAATTTATCACTGCGTTATTTCGATTAAAGAGATAAGGTCTAAACCAGGACTGTATTCGTAAACACACAAAGCATATCTATCTATCACAATGATAGAACACACAATCGATGGATTGCACATATTTCAAACGTTTAGTCGCCTTGTCGCCGATATGCCATTGAACACCACCAACCTTTAGCACTCGGCTGCTGTGACAAATTAACTTCGGAACTGTAAAAGTATATTGTTGTTTTAACCCGCATGACTTTCGACTTACATCTGTCAAAATTCTGAATTCTTTGAGTCAAATTAATTTGAGATGCGGTACTTTTTTAGTTCAAAAACATATATTATATATATTTTTTTAAACGCTGAGCATGTGCCGATGATTCATGAATCAAATTTAAATCAAGTGCTTTTTCTAAAACAAAAGTACAAATGGTGGCTTGAGTTTTTATTAATTACCATTTCAGATAATTCCGTTTTCTCATATCATCTCGTTTATTTATGTATATTCCCAGAAAAAACTATGAACGACCGCAACTTTATATTTAAAAATCGCAAATGACAACGGAATTTGTTAATATGTTTCATAAAAGAGCAACAGTTTCTTGAAGAAAGGCGAAATTTCTTTTTTACATAAGAAGTATAGAATATGAAAATGTCTGTACTGCTATACGCCTAAGTGGAAAAATCAAGAAAAGTTGTTCTAAGAACGCCACTGTTCA
The DNA here is from genome assembly GCA_949752745.1 of Protula sp. h YS-2021. Classification (NCBI taxonomy): domain Eukaryota; kingdom Metazoa; phylum Annelida; class Polychaeta; order Sabellida; family Serpulidae; genus Protula; species Protula sp. h YS-2021. The sequence goes on from OX457025.1 coordinate 64,474,916, forward strand.
GAAACTGCTCGGCTAATGAAGAGTGAAAGTTAAAAGAGAGCAGCAAGCATCTCGCTCCGTACGTTTTAAGCAGACGAGAAAGTCTTCACGCCCGATGAGCAGGGAAAAATGAATCGGCGGCAGCTAGCGCATACGTCAAACGTAGGAAAACGGCAGACATTTTATTTTCTACAGATGTGTAAAGGCATTCATCTTGAGGGAACGGGAGCTTGTTTACAAGCATCTCTTTTTATAGGCGAGGGACAAGTAAGGTAAATGGTAAAACGAACCAAGGCCTTTTTACTTCCTCTGTAGATAACTGAAACGAAGTCAGGAATCTTAATCTTCTTTTTTTGCATCATGATTTTTTTTTTCTGTTGCAAATGTTTTAATCCAAACCATTCGGCTTGAGTTGGCCACCGAGGCGGCAGTACACCGATTTCCACACGATAATGTTCTGGCTTTGTAACATCCGCGTCTGACCACAAGATAAATCATGCGTATCTGAAAAGGCCAAGAGTTGCCTGTTTTAGTGACACCACAGGTCGCCAAACATACCTCAGCGTAAAGGGCATTTCCATTCTGTGCCTACCTGTTTTATAGCTGAGCCTTTTATGCTTTATCTCTGAACGCTGACCAGATGACCGGTTTTAATTCATAAAACATCCACTGAATCTGGATCTGGACATCTGGATACGATGTATACATCAAAGAATAAAAGGCAAAGCTGCCACCGTTGATGGCCATACTGGATGTGATAAAGGCGAGAGGTCAGAACATACACAGTGCATGCCTACAGCTGTCCCCCTCCATTAAAACACCATGCCAATGGTTGATAGCAGTAAACAATTAAGAGCATCTGAAAGTGTTTTCACATTCTCACTGCCAAAGAAATGCTTTTAAGGAGAAACTGTCAAGAGCGGAACACGAACAATAACAAACACTACTGTTTTCTATCAAATTAGAGTCTCGCTTTTTTAACTTTTAAAAGACGTAAAATAAAGAGCGCTCATTCTTTCATTTTAGGTGTTTTTTTTTTAATTTTAAATTTTAAATTTTAAGAACATCTACCTCAGTTTTTTCGTAAAAATGAATGGCAGGGCGCAGACTTAAAATACTGAACCATTTTTTGTTTAATTGGCGAAATAGCTGACAAAAAAAGTAGTGTCAAGCATTAAAGAACAATTGGTCAGCTGAAGCACCGAAACTGGTGTAACCAGTACCATATGTCTTCAAAGAAAAAGAGTTTAAAAAAGAGAAACATACAACGCATTCAAGTTCAATCAACCTACTGGCTCTATAGACTACTGGGGTGGGCTGCCAGAGCCAGAGGACTCCATTGGTTTCTTTCTCTGAATGACATTGTTTTGGGTTAATTATTGTTTCATGTATCAGCATATATTTGCCCAAATAAACTGCCTTACACATTTCGTTGTCATCTCCATTCACACAGGTGTTTTTGGGGAGGGTCACCGTTTGATTTAAGATAAAAGTATTAAAATACAGCTGAATTGCTTTACGATAATATACTTTAACGTCTTCGCCTAAATCAATCTTCCTGTGAGGAGTTATGAGCACTACGCTTATTATCAAATTAATATAAACCCTTACATAAAACACACATATAATTTAATGACATTCTTTTTATTAATTCATAAATAAGATAAATGGCTGTCTTTACCACAGAGCATTTAGAATTTTTTAATTGTTCTAATAAACTATGCACCCGTAAAACTTTGCAGGCCTCTGTTTTATTCAGGAAATTCAGCAAAATAATGCCATCGTTTATAGTATAGTGTAAAAAAAACTTTTTTTTTTATAATATGCTGCCATCTTGGTCGCTCTGAAGTAAATGAACTTTATATTATGGGATAAAAACTACATTGCTCTCAGCTTCCTCTTAATCATAATTGACATTGAAAACTGACATTGATTTTGTCAGTCAGAAGCATCTCGTTATTGCAATGGGCTACTGCAGTCTTAAATGAAACTAAAAACAATTGTATCGTTATATTCGGTGTCGTTAAAGCGAAGTCAACTGTAGAAAATTTCCAACGAGCGAATTGTATTCGAAAATTTCCAGTCATAAGATAGATGCGTTCCCCTCCCCGCCCCCTTCCTCCACCCCATCCATACAAGTAGGTACGCAAAATGTTTCCATTGTTTAACCCTCTACCACCTATCACCTCATACGGCAGGTAGTAGAGACCCTAACCTGTGCCCATGATCTAACATGGATAAACCAGTGCCCGGGATTTTTCATCGTATTTTAATTATTTTGAGATGATCCCTAAATTCCTCCAACTATCCATCGCGTGGTTATTAGTCAGCTCTTAAATAACCACAGTAGTAACAAGAAGTGATTTCTGTAATCTTTTAAAATTAAGGCATCAAAATCAGGGAATTCAACATTTTGACGACCAGCATGTGGAGTTCCCTAATTTTGATGTCGTAATTTTAAAAGATTAAAGCAATCACGTCTTGTTACTACGGTGTTTATTTAGGCACTGACTAATAACCACGCAATGAATAGTGGGAGGAATTCAGGGATCACCTCAAAATATTAAAATACACTACAGCAGTTCAGTGTATTTTTCTGGCGCTTTAATACAACAGGCGTTCTTCATTTAATTTTTTTTATACATATCCCACTTGTTTGAAATGCTGAGATTATGACCTTGAGCAGTGTGTACGATTTGCACACACCGGTAGATGCTCACAGAGCGGGTGCGTTTCGGTGCGTACACCTGCTCAAGCTGTATTTACGCGAAGTTTATTTTTCTGAAATACCTCACAGCCATTATAACAACATACTGACTCTTCTGACGATCATGTGCCACAACATTCTCAACATTTTTCCTCTCAATAGTGGCGTCTTCAACCAATATCTTGATAAAACAGAGCTGAAACTACGGCAGACAAAAAACCTGTCCCCAATATCGTGGAAAATGTCGTATTCAAAATTATTGTTTGCTTGCCATATACATTATTTTTGAAATGAGATTTCAGACATAACTGATGCTTCATAAATTTATTATTAATGTTAAAAGTGCAGCAGAAGTAGAGCCTTTGTGTAGTTATCATATCATAAAAACAGTTATCATCTGAAAAAAAAATTCTTATAAAACAAAGAATATAATTAAAATCAATACTGTTGATTTTCTCATCGTGAAAAGCATTGCAAAACGCGGCTTAGTCTGACATCTCTTAACAACAGGCCACAAAACAGTATTCTGCCTATCCAAACATGACTTGTAACTTTCAATTATTCACCAACAATCGGTACATTATTTGATGAACTCCCTATCTAAATAGCCGCGGGCGTCGAGAAAATTCAGCGAACAATGTTTTCAATTTAAATATGCTGTTACAGGCACAGCCGAGGGCGATTTCGGCCCCAAGCAAGTTTTGAATTCAGACCTGCAATATAATATTGCAAGGTTTTAAATAATATTAAAGTTCTATTAATTCTGACTGGCAAACCCCTAAAGAATACAAACACCTTTGGTTGTAAGGTAAATTTCGCATAAACAAAGTTCCTATTACGGTGTGTAATGATTAAAATAACTTTCTTCTCGGGCAACTGGTTCACAGAGCGATTTAATAATGCAGGATGAAAATGTGATAAAATTTCACAAGATCGATTAACTTTGAAGATAGAGGAATTAAACTGGGTCCATTAAAAAGAAATTTGGCGCTGCTGCATGAAAAGAAGTGGAGATAAGGCATTGGGGAGATCGTTATCTTGCAACACTACGTCAATTCAAATTAAATACTGCTTGGCGTTTAACCAGAAGCTATAATTTTCACTTTTAACTACCCTAAAGTTATCATCACTTTTATCAGCTCATTCTAGTTTAATTATTTAAGAAATGAGTACATTCTGTCAAATGGCTGTAATTTTTCTTCCTTATTTTATCTTATTAATTTTTTAATTTTTTTAATATAATTTATGCACAGTTCTTTTTTCTTCAACCTATTTTTTTTAATTATCGAGAGTTTTGGTTCGGTTCAATAAGTCTTATAAAAGATGTGCTTCAGACAAAATAAAAGTTGCCTGTGAAATAGATCTTTAGCCTCATAACATGCGGTAACGAATGTTATTAAGGAATGAATAACCAAATCTTGGAACGACTTTTTGTCATCTTGGTGCCTTTCGCGTTACTGGTTCATGTCAGCACGCTATCTTGACGGTTTATCACAAACCAGTCTCAATTACAAGTCACTTGATTTATTCAGAATCAATTTCAAAAGGAAGGAACCGATACCATATAAGTATTGATACGTTAGTTATTTTAGTATCAGCGAGCAAATTCTGTTCGTAGAAATCAATTACTTGTTTTCTTTTGACCAAAAAAAAGTTATCGGATACCATTTTTCAGAGGTGATCTGCAAATACAGTGCACCCATCGGTCATGGCGAACTATCTTTATCAGTGGAAACATTTAATAGAACAGAGCCAGTACATAGTCTGAAGATACTTTTTCCTCTTCCGCTTCCTGTTTCCAAGCGGCGTACAAATCCTAATTTCCGTCATAAAGAGTTCGTAGAATAATTTAGTGGCTATTTTGTATGGTCACCAAAAGGGGAGCTTTTTTTTCAAAAGCCGGGAATAATAGATTTGATCTTTTGGAAAACTGTCGACTTTTAGGTAGCAACCGAAGAATCTCTGGACGTAATATGGATAGGTGTTAAGTTCCGCATTCATCAGATTCATTCAAAACGGAACACTGATTTGCATACTTTTAATAACGGTACTATCAACGAAATTTTAGACGCTTCAACTGTGCAAATTATAGTTATTTGGTTAAAAGAAATTATTCAAAACTCCTTTCTTAGGTGTATCTCGATTTCAACGGGAATTTTGTGCAGACGTTAATAGCAAGTAAAAGCCATTACGATGGAGCCATGATTTCAAGGATTCCCCAAATATTGAATGGTCTCAATGACACACGGGCTCACAACACTATTGAAGTCTGTCATCAAAACACTTTATGCAGCAATTTGGTCCTAAAAAATAAAGCAAAGGAAAAAACATGTGGTTTTTTAGCAGACATGCATTTGTCTGATAAGCGCAAGTGGGCCTCCTTGGTGGTAGGCAAACACCATGGCGAATGACATAATCTTTAAATTGTTGAAGATGGCAGAATTCTGTCATCAACAGGTGTCAGATTGTGCTGCTAAAGCCATTGGTGTATCTTACCTAAGAAACAGCCAAGGCTTAAAGAAGGACAAAAACTTTTCAAGGAAAAAAGTAAATGAATTTTTTTTACAAATGAATTGAAACAATACATGGTTTCTACCCCCCCCCCCAAAAAAAAAAACGGATGAAGTTTAATAAGAAAAAAAAACTCAAAAAGTTCTTTGTCCTGATAACAATTTTATCAAATACCCTAAGTAGCGAACTGAGAAAAAATTGTGGAAACGTGATTTATAAGCAAATAACCGAAAAAAATACACGATAAGGGATCTCATTATATTACTGAAAAAACCGGCATGCAGAGTGCAAGCCATGGTTTTTACCGGAATTTAGAGAATTTTATCCAAAAAGTGCACACTTCCTATAAACATACGTATGAAAGAGACAGACCGCACCCTCACCACGCTACTTCACTCGCTGCACGTTACAGGAAAACGCGGGTTTTTTTGTTTTTTTTTGGGAACAGCGTGTTTACCACTGTTTAGTGGCTTCCTTTGTGACATTCGGATTCTACACAGCGAGTGTCCGAGCCCTTTTTTAAGGCAGGAAAAAGCTCATTGCCTGGTGTCAGTGTTGTCAATGTTTTAATGAAAAATCATGTACTCAAAGAAACTGTTCCGAACTGATAACATAATATTAAGATTCAAATAGTCCTTGAACACAGCGAACTCATATATTGTTCTAAGATTCAAGTACTTGAAACAACGCACCCATATACCATCAAAAGATTTAAATCTCTGACTTCACACAATGCACTCATATACTAGTCTGAGAGTCACACTTGTATCCTTGTCCTGTTCACACAAAAGTAACAAAGGAAAGGGTCCAACGATCAAATCAGGTTCGACAGAACGCTAGTTCGTAAAACGTTAAGCTTTCTTGCCGTCTTTCGTTCGACAGGTATCGTGTCAACGAGGTTAAGTGTTCACAACATGTTTTGTGCTATATACGCCAAATACAAAATGAACCGTCGGATCCACCTAATGTATTATCCTACCAAAAATCTGAAGCTGATCCGACATTTCGTTTGCAGTTACAGTGATCACGCATTTTTCATGTTAACCTCACATGACGCCACACGTTGTCCAATAGGCGTAAAAAACAATAGCAATCGGCGGACCCACCTGCAGCATAATCCCACCAAGTTTGAAGCTCTTCTAGCTTGTCGTCCTCGAGTTATCCTGTTGACAAGTTCCAGTGCCAAAAACACGTAACAGTGTCACGTGATGTCATACGTTGGGTAAAATACACCAAACACATTATGAAACCCACCCAAGGCATTGTCCTACCAATTTTAACGTGAATCAAACGTTCAGTTCTGCTGCTAAAGCAATGACGCAATTGTCACATCACGCGTTGCCCAGTGACTTAACACCAAATACAATCCCAACCGTCGGAGCGACCCAAGCCATAAACCCATTAAGTTTGAAATGGGTTGAACCAATGTTAGACCCATTTACTCATACCTTCACGCACACAGAATGCACAGAAACAAAATATTTCCCATCCACGGGAGGAACATATATATGAAGCTGAGACATGTGGAAAGCAGCTTTGAAGAAATTTTACTTACCATCTGAATTTCATCGGCATATCGCAATCGAAAAGGCGTCAGAACACAAACACTTACCTTCTCGACACGCAGCTCCTGACAGCTGAGGCTAATACATGGCTAATACATGACTACCGTAATTTCGGGTGTATAAGTAGCGACTTATACATTAATTTTACTTTTTATTTCAACTTGTCCATTGGTAATTTGTTGTTGTTGAGAAATCCTATATTTTAGAAAACCATAATATAAATGGCCAGAAGACAACAAGTCGATCTCGTGAATAAACAAGACATGTAAACCTAGTGCACTAGTCACAAAAGTGGACTGGGCTGCACATCAAAAAGTCTGTTCCTGCCTTCACAATGTCGCACGTACAAACAGAAACCGGAGCAGCTGAATCCTTGCCTTTGGACTGCTGCTCCCTTAGTGATTGAGCGGGGGAGCCTGAAAGGGGGAGCGGTCGCTATTGCAAGCCACGTTTAATACTTTGCATGAATAGTGCCAGGTGTCACCCTCTACAGAGTAAGTCTCCGTGTATAAACAATAGTGTAGTTTCGCTTTCGTTTTATAATTATTGAAGAGAAGAGCTCTGGAAAAAAGAAACCGTTCGGGTAGCCACATAAAGCAATAAACCTGAACAAGAGTGAAGTTTTGAGTTGTGAAACAAAAAAGGCGGATTGAAAAGAGGCGCCGGAATAATATGGCCTTTAGAATTCGACTTACAAAGAATTCGACTTGTATACAATCTTTCATTTATTGTCGGTGATTTTAAAGCAAACCTTGACTTATACACAGGATCGACTCAATCACCCGAAATTACGGTATTCTTAAATTCAATACACACACGTTATTTGACAACTCTTCCCATTTAGAAAACCCACTTGGTATTCAGTAAAAATTTTCGAAAAAGGTTTGTTGCTGTTGTTTTATTATTATTATTATTATTATTATTATTATTATTATTATTATTATTATTATTATTATTATTATTATTATTGACCAAATAATTATGAGTCTCTTTCAAGATACGAGTTACCAAATTCACTCAGCACTGAACCAAATTTTGTAACCAAATCGTTTTTTTTTTTTTTTTTGGTCACCATTCTGGTCTCCAAGCTAATTAAAATCACCACTTTGCCAATTTGTGTCAGTCAAAATAACCCAAAACCCTTTCAAATGCTTTTCAATACATATCACTGAATCTGACTCCTTTTATTATTTATTTCCCATAATAACTTGTTCAATTTAAGCTAAGCAAACTCAAGTGTAAACAATTTCCAGTTTCTAACATTTACAGTTATCGACAGTCTGCTGTGGGTCCATGAAATAGCTAAAAGAATACATACCGACGACGGTAGTTTCTTATTTTCCGGATGCTCTTCGTCCATTTCGAAGTACAATTCAGATTTGGTGACCGACATAGTGCCCCAGATGACGCCCCCAGCTGACACAAGCCTGCACTTGGTTGACATGGCAACTGGACCTGTAGCAAAAACAAGACATGTGACGTTGAAACTTAAACAGGCCTCGATTCCTTCCAGTATTGACACGTGATATAAAACTTTCCCGCCTTTTAAAGAAATATCCTGTTTTGAAATTATTCTGACTTTTTGTCTCGTCAACAGTTACACCATTGGAGATTTAAAGGTTCACCCCCTTACAATATTGTGACAGAATAAAAAACCACATTTGTATATCTGAATAGCTCACAGCTAGATATTAACTAAACCTTAAAAAAAAGACAGCAGCACACACCGGGCACACAACTGCCAATTTTTATTTTTGCACGTGCATGTTTAGGGATCTAGATTTGATTAAAAAAACTTAAAAACTCGATTTTAACCCTAAGACATTGTCGTACGTCAACGCACACCTCCTAATGTCATAACCACCCAAAAAAAAAGACTGACCCATGAAATATGCAGATTTACATTAGCTTAATGACAAAGCTGACACAAGGTCAATCCACTTTTCCTTGCCCCAGACCTCGACTGTAAAGCAAGCCCCAAAGACACTTCATAATAAAGAAAAAGTAGGATGCTAAAACAAACTCAAGCACAGTTTCAAAAACGTAACCAAATAGATTTAAAGCGTATCAACGTAAGGCAATTTTTTAAATATTTTTTCTCGGCGAAGAAAACCAATGACTTGTTGTTTATAAACTGAAATATATGAATGCTTATAAACAAAATCAGCACGGCGTATATAAAGCGAACACTGAATGCAAGACTATCATACTGGGTTTTTCTTCTTTTTCTTCGTTCTTTGCCACTTTAGTCTTGTTTGCTGTGAAAATTTAACATTCTTTTTTTGAAAACAAGTCTATGGATTCAAATTCCTACCATTACATGTCACTATTTTAAACTTGTATGAAACTTTTTTTTTTTGTATATTTAACTCAACTGTATTATATGTGCCTGTTTCACGAACTGAATTTTACAAGGCTTACGCTGCCAAAAAAACTTTACTTTTTTTTGGTACTTGCTAGCATTAGTAGACTATATCTCTTAGTTTTTGTTTGTTTACTTCAACTGGAAACAGTTACTAAAGAGGCAATGACGGAGCGCTAAGAAAAAAAAAAAAAAAATTGTCGTTTAAAATAAACAAATTTTAGTGTCAAATTCCCAATCAGACACACGGCGTACACACTAATAAAGTCCGTTCACGGTTTCGAGATCGAATGTTTGCGCAACAAATTCGCAGGATCCCACTGGGGATAAAACATAAAACAAACGAGCTCTAAATATTTTTTTAAATGATTTTGTTTTTTTTCTCCTGTGCATGTTTATCCCCCGAAACTGGATTCTTGTTATTTGCTGTCATTCCTACACGAAACCGTGAATCCGCTTATTATATAATCAACTGCTTCGCTGCAACTCCTCGTCTGAACGCGGATATTGTAAAAATGCGGTTACCTGCGAATTCAACATCAAGCTCCTTCTCGTCGAGCAGGGAGAGGTCCTCCTCACTCGTGTCCTGCACGTGCTGTTGCCCGCGCTGCGACTGTGCCACGTGCGCGTGCAGTGCGTCGCGGGCCGCGTTGATCGCGTCCTCTGTCGCTCCTGGCCAATCGGTAAAATATAAGAGAAGCAGAATGTTTCAATGTCTTCCGTTGCTCCTGGTAACCAGGGAAAAATTAATCAAACACCATGTTTCAGTGATTATTGCGAAGACTTAATATTGATATCTGATATTCTGTTTAATTTCTTTGATGACGTTTAAGGGTTTGAATGGATAAACAGGATACATTTATTTACTGCGGGGCGAGGCGACCAATATATGGTTCGTGCGATCGATTTGTTCACCATTTTTATTCGGACTGAGCCGACTTCACATTCCTTAACACCACAACAGAAAATACAGTTGAACAGTTGAACGAAAAAGCCGATAAATCACTGCAGTAGCTCCTGGCTGAAGGGAGAAAGGTGGCGTACCATGCTCAATGGCGGCCTTCAGGGTGGCTTCGGGGTGGGTGCTGCCGAGCGGGTTCTTCACGAGGCGGCGGCGACGCCTGCTGTCGTCCTCCCACGAATCCACTTTCCAGAAATCCCGCTGACTGTAAAAAAACAGATCATTTTGTGGCTGCCTTGTGAAATTGTTGACATGTGGAAGCACAGTAGGCAAACATTTTCTGTGCGCTTTTTTTTCTGTGCACTACTTTTTTCTACTGATTAAATCCCTAAAATGTGTATTGCTTGATCAATGTAGTTTGACACTGCATCAATACAACACAAAGGCATTTTATTGGTTCCTTACGCTAACCCTTCACACATAACAATGCTATAATATTTTCTTTAAAAGAAAAATATATTTGCACGACTTTTTGATACGTACTTGTCTAAGTCTCCCCAGCAGCCATGCTTATTAGTCATGATGTTGACGACTTTGTCGCGTAGTTTGGACGCGATCACGTGGTCGCGCCGGCGTGCTGACGTAATCAAGTGATCACACAGCTTCTCCTCGTCCCGCCTCTCCACCATGGTCTGAGCAGACATGCTCTGAAAAGAACACACACTTTAACAAATTTTCAAACTTTCAATGTTACGAAATTACATTCCACTGGTTCGTTAAAATTAGCATATTCCATCTTCTATTTTTAAGTGAAAATTCGCAAAAGATTTCTTTTGTTACACGGCAAACACCTATTTATAACCCTCAACCTTCCTCCATTTTAAATCCTGATAGCCACTACTAAAGGCACTTCCCGAAAGTATCGGTCCACATTAGATCACACCTTTATGAAAGTTTTAAATTAGTCAAACACTTCAATTTTTTTTTTAAACGTTGATACATGAAAATGACATGCAAATTATGTCACCTCAAACTCGGCATGTTTTTGCACGTCATCAGCCCGCATGCGGTTCAGTATGAACTCTGCTTCGTTCGCGACTCGCACGATGTGGTCACGTGTCGCGTGTGACAGCAGTCTGAAATAAACAGGCTCAAGGTCACTCAAATTAATCAAATCCATCAAAAATTAAATGAACAATCTGAAATTTAAAATACGAATAAATCAATGAAATAGGAAATCACATTTTTTTGTCATCTGCGCAACATGGGACTATAGTTGAAGTTAGTCTATTCCGTAACCAACGCGATCAAGAACAATTTAACTTCTGTGATTATCTATATACTTCCGTTAGACTGGGCCCCATAAATCTTGTTTGCTCGATATTTTCTTATTTTACATGACAGAGTGTTATTTTCAGTTTGTAACACATACGCTAAAGAGATTCACGAAAGCAAAGTATATATATGTACTAAAAAAAAAGGTAAATATGAAATAAGGTGAAATAAATTAATAATACAACATTACCCCCCCCCCCCCCAAAGTCTACATCCCTCGGGACGACCCCAACCCTACCAACCCGGTTACTTTACTGAAGTGTTTTAGCCCCGCCGAGTCGGGCTGGTCTAATAACATAGTTAGGGGGCATATCCGTCGTCTGTATGTACGCATATGTGTTGCAGTGACTCGGTCAAGTCAGTGACATTGTGAACTCACTAACAATTTTAGCGACTTAATAAAGTCACTGGTTTTAAATGATCAGAATCTGACAGAGTCACTGAAATGAGTTTGACTTGACTGTTCAGTTGCTCAATGTTCATTATATGTAAAATTATAAACCATAATCAACAGAGTTCAATGGTTCTGGTTTGACCTTTCAGCTGTGCACCCCCCCCCCCCCCACCTCATCTAATGCGGCAAGACGGCCATCTGCCCTCTCCTAATGAAGTTTAGCCCTGAATGCTTTCTCACTAAGCCCCCAATTGCATGCTCTGGATTTTTTTGTACCCCAGAGGTAAATAAACTCGCAATGCAATTTTTTTGCTATGAGCGGGGGGAGGGGGTTACCATTTGTCTGTAAATATTTTCGTATGACTTGATAAATTTTGGCATTACTTGGCTACTGTCCCTGGCTATCAGACACAGCCCATCTGTAAGATCACATCAGTGGGGTCATCTGTCGTATATGCAGATCCGCATCGCTAAAGTTTTTTCCAAATAGCTTCTCCAACAGTTTTTACTTATACCACTTAGATTTTACACCAATCATTCCCAGTTGGTCTTCTCTTAAAAAAATAAAATATATACTTACCTGCACGAAAAAATCAGTCTCTTAAGCCCACGAGAAAGAAGTCAACTTCGTTATCAAATTAGAGAATTTCGTTTTCGTTACCAATATTCGGGCAAGTTTGATTTCATTGATAAGGTATTTTAGGGAATTCCCGCATTCCCTGGCCCCATAATTTCAGGGAATACGCTAATTCCCTGCCATTTTTAGGGAAATCTGCGTATTCTCTGACGGTCGCAACGAATTCCCAGAAACTTTCAGGGATTAAACGAATTCCCTGTAATACACATAAAAATTTCCAGCGAATCTACAGATTCGCTAAGTGAGTCAGCGAATCTACAGATTCGCTGAAATTTTCAGCGAATCTATAGATTCGCTGGTTTTACAGATTCGCTGTAACATATATAGGGAGAATTCCACAAGTGTGCACGAAACATCTTGACCTACCTGCCCTCGTTGACAAGTTCAATGAAGGCAAGTCCTGCATGCTTCTGTAATGAGTTCTGCCACTCTTGTGAACATAGCAACATCACGAGCTCTACCACAGATGTGCTTTGTTTCATCGTAACCAAGCCTGCAAATAATCAAGGGTTGTAATGAAATACGTGCAGTACAGTAAAATCACTAAGTTTTCCTCAGGACAGACAAAATCTTCCTAATGTTAGTGTTACTAGGTTTATCTTTTCTGTCAAAATTTCAAGCTTTTTAACAGTGAGCACCTCCGGTTTTGGAATTTCCAAGGGGGTTTGTGAACTTTTTGGGCCATACAACAATAAGACTAACCTCCAAGCAGCAGCTCCTGCCCATGAGAGCCGAGCAGTGTCTTGGACAAGAACGGCGCGAAGTCGACAAAAATCTCTCGCAACAGTGGCGCGGCTGAGCCGAGCGCCTTCTCCAGTCTCTCTGTCAAGTTCCCCTCTGTCTTGGGCGTCGGCAGGGAGACAGGCTGTGGCATGGTTACGGCAAGGTCCAAATTACCCGGGCGAGTTTTCTCTCCGCTACCACCGCCTGATGCGTGAAGAAACGGGACACGAAAATTATTCAAATCTGAATGTTTAAACTTTTAACAACATTTATGATTACTTAAATTTCGTATCTATAGCAGTACATCATGTCGTATTGCTCATACTTACTTCAGACCATGTAACCATCAGCAAAATATTACATACAGGATATATTAAAAATTCGACGAAACTCAAAAAGCAGCAAACATAAATTGCGCAAAACACAAATCAGACAAACACCTGTTGAATGCCTGGACACAGTAGCTATAAATCAATAGGGCAGTACCTGTGGCCTCGGACGAAGAGAAGGTAATCGAGGAGATGCCATGTTTGCCTTCCACCACTCTTTCCACTTCTTCCCTTACTTCCTCTTTGTTTTCTCCTCTTCTGTCTCCGCCGGCACCGACATTCTCCACGTTGTACACGTGACCTTCGCCTTGACCTTGAGCGGTAGCAGCTTGAGCATTTTGGACTTCACCTTGAGGAGCAGAACTGGCCTCATTTTGCGACTCTTGAGCTGCAGCTGAAGTCTTGGTGATTTCTTCACTCTGCTTGTTTTTGTCTTCACTCTCCTCACTGGATTTTGATTTTGCTTCGCATTTCTCCGTTTCGGCCGCATTTTCAATTTGGCCATCAGTTGTTTCCTCTGATTTTTCACACGGCTTCTCCCTGTGTTCCTCCGTGTGTTCCTCTGTGTGTTCCTCACTCTTTTCTTTTTCTTCCTGCATTTTGTCAGTCTGTTCTTCTACCTGTTCTTTATGTTCCTCCGCTTGTTCCGCACTATCTTCCTCTTTCTCAGACGGCTCCTTATCTTCAGCCTGTTCCTCTACTTCTGCCGCCTCATCGCTGACTTTTTCAGTTTGTTCCTCCACTTGTTCAGTCTGTTCCTCTACTTCTGCCGCCTCATCGCTGACTTTATCAGTTTGTTCCTCCACTTGTTCCGTCTGTTCCTGTGCTTCATTCGCCTGTCCAACAACGGCTGGCTCATCCTCGCTTTTAGCATTCGGATCTTCGGGCGACTGTTCAGACAAGGCTTTGTCAGACGGTTCATCCTCTGGCTTCGATTCAACCGCTTCAGTTACAGTTTTCTGCTCGTCCTCTCGAATTTCATCTAATAATATATATAATACGTAGTTTGCAAGGAGACTCAGGTGGGGAGGGAGGGGTGGGGGAGAGGCATTTCCCATTCTCCAACAGTAACCTATACCACAAGCGTGCACTGGCCCAGACTTGTTCAATGTGTTGCTTTCAGCAAATTAAAGACAGAAAAATAGTGATGCGCGTTTTGGTTTTTTTTGCGGGGAACAATTTAAAAGAAATTCGGATGGTGCTATGACAACACAGGCTGCTGAGCTAAAACAATCACCCAGCCGTACATAAAATCGTCACATGACATACGCGTACTTATTTTTTTTTAATTCATTTATTTACCATCTTTTTATTATTATTGCTACTTTTTGTATTTAACTTAGAACTGTCCCAATTAAACAAATATTCTTTACATGAAATGAACAAAATTCAATGATTCAATTAAATTAAATTTTATTTTAATTAAATTTCAATTTTATATTTTAAATCAGAAGTGACTACTTAACAACCTGCTTGAGATTCTTCAGCTTCACTTTCTTTCGGTCTCTCGGAATTTTCCACTGCGTTTTGTCCACTTTCTTTTGTTTCGTCTTCTGCTGCATCTTCTCCCTCTGCATTCTCCGCATTTCCTGTCTGTTCAGTCGCTTCTTCTTCTCCTTTAGTCTCGACCTCTTCCTTGTTTTCTTCTGAAGCCTCGACTTTTTCCGGATTTTCTTCTAATTCTACATCCTTTTCCTTGCTTTCTTCTGAACCTTGGCTTTTTTCTACCGTTTCTTGCGGTTCTGTCTCCTTACTTTCTACCGTCTTCGCGTTTTCTTCCTGTTCTTCGGATTCTATGCACAATGAAAAGCCATATTTTACTTTTGCATTTACGACACAAAAATACGATTTCTTTTTAATACTGGATTAAACGAGTGAAATATTTAAAATTTTAAACGTCAATAAATTTTTTTATCTGTGTTATTTTTTGCCATTTCTTTCGGTCGACGACTTTATACAAATAAATACAGTTTTGTCAAACCTGGTGCAAAATTACTCATTCCCAACACTAAGATGGTGGCAAATACACCACGGCGGTGACAACGTAAATCGCGCCGCCACCTGAGGGTCCATACCCCGACCCAAAACTATTTGGCGTTGTGCGACGGATTCCTGAACTGCATGGCGCTTTTGATACTGCAACAGCAGGGATCACGGCTGCACGTATCTAATCGTAATATCTACTGCTAAATACTACTTTTCTATTGGCACAGGCAATAATGAAGTAAAGGGTCAATACACACCTTCTTGTTCTTGCTGTTCTTGGTCTTCCGTTTCGTCTTCGTCACTGTCTGCGTCAGAACTTTCCTCCGTTTCTCCCTCCTCATCGTCCTCCTCTTCGTCTTCTTCTTGTGCTAAAAATAACAATCTAATGTTTATATTATTCGTTTCCTAAAATGTATACCTTATGTAAACCTAAAATAAATGCGACGAACCTTTGTTTTTTATTTATATCCTTGATCAGAGAAGGTTGAAAAATGGTTCTGACCCCTTTCAAAACGGGTCAAAAAAAGTTGAAAAACGGGCCGCCCGTTTATCAACCTCTCGCTGTTGAAAAACGGTTCTGACCAGTTTATAAACGGGTCAGGTTGACAAATTGTGCCCAACATATATACTAAAATGACAGCTATGGAAATTGAAGATTTTTCTGTCGCTATTAATTTTCTTCAGGGTTCCCCATGTCGCAAAGAATGCTCAACTAGGAGTTGTGGGGGATTTCACTTTCGACCACATTGTTGCGTGCCATAATTGTTCGTTTTCAACTGCCTCTTTGACCCATTTCATGTCGGTTTTGATTAAAACACATACAATCGGCGTCGTGTGATCTTCCACGTGCCATGTTTTAAGGCCAGAACAATAATTAAACCACCTGAAATTTTGTATGGGGGTTTGATACTAGTCTCTTATTTCTTGGCTCACTTGCGTGAGTTCCATGGTTAATGCGACTCACATTTGGACTGTCCTTTCCGACTCCATTTTAAAACAAACAAAATAGTGTTAAGGTATTATAACAAGGAAAACAAACAAACAAACAAACAACGCTGTGTTTCAAAGCAAAACTCAAAAAAAGCAACAACCCCTCCGCGAAATTTAAGTAATTAAAAAGTACTTTAGACAGATATATTATTCGGTCTTTACTGTATTTTTATAGATATTAGTTTGTTGAAACATTTTATTGTGCGATGAAGGTGTTTTTGGACAGCTGAGGTATGTATTTCTCTAGCATCGGCGGTACAAGGGCTATTTGAAATGTGTTTTCCTTCGAAAACCACGTACAAAACACACGAAAATGATCATTTTCATGCTCGGTTACAGACGGTACACGTGCAAACGTGAACAAAACGGCATCCAAACACAATAAGACGTTTTGAAAGAACCTGAAATATCATCTGATAGGTTTTGCTGCAGCACTTCCGGTTGGTTCACTTCCGGTTGCTGTTGTTGAGAGCTGGTTTGTGACAGGGTCGAGGTCGACGTGTTCTCGTCCTCTGCTGCCTTTTGTTCTGTTAATCAGGGGTTAGTCCAACAATCCGTAAAAGTTAACTCACTACAGTTGTTAGGCAAACGTTAATTTAATACATTTAACACTGTTTTTTCATTGCCAGGATATGAATTCGCTCGTAATAAAATATCCTGCATTGAGATACGGCGAAAATATTCCTTCAAAATAACGCGGTTTTCTGAGGAATAGATGGCTATAATGTTTACAATGGCAAGTAGTCCGAAGCAAACCACTGAATTTTTACACTTTTTCAATTTCAGTACAAATTCTTTCGTAATCTCAACAAGTATATTAACTCTGAGCTGTTTTCATTTTAAAGACTCCAAATATAAAATAAGTTGAACGACACATACATATTATACCAAAAAAGAACTTCCGGTCAAAACAAAAAAAAAAAAATCTGTGCATAAGGACAAGCAAACTGAACCGTCTGTGCATATCTTGTGACGCATAAATTTTCTTCACCAAATATCCAAAAACAATTTTTGTATCAGAACGTGCAATTATTTTTCGTTTGTTTTGAAAAGCAAAATATACATGTAAGCGTGCACAACAATGAAATACCAGAAAACCGCCCAAAGTTATCACTCTAATTTGTTATAACCTTTTATTTTATGCATGCGTAATGAGATAGCTAACATTCTATTGAGTAACCAAAATATACGCAAAACGATCAATCTATTAAGCCACAGTACACTGGACCAAAAACAGAGAAGAAAGTACTCCAAAACGTAACCAAATTTTAAAACTATGCTCATAAAAAAGCCTCTGTCGTGTTCAGTACCTATAACAGTGCTCTGATTTGCACCTCCATAGCAACGAGACAATATACTCTCCTCTGTGTCTATAATCATAATTACTTCTTCACCAGTTGCTTGGTTACGCTCCAAAGTAACAACTGGTGAGCTGGTTTTCCTTTTGATGGATTCTGGATTAGATTTGCGTTCACTTCCGTTTTTCATGGTTTCATTTTGCGTCGCTTTAGCAACATAGTTGGATGTGTTGCGTGACTCTTCAGTGGGTGACTTACCAGCTATGCCTTTAAGATTAGCTATTGCATTAAAGAAAACCAATACCACTCACGATTATAAAAAGCTTGCACCAAAATGTTAGGATAAAGCCAAACGCAAGAAATCTTGGAACCGCAGACGCACATTTGGAAATGAATAAGAAAAGAAATAAAACAGAACACATGGCATCATCTAGATGTCGTTAAATGGCAGGAAGTGAAACATCAGAATTCCACAGCCTCAGTCGATGTTGCCAGATTAACATAGAAATTAAACAATTTTTTTACCATGACGACGAAGGTGCCCACACTAAATTGTGTACACAGTAATCATCTATAATTTTACTTAAGTTTCTAACCGATCTAGGGGTCAGTTTACTTTAATATCTCACTTAAATATGAATATCTACCATTGCGAGTAACTGACGGTGTACTGCTGATGCTACTTCGCGCCGGCGTGGTCGGTACTGAAGCAGGTTCCAGTATGTCACGGTACTTCGATACCATGAGTACTGATCCAAAGTACACAATAGCTAGGGATAAGAACTGGGCATGTTTAGTCTCCTCCTGTAACGGTAACACAGATTATGTCGCAGCATAGTCACTTAATCTGAAGCAATAAGACAGCACCAATAAGAGCCTGGAAAATCGGTCTGTCCCAAATGGGTCAAGGTCGAAATGAAAACAACGTGCACCTACTCATTACGGTAGGCCATCTATATGCCAAATGCTGGGAATAACAGTCGGGCGATAGACGGACGGACGTCAAGGCGGACAACACCCAACGTAGTAACATCATTAACCCAGATTGGAGTGTGCGTTGGTGTTCATGGAGGTATAACACTGATATCAACCATACCTAAAGTGCCCTCTTCCCCCCTCTACACACACATACGTATCTGTCAGTAACCAACACGATCTACCAACACAGAGCTTCAAATCTTTCCTCACTGCCCTGCTTTGGTGATTTAAGGTATCCTTTACCACATTAACCGGACAAATCAGAAGAGCGACTTTTACGAAAAACAACTTGCAATTTGATTAAAACAAAGCACGCACCAGGTCTCTGTATACAACAGCTCGCAGTCTATTTATGTCCATTTCCTGTAGCAGCTTCTCTGGATCTTTCACTGGATTCATGACGTCATTGGCATCCTAACACAAAGCAGTAACTCATACTTGAAGACAGTCTCGATACTGTGCATCGATTTACAGCAAAAATATATCTTCATTTACACTTCTCCTGTCCTCCCCCATGTAATTCTGAACCAGACTGTCCACAAAATTTTACTTGAAATAGCGTTTATTTCACCTCCGCTCTATGGCACAGACCATTACAGAAAATACGAGTTGACATTAACATTAACTGGGTGGGGGGGGGGGGGGAGGTTACCGTGACTCCCGAGATGAGGGCCTGTATTGGATCGATCTTTCCGTTCATGCCGTTGGATTTCTCCAGACGACCGCCGGCATAGGCCGCGCCCGTGGCGGGGGAGCGCGGCGGGGTGGGGGTGGGCATCTTCTCAGGATGGTACCTTCGTCGGCACTCTAAGCAATTCCTAACCGCACAAGTGCACACTGAAATTGTAAAATGACACATGTCTATTGTTTGAAATGTTCTTGAACGTAAGAGGCGTTGCGACTACAACACGCAAGATATTACGTTTTTTCAGCACAATAATAAAATGATATTTTTGTGGACTGTTTAAAAAAAATGGTGGGTTTTTGAAATTTGTTGATCAAATTACCTTGCTGTTTGACTGAAGTATGTTCAACGAAAGATTTCTTGTATAATAAAGCGCTACTTTCGGAATAAACACCATTTTTTATTCTTTTATTTGCTTGTTTATGTATTTATTTGTTTATATGCAATTCCTTCAAAGATCGAGAACCTGAGTAAAAATCATTCAAAGACTGTATCTAATTCAGAAACTACCCCACTACTCACCAAGTCTGAGACACTGCCTGAGAATACCACCGCTGTTCATATTTTTCTCATTCTCCAGTTCCCCGAAGTTGACGGAGCTGGCAAAGACGAGGATATCGGTCATGTTCATGAGGCGGGTCATGAAGGCCACCGCTTGTTCGATTGACAGGCCCTGGCTTGGCTCCAGCATCTCAATCTCTCCCTGCAAATATTTTTTTTAACTATAGTCAAATCCTGCAAATAAGTGCTAACGTGAAATAAATGTCACTGGTAACTTTTTTAAACTGTTACTGTAATACTATACTTTCAAAAATATTTTTTTTTACCCAATAACATTGTCAAAAGCCACGGAAATACAAATCAGTGTTGACAGAATTCTCTTTACGTTCTATTCACAGTTTTTGCAACGGTCTCCACACACCTGAAAATTTTAGGCTAAGTTACATACCTATAGGACAGTAACCAAAACACACACATATACACACAACAACAGCCAATCAGGAGGCTTACCGCAGGTGACGTAGCCGCGGCTAGGAGGGGCAACAGCCCGCCCACAGCGGTGATGAGGGTGTCCGCGAGCTGCGAGATCATGTGCGTCACGTTCACGACGAAGATTTGATTTTCCGACTGATTCACAAAGTCTATCACATTCTTTGTTGAGTGACTGGAAAAAAAGTGGAAAATGTAAGTCTCAGTTTATAACGGCAGCTCATGTCTGTGTAATATCTTGATAAGAAATCAGATCTATTAAACAATTAAACAAACCAGAACAAATCAAACGAAAGTAAATACGTCAAACCGCCAAAGACACAAGCCCGCTTTTTAAAAAACTAAATATGTATCTTTTTTTTAAATATATACATCATAATTGAGAGCGACTGAGAGCGTACTTCTTCCAGGCCTGTATGTCCTGTTCTAGCGACGAGAGCAATTCCGATAGCAGCTTTTGGTGAAGGTATGACCAGCGGAATTCCGGAATGCGGAACGGAGGAGCGCGAGGTCCAGGACTAAAGATCTGACGACCCTCTCGTGACTGTAATTAAAAATCGATGTTTTTCTATTTTAAATCGATTTTTTTCTGGAAAAAATGTGCAGCGTCTTTTAGTTGTTTAAGTAAAATTTGAAACAGAAAACAGAACTCAGCCGGAAGAAATAATAATCGGAAGTTTATGTTCGATTTCACCTTTCCTTTTTTTTTTTGTCTGTGAAATTAATATGCAAGTGAAACAGTGGCTCACTAAGTTTAGATGAGAAACACTAATTAAGCGACACTCTCAAAAAACGCACCCTTTCGAAACCCAAGAAATGAATCACGCACTCCGTAAATAGCTGCGAACGCGTGCTTAGAGCTGACAATGTTCAAATGCAAGTTTACTTACCTGTTTGTGCTGGAGGCTGGAGGGTGCCTCTGCTTGGGTACTGACTGGTGATGTGGCAGTACCAGTACTTGTATCTGACGTGGACGTAGCAGTGTTCCTCACACCTGTAAGCTCCGCCTCTTTTTCCGCAGCCGACGCTTCAGCCTCGCTTTGAGCTTCCAATGGACTTCGGGCTTTTCCGACTCCATTCGAGTCTTTTTCAGAGGTTTCTTCGAGCACGCCATTAACAACTGGCATGGATTCTTTCAGAACAAAACAATACACAACATAAATTAAGACTGCTAGATCTGAGGATATCTACATCACAGAATAAACCACTGTTAATGTTTAACCACTCGAGCCTACCCTTGTTGAACTCTTCTCTTTTCATGTCAAGATCAGCATAACAACAAAAACAAGGAAAAGAAACCTGAAAAAAATACGCGAATCACAGATCATTATTTCAGCAAACAATGCACACACACCTTTTCCACCATCATCGCACTGCGTCCCCTGTTCACTGACTTCTTTGACCTCCGTGATTCTGGCCCCGCCCTGAGCACCAGCCGCATTGTTGGCGTCAGAGATGCCGGATATAGTGGAGACAGGCCTGCGCTGCCTCACGGCCGGGTCGGAGATGTGCTGTACTTGCGCTCGCTCGTACTGCTGGTACATCTGTGCCATGTGAATCTTGAAGTCCTCATACGACACCTAAAAATAAGCACCATGATATTTTACATTTTGTATTTTCACATATTTTTAAGTAGTTTTTCTCAGTAAACATAACCCTTATCTTTTCATCTTTATATAATCGAGGTTGAATGTTGAAGGACTGCTGGTGTCTGCTGGCGATGGCTTCCCTGAAACAGATTCCCCATAATGCATTACACGAATACATCGGTACGATCGTTAAATACCAAGTTCATTAAATGAATTTAACAACTATTGTATTTTCTTCAGGGTTCGTCCCAGGTTCGACTGGTGGCACGTTTAAAACGCGCGCCCTTCGGGGGGCCAAATCAACGTTCCTTAAGAGTTAATGTTCCTTTACAAATCTGTGGAAAAAAAACTAAATTTTAAAGAATGCGAACGCGCACCCTTGTAATTGGTGCGTTTTTCCTTTCCCACGTGCGTTTTCCAAAAGCGCGACCCTGATTTTCGCGCGTTTTTCTGGATTTCGGTGTGAAAAAAAAACGCGCAAACGCGCCCTCGGACGAACCTTGCTTCTTTAATACCATTTGCTGAAAAATATTAGACAATACATTGGTAAAGGTGTCTCTTTAGGCCAACACTATTAAAGCAAACCTTTGAATGTAAAATGGCGAGGGTGTCAATCCAAACTCTCCAGCCTCCATATTCAAACTTCATAGCGTGATGTAACAATAAGCGGAACAGTGACATAACCATCTCTGTAATGTTCTTCTCCTGTTCGTCGCGGGGGTAAATGTACGCCAGCGAGAACAGCCAATCTTGCCACACCGACATTTGTAACACAGTTCTGTAAACAAAACAACATCCCTACATCAAGACCTGTTGTTTTCTTACGCTTACGAGTCCACTCAACGGCTCAAAAATTGAAATTCAAAATGAACGCCAGCTAGAAAACTTAAAACAACACCCTAACTTCTGTCTCCCCGTGCAAAAATGCATATTTACGACTCTTCCATGAATTTTTTTCCTCGTTACTTCCTCTTACTAAGTAACACACAAAACGAAAGCGAGTACAAAGAAGACACCACACGCTGATCTTCCAGACGTGCCCACGTGATCACTGACGTACCGTCGGTTTTCCCGGCTCTCCTTACACATTATCGTGAGATCCTGCAGAAAGGTTTGCTTCACCTCCAGCACTTCCTGGGTCTGCTTCGACTGGCGGATCAAACTCGCTATCACCTTCAGCACCACTGTAAATAAACATCAGTGTCTGTACGCCACGACCCCAATATCTGCGCGTCACGACACCAATATCTGCGCGTCACGACACCAATATCTGCGCGTCACGACACCAATATCTGCGCGTCACGACACCAATATCTGCGCGTCACGACACCAATATCTGCGCGTCGCGACAATAATACATGCACCTTATGACACCAATATTTGTACGCCATGACACCAATATTTTTACGTCACGACATTAATATTTGTACGTCACGGAACCAATATTCGTACGTCACGACATCCATATTTGTACGTCACGGCACCAATATTTGTACGTCAGGGCACCAACACCTCACGACACCATTACAGCCCTCATAATATCTACCGTAATTCTGTTTCGATGAGCAGTACACTAGCACAGTTTCTAGACAGCAAGCATATACAAACAAACCATTAACCAAAACTCATTTCTTAACTTGCCATTTAACGCTAAGAGAATATTTCAAAGTCATAAAGCAGGAAGAAATCCGCGGATAACCTCCGCCTGCACTTACAGGAGTTCTCAAGCCTGTAGTTAGGGTCAGGGTCAGGATGCTTCTCGTTCGATATGATGTTACTCATTCTCTCTGTCATCAGCTACCAAAATCAAATCACTGATCATATCACTGAAATCTAATCTATTGATCTGATATGCCAGCGCAAAAAAAGGAAAATGTTTTTTCTTATAAATTTGTTTATCAAAGCAGGCAAACTGTCGACAAAGCCTTACAAATAAAATTAAAATTTCTTTAAATATTAATAAAGGTTCGTTAAAAGGTTTCAGCTTACTGTCTTTACCCTCTTTCCGTTCCCTTCCTCTATTATGTTTCTTCACCTGTTAACTCAATAACTGTGCGAAATACCACTCTACCAAGACCTAGATTTTTGACCAGAAGTACCCACCTCATATAGCACGTTGTAGGTTGCCAAGGTGATCTGGTTGGAATTGAGCAGGAGTCTGTCTGTGAGTAGTGAGAAGAGGTTGTGAGGCGCCATACACTCGTGCTTGCGCCTGGAACAATCGATAGTATCCCCCAAATAACCCCGCCATTCATATGGATCCCATTTACACAGGAAGTGGAATTCCGACCTAACATTCCAAGATAGATTTATAACTCTGACCTCATGTTTGCCCAAAAACAGTTCTCAAATCTTTCTCACCATTCGACTTCATTTCGCTGTACCTATTTGCGGCCTTTTAGCGTAGAATTCGTTGAAAAAAAGTAACAAATCTAGCCAGTAGGAACAAATAAACTTACAGTCATCAATATCAAGGCCATGCCCGGCACGAACGGCCAACGGCTTGCTTCACTCCTTGATTTACTTCGGCACATAGCAGGTAAATAACACAGAATACAGAACCTGCGTTTGATTGGCTAATGGACAATCACGTGCAGATTTTACTGGAACTCACTTGTGCGTGCTTCTCATAAGGAAGAAGCCGAGTAGTTTGAGGGCGTGGATCCTGATGGACTCGCACTCCGACGCAAGTAGCTTGAAAACCATCCTACAAAACCCAAGTACACACACGCTCTGTTTAGTACAATGGGGTTTGGTCAACTCGGCACCTTGCCAACTCAGCACCCGCTTTAACCAACTCGGCACCCAAATTCTTACCAACTCGGCACCCGGTGTGACCAACTCGGTACCCGGTGATACCAACTCGACACCCGAAAAAAAACACAAAACAAATCCGACCGTAAATAAATGAAAAAGTCGTGTTTTTGTCAACTCATGATTTTTTTTTCAACCTTTTTCGATATAAAAACAGCAAAAAATACTTATTGATTGCGTTCAAGGCTTCTCCGTAAATACCAACAAAATATTGCAAGTGAACATTTGCCCTGATTACTGGTTGAAGCCAGTGGTGCTGTCCACTGTCTTATTAATTATAATTGCGATAACTGAAATCCCATGAATTGCAACTTACATAATATTACAATTCGTACAGTTTTATTATCCCCCATGAAACGGAGGGGTATAGATATGAGCGGGTCCGTCCTTCCGGCTGTCTGTCCGCAAAAAGTACTAAGTTTTGTCCGGCCGACTTCTCATAGAAGGGTATGTCATAGGAACCTGAAATCTTGTGTGGTGAAAATATATATATTAAAGATGTGCAACGTGGCATTATTGTCAAAATCGGCCAAAAATTGAAGTCGGGGAAAGTGTCAAAAATAGTGAATTTTTGGCTTGAACTTAGCCGTGAAACGATGTTTTGTCCCGCCGATTTCTCATAGAAGGGATTGTCGTAAGAACCTGAAACCTTGCGGCGTGACTTCATTTTACTTTTACTGCTTCACGGGGGATCCTGCCTTACTGAGGCTCTAGTTCTTATTTTCAGTTTTTTTTTTTTTTTTTGGTTTGCTTGTCATAATTGCATGCCAGTTTATTTATTAATTGCAGTTCTATTAATAGAAATACAATTAATTGCAACTCCATAATATTACCATTCTTACTGTTTGATTCTTATTTTCGTTGTAAAATTATAAGATGCATGTAGGCAACCTCTTTTCGCAGCGTGATAATCCGTCTGGGAAATTCCCGTGAAGCATATCCTATGTTTCAATTTAGAATAGTTAATACAATTCACCATCTGATGGCGAGGTCTAAGAACTTCTTTGCAGTAAAGACATTTATCCAGTGGCATCTCAGTGCACAGAAAAACAAGTTGAACGCACTTCTTAAAACTATTTTTCGAATTGCAGTTATCCTAGGCTTATTTCATTAATCGTAGTTATCCGCGTGGAGTTGTAATGTATCTTTCTTTCACAAAACATCCCTTTTATTACCCTCGAGCTATGCAGCCGAACCAACCACAGTTGCTTGTCAAAGGTTACTCCGTAAATTACTCTAAGTGCCAACGGGATTTGGTCGATTCGGCCCAAAACCAGTTCGGCCCAAAACTAGTTCGGCCCAATTTGGATGATTCGGCCCAGGATTTTTTTCACCTAACCGGTTCGGCCCAAAACCAGTTCGGCCCAATGTTTTTTAGATAATCTTCATAAAAGTTTTTTGACTTCCAGTGAGTAAGTTCAATGTGAATTACACATTACTTTTCAAACACCATAATTTGTGCGTATAGGAAAGATATATAAAGAAGAATGTACTACTATTATTAATGTACATGAAAAAACTCTTTCAACAACAAATACTTAGTCTCAGCTAGTGATCCACATAGATAGCATTAATCCATCCTTTATTTTGTTACTCTTTTATTATATTACGAAAGACAGGACTCATTTCAATTGCTTTAACATTTCTCCGGTATATGAAGTGCAATTGACCTAACATGTCAGTGTAATTAAGTGTTCCGATTCACATGTAATTAAAAACAAAACAAAAAAAAACAAAAAACCAAAAAAAAAAAAAAAAAAAGCGGTATTTATGGTCCCAAATGAGTAAATTGTTTTATGGTCTCAATGAGTAGTTTGTT
Source organism: Protula sp. h YS-2021 (assembly GCA_949752745.1). Classification (NCBI taxonomy): domain Eukaryota; kingdom Metazoa; phylum Annelida; class Polychaeta; order Sabellida; family Serpulidae; genus Protula; species Protula sp. h YS-2021. The sequence goes on from OX457025.1 coordinate 64,501,508, forward strand.
TCAAATCTGTCGGTGGAACAAGGACAATATTTTTTTAGTATTATTCACTGTCATAGCACAAGTTACTGTTGTTGTAAAAAAAAGTCACTGCTACTAAAGTTTACCTCTAGTTAAAAGTTTACCTCTAGTTACGTAACGTTGTGCATATAAATGTTACAGCGAATCTGTAAAACCAGCGAATCTATAGATTCGCTGGTTTTACAGATTCGCTGTAACATAAACAGTATTGTGGTGTGTAAAACTGTAGAGTTAAAATATCTGTTATGTATCGTCATGTATCGACAATATCAAATTCTAATACAATGAAAGTCGTTGCTGAGGTTTTCCCAATTATGGTGTGTAAAACTGCAGTTTCAGTTTTCTGTCGAATTCTGTTTTTTTTTTTTTTTTTTTTTTTTTTTGTAATCAAAACAAAAGCACGAACAGCCGTGATTTTAAGTTTCATTTAACATTTATGTCATCGGAAACAATGAGCCGAATCGTCCAAACCTATGGACCGAAACGTCCAAAACCATGGGCCGAAACGTCCAAAGCTGGGCCGAATCGTCTTTCACGTTGGGCCGAACCGGTTGGGCCGAACTGGTTTTCGGCCGAAACGTCCACAAACCAGTGCAAACTAATCACCTTGTTTGTCAAATATTACTCCAATTGCAATTATACCCTCAAACATGAATTGCAATTTACCAGGGAAACTGTGGCACTTCAATGCAAAACAAAAAAGGGAATCTCCGGCTTTGAACCGTTCTGTAATATTGCGATGAAATGGATAAAAGACCGATCTCTGACATGTACTTAATTGCAGTAAAAAACAACACAGAAAATCACAGGCTTTTCAAGTGGTGATGAAAGAGAATAAATACTTGCCCTTGGCACGCCATTCACGAGAATAATTGCATTTTGTCACAAAAAGATAGCGTCAGGGTTTAAAAAACAAGTCTGTTATAATGGGTGCCGAGTTGGCATACCCAGGTGCCGAGTTGGCAAGGCGGGTGCCGAGTTGGTGGGTGCCGAGTTAACAAAAAAGTGCTGAGTTGGTCAGGTGCCGAGTTGGCAAGGTGCCGAGTTGACCATAGACCAGTACAATGATGCTCTTTTAGTACTCATTCAACCATGATAATGGAGTGGCGTTGAAACAGATTCCGCACAGCACTATTTAATATCTTCAAACTGTTTATCTTTGGTCTATATTGCTATGAATGTAGAAAAAGAAAGTAAAACATGCCGACAACTATATTTTTGTTTGCTCTTAAAAAATGCGCCTCATATCGAGAAGTTTTCTACTTCAACGTGAACATAACTTTAAGAAAACGGAAGCACCGCTATCATTTCTCTCAATGAAATGAAAGGAAGGTTACGTTAAGCACTTAGTCACAAATAAACAAAAATCAAGCCCCATTTAATTCATATTTAGCTATGTCCATTTAGTTGTTAGCTAACCACCCAACCCCCCCCCCAAAAAAAAAAGGAAAAAAATTTTCTACTAAAAAAGCACTGACTTCGTGCCCTGTTTGCTATCGAATCCTGGCACCATTGAGGCGGGATGCTCGGCCATGAGCTGGGTCATTAACTGTAACACGTCCGCCACGTTGTCATCCTGCATAAAACAAATACCAAAAACCTCGCCATTTTGTTTTAACAGCTTAACTAAACTTAAATTCAGCTTAACTTTACTTCAGCATTAAACCTCCTGTTATTTTCTCTTAGTTGTCTATATTATCCAATAGCATCAAATCCGTTTTACACACTGCTGATGTCAATGTTATTTTATTTTATTCTAAGCAGCCAATATATCGTTTAAAACATTACAAATATTTAAAAATTTAATGTCATGTTTTATCTTCCCTCCCCCTTTCATAAGTTTTGTGTGTTGCCGTAACCAAGCAGCGACCTCGTGCACGGTGGTCAGGAAGTTGATGATGGCCTGTATTTCATCCTCCTGTACGCCATTGCCTTTCAACACGATCTGTTTGATGTAGACAATCATGTACGCCCTGAGGTGAAGCACTTCTTCTTGGCTTGGTCGCGGGCCGTCTATGCAACAGACAGTACACTAACAGTTCAGAAATATACTCGTGTGCCACAATACGACGACGACAGTGACGGCGATGATGACGATGATGATGATGATTACTTTATTATTATTATTATTATTATTATTATTATTATTATTATTATTATTATGATTATTACTGTGAAATATCTATAATTATATTTATTTATTTTTTATTTATCTACTGTTCATTTCTAACTGGAAACTTCTTCCGTTCATGCAGTTACCACCCCAAGAGCAGCCACCTACCGACGCCCTTGGGGGTGATGCCGCTCCTATCGAGAGGGTTGACCACCCAGTAGTAGTACTTCATGGTATGCATGGTCTGTATGACGGAGCTAACGCGGCGTATGTTGTTGTAGATCTGTGCATCCTGTATGAACTCCGTGGCCAGATACCTGAACAGCCGTGTCTGTACCTTTAAGTGCATCAAGTACATTTTATTACTTTTTAACTGATAAAGGGTTTGTCGGGACTTTGAGACATTCAACATGCACAAGCAGTTGCGTGGCGAACGCACCTGCTATTGTTTTTTAACCGTTTATTCTACAAAGCACGTTGCTCCGCTACTTTAACTGCATAACATAACATAAAATGGTACACATTGTATTAACATGGAACGAAGTGTGGAGACTCCAAGGATGGATTTCTTAATAATGAGATCATTTGTATCCGGCTTTTTCTAGTTAAAACGCTCATACGTTAATATCCGTGGCCCTTTAATTGCCTGTGTACACCTGTTTAACAGGTCGACTGCCTACTAATTGCAAATGGCGCTTAAACGGATGCATTCATCGGATTCACAGGTAATTTCAGACTACTTTCAGCAAAAACTCATGCTATTCAAATTAAACCTAGCTTGCACCTAAAGTTAATACTTTGCAAAAGCACAATGTCAGCCTCTACAACTGTTGGTGAAGTGTTTACCTTGTAAGGGGAATATATCCACAGAGCCGGGTTGAAGAGCACGTGATCAAACACATTTTTGATGAGATTATTGCCCACAGGGTACGCCACTAAATAGTTGGTTAGCTTGAGAAACGAGTCCAAAACTTCTTCTGTTAAATGATCTCGTGAGGACTACAACAGAACAAAGCATTATATCTTATTTAACAAATAACCTGAAGCCATCATAATTGCAGAATGGCACCCGGATGACGCTATTTCTACTCAAATCATATTACATTAGGAAACCGAGAAAGGTATACAAACTAGAGCGGCTACTGAACACCAACATCAGTACATATGAACATTTCAAACAATTTATTAAACAGCCAATGCCGTACTGGGTGGTCAACAAAAGCAAGTGTTTCCCCAGACCTCCCTCCCAATCCTTTTCAACCGCTTGGCTCAAAGTTTCATTTTGACCATTTTGTACTATTTCAGAATTATTAGACTTTGTACTTCTAGAAATATATCTGAACATATATATATACAAATGAAATGCAAAGAAGTCGGGCTACGTAACACCTTTATCCAATATCTGAGGCGATGGAGGGGGGGGGGCAACCTAAATTGTGGGAATCTTAATCCTCAATTTTTACATACGTCCAGTAATGTGGATCGTGGTCACTATAAAACTGAGCTTAAACTCTACGCCTTGTTTATCCGAGTCTAGAATGTGGTCGCTGTAAACAGGTTTTACTGTGCGTCTTCTCATCCGGTTCTATTTTTGCTATCCGGGTCTTCGAGGTGGTCACGGACAGGCAGGTTCTACTGTATGTCTTTTACCCGATTCTGGAAGGGGTCACTAAAACAAAGCTTACTGTACGTCTTTCATCCGGGTCTCGGAGGCGGGCTATACAAACAAGATTCACTGTACCTTTCTTCACCTGGTCCAGAAGGTTGCAACTACAAACAGGTTTTACTGTACCTCTCTTTATTCGGGTCTGGAAGGCGAGCGCTATAAAAAGGTTTTACTGTCGCCTTATTTATTTGGGTCTTGGAGGTGGTCGCTACACTACCGATTCCCTACTTTATTGGTGATTTTTTCCTCACCGTCCTTCATGTTATATAATGTAAGTACGGCTCTGTACGCAACCATGATAAAACCTTGTCTGTGAACATTACCCTCCATAAAGTACCAGAAAGCCAACCTTCATAAATGTACAACAGATGAATTATCTTTGTGGAGGGGGATGCGGAGGGGGGGAGGCAGGAGGGGACCTTTTGGTGCGAAAATGGTGATCTGCACACAGGATAGTAGGTGACCCACTTAAAAAGTGAAAAATACTTTCAGGTTCCATAAACAATGCTACCTGAGGTTACATAACTGCCCCTTTATATGGAACTGCTTGGCAAACAAGTGAACATCTATTTTTATTCAGAAAATGCTGTGTCATGATCTGCCCAGCCTGCCGCGATAATTTGGTACTGATTAACAGAAGTACCGCCTATCCACTCGCCTCCCCCTACCCCTCCCGCTCATCAATCTGGGTGCAACCGAACCCCTTCCCCAAATTCACAGAAGTGGGTAAGGAACTTCCCGCTGTCGACATATCTTGCCTAACTATAGATAAGTTTTTTACGCAATGACGTCATATGCCGTTTTCATTCGTTTTACTCGTAACAAAATTTGACAGAATCTATCAAGCAACAACCCAACGAAGTCTGAACCTTCTCCGATGTTCAGCGGCTGAGAAATCTAACATTCACGATTTTTACGTAATGACGTCACACGCCTTCCTGATTACATCACACGTGTTAAGACTTGATACAACGGGCCGACTTCCCTATGGAATAAACATGAAATTCGAAGTCGATAGGACTTTCCCTTATTGAGATTTTTGCACACAAGATCTTGTTCAATATATATACATATTTTACGTGATGACGTTACATGCCGTTTTCGTTCGTTCTACTTCAGACCAAATTTGACTGAATCTTTTGGACCTACCAAGCAACAATCCCATCAAGGTTCAAATTTCTCCTATGTTCTGTGGCTCAGAAATCTTACATACAAGATTTTTACGTAATGTAGTCATACGCCTTACTTAATTTCGCTGTGAGTCAAAACTTGACTAAGCCGTCCGACCGACCAAAGAATACCCTTATAAAATTTGAAGTTGATGTGACTTTCCGTTTTCGAAATATTTTGCACACAAGATCTTATTCAAAATGTAGACACATTTTACGTGATGACGTCATATGCCATACTTAGGCATCTTTCTAGCGACTAAATTTGATAGAATCTTTCGGACCTACCAGCCAACAATCCCAACATCTTTTTCAGATATTCACACACACACACATGCAGAACATACAAGCACTATGGGCCGATTTCACAACTTAAGTCTAGACCTGGTCTGAAACCAGGGTTCACATCCAGTCTCGACAAGGTTTTAAATGCACAACTCGGGAAATAGAAGATCACATATGAATGTGGTTTGGACCGAGGCTGTGAATTTCACCGTGGTTTGAAACCCAGTTTTAACCGCGGTCTAGACTGAGTTTGCTCCACATCAGGTGTATTATTATTATTATTATTATGCTCGATTTTTGTAACAAGCTTATTTGGAATATCCTCTAAGCGCTAACAATGATATAAAAACATTAAACATAAATACCAATCGTTAAACTAAAAGGCAATATAAAATCTAAAACTGGTAATACTTTATGATAACACATTGCCGTAGGCCTTAACAAACAGATGAGTTTTGGGTTTGCATTTAAAGATACTGAGCGACTGCGCAGACTCAACGTTTTCAGGAAGGTTGTTCCATAAAACAGCACCCATATGTTGGAATGAACGCTGCAAAAAATTTAAGAGCTCTTGATCGAATAGTTCCGAAGAACTCGTCTGGACAAAACATATCTCCGTGCAAACAGGTTTACATAGAAAATACACATTTCTTAGAAGTCGTATTTTTAACAACTTTTGGCCGATTTCAAAAATAATACGGCGTTGCACATCCATATATATGCATATATAAAAATTTCAGAACGCTGGATCGAATAGTTTCGCAGAACTCGTCTGGACAAAACCTCCATGCTAACAAATTTCCTGAAAAACAGCCATTTTTGACAAGTCGAATATTTGAAAATTTTCGGCCGATTTAAAAATTAATACGACGTTGCACACCTTCACTATACATTCTAACCGTATGCCAAAGGAAAAAGCTATACGACAAATACTTTCTGAGATACAGACCGGACACGATGTCGCACGAAAGCGGACGGACAAGCTGAAACCTATATCCCCTCGTTACACGGGGGATAATTAAGCAATGACATAATACAATACTGTGGGATTACAGAACTTAATAAATGGATGGAAAAGCTTGTATTCACAAAGGACAGACATACATAACGAGAAACGGAACGGCCGAAACCTGTGTGCCTCTCCTCGGATCCATAGGACACGAACAAAAAACAAGCAATTCCATAACCTGATAAAACTCTTGCAAAAAACAGATATATTAAAAGTAAAAGAAAATCCCGTTTCCATCAATTTAGAACCGAGTAACATACTTTTGGAACATTTCGAAGATGCTGAAAACGAAAATAATTTCATTTCTTTGTTATAACAATATTTAAAGTGATTTGCTGTACCAGTTTTCTATTTGCTGTAATGGATACTTACGAAAGGTAAAAAAAAAAAAAACAACATTCTGCAAAATCCCCACTCACAGAAGTCAAAACTTTCGCAGCGACCTCAGTCGGTAATCGACTGACGGCTGAGAGGAAAACTGGTACCACAGACGAACACTACCGGTACTACCAAACAGGAGATGTTGTTCCTTTTCATTCACTAATCTAATTACTGAATTACTGTACAAAAAAAAAAAAATTATTGCGAATGTAAGACAAAATACTGTCTTGCAAAATTAAGAAACTTTTATTTACTATTGTTATTTATATTTCTTGATGAAAATAAAGGCCCTGTGAACGCACCTTTTCCATAAGGTAACTGATGACCAGAAAACCTTTGTTTTGCAAAAGCTGCTGCTGAATGTTCAGTGAACTCTCGATCAAATCACAGATAAAAGCAATCAATGTGGAGCTGAAAAAATAGATAATTACGTTGGTAAAAGTATATCTATTTTTAGCGAAATACTCTTTTGGAAAGGGATATAATCCACAAGTATTTCTATAATTTTATTTTCTTATTTAATTTATGCAGATCAGATACTTCGAAGTGTGAACAAATCAGAGGCTGTTTAAACTACATATGAGCGATTTTAAATGTCTCACCAAATAGTATAGTCTACAGTGTCTGGCTTGTCTTCCTGAGGGTAATCTAACTGCCCAAATAATGGCATTAACACCTGAAATGTACAGTATATGCAGTTACGTATACAGTTTTTCTAATAAAGCTTAACAAATTGTTATTCTTCAATCTCTCATTCTTCTCCCGAAACTATTATTTGAAAAACAACAACAACTCAACAATGTGACTGCCAAGGATGTCCGTGGACATTGGGCCCAGCCGTATAAGCGAAGGCATTACAAAGGTGAAAGGAGAAAAACAGATGAATGTTGACAAAATTACATTTGGCAGAAGGCCTCATGAGTAACACTGCTATCAGAAGTAATCAGACAGTATCTGTCGGACGAATAGCATTTTTTGTGATTGTGTATTTCTCTTAAAGCTGTCAGTTTATCTGGCCAGTTACTGACGAACCCATAACACAAATAGCACAACTCCATGAATACTTATTACGAATTATTACTAACCTTGAGCATCACTAAAGAAATACCAGGTAAGCAGAACACACACAAAAAAAATTGATTCCAGACTGGGGCTTGGACTCAAAACCTCTTGCTAAGCAGCCGACAGCGTAAACCACTACTTCTATGGGAGGTAGAACCTTAAATATGTTCCTATAAAACGTTAAACGAAGGCAATGAATGAGTTCGCCTTCAGCGGGGCTTGAACCCACGGCTTCGAGATCACCGCTCCAACATCTTACCTTTGCCAATATTTTTGGTCAAACTGCCAAACAAAAGTGCAAGCCTGCTGCAGGAGTGTCAAAATTTCAAAGAAATCAGGCCGGATTTGCACGAAGAGCATTTTTATGTTTTCCCAAATTTGGTCAAAATTTGGGCCAAATCGCCAAAAATACAAGCTGTTTGGAGGATTACCTAGGGAATATCCTTGTCACATTTCAAAACAATCGGATCAAAAATGTAGAAAGACTTTGAACAGTTTGGCATTTTGAAAAATTGTTTACCCATACATAACGGACAGCAAATTCCCCACAAATGATTACAGCTCAGCGACGATACTTGGCTGGGCTAAAAACAGTTTTCCGTTACAAACAATTAGGGTTGCACACCGGTTGCGAAAAAAACTGGTTTTAAACCCGGTGTTTTTTTAAACCGCTGTATAAATCGGTTTTATTACCCATACCAAAAACTGAAATAACTACCCAATAATTATAGTCTTATGCTGTATATTTGTTAATTAACATGATAGTTAATAACGGGTACAGCGACAAAAGGTGCTATAAGCAATGAATCGAAAGAAATATGTTGCTTTGAATAATTTATTCACTTGATTACCTAACTGTATCAGACTACGGCAAAATACGTCGTTTACAATTTTAAAATTACGTTACCAGGCTGTACTCTTTTTTTTTTTAAATATTGTAAGAAAGAAAAAATGGTGTGTGAAAGTAAAAAGCCAGAACGAACATGAAACCCGAAAACCGAACCGTATAAAAAACCCGCGGTACAATAGAAAACCTATAAAACCGGGCAACCCTACAAACAATTGACATATTATTCTTAGAAAGTTCATTATAAAATCTTCATAATGTGTTTCAGCATCATCACGAGGACTTGTTTTAAGACCTAAGATTACGAGGTTGATCCTGACATTTCTTTTATCCATACCTGAATGCCACCTATGGAATGTAGGGAGCTGTGGATGGAATGCGTGACAACGGCCTTGACCCCTTCATGCATCAGGGCGTGCGGCGAATGGAGAAAGAACGACTGGTTGCCTTTGGGCGACGACTCCAGACATAGCTGCCTGTCGCAAGCCACGGGCGTGTACATGAAGACAATGCTGTTTGTGAGCCGTCCATCGTAAAGCGTCTGTAATAAGGCACGCCAAACGCAGTAGAATAGCCCGAGTTTGAGCAATAACAGTCTAACATACTAGCAATTTTTAGCATCACTCAGTTGTACTTTTAAGAGCCTTTCTTGCCACAGTTTACTCTCGTTCGTACGCACATTCTATTAATGGATGGTAAATAAACAACAACGACACAGCAAACAGAATTAAGTGTCAAGGCAGTCTGAAGGTCAAAGAAATTATGCAGAAATTGCTAATAAATATTCACTGCTTTGCACAGCACAAGTTGAGCTTTTCCCAGTCGGTAATACAACACATTCTTGTTTGTACATGGTTATTGCACCTGGTGTGTGGTTGTTACGAGTATTCGTTTATAAAGTTAATGGAAGCGCATTTACGGCTAAGCAATGAACTGAATACAAATAGCATTGCAATGATAACTCACAAGAAAGAAGAAACAGAAGAATTAAAAAATACAATCTCTATTTAAATTTTGATACTTTTACGCTTACAGCAAAAAAATGCATGACTCACTATCTGTAAGTCAAAATATCATATGCCTAAGACTTGCAAAAGGAATACAAGTAAACTTTCATTTCAACAAAGACATTCAAACACAACACCAAGACGAGAGCATAATTGCAGAGCAACAAAATGGCCACAAAAATCGGTATTAAAATCGACATTCTAACCCACTGCATACCACAAAGACGTTTTGCCAGCAGCAATACACAACTAGCACAAAAAATCTGAAAGCATTTCATTTTAAAGAAGATTTGATCTCTATAAATATGAAGAAAAATCATTCCTTTTAATCTTTTCCCACAGGTCTGTGATAAATTGTTACCTATTTGCCATTAATTTCTGTCTTTAGGGAAGGCATAGGGCTATTGGGGGAGAGGAGGGGGATAAGTCTTAAATGACCAGCTTAATAAAAAAGTGCTGTTACGAACATGGACACAAACCAAAACATCTAGACTGTGTTCACATACAAGCGATGTCCACCTTAATATATATTTTCGAAACAAACTTTCAATCCTTTTCTTTGAATTTAAATAGGTTTTAGCACAGTGGACTGTCGCACGTAATGAACTAATACAAGGCCTTAAGTTCCTTTCACAAACTGGCTTTAAGAACACATCACAACACACTAAAGAAAGCACATCACATTTTGACACCAAATTCGGGAAGATCCGAATCAATACTAATCATTTTATTTAAAAATATCATGATAAAGTGAAGAAAGAAGCTTGACAGAAAGCAAAGAAAGTCGCATTTTACAAATTAAATGCATAATAATGAACTAAACAAGTCATACCCTTTGCAAAAAGGTGCTTGAAAACTTGACAGAAGTAAGTATAAGAATTTACAACAGTGCTGTGTATTTTTCAGTGATTTATTTATTTATTTTTTTAAGTCTTTGGTGGAAAATTTTCAACGAAGCCTCTGCTCAAAGTCCTTGTGACACCGAAGTTTATTTAAGGTCGATGTCAGCGCAGCTGAATATAAGTGTCAAAGTACACAACATAGTTTGGAAGCTATTGAAGATTTTTTTCGTTATATACTTTTACGTTTTTTTAAAAGAAGTTTTCCTTTGCTTAAACAATACAATTTAATTTTAATTACTGTGATTATTATTATTATTATTATTATTATTATTATTATTATTATTATTATTATTATTATTATTATTATTATTATAAAGCAAGTCAACTTGCTTTTCACATATACAAAGGCTGCACGAAGCTATGTGTAGCGCATTCTATTGGTAATGTAACTTAAAATAAGCTCACGCTTATTCTACAGGAAGTTTCAGTTTAAATTCAGTACGACCCTTCCATCTCGCCCATTAGAACGCGAAGGAGGCATGTAAGAAGCCTCTTTAAACCTTGTGTTACCACGCAACCTCCTCCCCCCTCCTCTTCCCGTCCCCCCACCCCTCTCTCTCTCTCTCTCTCTCTCTCTCTCTCTCTCTCTCTCTCCTCCCTCTCTCTCTCATTCTCTCTCTCTAACTCTACGCAAACTTCGTTGCGCCATACATTTAATAAAATATGAGCGCATGCTGAGCCAAATAACCCCTCCACATCAAGTCCTCTCTGGCTACCTTTCCCATTGTGAAAACCAAAATCATGTGGGAGTCATTCTTAGAACGTTGTGATGTGGCAAGCGAAGCTGCATACCCCCCATCTATCACTCTGTGCCTTGTATAATTAACAGCATAACCAGGGTTCGCGTTGGCGGGGCTTTTGTCCACTTTTTGGGCATTTTTTTTTTACGAAATGACTCATTTTTTCGGAACCCACCGAGTTTTCTGGACCCAACTGAGTCACACTTTCCTTTTTTGACTCACTTTCCTGAGAACCCAGCGCGAACCCTGATAACAAGCACCTCACTGACAATGTACTCCCGTTAAAAGAAAGTCAGTTAAGTTCAGTTTGCGTTCTCTAACGGCGCACAAAATTTCGCTGGCCAGATTCAGCCAAACGTCATAGGCATAAGCCAATCTGACACAAGGCATTATGACGAAACCATTTTTTGCTTTGAGTAACGAGAGTTGCCATGTAACACACAGACACAGACACAATCACAGAAGAGGGGAGCAGCTGAGAGCTAAAAGAAGTTTATTTATGCTATGCTTTGCTATGAAACACATGATCACGTATCTTTGTGTTATAATAGCGATAGCCCATGCAACTGGTGTGCTCTGTATTGGATTCGGACACTTGTGAAAGGCCAATGAACTGTCCGCTGCGCTTTTCGTTCACAGGCCTTCTGCGCATGTCCAAATCCAATACAAATCACCCGGCGTCATAATTTATTCTTATGATTATTTAACGATAAGTATTGGGCACACCGAAAAAAATTTCATTGTGATGTCTTTGTTTACTGTTGCACCGTCATACAAGAGAAGCAAAACAACTTCAATTCTGGGGTTAATACCTAAAATACACTGAGCTATTTCATTCATATTTACATTAATTTGTGGAAATATAACATCCAGGCAAACTTGTATACGTTGGTTTTCCACACTATTCTACTTGAAAAGATGTGACATATCATAGAAAATAAAAAAAAAAAAAAACGTTATTTGCTTCCTGTAGAACTGAAGTGAGCAAACAGTGAGAAAACAGAACAGAAAACAACAATGCTCACATTGCGCATGCCTTGAAGATCCCATACGGATACCTTAGTAGAGCTGCTTGCCATCAATAAGTTGCTTTCGTTTTCAAAACGAAACTGACTCTGCAAAATTGAAGTAGAAACGTAAACCAAATGGAAACAGAGAAAAAATAATACCTCAGTGAGCGTATACGAAATTATGTCAACAAATACTGCCCGCAGAAGGAAATTTTGCCCTGTCATGAAAACTCTTTAAGAAGTACTGTACAGTTCTTCTACTATGCCCTTTAATAACTATAATCCACCGGCGATTTAACAGTAACACATGTTTGATTTTCACGAAAGATGCATTTTGCGCAACACACCTATTCACTTGTTCTTTTTATACACAAATGACGTCCAGAAATGAAATCGTTCAAAGAAAAAATGAATAAAACTGATAAATACTAATAAAATGCCACAGAGATGATAAAAACTATAAATAAATGCTCAAACTATCATATCGTACCTTGTATGCGGGGCCCAGTAAATGTATGCACGACACCTGGAGGGCACTCAGCGCTTCTGAGAATAAATAGAGGGATGACATCTGTCCGCAGAACATCGTGTCCAGCTCCATGTCTTGAGTGCACCCAATAAAACACCGGTCGAATGGCTGTAAGATAAACATAAATTTTCCCGTGCAGTAACACCAAATCAGACGCATCAGAACAAAAAATTATTTTTATCTAAATTTCTTGCTGACAGTATAATTTCAAAAATAGGCTTTAAACTCTTTTCGATACTCTGATCATCTGCAACAGATGTTCTTCGATGTTCTACGAAAGGAGAAAAATATCATTTTATATAAATAAAAGATACACACTCTTTAATGATTGTCACGCTTAGTGCTTGATGTTTTGGTTTCACATACATATACCGTCTTCAGTCCAGGTTACTATGTAACAAACTAGATTAAGGAGTAGGCAAATACGCCATACTATCTCAGGATAATGTGAACATTTATTAGCTATTTTGTATTATATATGCCTTTTTTGCGCTTCACAGCAGAGCTCAACACGTTTGTCTAGAAATGGAATTTGTAACGATCTGGTTGCTTACGTCACTTGTATTGACCAGCCACGTCATTTCCGCATGTGACGCCTCTTTGCCATCGACGTAACACTTGAGCTCGCTCTTACTCCAGCGGTTGTAAATATGCACGATGGTTATCATGTACCACTGGAAAAAAACCCAACAAGTGACTGTCATCACCTTTTTTTTCCTTTTTACGACAATTGCAATCACATACAGCTGCTCATTTTAAACTAATATCTATTATTAACGTGCATTTTCAAAATTAAAAGAAGTTAACTTTTTTTATTTATTTATCATCTTTCGATTATAACTTCTGGCTTCTGCTATATATTTAAATTACGTTATGAAAAACCAGGATTATTTTCAAAGTAAAATTAACATGGAGACGGTTTCTTTGGCGTAGAATTTTTAAAAATGAACTAATGCTTGCTACATCGTACTTTTCTCGGCTGGAAGTCGTATTTGATGCAGTGCTGAAAACCTTTACCCTTGACCTTCATTGACGTCACGACAAGGGCGTTACCAAGGAAATGAGCCGAGTAACCAACGCCTTTACTTGTGCGAAAACTGAAATTGAACAAGTTCATGTTTGATTTTTACGGCAAAAGCAGATTATACACAGTCGATACCTGTTAATTATACAGGTCGTTGTCTAAAGAAACACGTATAATTTGCAATACATGCAACAGAACTGCGCGGCAATATCATATGGTATGCAATTAAGCTGTTTTGAGAAAATATGAGGCATAACTGCCATACCTGCCTGTTTACCACACCCAAGCTTTAAACGTGTCGTTTTAGTTTAAAAAGTAAAAGGATTCGCTTCAAGATTTTGACAAATTAACTGTGTGCTGCCTCAAGTGCATTATATTTCAACACAGCCGGTTGATTTCTTACTTCGCTTTCACTTTTATTATTGAAAAATCTGCTACAGTTACCAGTAAAGATAAGGTTTTTCTCGCTCTATGTTGCCGCCTGTGACTGGATCAAGCCGCATCCAGCAGTTAAAAGTCCAGCCATTTTGATAGGGCCAGGTCTTGATGGGTGGTAGTGCCAAGCCCTGAAGAAACGAACACTGACATGTAAATGCACTCATCTTGACCTGCAATTTGCTAAACAAGAAAGAAATATCCACATATTCACAGGGTTTCCGCGCTTTTCGCTCAAAAATTGTCAGGGCTTTTTTACGTAGATTTCCAGGACTACTTAAAGCAAAGCGACTTTCCCGGACTTTTTGAGACAAATTTTCAAGGACTAATGTTGGTTTATAAATTTGACTGAACTTTCTCACGCGATTAGACAACGCAAAATTTACATACAATTCCTTCATACGGGAGGCCATTGTCACTCGCTGCCTGTTATAATTTTGAGTAATCACATTTTCCATTTCCAAGGGTTTTGAAGACTCTTTCGCAAAATTCCGGGACTTTTCAGGATTTTCCAGCACAGCGGGAACCCTGTATTTAGCCACCCCCCCCCCTTTCTCACGCCCCAATTCTAAAAATAAGTTTATTTCACTATGGACACGATTGTAAGACAAAAAGCAAAGCAACAACATGCTGTGAAGCACTGAAGTATTGAAACAAGAGTGAAAATTTCGAAAAGCGAATCAACTATACATGCCATCTGAAAAAATATCGAAATTAATTTTTAGCTGCAAACGTCCCTAAAATGGACTGAACATTACCCCAGGAATGCTTAAACATCATGTGAATATTAGAAGTAAAGAAATTGACTAAGCAGCAGCACGAGGTGAGGCATTGCCATTCAAAGCGGGTACAGTGCAGGAGCAGACGTAATAAAACATTGTATAAAACATGTAGATGGAAGAGAAATGTAGTCTCAGCTGGGCTAAGGATCTTTGACGAAAATGTCTCAAATTCAGCAGCAAAATAAATGTGGTAAATAGCCATGAACTAACTGAATCAATTTAACTGCTTAGAAGATTAGATATGAGAATACAAAAAAAAAAAAACAAAAAAACTTTTGAGCAAAAAATGAAAAAAAAATTTAACAGTAAATAAATAAATAAAAACATGACTATCAGTCTAAGAACCCAGCTGTTTAAAACTAGCGGCGCCAGGGCAAAGAACTGGTTTGGGGCAATAAGAAGTTCTGTGTAAATTTGAAACTCAGTTTATACAACGCAATAAAAATACGTCTAGTGGATTTCCAAGCCATATGAAAGAAATGCTATTAAGAATGATTCTCTTAACCTATATTTTGATCTATGTTTCCGCAACCTTCAACATAGTAAGTCGAATGTAGACCTGAGACATTCCCACACTGTATCCTATAAATGGCAACTGTTCCGTTTAAACGGCACAATTAATTGCGTGGGTACAACTTTTTTCTAAGACAAAGTATGACATGTTGTGCCCTGGCAGCGGTTCCCCAACGAACGGCACAACAAATCGTGTGCACATAATTCTTGTTACCTCACTCGCCTGTCACTGTGCAGCTAAATTAAAGAGAAAGCTTTACACAAACTCTTTCCTTAGATGCCCCAAAGTGCTAGAAAATCTGATGTACATGCAGCATGCAGAATCAACATAAAATCACGCCAGTATTTTTTTTTATCATTTCCATTTCAAAAAACTATACAAAACTATTAATAATCAAAACCGACAATTAAACATTTACAAAATTAATGCGATTAAACTTTGACGGGGACTATTTTTCTTGTTCTGTTCATCCTATTACTTGCCTGGCCCGTGTTGCTTCCAGGACTACTTTTACCCTGCATTTTAAATGACCACTGATAAAAATCGACACGCGAATATAAAATGAAATCAGTACGATTGAAATCTATAGCGTAAAGCAATTAGTTTTTAACATGTTTTTTTTTTCAGATGCAAAGAAATTTCAAAATCAGCTGCAGCCTTCGAACGATATTCATTACGCCTCGCCTTTCTCAACCAACTCCAAATGAACAACTGCCTGGCCTCAGATCAGGCCGCACCAGCATCTCCAGTAAAGACTCCTTAGTCTCCTCTCTCAACAGCAATTGGGTGTTAACACTTCTAAGTAAATCGTAGCCTTAGGCCATTTTTAACCAGTACTGAAGAAAATAGTTGTTTCTTTTTGGAAGAACAACCTAAAAAGGAGGCATATTAAAAGGACTGGGAAAACTGGAAGCGGGGAGGGGGATGGAAATATCTAAATAAACATCTATGCCCCGTTTAACTACGCAAGGGGCATGCCTCATGAATAACTTGAATGATTTTTAACTATTCAACCCCCTCCCCCGCCCTCAAGAAAAAAAGCAAGGAAACGAATTTTTCGCTTATAAAAGACAGTAACACACCACCCGAAGGCAAAGATGAACCTCTAAATAAGGGTAGGCCTCCACAACACTACCATAGTTTGCAACAATACACACAAGCCGCCTCCGCGATATGTCGTCCGCGAGGCAAGTCGTCATTTCCCCGGTGATTAGTCTCGGGGCAGCCAAGTCATCGAGTGTGTAACTTGGGAACAGCCATGAGCGATCACTATTTTATGACAATATGAATTAAGGGAAATCAAAGAGAGAGAGGGCAAACGTTAGTATCAAAGAATTGTTATTTTACATGAAGAAAACTCACGCAAATCGCCGCACCGAAACCTAATGGGGGTTACTGAAGCGTGTAAAGATCCCACTGCAGCTCTTACACTGAAATGATTAGCAAAATGTACGAAATACTAACCGCTCCCTTTTTGCCCGGAAAACTGAAGAACTCGTCGGGTCCCTGTCTTTGTGGCACTTGCCGTAAGATTTGCAACAGCTTCACCGAATGGCGGGGCTGAAATATCGATCAAGCCTTGACACAGGAATGCACTAGAGCGGCCGGTGCACACGGGAATGTATTAGGCTTCCTCTTTTAAAAGCAATTTACATCAATAAGGCTAGAGGAAAATAATGCACAACCATGTTTCAAATTTCAAACCATGTTTACATCTGTCTTACATCATTCTTTTTGCTAAAATGGCCCATCTAACTCCTATAAACATGTATATGAAAAATACTATTAGCAATGCCCCTAAGTAGCTTACGAATTTGATATCTTCAAAAAAGAAAAACATTTTCATTTCAAAGTAGCATAACACACCTGATTATGATTTTACCATATATTTTGTGGGTAAATAAGAAAGGAAAGGCCGTTACCCATGCGCCTTTAACCACTTTGATTTTGGAGAAGAGTAATTTGAGTTCTTTCACGGTGATACTGTAGCTGGCCACTACACCTAGCATGTCAATCAGCAACTCTGTAAAAAGTAAACCTTTGATGTTAAATCAACTACGACTCTCTTACATTGTCTGGAATCGGTTGGTGTATTTAGAGTCGATAGTTAATTGAACCGAATCAATTATCGATCTCTTTTTTTTAAGGCGAAGGGATATTTTTATCACTTACTGTAAACAAAAGTATTTAATGCATGCCACTGTGAAGCCAAACACATTACAACTGGCACATGATATAAGGCAACGAACTTCCAATTTAATTCCTTACGTTACAAAAAATCCAGTGAAATTGTGGTTATCTAACACCGAAAATACAGAGTTTGTAAAAATCACCTTTTCGTTAATTCAAGTGTTTTTTTTTTCAAATTATATGATGTTTTACATAAAAATATTAAAGACAAATGATGAGCCGGCCTTATGAGCCGGAAGTTTGTTCTTCATTTCAGGCTTTGTGAATCACACCGACTCAGTTAAAACAGACTGTTCTTTTTTTTTGGGGGGGGGGGGCGGTAGGGGGGCTGAGAGTACCAGCAAGCATGTCATCTGCCTCGTGTATTTTCTCCAGCACTTTCTCAATCAGGCCCACTTCACAGCATGCTTGCAGGTTCCGCGTACTTTTCCGTAAAATAGCTGTGAAGTGACTCCACAATTCACACTGCAAACAACAGTATAACACATAACATTTAAATTGCGTTACTGAGCGAAAAACTTCACTGGGACCGGGAAAACGTCACTGCCAGCAGCATTTGGTCATAAACGTTACCTCTATATAGCGTCTATACGTTTCTTTGCTATGTATATAGAATGGCTTTTTATCGATTCTGACGAACGAAAATCTTGCACTTTGAAAAAAAACTTATTATCCGCCGGGGGACGGATATAGTTTTCACTCTGTCTGTCTGTCCGTCTGTCTGTGCACTTTCTCACGCACCTACAGCATTTATTAGTGGGTGGATTAGTTTGAAATTTTATCCAGGGGTTGTTCCAACCTTTGTGCAGTGCAGTGATCAGGAATTTTTGAAATACGACAGAAATTAACAAAATGGTAAATTGTTAAAAAAGTACTTTCAAATTTTGTCCAAACCCCGGCGGATTCATGCTTCTCGTTGTTTCAACCGTGTTTACTGGTTTCGGATGACAATTTCTGGATGTATCTTCCATCTGTCCCTTTTCTGACGTAATCCGCTTATTTCGTGATGGGATTTCATGCAAGAGGGGACTGACAGAAGATTCCATGCAATTTCCTATAGTTCCACTGTCAAATGTAAGCCACTATAAAATTGATAGTAGCTCACTGCGAAAGCAATGACATTTATGATGGCTGCTCTGGTTCTCTACGAATTCAACAGCCACATCCCTTTCCAAAAAAAAGTCCGCAAGAATGTTTCTTCATTAAGCTTTCGAACTGGGAAAGGCAGGCAGAGGTAGGAACGGTTCTTTACCAACCTGTAGTTTGTTCGGACAGCTGTCCAAGACTTGCAACATGTGCAGCACATTTTCAGGCTCTTGGATGATGAAGTTCGTCTCAAGGTCGAATTCCGCTCCTATCAACTGAAAAGACAATCACGATTCAAAATGCTGAAATTGTATGAATTTGTGCGTTGTTGTGGTGAAATTCCTTACAAGTGTCCAGGTATGAGGTCCAGCAAAACCAGAGTACACGAATATCCAGGGACCTTTGGCCACTCCGAATTCTTGTCTGTCAACTGTCAATGAATTCCCTACCCCCTTCTCAATGTCCATCTATGCGCACACCATCAGCACCTGTCCACATAAATGTAGAAAGCATAGTGACAAGCCACTGTAGACGGCATAGTGACAAGCCACTGTAGACGGCATAGTGACAAGCCACTGTAGACTGCCCAGTTATAAGTCACAGCAAAATGCACAGTAACTGTTATAAGTCACTGTGGACTGTCCAATAATAAAGTAGTGACAACGTATTATTTAAAATAAGATTTCTGAAGCAAACAAGAAACCAGATATGTTTATTCCGGAATAGACTATGGATAATTCTAATGTCACAAAATCGGAAATGCTATATTTTTCTGACACTATATTATTTAAAATAGTAATGTATTAAGCAAATAACAATTCACATGTTTTCGTTATTTTCAAAGTTAGTCCCTTCCGGAAACACTAATTAGATTAAGGACAACTCAACGTCTATGATTCTCTCTATATATTTCAGTTAGACTGAGCCTCCTGAGTCTATTCCTCAATATACCCCCTTTTCAACTGTGCCTAAGTTTGTCTTCAACAAAAATTATGTGGCTTCTTATTTGCATCATCAAGTATTCTTATTTTAAAAAAAAACAGAGTGTTTACTGTGGAGTGCACACTAATTCACAAGAATAACAAAGTTATATTTTCGCGGCAAATAAAGTACTAGTCAGATAAACCACTACCTAGAAAATAGCCAAGTGCGATACTGAAACAACTGAACCTAGAGCCTCGCAGAGATATGGTCTATGAAATTGATGCTGAAGTTGGTTTCCAGAGTGCCTTACTACAGCCACTTTCATCACGTTTTCCATAATTCTATCAGTTTTGCATATGTAAATTTCCATACAAAATTATATCAAAATGCAATTTATTAGGTCCTTAGTTTAAAACAAAAATAGGTTTTTATAGAATGATAATCAGTGTACTCTGTAATTGCTGAGCCTTTGCATGAGAGCGAATACCTGCAAACCAAAAATCCAACCAGACACCAAAGAACAACTTTCCAACCTTTTTTTTTTTTGTTTAACTTCCTTTAGTTACACCAACCATCAAATAACAACCGTAAAATTTAGATGTACTCTGTTCACTAATATACTTTTGCGACGTTGAACACATGTGTGCTCTTTCCGTCTGTGACATTTCTGAACAATCCAGTTAATACTTTTGGAGATCTAGCCTTGCCACGACGTCGAAATAAGTTCCAATAATCGAAAAAAAAAATACTGCCATTTTTACAATTTTTCATAAATTCGAAAAAAAACACACACATTTTACACTCTCAATGATTGCTCTATCCGTCTGTGAAATTTTAAAACAATATACACTTAAGTTTCTTAGATACAGCCCGGACTCGCATGCGGACGGACGGACAGACAAACTCATAAATACTTCCCTCCGTTACACGGAGGGCAATTAAGAGCCCAAACAGGATTACACTATGTAAAAAAAGATATTTTACAATCTTCTGAAAATGACTAGGAGAAGTGACTTCAAATGTTTACACTGGCCTTCCCCGACTAAGTCTGATTGGCTTAACATCCCTTGATACGAAATCTTTTAGTGTAAAGTTAAAAGGCTAGGAGTCGATTTTATTGAGGGACGCTATAACTGAAAATTGTGAGTGGGGTTCTATTTAGCCAATTTATTCAAGATGCTAAAAAATGAGTGTACATCCCGTCCTCGCCTTCTTCTATACTTTTCCACAGTAACGTTCAAGAAACACGCGTACATTTGGTGGTATTTAAAGGGCTGCAATTGGACGCATGAGGTCTTGAGTGTTGAGAATGTAGGTTAATTTTCTTCACCAAATTTGTTGTTTTATTCTGGCTAATTCACGACAAACCATCACACCGAAAGGATCAAACATCCCTTTCCAAACTTCTAAATATTCTAAAGCAGATGCGCGATTCAATAAACGGTGTTGAGGCGTTAAGTACAATTGACAGCAAGAACAGAAGCCTCAATTACCTAAAACCGTGAAAATAAAAAGAATTGGCTCAGCCACTCTGGGTAATTCGTTAAGACCTCGAACAACGTTGCTTAAGATAAAATGGCAATTACACTGTGTTTTGGCTGATCCAAAAAGCAATGTTTGCGCAGGCTGGTTCCAACCTTGTGGTGAAAGAGTTGGATTTGGAATGGCCAAATGGCATCCGAATTCACAGCGATATATTATTATTATTGCTATTACTATTATTATTACTATTAATGATTATTATTATCCATAAGGACAATTTTGGAACCGAATGCCTAACGTTACAGAAGTTAGCTCATACAATACAGGCCACAGGCATTGAGTCGCTGAGAAAATTTCCAAAGGTATGCAATGTAATCGATTTCAGCCCTAGCAGGACGTGCACGTGCATTCACAATCAAAGCAAATCCCCCCCCCCCCCCCTTCTTACTTCTTCAGGCGGGTCACCATAAAATCCAGGTCAAAACTAATAGGAACTCATAACAAGCCACGCAAGACCCAAGACAACATACTCAAACGCCCACTCAGAATTATGACAAGTGGCATTGGGTATGACAAGGCCGACCTTAATGTCCGAACCTATCCTCATAAAAGAACGCATGATGAACTTCAGGGAACATGTCTTCCCTGAAACTCGACCGAAAAATCTGAAGAAAATGACAGTACATCTGACTGAACAGACGGCATTGTTCCAAAAACTGAACAGCATGCCCTGCTTTCGTATGTATCACATACCGCATCACGCGGCAGCCTGAATAGGAGATGTCGTCACCAAATACTCAGTGGGCTCATATTATACTCACAAATCAGGAAATGAAAGGCATTTATTACATTTGCCAGCAATATCACTTTTGCACTACATCCTAAGGTCTTAAATGGCTCAAACGTTTGGCTTCATTGCGGAATGAAAAGCCCTTGTGGCATAACGCCATTATCTCTGTTATAGCTCTGTAATAAAAAATGCAACCCCGTGTAAAGTTTACATTATTTGCGTACCAATTTAAGCTAACAAATACTCCCCAACTTATAAATAATAGTTAATTTGTTAATATTCTATACTATTAATATCAAACATAGATTAATTGATGATGAATTAACCCAAACTACGCCCTAGCAACGAAAAAAATGTTATACAGTGGGACCCCGGGATAAGACCACCCCGGAATTGAGACTATCCCGCAAAAAAGACCACTTTTTCCGAGAACCGATTTTTTTTCCATTGGAGTCTACAGTGAGCAAACCCCGGACATAAGATCAAAGACCACTTTTCCAGCTCCGAATCGCAGGAGACCCCGAAATTAAGACCACTGTCTAATCCGATAGTGATAACGCTTGTTTAATAAACCTGCGAATAGTTATAAATACTTACCAATACTATTTAGTCGTATACAAGTATCACAAACCAATAACATAAACTTTCATGCATTACCCTATTATAAATAAATCACAACATGGCACCAGCAAACCAGAACCCCGGAATTACGACCATCCCGGAATTAAGATGCTTTTGACCGGTCTCACAAGTGACCTTAATTCCAGTGTCCGACTGTATATTTTCAACATTTTTTGCATTCACCGTTACTTGAAGAATTGTGACTTGACCCTTTATAAAGTCGGTAGAAGGTGGTTTGAGTAAGTTTTTAAACTAGTTCTATAGACTTTGACCTGGCAGTCTCGAAACCACCTTTATCGAACTCGGTCAGTTTCTTTCATCGGTTGTGATGACCTTGACCTCATCAGCACTTTAAAACCAGTAATTGTAATTACAGTAAAAGTGTTCCCACTGACATTTGCACACTACGCACAACACGAAGTTGCACTCCCACAACCACCCCTCTTCCCCTCCCACAAAAATAAAACAGCAACAAACAAAAAAACAATGATAATGCAAAAGCCTACCAAAAAAAACTACCTTTACTTCTTCTGAAATAAAATAAAACACGCTGTGGTCTCCACAGAATGCAATACTGATGGATAAATTTCCGTTTAACAGGTCAGTTTTAAATTTATGTAAGCGGTGATGTTTATTCGGGTTAACTTCTGATTCAGCCATTAAACCATAAAAATCAAGACTTTACAGTTGTCAAGCCTACCTATGCGTCTGTTCAACCCACATGATTCGCAGCAAAACTAATGTGCGTTCATCCATCGATTATTGCATCTGCTCACCTGGTATTCATGGGGTGTTTCTTCATTGATTTATCACTTATAAAGAGGCTAAAAGAATTAGTACTTCTCACCGGTGCCCTGACAGCGCCTGGTGCACGGAGGATGTTTGCTTTTGGCTGCACCAAATGCAAAAAATTTTGAGATAATTAGTGCTGACAATCTCCTCTAATTGAAATCAAACATCATATTGCGAACACTTCCAAAAGACTGAATATTCTGTGTTTGGATACAACTCAAATTAAGCAACAACCTCGAACAGTCAAACTTAACACATTTCCATTCAAGATATTTTCCTCACTTTTAATTTATACAGTAGATGATTATTAATTAGGCACGGATATTTCGCTCTATTGCTTGTTCGTGATAACTTTTTCTTTCTGTTTCGCAATGCTGGGTGGCCAACTGGAATCCGAGACAAAAATTCCCTGAGTTTTCCAGAAAAGTAATTTTGATAGCGCAGTTTTTCGAAATTCCAACACTTATATGCTTTGGTTCAAAAACAATAGCCATTGACTCCGTATCCTACTATTTCTCTCAAACGCTTAGAAAAAGACAAATTTCAACAAATTCTTACCAAATCTATTCAATTTTGTAAAAAGAAAAATTTACGTGGAAATACCCTGTAAAACCTGGAATTTTCCAAAAATTAAATTCCCTGAGTTTTCCCTGAGATTTGCTGGAATTTTCAAGTTCCCAGAGTTTTCCCTGACTGGAAAATGCCGACTCATTTTTCACTGAATTCCCTGATTTGCCACCCTGCCATGATAACACGTAGGCACACAGTGTAATTCTAATCATTTTCAACGGTCCGAAGCAGCGTGAACTAGCCATCGCAGCACAACATAATCTGAAAAAAAAAACCGACCAAATCGGTGAAGTGCACCAAACAAAATCAGTCTTTGTGGTACCGACTTCAGCGTTGACGAGCAAAACCCAACAGAAAACAGAGTGGTGGTAGGAGGTTGGGGGTGCAATCTATGTCTTCTCATGCCTTATTGTTCCAGTTACGAAAAAACATTAGAAAAACAAACCAGCAAAGGAGGGTAAGAGTAATCAAGGCCCAGGGCATAAAGTTCACAGGGCCCCGGGGACCCCTGACAATCGGCTCGGGACCCCTGAAATTTGACCCTGGGATCCCGCGGGACCCCAGAAAAAAGACGGTGTTCTCTTGCAACTGTTCAGTATCACCGCTAAGATCGAAAATGATTGATTTTTTCATTTTTAATGTAGCATCATTCAGTGTTTCTTTTTTGTTGTTGTTAGAAGTAGTAGTTTTGTGATATGCATGATATTACTAATCGCGTTTATTTTTTTGTTGCAATAAAATTGCTTTTATAGAATTTAACTTTTTTGTATTGCCCGAAAATGTCGGGACCCCACCACTTTACCTCGGGACCCCTGGTTTCAGAGCTTGGGGTCCCGCGGGACCCCGAGCTGAAAAGTAAAGTTTTTGCCCTGAAGGCCCATTAAAAATTTGATCCTATATATAAGGTCTTGGGGCAACTCGTACCTCTGCCAAGTTTTATCTCTGTATTTTACTAACTTGCACCTCGGTTGAACTGTACCTGTGTTTATAGCATCATAACCTGCTGCATTGTAATTTCGATATTTTATACTCAAACGAGGAGGGGAAGGGGTAAATCATATTAGACAAAACTATGATTTTTATTTCAATAAAACCTTTCAACATTACTGGAAAATATCAAAGAACAAAGTTTACTATTTTACTGAGATGAATCAGCGAGAATCATGACCTCCATTTTCCACGAGAACATTTCACTGTTGCTCTTTATTCCAATGTTAGTGCCAACAGAAGTAAAGCTGCGGTATTTTTTCCTCTCATTATTTGCTGCACTTCTGTCGGATGACCCCTGCGATTATTTATGAACTGTATTTCTTTTGAGTGCATCTTGAATCAACTTGAATTTCTAGAGTATACTCTCTGGAGCATTTAACATAAACTTAATGCTGTTGTCCATGAACAAAGATTAATTGCAATCAACTTGAGAACATTTCCCCGGTAGGTTACTCATTTGTCAGCATCTTCTTGACAAAATATGAAGGGCAAAATAAAAAAACTGTACTCTAGAAGTACGGGAAGGCGACGCACAAGTTGTCCAAACCCCACATATAACCGGGGTGCGGAAAAAATGACAAGGGAAAAAATGGTAACGGAAATAATGGTAAAGGAAATAACGGTAAACGAAAAAATAGTAAAGTGTTAAAAATGAAAAAAAAATGGTGAGATAATTTTAATGCTTTCATGGGTGCAATGAAGTTTAATCTTTTCAAAGAAACCACCTTGCATACTTACTCAACATCAAAGAAATCACTCAATACCATAATTTTTAACTAAAATTAAGCCCTTAGAGATTTAATTATATAAAGCGCGTTATAAGAATTACGTATATAATAACAAAATTGACATAACCGCACATCGTACAGCTGCAATATATGCTCCATCACTGTGGAAGAACGAAAGGGAAACCGTTCAATACTTGCGGAGAGATGGCGCGTACAAATACCCAACCCACAGCTATTATGAGTGATACCAAGTACCACAGGAAACGGGTCACAGGAAACGGTGATGGACGGACTGACACATAACACCCAAACCTATATTTCCCCGGTTGGAGGCTAATTAAATCAGACAGGAAAGGCCCATCCTTCTGTGGTTTGAACAAGTAAGTCTATGAATACTGGGCTTATCCTTAAGAACTGTATTGTTCCTTAGATCCGTTTCAACTGCTTTGGTCATGTCGGGATCCCCCTGCCACATTATACTGAAATGGAGCATTCCAGCCCTCCTTCTAACCCTTACATGTGGAGTGCCTCACAGGGTAGCAAGGAGGAGTCTCAATTTTCAAGTCTTGGGTATGACCCGACCGGGGTTTGAACCCACGATCTTCCAGTCTCGGGGCGGACACTCTAACCACTAGGCCACCGAGGCTGGTCCCTTAAGAATTAAAACATTACTTCAGAAAATGATATTTGCAATATTACTCCAGTCAAGAGAGGTTACTGCTCACTGAACAAAAGTTACTGGGTATGCAGTATCCGATAAGTAGTGTTTTAGGATCAACATGTTAAAACAACACATATGTTTGGCTACACTTTGGTCATGTGACAAAAATAACTAATCCAAGCACGAGTTTGTTTCTCGCCGGTGCTCCGGGCAGATAATTCCCTGGGCGAAAACTTCTCACCTCCATTATATAATTCCTATACCGTGACGTAATCTCTGATTGAGGGGTGAGAACTTTTGGCACGGATAAATTGGGTAAACACTTGCGAGGTTGTTAATACCTTGAGTAAACACTGTACCACGAACTGGTTGCACATTTACTGGTTGCACAACTTCAGTATATATATTTTCACTGTGCAATGTTACATATGCCTAAGGTAAATGGTTTCGGAGAAATTGCGTGGAAACAAAACGGTATCCAAAGTGTGACACACGGACGGACAGACGGCAATCCTATAGACCCCCGGGCTCGAACAGTTGGGATCTAAAAAATTAAAAGTTAAATATTGTGGGCGTACAATAACAAGTAAGCCCCCAAATTCAAAGGGGTATAAAGTCAATTTTTAAAACTGGCCTTCAGGTTAAGCATTATAGACTGAAGCAATACGATATTCTAAATTAGGGGTCAAACAATGCTCTCTCCAACTATTAACAGATTCGATTTGAGATACAGCGAGTACAAACATACTTCTCTAAAACCCAAATTATCGCCCATTTTGGTCAATTTGACCACTTCGGGATGACCGAATCTGACCAATGTACCAAAAGGCACATCTACACGTCCAGACCTTTCATTTCAGCCTATTCTCTATGGTGTACGACTAATAGAACCGAAGATATAGCGTGTACTAGCCTATTTCCCTAAAACCCCAATTATCGCCTATTTTGGTCAATTTGACCATTTCCGGATGACTGAATCCGACCAAAAGTACCAAAAGGCACATCTACAGGTCGGGACCTTTCATTTGAGCCTATTCTCAATGTTCTACGACTAATAGAACCGAAGATACAGCGTTTACAAGCTTATTTCCCTAAAACCCCAAGTATCGCCCATTTTGGTCAATTTGACCGCTTTCGGATGACCGAAACTGACCAAAAGTCACATCTACAGGTCGAGACCTTTCATTTAAGCTAACTATCAATGCTCGACGACCAATAGAACCGGAGATATGGTGTGTACAAAAAACCGATGACGGACAGACGGGCGGACACCCCAAACCTATACACCTCAATCCGAAGGGTTAGGGCCTAAAAAGTTTAATATTGTGGGCGTACAGAATAAATTTATACGCAATTCTACAGCTATCAACTATTTTAGCATATATTTTCCCAACAAACTATAACCTCTTTATTTGAATTTTTGGTCACTTGACTTTGGTCACGTGACATTTAAAGACTGGAATATAAACAAACATTTGACAGGTGAAAGCGAAAGCTCACTTTTCTGCACTTTAATGAAGAAATAAAAGATACACAGCTCACTATAACAATTGTGCCTGTTTTACAGAGGGTACATTGGGCATAAACTTTCTGTAAATGTTTGTGTAATAGGAACTGGTATGCAGGATGCGTGAGTTAGAACAAATGAAGCTGACCCCTAGTAGCGGAACAATGGAAGGCTTCGTAGCTCTGACAGCGAAATAGACGATGTTATAGAAGCCAGAGCTGGCTCGGAGCTACCAGGTACGCGACTGAACACAAGGAAATTCTTATGGTCTCCCACATAAATATTGAGAAATGCTATTTAACATACTGCCACTTTGAAAATGAGAACTTACTAGGTGGAGGACAGCGTCGACCACTTCTTTATTTGTTACTTCACCAACTTTGATCAATCCTATTAAAACGCCGAACTTTAATTCATCCTTGCCGGTCATTTTGAGCACATCCTGTGCTGTTTTCGCATCACTCCCACTAGAGGATGCAATTTCAGACATATCGTCTACTAATCGTATTTGCAGCTGTGAAGGGTAAATATATTTTTTCACAGAAACTTTAGAGGACACAGAAAATTTCTGATGGAAACATCAGCAGAAACCACTTTGACAGGTGTCAGCCATGATGTTTATATCTGCTTCCTCTCCGAGGTGAAGGGAAATAAAAAAAAATAAAAGCGAATGTAAAATCAGACTAAGGTGCTTAAAACATAAAGAAGTCGTCCATTTCTTTACAAAATTATAAGGAAATAAAATGACTACTTGAACAAAAATATCTTTCGAAATAAAAAGAAATAATTTTTTAACGAATTAGTCATACGATGTTGTAAAAGCGGTAAAGGTATTTGCTGGAGGTCTGCTAGAAGTTAGCATGTTGCACGAACGCCTCCAGAGGATGGTGTAGCTTAGCTTATTAAGTTTTTTCTACAAGTTCTTAAACAATTGTTTAACAAATTGTTTGACAAGATCAACAAGTTCAACAAGTTATTTAACAATTGTTTAACAAATTGTTTAACAAGTTCAACATGTTGTTTAACATATTCAACATATTCAGCATGTTCAACCTGTTGCTCAACATGTTCAACGTGTTGCTCAACATGTTCAGCGAAATGTTGAACAACATGTTAAACAACATGTTAAACGTGTTGAACATGTTGAACTTGTTGATCTTGTTAAACAATTTGTTAAACAATAATGTTAAACAACTTGTTGAAAAACTTGTTGAACAATACAATGACTTAATATGCTCCAAAAATAATACGAACACGTCTTTCAATGGCCTTGCCATTCGAACACATTTTTGAATGGGGGCTTGCCATTTGAACACATCTTTGAATAGTGTGCTCTTCTCATCCACAAAGGGCTTACAGCCATCTGTGAAACAGCCTGCGACCACTTTATGTCAAAACTAGAAATAAAACTTTATCAAAAGGCAAAATTTTCAATCAAATCGGTTGAACATGGAAAAAGTTATCTACTTTTCTAAAAGTTACTAAAAAAACATTGTGCTTACAGCCACATGTGCAAATAGCCTGCGATTACTCCATGTCAAAACTGGACGTAAAACTGAATCAAACGGTGAAATTTCATTCAAATCGTTTGAAAATAACAAAAGTTATCTACTTTTTAAAATGTTATCAAAAATAAATGTTGTAACATTTCCCCAGTCTGAAAATAGATATGAGGGGGTGTGTCGTCACGATGATTGACTGGTGATAGACAGAAAGTGGGTGGGGCTTTATTGTCTTCATTGATTTCATTGGTTTTTCATTGGTCACGTGATTCATGACGTCACGATGATTGACAGGTGATAGACAGAAAGTGGGTGGGGCTTAATTGATCACGTGATTGATAGCTTTAATTGATGGGCGGGGCTTAATTGATCACGTGACTGATGACGTCACGATCATTGATTGACGCAGAACCTCCGTTTCCCTACTACTACGGTTGCAGTTGATTGTGACCCACTTTCTCTTTAATTTCAACTCCGAAAAAACGTGTTTTTTTGTTTGTTTTTTTTTTATTTTTGTTTTTGTTTTTGTTTTTTTTTGTTTACTGTTTACATCTGATCGCATTATGAATGTGCTTATAGGGGTGCACCATGCAATCTGGCCTATGAAAACTGCATGCTCGTTTTTCTTCTATCATTTCTTTGTACGCGGACCTCTAAGCATATAATAAAGAATTTAAAAATTAAACACGTATTTCAAATTAAATAAGCTTTCTCTTAATGTATCTAAAACAAATTTCATGGTATTTCATGGACACTCAAATAGAAGTCTGGATGTGTATCTTGCTCACAGAAGAAACTGTCAAGCGTGCCATTTCAACTAAATTTCTAGGTGTTATATATACGAGAAACTGTCGTGGAAAGAACATGTATTAAATATAAGAAGTAATTTGTCAAAATGTTTTTTTTTCCATATTGCTTAAATCTAGATTTGTCATGGAGTTTAATAACCTGTATATGATTTATTGCATATTGTTTCTCCCTTCTTTGAGGTATTGCATAGAGGTCTGGGGCAACTAAGACAAGGTTTATTTTCATTCTACAAAAGAGAGCTATATGATTAATAAATAAGGCACGTGAACTAACGCGTTCTCAACAATTGTTTCATTCTTTGAAATTATTAACCCTTAACGATATCGTCAAATTTAAAACACTAACTATCGTGTTTAAAGCAAAATATAACCTTCTCCATAGAAAAATACAATGTTATTTTAACTTAAATGTACAAAGATGAAAGAAAAACAAGATAAGACGGAAAATTCTTAATTTCTTATGAAAGAAATAAGTTAAAGATACACTGTGTCAGTACAGTTAGGGTAAAATTCTGGATCTCGTTACCAGATGCTTTAAAGAATATCAGCAACTTAAAATTGTTTAAATCTCAGTTTAAGTTTAGTTTGATCTCCTCATACACGACCTAATAACCTAGTGATATATTTATGTTTTACAGAGCCTTATAGTTCTTGATAGTTGTATTGAATATGTGTTTTGTGTTTTCGGTTGATACGCTCCTTCTGGATGTTATGCTTCAACATATAAAACAAAAAATTGTGAACTAATACAATAGTGATTAACTTTAAATTAACAGGTCTTTTTTTGTTCTTTTAGAAGTGGTTTACGTATACACACAAACATTGTATTGGACAAGCAGTAAACAAGCTCAGCTTATGCTTTGTTCCTTTCTGAATCTGAATCAAAATGGTCTCTTTTTTTTTTTAATCACTACTTGATATAATTGTATAAACTTTGTAATTCTCTTCATAAACAAACCAAGAAATGAAATGATATATTTTCTCGGAAGGAGTCGGTCATATTTTTAGATAGTGTTGAAATTTGTTCGACTAAACAGCAAGTCCGCACCAAAAGTAGGAAAAAACACTTCCTAAAGGATGGCAGCCGTTGATGTTCAGAAAATGCCCGTCAATGCGGTACGTAACTGTTATATATTATAAGAATGCCATAAGCAAATGGAAAAGACTGTTTGATTTTTTGTTTTGTCAAGTTATTGAGGTTCACATTAATTCACTAATGTATCGCTGTGCCATAATCCAAATCGCACTCGGTGTTTCGAATACAATGCGCAAGAATTTCGAATTTCGACTGTGAGGGAACCGGGTTAAGAAATGATAGAAAAATATGGAAGAAATATCGCAAAAACAGCTCATAACTTGAAACCATTTGATAAAAAATTTAAGAACTGTTTAAAATATTATACGGGTTGTTAAAAACCCGATTGCTGTTTGGTGCAAGAGAAATTGGACATTTAGGCGAAATCTCTCTATCACTTCTTTAATTTTTTACCCGGTTATTGTACTCGAAACGCAGGAGTTTTTGCGCATTTTTATTGGGAACGGCCAAAGTGTGATTTGGCTTGTTCCCACATAGTCATTTCTTCACTACTTTCCTACGACGCACTCGGTATATCTCTCTTTCAAGCACGTGGAAACCCCGTAGCGTGTCGCTTCTTGAAGCTAATTCTCGCATGGCTTGTTTTCAATTCGTACTTGCATTCATTTTGGATGGTGGTGTTTCGATTGCAGTTTTCTTTGAGATAAATTGACAAGTATTAATTATTGACCATATCCCAGATAGCAAAGAGACGCTGGCCCTGTGTAGGGCCAACGTCATTTTTGCCTATGGTCTACAGAGGCTGAATGTATGTTGCCTACGTAGGCCCTACGTAGTTTTGCTCATCGGCCCTACGTAGGCCCAATAAATAGGCCCTACGTTGGCCCAATGTAGTTTTCTATCATGTACCTACGTTGCCTATCTTTGACCTACGTAGGTCGGATGTAACGTTCCTACATAAGCCCGACGTAGTTCTTGTTATTAGTTAGTTAAATGACTATCATCAATTAACAGGTCATCTAGACATTGAAACTGGGACAAAGATCAGTTCCATGTCTACTTCCCTGTTATGATGAGAAAAAAAAAACATCGCGTCTTTTCAAAATGTAATTTGAACCTACTCAATCTAGCATTTTCACTCAGCATCATTAAAATGGAGGCGTTTCCTATGAGCGATATTGTGTTCAAAATCTATAATAGGTTTACAATGTAGTTCCTCCGCCGAACCGCTCGTAGGGCCTACATAGGGCCGACGTAGGAAAACCCTACGGTTCCTACATTGAGCCTGCAGAGCCCTACGTCGGCCCTACGCCCTGCTATCTGGGATATTACTCTCTTTTTTCCCTTATCTCTCCTATTGCTGTGAAGTATGGGCAAATATACCCAAAACAAAATTACCAGTATTGTTTATTAAACAAAAACGCGCAATTAGAATAATAAATAATGTTGGTTTTTATGATCATACAAATAATTTATTTATTAAATGTAAAAGTGTTCAAATTCGAAGATATTGTTAAATTCAAAACAGCGTGTATTATGCATAAAGCGTACCATGGTCCACTTCCTGTAAGCCTGTAAGGATTTTTTCAAAGAGGCAAATGTACCAACTCTTACAGTACAAGACAAAGCGATAAATTCAAAACAAACTTTGTACGGACGAATTTGAAATCAAACTATATCTGTAGTTGGGTTAAAACTTGGAATTGTCTCTCTGACAATATCTGATCATGCTTCAGTATTAAGTTGTTAAAAAAAATTGGTAAAGAATTATTACATAGCATCGCATAGAGATTAATGTTTGTCTCGTGCCTTTTACGTGCTATAGTTGTATATTACTACCTCATGTGTGTGTGTGATTAGTATGGGCGCGCTCTAGTATAAATTTTTAAACTTCCAGCTGCGCCTTTCTATTTTTCAAGCGTTTAATCAAATTCATTCAAGAATTATGTTTTGACATAGCTGCATAATTTCCTATGGTACTGTAATTGTATTGTTTGAAAATAGAATAAATAAAATATCAATCAATCAAATTATAAATAAATGAGGGAGAAAACATGAAAATTCAGTAAGCCATCATCTGAGCTTTTAAAAACTAATTTGTACATCTAGTGTTTTGTAGCCAGAAGCTCCCGGAAAAGTCTAAGCATGAATCCGCTTTTAAGCCAATTCGTTTTTGTTTTTTTTCAGACTTTTCTGATGGTGGTTTCGTTTCGACTGTAAATGTATTGGAATAAATTATTGGGAAATTATATTTTGCATATTATTCTGCTAATTATACAGCTTCCTACTGTTCGTTTCATTTTAGGATGACAGAGACTTTAGTCATGACTTTGGTGCTGTAAAGTTAAGAATGGTGGTTACTCCGAAATAACGTAAAAATTAAGGGTTTTTTCAGAATATGATGTTACTGACAAAAAAATCACAAGTGCGCTTATCCCGGGGCGCTTCCCCATTTTCCCCAAAATAATGGTAAACAAGTTGAACAGTCCTTTTATCCATGATTGCGCATGTGACAAACGTGTGACATTTTCATAACCAAGCATTGCACTTAACGTTTAGTCACATAATTACATATAGATCTGCTTTGATTTATAAATATTTGAGAAGGGGCGTTGTTGAACCAAGAACAACAATAAATGAAGGTGCGGGGGCCGTGCAATTTTTTATTTTGTGCAAGCGTTATATCCGAAATGGTTGGTTAGATTTTGGTCAAACGTTGCGAGAAGAACACAGATGTAGTGCAAAAGTTCACTGCTATTTATTCTTCATTTTCGTTAAATACTGTATTTTTGTTATTATTTGTTTTCGTCAAAAAAAATGGATTTTTTGCGTTTTTTTTTTTTTTTTTTTGGAAAATTTTTATTTATGCTTTATTAAGTTTGAGCCACAATTAAGAGACGCCTGTCAGATCTTCACTGTAACTTACACAGTAATAGAATATATATTGGAGGTGTGCAGTATATTTATTGTTTTTATTTGAGTAAATTTTCAATCTCTGGCAAATTTTTGAAAAAAAATGAGTGTCGTTATATTATGCAGACAACATATCCGTGGCGTAATGGTTAGCGCGTTAGACTTTAAATCGTGAGGCCGTGAGTGCGATTCACGGCTGGGACGCTAAATATTTTTTTGCCGGATTCAATTGATTTTTGGCAGAAAACATCCATTTGTGGTTCTGTATGCCGCTTTTTAACCCAGCTGACTTTGTCGGGGACTGGGTTAGTCGTATCACTATTGGGGTCGTGAAACTTTTTTTTCTTAAAATGCTACTCCTCCTACCGTTTTGCTCCCAATGTTTTGATATAACGCATAAATGTTCCCTGAGTGGTCCCCCACATGGCTATTACTTTTTTTGAGGAGTGACGAAAAACTGACGCAGTGAGAGCTCGCACAAAGCTCACTAAGCAAATTTGTATTCTGTGCTGTCGTTAAATGCTACGCATTTACTTGCAAAAAATACCCTCTTTTCACATGGCGTTTTAACAAAGAAAACAAAATCAAAGACGAAAATAAAAAGTGACATGCACATGTTCAGATCAAGCTCTTCATAAGTCCCAAGTTTCATGGTCGTAGGGCCCATAGTGTCAGAGCAGAAGACACAAAAAAGTGTCAAGAAGAGAAAAAGGACGAATTTTGCTCGCACAAATTCATTTAACCCTTGCAAGCCAAAGGCTTGTCAAGTGTTAATTATGAAAAAGTTACGTTCAGAAACAAAGTTCTTCATTTTTTGGCCTAACAGTATTCGTTTCAGAGTTTTTCTCTCTTTCCTTGTTTGGTAACTCGGCTGGGTCATGTCTTTGGACATGCTTGTTATTTTTTAGTCGATTTTTTTTAATTTTTAACGATTTTTTTTAATTTAAAAAAATACTTATATACATGATGTAGGAAAAAGTGTTCAAAGAATACCTCCTACAATGGTTGAGGTGGGAGATCGATTTCAATATCCAAGATTTCTTCCGGCTCACTGCGATTACGGCTTTCCGTTTTTTTTGGTTTTTTTTTGTCTTTGGCACGGTTCCGAAATTTTAATTTTTCGTATGGCGTCATTAATTACGAGTCATATGACGGTATTTATGTTTTAAAGCTCAATAACTCGAAAACTAATGAACCTAGCGCTTCTGCACAAAATACATCACGAGACTACTTGTAAGCAGTGAAGTTTTTGGCATGCCAACGTTGTACCTGTGACGTCATCAGTTACGAGTCAGATGACGGCATTTATGTTTCAAAGTTCAATAACTCGAAAACTTAAGCACCTAGAGCTTCGGCACGAAATTTATTATGCGGCTACTTTTGTGCAAGCCTTGGGGGCTGGGGAGACAATCCCGTATTTGTTTTAACAACAACACTGGCCGCTGTAGTTTGTTTTGCGATTTGACCAAAACAGGCCAAAATAAAAAAATAAGTTACTCTCCAGTCAGATGACCAACATAGCAAGAATGTCCATTGCCATTCTGCCCAGTCGTAAATGCGAAGACATTACAAAGGTGCACGGAAAGACCCGACGAATTTTACGTTTGGTAGATGGCGTCATGGGCAACACTGATATCAAAAGTAATCATAGAGGATCTGTGGACAAGTAGCATTTTTCGGTGTGTGTATTTCTCTTAAAGCTATCGGTTCATTTGGCCAGTTTTTGACGAAACGATAACAAAAATACTGCAACTCCATTGTGGTAGTTCAATGTATTACATATTAATACAAAAGGTATTTAGTATTATTACGGACCTGCCAAAGATATAGCAGGCCAGAAAAAGAAACAAAATAATAGTTGATTACTGACTGGAGCTTGAACTCACAAGCTCTTGCTTCGCAGACGAGAACGCGGGCTACTGCTTCTATGGGAGAAGCATTTTGAACACTGGCGACCAAAAAAATACATTTATAGTCATTGCTTGTAAAACCAATAAAGGGAAACTGTGAAAAAATCTCCTTCATCAGGGCTTGAACACCCGGCGTCGTGAGTATCAGTCCAATACCTTGGTGATTGAGCTATTGAGGTAAGTGGTCAGGCGACCAGTAAAGAAAGATCAAGTACGACCCGATTGCGGTATTTTTGCATATAGTATAATAACAATAGTAATGACTTTCTATACCAGCCGACTTCGTCAGGCTGGTGTTATCACATCAGTAGAGGGGGCAGTCGTCGTCTCTATGTACGTCTCTATTTAAACGCTTTTAGAATAGGACTACTACTCTTTGGCGACCATACAAGCCTATTGATGCTTGATTCACTAGATCTCCACTGGTCACAATGTCCCTGGACATTCTTGAGAGAATGAGAGAATCAAGCTTTCGCGAAAATCTAGGAACAAGGAGCAAACATAATTACCGCAACTTTTTGTAGTTATATTTTTGTCGCGGGATGTCTTGCTACTAACTAGATTTTACTAACTAGACGCGTCGTGTCGTGAATATTGAACTGCTGTCGATTACTTGCTACAGTGTCCTTTTTGACT
The DNA here is from genome assembly GCA_949752745.1 of Protula sp. h YS-2021. Lineage (NCBI taxonomy): Eukaryota > Metazoa > Annelida > Polychaeta > Sabellida > Serpulidae > Protula > Protula sp. h YS-2021. Next base: position 64,538,148 of record OX457025.1, read on the forward strand.
AAATATCCATTGATACGAACTCCTCTCTGATTTACTGATTTGTAACTGTTGGTGATTGCAGGCAGTCCTTTCTTTTCTCCCGTGGGTTTAACAAAAGTTGCCCAATTTACATTATTACCTAAAGTTACGACTGGAGCTTATGCTGTGTTGTTTTTCGTCCAATAGGAGAAGCCTGGGGCCCCGCAGCCGGCACCGAAGGACAGCAAGCTGAGGAACTTGAATCTCTCTGGTCATGTCGGATTTGACAGTTTGCCAGATCAGCTAGTCAACAAGTCAGTCAGCCAGGGATTTACGTTCAACATTCTATGTGTTGGTAAGCGCATCTCGTGTATGTGTCATATATAATATACGGTGGGTCTGCGATACAGGGGCTTAGGCAAATGTAATTCTTGAAGAAGAAAGTGGCCAATAGTCTTTGAAAGGTACTGCTTAATGCCGTGGCGAAGCCTGTCTATAAATGTACGCGATGTTCTTGGACAGTTCAGAGACCGACGCACAGTTTACGGTTGGATGAAAACGTGCTTTTGGAACCTGTGTAGCTTCTTCTTTTGTCAGGCATAAATGTTTTAAATAAAACGCCTGGTGGATAAAAAATCGTCAGAGATCGAAGCAATAGGTTTAGCTGAATCGGGATCTTCATAAACCGGTGAAGGAAAGAATGTAAAGTCTACTACTGCTCTAAAGTTTTCACGGTATAGAAGGTATAGTATTGTGGTTTGTGCCCTTTATTCATGCTGTTACTCAAAGACTTTATCGTGCAACACAAATACAACTTCCGATAGTGATATCGATAAAGTTGAGGAAATGTCTGATAATTTTCTGTTTTACTGGCTTCTGTAATCTCGGCTGCAGTTAACTTTGTGGAAACCAAGCATTTGCGAATTGCCTTAGGCAGTGATCGCCATGTAAATATCAACCAACAAAAAAGTGAAGCTGTGGCATCTTTTATGCAAAAGGTACTCATTCACAGAGGGTATCTTATATGAGTGCACCTAGTAAAGAACACAATTGCTTGTATTTCTTCAGTTACATCTTTTAATTAACTGATAAAGGGTGTATTTCGTTTTTCTTTCTCTTTCTTCTCTTTCCTTTTTTCTAGTTCTTGTTTGTCGTGTTTTGTCATTTTTATATGCTAATTTCGGATAAATCATTATTTCCATATGTGTGCTTTTAAATCAGTTCCTATAATGTGGAGCGAATTCGAACCGATAAAAGGTTCTCCGTGTGAGAGTTAACAAACAGTAATTGCAAAATGGAAACATTTCCTTAAAAATGAAATATTAAAGTACCGGTAATGTACTTGGAATACTTTTTGGAGGCATATTAAAATTCCCATGTAATTTTTGTTTTGTTCACTATGCCCTCCTACAAGGCCGAATTAGGAACAGGAGTTACGCGATTTTCTGCCGTCCTTAAGGAAATTCTTTGTCCTGATCTGTAATTAAGGCCGTGGTAATGACTGCTGAGCACGAATACAGGTGTTATTTCAAGGAGAAATTGTATTTAATAATTTCTGGTGGTATTTGGTGGGTAATTGGCGGCGTTCTGTCAAATATGTCTCATACTTTTTCCAGTCTTTTCCTGTTATTTTGAGAGAGACTGTAATGAACCACCACCTGGATCCACGAGACAGGGCGCGCACATATGGGCGTTTGAAATTAAATCCACTTTCATAAAAAACGTTATTCTGCAGTCTATTTTCTCTTCAAAATAAAAATTCACCATTTGTGGAAGATAAGATACATAAGTCACATGTATTCCGTCAAATAAAAGTTAATAAAGTAAATAAAGACGAAGTTTAACTTTATTTGTGCTGACCGAAAAAAAAATACAAAGAATATTTAATCAACATTTTTATATCCCGACATGACCAGGGATTTTGACATAGTGCTAGTTCGGCTAGAGTCATCAGATTTTGGAAAATGCCCTGTGTGACAAGGGATCACATAAAAGTGCATTGTGGCTAAAGAATTCTAGGGAGCACAAAATTGAAAATATCGATGATCAGTTAAAAAAATATCTAAAAAAAAAAATCGCGCCCTCTAAAACTGAGCGCGAGAATCTCAAAGAGGACATGATATTTTCTCGCGCCCTGAAATTTTGAGCGCGAGATTCTGAAAATGAGCGCGAGAATCTCACGTTATGACTCTTGCCCAGTATGGTCAGAGGAGTAGTTAAGGCAAAATGACGGATAAGCAAAGAGAAAAAAGGTTCGAACACTGGCCCTCGCAGATATACTCTTTCAAGTCTTGGACTTGTCAACTGTTGATGAAAGTGACTAAGGCACCTTTGCATCTTATTCAGTGTGATGCCGTTGGAATGAACACAAGCTAGAATTTGCAGCCCAGAACGAAATCAGTGTTCAGAAAACAGAATATTAAAATGAAGTGTCACAAACTGTATTTTGATCGAATAGTTTTGTTTGTGTGCTTTCTGTGTGTGTAGTTTGTGTCTGTTGTAGACACCTGAATTTTTAACACGATAACTCTCAAATGAAACGCCAGATCAGCTTCAAATTTGGTTGGATTATGCCGTGTGTTGGTCCTCAGGTTGGGATCTTATTAACATTAATTGGACGGTATTTGACGTCAGAGACCGTGAAAACGTAAAAAATGGTTCGTCATCATCATATATAGCGCAACGTATGACGCCATATGACGTCATTACGTGTTTTGGGCGCTTTGTTAACATGATAACTCTCAAATGACAAGCCTGATCAACTGCAAATTTTATTGCGATATTGCCTTTGGTCCGTCGGTTGGGATTGTGTTTGACAACGCATGGCATCGCAGGAGTCAAGACGTAAAAATGCGTCATCAGTTTAACGGAAAAGCGAAACTTCAAACTTTGTAGGATAATACATTGGGTGGGTTGAACGGTTCATATTTTATTTGGCGTATATAGCGCAACGGATGACATCAAAACGTGTTTTGGGCGCGTAGCCTCGTTAACAGGTTGACTGCCGAACGCCGAGTGGGATCAACCTCAAATTTGGTGGGATTATGCCTTGGGCTGACGCCATAACGCGAAAGAATGGGGTTTGTGTTTGCTGAGCGGCATGGGTGGGGGAGGTACAGTCGGTACCTTTAAACAGTGTACAAGTTATTGCGGCTGGCTGGACATAGCATGACACATCATTTTTCTGTGCGTTGGGTTTTTTCTGTTATGGTCGTATTTACTGGTCTTTGCGAGACTTGCTATTGATTTTACTCTACTGACAGCAGTTGTGTTCACTACCAAGGAGTTTCATATATTAGATCGGTTATATAACCTCAGCACTTTTTAAGCAGGTCATTTGCTGTCTTCTTTTGTGACCATTTTGGCACAAATGTGTCTCCTACATCCCAACACCACCCCCTGCCGACCGTGATCAGTTATCTGCTGTTCAGTTGTGAAGGATGCCTTACTTGTTCTTTTTAGCTGATGAGAATGTACGAAAACAAGTTGTAAGTAAACTCAAAGAGCTTAGAATAACAAATGTTAGTCTATGCTCTTTGGTAAACTTTAGGTACAGACCCATGCCGTGAAAGGGATAAAAGGCTCAGAGTTGCGTTCAGAGCTGTGCCAACATTACATTGCCGGGGGAGAGGGTATGGTGGGGTAGCGGTGAGCAAAAGAAAAAAAAGATCCGCAGACCCGTATAAAAATAACTACGGTAAAACCTGTTTGTAGCGACACCGTCAAGACCCGGATAAAAATGAGTATACGATAACCTGTTTGTAGTTGCCATCTCCTGGATAAGAGGCGTACAGTTAGTCTGTTTTAAGCGACCGCCTTTCAGGATCAATAAAAAACGATAGTTAAACCTGCCTGTCGTGACCAGGATGAAAAAGACTTACAGTAAAACCTTCCAGACCCGGACTAAATGACGTGGCGTATAAGCCCAGTTTGCAGGCATTACATTCCGCATTGTTAACCTTGTACCAAGACGTATCTAGAAATGTAGAAATTAAAGATTAAGACCCTCAAGTCAAGTTGCAGAGCCCCTCCCGACCCCCACCGGCACCTTGGGAATGCGATGAAGTTGTTCCGTAACCCGACATATGGGCACATGGGGGATATATATATATATATATATATATATATATATATATATATATATATATATATATATATATATATATATATATATATATTGTAAACAGTTATAATTCTGAAATGTTACAAAATTGTCGAAATAAAACTTTGTAAATTGAAGGGACAAGCGGTTGAAAAGAATTGGTTGAGGGGCTGTCTGGGGGGAAACACTTGTTTTTGTATTTGAAAAACAGTGGCTGACTAACAAAAGGGTTTGACATGTCCTGGCACACCAATGTTGGTGTGCACTGGCCTGTCTGTTTGATATCGGTTTACGAGATACTTTCCGTGTCCCACCAATAGCGTCAAGTTATAACCATTTTGTAGTATAGCCCCGTACCGTCAACAGGCGTAGCTTTCTTTAAAAGTAAAACTGCAATTTTACCGCTTTCTTATGTAAAGAAACCAACCGATTATATATCAGGTCCAACAGCTCTCTTTATTCTCTGTTAAAAACGTTCTGTTCTTAGTGTTTAATGATAATAGAAAATGAAGTTTCAAGTTTGGCCAGGTTTTTGTTAATTTGGTGCTAGCCGGTGGTTGGTAAACAGAGCAAGGCAGTAAGTGCAAATCTTCCCAATTTCCTTCAACTTAATCGAAAGAAGAAGCTTTGATGGTCAGTTTATGAACGAATCTGTTCGGATGTGCAGTGCAAAGCATTAATCTTATTTGCAAAAAAGAGCAAAGAATAATCGGAGAAATGTGTGTTCAGCATGTATGAAATATGTGATTGAGTCGCGGCAGTGTGTCCTTCTCCTTTTATTCTGGGGTTGCTAGATACGGAACTGTGGGAAATCCCCTGTGACAACAGGGGTATGGGTCTGTTGTGTGGGGTGACAGTTGCCAGAGAAATCGACATTCCGGTTTGAAAGGAATTGTTTCTTTGCACTGCTTAAAAAAAATAGATAACAACCATCAGAGTGATGAGCTCAAAAATGCTCCATTGTCTTCTTGGCTGCTTCGTCTTTTATAAGTCAACATTTCACTGCCTTCCCGATCTTTCTGCAGAACATTCCTATTGAGCATTGATTGGAGCAGTGTGAATAACTTTTTTTTCCTCAGCTTCCATAATGCACACGTGTAATTCTTTCAGGACAAACACCCGAATCGCCACAGCTGCTTTGGAAACAAAGCCGAGCAGTGACGGCGGAAAGGAATTGGCCATGTCAGAAATATAACCTGTATTTATTAGACTGGTTTGAGTAACAAAATAAAAAAATCCATTTGCTCTTGAAGAAAGTAGATGTTTCTTGGACTGCTGTCTGGAAAAGCGAATAAACGGTTAAAAGATTGTCAGGTGCATCAGGAAAAAAAAATTCGGATGATAGTAAAAACAAATAGTAAAGGAAAAGTAGGAAGAAAAAAATTACATGAGCGTCGTATTCCTCCTTGTTCACTGACAGTAGTCAGTTCCAAGAATACATAATGAATGAGTAAGTGGCGATGTGTTTCATTCCACGGATAGTTTCTTTGTGTTATAACTGGGAGCTTCTGTGAGTGATCTTTCACAGACTTAATATCCACGTCGATCTTTTCGAATGAAGAGAGCTATCTGCCCATATTTTTATTATTATTATTATTATTATTATTATTATTGTAATACAGTGGCTTGTTTTGATTAGCTGATGATTTTAGGTCTAATAATAGGTGCATCCGTCTTGCTCGGTATTCCCACCAGGAAATATTCCATAAATAGGGAAGACGCTGGATAGATCCTGGAGTCCAGAATGTCTCGTAGCAGCGTGTAAATGGCATTTCGTAGACTACTCAATGTGTTAATATTGTGCAAAATGACTGTATAATTATTATGCATGACCCACTGGTAATTTGGTATATTTATACATATTTACCAAGCAGTACCAAGGGCACACATAAAAGTGAAGAATTTTCAGCATGCTTCTAGACTGACTGGCCCGGAAGCGAGATTGGAAAGGGGCTTGTGTGTTTGCTAGACAGCTCCTATGTGACCGCAACTGAAAGTTTCTTTCATATAAAAACTATATAATCCTACAGTTTATGCAATTATGCGTATTTGGTGAATGAAAATTTGTGCAAATGTATTAAGAAATACTGTAGTATACTGTAGTATAGTGTATATAGATTATTGTAAGAAATGAACGGGTGTAAAATTGAAAAAAAAAATCAGTTCCTTCCTCAACGGTATGCTTGGTTACAAAAAATGTTAGGTTTCTTTCCTTTCGGGTTAAACAGTAAGGTGTGGTCTTTTTAGGATTCCAAAAAGCCTGTTGGCAAATTTATTGAACGATCATTCCAGTATGTCTAGAAAACACGGGTAAATTTCATATTTTTCAGTATTGTCAGAATAAACAACATCGGAGTTTTGCTTTTTGTTTTGTTTTGTTTTGTTTTTTTTTTTCGCGAGACCACAGTACAGATAAATGATTAGTGTTTTTCTGCACTTAGAAAAAGCAGCACTTTTCTCGTCGTTGAGAGCAAAGCATAACTCGTGTATGTGGCTTCTACTTCATCACAATGAAAACATGCCAGAATGCGCCAAACTGATTCAAGAAGTGTCGAAAGAGATACATCTAAGCTGTCTAAAGCAATCTTTTTGTTGTGGCCACGAATTTTCAAAGCACATAAATAATACTAATAATAATACTAATAATAATAAATAGTATTATGGCAAGTAGTATTAGTAGTACCAGTAATTATAATTAATAATAATAATAAACATTTATGCATTAACTATGCCGTTTTCTCAGGCCATGGACTTGTCAAGTCTTTCGCCCCTCCTCGGACAGGAAAATTCCTTAGGGATTTAGAAAATACTTGAAGCTCGGGAATTTAGGATTCAAGTCAGGTTTTACGCATTTGTTCCTGCTATAAAAAAAAACGAACTGGCGCTTTTACGTGAAACGTTGTTGTTGAATTTCGCCTGAAATTTCGGGAATAGAGGGAAGGGGAAGACGCCAGAAGCTGGGTATTGCAGCCGTAGTAATGTTGCTTCTTCACGAAAGGATCTGCAGGCAGATTTTTTTACAACGAAGTTTTCAGCTTGAGAATATAGGGTACTGCACCAGAGACAAGAACAACGCTTTCCTTTGAAATTCGGTGACGGTGGTATCTGATCGGTATTATAAAAATGACACCAATTCTCTTCACTGGATCATGTTTATTATTTGGGAAGAAGATCGTATTTTGGTTATTTTCGATGAACATGCAAATGCTTGGCGACAGAATGCCAAAATGTTTGGCCTCTGTTGGCCTTTAAAATGACGCTTTACTGATGTCTGACTTGTGTTTGTTTGACCTTGGATAGGTCTCGAACCTGAGTTTGCGGTTTTATGGCTTTGTATGTTGAGACACCTCCAGTTTGTATTTACCGATGACGACCGATTTGACAAGGATTGTGGCAACAGTGTTACAGGTGTGCATTTGTGGTCAAAACTTCAGTGTCAGTGTCTCTTCATTGAATAAAGGCATTTTAACCGGACTCAAGGGTTCGTGACTTCGGTTCCAGTTCCGCTTCATTTTGTAGAAACAATAATGGCGCCAACTAGAGTAAACACGAAATGTGTGTTCACATTCAGCATGATATGTCAGGGCTGGGAAAAAGCGGGGGCCCGGTTGCCCGAGATCCACCGATTTCGGTTCGGGTCACCATGTCTTAGGCTTAAGAAGTCAACAGGTTCCCGTGAAATTTTCCTTATTACAGAAACATAAATATATCAGGCCTCACAATTTTCGCTTTTCAAGGCCCCCACAATATGTATGGTGATTTCGATTTGTAGTTCAGCTGGCATGTTTCACAATTGTTACTGCCAGTGCACACTACAGTGAACTGAAGCCTTTCACGTCGCAGACAAGGCGACACCTTATCGCACCGCTTCGTGCGGCTCGATAGACTTATCCGTCGTCCGTATGTAAGCTCATATATATATATATATATATATATATATATATATATATATATATATATATATATATATATATATGTAGGCCGGGGGGGTAATCACCGGGGGGGGGGGGTATTGGCTTGTTTCCACATGTATATATATATATATATATATATATGTATGTATGTATGTATAATTTCCTTTTGACGCATTCTTTCATGTTGCTAGGAGGCAAACTTCGAGGTTTAAGTCTTCTTTTTCAAAGGAAATGGAAAATAAACCCCGTTTAAGACATAGCTTTTGGTTCCTGGAAGATTGATCAAATGTTAACTTAAATGATCAGGTTAAAAAAAATGAGCTAATTGAAAACTTGTGATTGTTCAAAAGCGGTTTCTTTTGAAATATTAATATCATTGCCAACGCTTTTAATGGGCATTTGTTTAAACATAAAGGGGCAAAGTCTGAAAAGGGTGTTTTTATGAACAGGTTGATGTCATTGATAGATTAGGTTCATGCACTTTTAAATAACTTACTTGCGGACAGGCAGTGAGCTTTAAACCCCACTTTTAACAGTTTGCTAGCATTCAGGCACTGAGCTTTGAACCCCACAACCATGCTTTTCAAATTCTTTTTCAGACCGACTTCAGTTGATTGTTTTTTGGGCATTTTGCAGTTTGAACTTGGTTTTGAATTTTTACGTTAACAGAGCATCGTGTATTATGTGCGGTACGGTACCAGAACTGCTTTTTTTTTTTTTCTTTTTTTTTTGTTTTTTTTGTTTTTTTTTTTTTTGTTTGGCTTGAGACGAAAAGTGTCTCGAGGAATCACCAGAAAAGCAGGGCAAGGGAGAGAGAGAACTTGTGTCCAAAACTGGACTAAGATATTCATAATGTCAGAATTTAAAATGATAGGTATGAACAAGTTCTTCCCCTTATGAGCAAACTCCCCCAAACACCCTCGGTTTTGCTGAACAAGCGCCTCCCCTTATGAGCCAACTCCCCCAAGCACCGTCAGTTTTGCTTAACACGTTCCGCTCCTTATGAGCAAACTCCCCCCAAGCACCGTCAGTTTTGCTCGCAGGTCTTCAAGTTTAAAAGATGTCTTGTTTGTTACTGAGATTTCAATAAGCTATAGATCGTGCTGTTGAAAACCAAATCCTTGCAACGTTGGACTGTGCGAGTCCTCAAAATCAAACTGAGCCCAGTTGGGGGCCAAAAAAAGTGCTCAGAACAATGCCGTGAATCAAAACTTAATTCGCAGAAATTAAGTAAGGGTGTCGTGGAGTTCAATGTTTTAAAGACGACTTAAATTCTTAAAGTCTTCACAAATGCGGATGTTCTTTTTATGACACTGAAGTTTGTACGCAGTGTTAACCGATAAAGTAGGCCGCTGAGATATTGTTTGAGATATTGTTTTAGGAGTGTCAAAAAGGAAACGAGACTTAAAATATATACATATCCAGCTGTGCATTAAAGCTTAGGCTTTGGAAAAAAATAAAATTGTGGTAAATAGTTTAGTTGATCATAATTTACGAAATTTGTAACGAGGGTTATAATGTTTGTTTTCTTTGACTTTGTGTAATTTTATTCAGAGTAGTTAACATCTTCGCTTACACGCACAATGTCAAGGCCACGAAACAAACACCAAAGATAGGCGAAATCTGCAGTCACTGAAACACTGAGAAGTGTTAATCTTGTGTTCAGAGCCCAGAAAACAATTACTTACAGTTTGGAAGTTATATTGATTTCCAATCCGCTAATATGCACATTCAGCTGGGATTAATGCGTCTAGTTCACGGCAGGAAAAGATTGTAATGTTTTAAATACACGTATTCGTTTCGTTACCAGAATATGGATTGACTTTGGATACACCGAAAACTTGTCAAACAATTAATAGACGTTTGTGATGCCACACTAACACATTCATAGTGAAATCAGTATTTTTAAGGAACGTGCCTGGTATAGGCCAATGCACAAAATGGTATTTATTTTTCTAAGTGGATAAGTTCTTTGTAAGCTCTCTCATTAAAAAGTCGGAATCTGTGATATTTTAAGCAAAAGACGATGGGCATGTGTACGCCACACGAGGAGCAAATGAAAGAAATTGATCTCGATAGTATCGTTTATCCGGACGGCTATTCAAAGCCCCAGCTCCTGGATCCAACATGGCTCCTGAGCCAGTGTCAGCGCAAGACATACACATTTAACATAATGAGTGTCGGTAAGTGGTATTCGTCGGACCGTACGTGTAGAAAAGACTGACTTTCATCTCGGGCGGGGGCCGAAAGTGGGTGACCTTGGTTGGTATTTCATTAAACATCAAAATTCTGTTGCCCCCCCCCCCCCAGCCTCGGGGGTTTCTAACCATTGTCATCACCAATCTGATATAAAATCGTTAACATTTGAAAGCAAGAGTCTTAGGTGAATGAGGAAGAACAAAGAACAAACACAGAAAATGTACATTCATTTGCAAAGGGCGAAAGAACTGCAGAATTCAATGCAATAAGGAAGAAAAAACGTTGAAAGTGTTACAAAGGAATGGAGAACTGTGTAAGCACAAATAATACAGCCACAGACACGTTAACGAAGATTTTATGGGACCTTTGATGAGCGTATGCGGTTCTGCAATGTGTCTGACTGAAATGTGTTATTGCTCGGCCTATGTGGTGTCTGATAGCAATGTTCAGCCTGTGTGGTGTCTGACAGCATTTCTAGGCCGATGTGTTGTCTGACAGCATTTCTCGGTCGATGTGGCGTGTGATAGCATTGCTCGGCCTATGTGGTGTCTGATAGCAATGCTCGGCCGATGTGGTGTCTGGCAGCAATGCTCGGCCTGTGTGGTGTGTGATAGCATTGCTCGGCCGATGTGGTGTCTGGCAGCATTTCTCGGCCCATGTGGTGTCTAATAGCATTGCTCGGCCTATGTGGTGTCTGATAGCAATGCTCAGCCTGTGTGGTGTCTGACAGCATTTCTAGGCCGATGTGGTGTCTGGCAGCATTTCTCGGCCTATGTAGTGTGTGATAGCATTGCTCGGCCTGTGTGGTGTGTGATAGCAATGCTCGGCCTGTGTGGTGTCTGACAGCATTTCTAGGCCGATGTGGTGTCTGGCAGCATTTCTCGGCCTATGTAGTGTGTGATAGCATTGCTCGGCCTATGTAGTGTGTGATGGCATTGCTCGGCCTGTGTGGTGTTTCTCGGCCTGTGTGGTGTGTGATGGCATTGCTCGGCCTGTGTAGTGTGTGATAGCATTGCTCGGCCTGTGTAGTGTGTGATAGCATTGCTCGGCCTATGTGGTGTGTGATGGCATTGCTCGGCCTGTGTGGTGTGTGATAGCAGTGCTCGGCCTGTGTATTTATCGCCTTTTGATGACGTTGCTTTGACCTCTCAGTCGTTGTGATAGGTTCGCTTGGTCAATGTCATTTGTTCGGTCATTGCGCTAGGTTTCTCGGTTTTTGCAACAGGATTGTTCGGTTGCTGTCATGGGGATGTCTTTGTGAAAAGGTTACTCGGTCATTGCGCCAGGGATACTTGGTCATTTTGATAGTTTCGCTCGGTCTCTTACTTTCTATAATCATATAGAACAGTATTTTGCTGTCGTTTGCTATGCGATCAATGGTTGGGTTTAGTGTTGAAGGGGTTAGGATTAATGGGCTGAGCTTAACTGCTACAACGGACTTGAATTCATGACTCAGAACAAATATTGATAATCACATTAGTACAGTTGGCTTCGCGCAAAGAATCACGCCATGAAGATACTTTTCCCAACCGATACCCTTAGCGGTTGGTGGGGTGGGCAATTTTTTTTCGTTTTTCTGTTCCCCTTGGTCGATCATATACTGGTTGGAATGTTCGTATTTCGAGGTTTGGAAATACTGCTTGTGGGTTGCTTTACGGGTCTGTTATAAGAAGAGTAGGAATAAGAACATGAAATGCACTTTTGGATTGTATCTAAAAATACAGTTGCAAATTCGGGTTGATTAAAACAGTCAACCTCACGACTTCGAACAGGCATAGCGAACTAACCACCATTGGTGTTTTTTTTTATTTAAAGATATGGCTTTTAAATAAACTTGTGGTTGGTTGAGGTTAGCGCCGCTGTCCCCAAAATCATTTGGGTGCTCTTTCGTGAGATTTTAACCATATCCTGGTATTAAGCTCTCGAATAAGCCTCAGACAACAAGACATGGTTTTAACAGCAACAGCCCAAAGAAATGTTGGTAACCTTTTCCTGTCATCTTGTTTTCAGTTTTGCACAAGTCGGTGACATTTGCGAATATAAGTTATTATTTAAAGGAAGTAGTTGTTAGACTTTTACTCAGGAGGTGATATAGCGGGTCCTTTCAGTCAGTTCTTACTGCAGAGCCGTGTTTGTTGCGACAATTCGTACAGTCAACGCGATCTGTCATTATTTTTTTTTTCAAAGCATGCAGTAAAGTTAAAGTCGTAAAAACTGAAGTTTGGACTGGCAGGAAAACAGTTTTTGATTTCAAAGCTGATATTTCTCACCGAACACAGTAACAGTGTTTCTGAACACTTAAATGCGTTTTGTTTTGGCAAGTGTAAAAGCCACATTTTAATTCACATGTAATAGAAATACCACCTCTGTTTATAAATAAAAGCTGATAAAGTGCAAAACAGTGATTTTCAACGATTTACAAAGTAAGCGATACTTCCGCTTTGCCTATAGGAAAAGTTTCGTATGTTTAAAACAGCAGAAGTGCAGCTTGTATTTGAGTTTCTATATGTTGAAGTGTTTGAAATGATACACGCTGCTTGTGGGCTTGTCCGACTGGCTAGAAGTAACCATAGCGTGTCACTGTTGCCTTAGATCAAGTGCCGTCACCTTATTTTTTCTCGTGATATTTGTTGATATACATCCAGAGGAAACAGAAATTTAGAATGTTGACAGAAGTTAAGTGAATGTGAACAAAAATACATGCCATAAATCGTATGAATTATCCAAGAATAATGCCATTTAACACAGCAAATGATCTACCAAGTGGTGTTTTTTGAAAGTTTCACATCTTTCTTTTTGTTTGTCTTCGTTTCAGGAGAGACGGGAATCGGCAAGTCCACGTTAATGGACACTCTGTTTGACACACATTTCGACTCGGCACCCAGCTCTCATGAACTCCCCGGGGTCAAGGTCAAAGCCAACACGTACGGTGAGTGGACGTGAATCAAATGTCTGTTATCATGTGACTTCATAATGGACGAATTGTCGCAATATCTTACTGCAGAATAGATGCCAGACAGATAGTGTAACGAAGGGATATAGATTTGAGTTTGTCCGCCTGTCCGTCCGTTTTCGTGCGCCGTCGTGTCCGGGCTATATCTCCAGATGTATTTGTCGTATAGCATTTTCCCGTGGCATACAGTTAGAACGTATATTGAAGAAATTCTCAAAAATTCTACCGGTACTTGTCAAAAATGGCTAAACTATTCGATCCAGTGTTCTGAAATTTCATATATATATATATATATATATATATATATATATATGTATCGTACATGTGCAACCTTGTACTATTTTTGAAATCGGCCAAAAATTGTAAAAAATAGACCTCTGAAAAAATATATTTTTTTTTGTAAAACCTGTTTGTACGGAGATAGATTTTGTCCAAACGCGTTCACCGAAACTATTCGATCCAGCGTTCTGAGATATTGCGCAGTGAAAATATGTATATTGTAGATGTGCAACTTCGACTTATTTTTTAAATCGATAAAAAATTGTCAAAAATACGTCTTGCAAAATTTTCTGTTTTTCAGGAAGTTTGTTCTCACGGAGAATTTACTAACATCCGAGAACATTATGTGTTACACGGGGGATCCTGCATCACTGAGGTTGTCGTTGTGTTTTGTTGGTGACTTTGGAAAGGATAGGGGTCTGGGCTAGGGAGATAAAATTTGTTTTCTTTCATAATATTATGAAACAGATCCGGTAGTAAGCTTATTCACAAGTTCATAAAAAACCTCACGTGGGATTCAGATACTGAAGTTTGTGCCGCTGTACTGAAAATCTCGCAAACAAATACAAGTTGTTTTTGTTATTTTAGAACTAAAGGAAAGCAACGTGAGCTTGAAGTTAACCGTGGTCGACACCGTGGGATTCGGAGACCAGATAGACAAGTCCGAGAGGTGTGGAGTCATTGTATATCATCTCGATTATATAACTGGTTGGGCATCCCGACGTCAGTTTGGCCAACAATTACTTACTAGAACTTTCAAGATAAGCAAATTTTGGGGTATGATGGGATCGGGTGGGGTTTAATGTTCAGTGGCCAAAAATAAATAAATAAAACAAAGTAAAGCACAAGAATATGGAACTGCTTGCTTGCGGTACTAGAAAAGAAGGTAGCACAGAAGTTGTGGTTCTGCTGCGTTTTAACTAGTCTGTCTATCCGATTTTGTCGGCGCAATCACTCAGAAACTATTAATCGCAGATGCTGTTTTTTTTGTTTTTTTTTTTTTTTCGAAAAGATAAGCCAACGTTGCCTCGCTGCATTTTTATTCTTTAGTTACTGGCTTAAAATTATGTTGTGTGGAATTTTGCGGAAAAAAGTACTGACTGTAAAACTATGACTTAAGGTCCCAGAAAAAGGGAGCAGAATAAACCTACGACTGTTCGAATTGGTCTTACAAGTGACCAGAAAAAATTTCACTAATTAAACAAAAGGGACAAATAAACACAATTTTAGATACCCCGCAGATACATCCATTTTGGGCATTGAGTAAAAATGATGGGCATATGCCTGTTTCACTGAATTTGCAAAGAAAAACCTGTTCATCTCCGTAACCTGGCAAGCAGTAATGTTTTTTTAATTATTTATTTATTTATTTTTTTTTTGATAGCCCGTTGTCAGGCTAACAAAGGTTTCAGTAATTCAAGGCGTTTGTCCGTGCCTAAGCGTTGCTGAAACAATAATATATATTGAAAATAAGTAGGCTGGTCTTTTATTGCAAACAATAATTCGTATTTACAGATAGGTACATTTTATGGTCTGCAAATTGAGCAGAAAAGTCTGATTGATTTATTCGTTTTTTGCAGAAGAGAAGTAGCCTTCAACAAAATGCCATGGTATTCCCGCAGTTCTTTGAACAACAGGTCTTAATACACCAAACGATGGGGCTACTGGTGCAGTAACTTGTCCGAAATTGTGTTTTATCAAGCCATTCAACATGCAGTATGCACGATTATGGCTTGGTAAAGGGGTCAGCAGATTGTAGACTAGACCTCATCTCACCTGTGGAAATATGGATATCTATTTTCTGTCCAAAGTGAATCCCATGTACAGGGATTGCAACAGTAATCTGTTTCTGCAGCTTAAACACGTTGAGTGTTTTGTTTACCGTTTCAGTTCCAAGGCGATTGTGGATTTCATTGACCAACAGTTCGAGGCTTATCTGCAGGAGGAGCTGAAGGTGAAGCGGGCCCTGCACGCCTACCACGACTCCAGGATCCACGCCTGTCTCTACTTCATCGCGCCCACGGGCCACTCGTAAGTGACCCGCAATTCATCCTCCTCCCCCCCCCCCCGCTCCCCCCCACCCCTATCTGCAGGAGGAGCTGAAGGTGAAGCGGGCCCTGCACGCCTACCATGACTCCAGGATCCACGCCTGTCTCTACTTCATCGCGCCCACGGGCCACTCGTAAGTGACCCGCAATTGATCCTTCCCCCTCCCCCTCCCCCCTCCCCCGCTCCCCCTCCCCCTCCCCACCCCTATCTGCAGGAGGAGCTGAAGGTGAAGCTCTCGGTGCACGCCTACCACGACTCCGGGATCCACGCCTGTCTCTACTTCATCGCGCCCACCGGCCACTCGTAAGTGACGCGCAATCCATCCTCCTCCCTCCCAAACCCCACCCTATCCCACAACCCAAACCGTGACCCACCTTCTGCATCTAGGCAGGACAGTAGCAACACATACTGGGTTGGACAAAATTTGATGGTAGGGGTGGGGGGCGTTAGGTATTTGAGTCAGAAGAGTTAGTTGTTCGTGTTTTGCAACGTTGAGTGTTGATATTTGCTTTTTGATATGATGAGAATAAGGAGTCCAGTTCCTTTGAATTTTTTGTCATTAGGATTACAGCAGATCGTGTAGTGAACTTAAGCTAAGTTGGCACACAAACTATTTGGCAAAAAAAGTGGTTGGCAAAGTAGTGTCTGCAAAAATGCCTTAATTTTTTCTGCGTTCAGTAAATACTTCTATACTGCTGTTTCACGAAAGTTGAAGGGTTGGTGGAAAGTATCAAGTTTATCATGGCACGAATGATTAATTGTAAACTTGGAAAAAAATATCGGGTTGTGTGTGTGCGTGTAAATACAAACAAGTTGTTTAAAGTTCAACAATAAAAACGTGTAAGCTTACACTCGACTGTAAATGTTAATTGTAAGTTAAAACTCCCAGCAGCCCTCTTTCATGTCGCTGTCGCTCGTAGTCTCAACCACTGTTATCTTGATAACATTACAAAGCGGCTAAAAACTGTGACATTGTGTTCGGGTGGCGTTAACCAGCATCAGATAATCCAGGGAGTGAATTTGAAAAAAAAGAAAAAAAGAAGCACTGCCGAAGGCGTTAGTGGCACCGTTATAGACGTGAAAGCAGTCTAGTCGAGGAAGTCAGTTATATTCATACAGTTACCTGGACGCCACTAAAACATTTTGTGGGATCGAAATTGAGCAAAAAAGTTGATTAGACATTTAAATAACATTCACAAATCATTTAAGAAATGTTCCTATTTATTCCTTTACCATGCTTTTGGGTTATCTGCCGAACCAACAAAAGCCTTTATAGTGAGACTTAAGTGTGTTTATCGCTGAAAGAAAAACAAGAAAGCAGCAGCTTAAACACGTATTGCCGAAAACAATGTTGCGAAGGCGTATTTTTCTATTAAAGGCTATACCGTTTTGAAATGTTGTGGAAATGAAAAGTGTAAAGAATACGTTGTCGTTTTGATAAAAATGTCATATCGTCCATGTCTACCCACATGTATTTACTCTTCAACGGCCGTGTTGGGGCTCAAAATTCTGCGTCCATCTGAACGCAGACCTTGCAAAATCCCGCGTCCGATCTTCAGATGTTTATGAAAGTTAAGAAAAAAGTACAAGTTCGTATCATATGACTATATTTGTTGTTTTGTGCGACCATTTTGAACATTTAACCTACTTTAGCATTTGTTTGTTCCATCAGCTAATAGATGAGGTAGTGGGATAGGGTCTTAGTTCTTACCTTGTAAATCTAGGACAAGCGTTTTACAAACCTTAGCTCTTGCTTGTTCTTGTTCTTTTTTCTGATACTTTTTGTATGTTAATTGGCGTTTAATTGGCGTGAACCTGTATGAAAAGAGAGTTTATAAATATTAAAAAAAAAAAAAAATGAAGTACAGTTAAGTTTCATCAACTAGAGCTAATGTTCAATCTGGTCAAAAGCCTAAAATCAAATGCTGGGCAAAATGTCCCTGGACAGTTTTGTTTCAGTGCCCTAGTTAACTGCAAGAGTGACTGCAAAAGTATCTTGCTGAATACATGTGTGTTTTGAAATATATTGAAAAATTTTTCAGTAAAACAAGGAAAAAAACCTCCAATCTTTGTAAGTGTGTTTAGTCTAAGTGATTAAAACATGCCAATTTTGAAAACATTGAAAATGTTAATTTTCTCATCACTGTACATTCTTTCATTGATGTCATTTTTTTTATCCTATGCTGTAGCAAGCCCCGCTCTTTGGCAAACACCCAAAAGAGCTGAAATGTTGGGAGACTGACAATTTGTAAATAGAACGAATAATCATGCTTTACACTTTCATGGTGAAATTTAGGTGCAGGTGATTTTTTTGGTTATTGTTCGTGCAAGGGCACTGCACCATGGCGTGGCCTTTATAGATCTCTAGTCCTGAAGGGTAACGTGCTAGAGTGAACGGTGGCAGATACTGTACTTGATTTCGTGATTGCGAGTGGCCCTACAAAGGAAGCAGCGGTATTTTTTGCTGTACATGGAAATGGAAGATACGCAAAGCCATGGCCCCCGCTTTTGAAGGCGTCACGCTTCGTCCTGTAGGAAATGCTTTCGTTAAATCGCCGTAACAAGCTAAATGGGCGATGGACAAACATCGCAGCGGAGTGTAAGAAATTTGTAAGAGATCAGAACTACAAGAAGTCGTGAACTAAAAATAAAACCGACACCAGCATTTCCACTGATCCGACAACCCTCCCTCTCCCCCCCCCCCCCCCCAACACCAGCATTTCCACTGATCTGACAACCCTCTTCTCCCGACACCAGCATTTCTATTGATCTGACAACCCCCCCCCCCCCCCCCAACCTTGCGCAGTTTGAACTCGTCATGCAGGCTGGTGGTCCCAATGCTACAAGTATTTTGCGGGAGTGTTTGTTGTGGATTCAGTCCACCATTTGGCATATCATTGTACCGCGCATGCAAATCGCTTGCATCTACAGCCTGTTCTAAAGTTTACATTTCGAAACAAGTGCATTGATGATAACGTTAAAGTATTACTGAAAAGATGAGATTAACGTACTTTTCCAAATGCAAATAGTTTCTTATTTCACTTTTGGAGGAAAAGCTGAGATGAAGAGATTGCAAAAGTCTCCGTATTTTATGGTGTAGTGTGACAAGTTTGCTCGACTAACAAGTTAAAGCCAGTAGACTGACAATAAACAGCACCAGTGCCCGTATTCAATAACTTAGCTCAAAGTCATACTCAAATTGAGTCTTAAATATAAGTTTTAAACTCACTCGAGCATTTGCTCAAAAACATGAGTCCGCTTAACACTAGACCCTTTCTGCCGGCAGCGGGAAGAATGTTTGCTTGTATAATGTAGAATGACCGAGATGAAGTACTTCAGATATGTTACGGTGATAAAAAAATCGCCAGCTATCATAATTTACTTTACTTAATTTTAAACCACCTTCTAGTTAACACTTGACAAGCCTTTGGCTTGCAAGAGTTATATGAATTTGTGCGAGCAAATTTCGTCCTTTTTTTTTTTCTTCTTGACACTTTTTCCGATTTTTTGTGTCTTCTTCTTCTCTGACACTATGGGCCCTAGGACCATGGAACTTGGGACTTATGAAGAGCTTGATCTGAACATGTGCATGTCATTTTTTATTTTCGTCTTTGATTTCGTTTTCTTTGTTAAAATGCCATGTGAAAAGAGTGTATTTTTTGCAAGTTAATGTGTAGCATTTAAGCCACATCACACACAGTTGCTCAGTGAGCTTTGTGCGAGCTCTCGCTGTGTATGCTAGATCAGTCAATAAAACCTTAAGTCAACAGAAACTAAACACTACTCGGCTTATAAAACGTATTCAAGCTGTGTTGTTTGCAATATATTATTCAAGAAATAACCCATTGAAGCCAGTATTTTTGCGTTTTAATTTTTGTCAAGTGTTTAACATTTCGCTAGCGGAATGAGCTTCTAGTTTACACTCATTTTGAGCTGAAGTTTTACGTATTGAATGACTGAAGCTTATACTTAACTCAAATTTAGAGTTGTTTGAGCGTAAGTTTGAGCCACGTTATTGTACACGGGCACAGATATCTCTCCCTTCACCGTGCTAACCCAACCCCATTCTCTTCTTTCGCTGCTGCTGAAAGTCAAGAAAAAAGGTAACAGACTGAGTTTTCTGTGTTTTTAGGTTGAAGTCCCTGGATCTGGTCACGATGAAAGCTCTCGATTCTAAAGTGAACATCATTCCGGTTATAGCAAAAGCCGACACGATCACTAAGCAGGAGCTTCAAAAATTCAAAATCAAAGTATGTGTAGCCACTGTATCGTGTAGTGTTCATGGTAAAGACTTTGTGTTTTAGTTTTAGTCTCCTACCTCCTCTTGTTCTTTAGGAAATAGGGCACATATGTTGTGCATGTTTTCTTTTTTCCTTTTTTTTTTTTTTTTTGTTGTTTTTTTTTTCCTTTTGTCCTTTTTTTTTTGTTGTTGTTTTTTTTTTTCTTTGATGGCTATTGACTTTTTTTTTCTTTTTTTTTAGCAAAAGAGGAAGATAGGCTCTTGCAATATTTCAAAGTAAAGAGACAACCTATCCACACTGTGTTAAATGTATGCTGTCGGTTTTAGATTATGAGTGAGCTGAAAACCAACGGTGTTCATATTTATCAATTTCCAACCGATGACGAGACGGTAGCAGACCTCAACTCAACCATGAATGTAAGTAAAACATAAAGCATACCCGTCGCTGTTATTCTGCACTGAGTGTAAGAGTCTTTAATAAAAAATGACGTTATACTGATTTGAACACATGTGATTTTATGTCTGATGAGACGAGCTAATATGCAGTTTGAATACACCTGTTCTTTCAAATGCGCCATGGTTTGCACCTGGAAAAGTTTTAACTGTACTTTTGACCAGAGAACTCCTTAGCCATATCTTTTGTGTGTTTTTGTATCTTGTCGTTCTGCTGCAGTATATATTGCAAGTGAAATGTACGAATCTTGGTTTGTGGCAGGCTTAATGTTCGTACGTCCGGCGGGCGTGTGTGTGGGAGTGGGGGGGGGGGGGGGGACTGGCTGTGCGTACGCTTATAATAACAGGAATGGATATAACATATTATGGGTATGTGGGGGGGGGGGGGGGGGTGAAAATTGCACCTGTAATCGAAGCCCCATTTCATGACCGGCCTGTTTGTTATCGCACAGGGTCATCTGCCATTCGCAGTAGTGGGTAGCATGGATGATGTGAAAGTGGGCAATAAGATGGTAAAGGCACGACAGTACCCGTGGGGCACAGTGCAAGGTGAGTCAAGCTACGTGTAGGACAGGCAGAACAGCTATAAGATAACGAGTGGGGTGGTGGGGAAGGAGGTGGCAGTGAAGGTTGTGTTGGGTCGGCTAATTATCCCCCGTGAAACGGAGGGATATAGGTTTGAGATTGTCCGTCCGTCTGGTCGTCCGTCCGTCTGTCCGTCCGTCCGTCCGTCCGTCCCCTCTTCAAGCTAAGGACTTTGTGGACACCACTTCTATATCAACGAAGCATAATTCAGCTTTCATATTTCATACAGGCAAAATATAGGGTATAAAGATGTGCAACGTCAAGGTTTCAGTTTGATCGAAGCAAAATTGACAGGCTTTTGAAAATCGTCGAAAATAGACATATGTGCACATGTATAGGACTTTGTGGACACCACTTCTATATCAACGAAGCATAATTCAGCTTTCATATTTCATACAGGCAAAATATAGGGTATAAAGATGTGCAACGTCAAGGTTTCAGTTTGATCGAAGCAAAATTGACAAATTGACAGGCTTTTGAAAATCGTCGAAAATTAGACATATGTGCACATGTATAGGACTTTGTGGACACCACTTCTATATCAACGAAGCATAATTCAGCTTTCATATTTCATATAGGCAAAATATAGGGTATAAAGATGTGCAACGTTAAGGTTTCAGTTTGATCGAAGCAAAATTGACAAATTGACAGGCTTTTGAAAATCGTCGAAAATAGGCATATGTGCACATGTATAGGACTTTGTGGACACCACTTCTATATCAACGAAGCATAATTCAGCTTTCATATTTCATATAGGCAACATATAGGGTATAAAGATGTGCAACGTCAAGGTTTCAGTTTGATCGAAGCAAAATTGACAAAATGACAGGCTTTTAAAAATCGTCATAAATCGACATATATGCAAACGGAGTGGACTTCGTGGGCACCACTATATGAACGGACGTTAATTTGTTCTTAAAGCGCATTAGGTGAGTAATATTTTTAAATGATTTTTATCCTAAAGCTAATTATAATTTCAGATGTCATATGTCATGATACGGGTGATTGGAAATGCTACACGAGTTCATGCGTATAGCATTTTCATACGGTATATAATGAAATGCATTTAGAGTTTCACGGGGGATATTGCTGCTCTCTGACAGCATCTAGTTTGGACTTGCTGAAAGTTTTTTAAAACGCCGTGCCACACCTATTATTTACGAGCACATTATGATTCATATGTTCTAGTGCGTTATGGCGCGGTCTGTAAAACTGCACTGTGAGCCGTGGCCGCAAAGGTCCCTTATACGAGTACATGGTGATGCCATTTGCCAGCCTCTATTGCACATTTAGTTTTTTTTTTCGCTGCAAACTGTGTTTAAAAAAAAGCTTTTCTTCACTGCGCCAACGCTTGAGTTTAAAATCTTGCTCACATATTTTTCTTTCCAGTTGAGAACGAGAACCATTGTGACTTCGTGAAGTTGCGAGAAATGTTAATCAGGACAAACATGGAGGACCTGCGCGAGACGACGCACTTCAAACACTACGAGCTGTACAGGCGCAACAAGCTCAAGCAAATGGGCTTCTCGGATGATGAAACGATGAGGTCAGGGTCTTAACTCACTGCTCAGTCCAAATTCAAATTGATGCCAGATATTCGAAATGGCATGAACTTTCTAACAAATTTCTAACCTTATCCGAATTTTGCAGTCAGAAAAAAGATTGTGTATTTTTTTTTAACCATAGTTGTGACGTCACCCATTGTCTTTGCTTGGGAATTAACTGCCACGAATCCCCTTCTGATGACGTCAATTTTTAAATTGCATGGACAACATCTTAAGGACTCTGAAGGTCTCTCTGATTGTTCGATTGTTTGTCTGTTTTCGGTGTTCATAAGCTCGATAAACCCTTTAATGCCAAAAATGAAAATGTGCATACTATTCGCAATACTGTATAGACGTACACGGTTATTTCTTTATTTCTGGACATAAACACATGTGGCTATGCAACTTTTATTCCGAGAAATAGTGTAATTCCCGAAATTTCAGTATGATCCAATTGCTCTCCGTTAATACATACAAATTCCGGTATTTTATTCTGGTGACATCAAGATTAAGATCTCGAACTTGTTTTGTGTGGGATTTGGCCAATTATCACACTTGTCTATTGTTCTGAATTTTAAAAGTAAAAGTATGTGTAGTTATGTTCTTTTACGCCATCAGAAGGGGTTTCTCATTTTGACACTTTATATTAAATAATCAATATGCATGGGTTCTTGGCGGGATTTACCAACTCGGCCCACTACCATCTCGGCGCTTTTTGGACAGCTCGGCCCACACTTTTTTTAACGACTCTGCCCACTTTTACCGACTCGGCCCATTTTTGAAAGACGGCTGTATTTTAAATGCAATTAATTGTTCACGACAATAATTACTATTCATTTCAAACCAAAGTAGCGCCTTAGCTTCCTTGATATGCAGTCAAACCTGTGATCTCACAATCACAGGGCACATAGAGAAAATCATTAACTCATAAAAGTGTCGAAAGAATTCTTGCATCGTTATGAACAAAGCATCGATAATCTTAAAATTACACAGTACACAAACAAATTACATTTTTTTTATAAAAGGTGTTTGAATAATTCTGTTATTGTCATGAGCAAGAGTTGTTTGATTGCATTAAAAGTTGTGATTTTTTGGTACCGAAATTTTTAAATTGGTGCTGGGAACCTTAAGAATTTTTTTCCATAAACAATGGTGTGTAAAAATATTTAATATTTGGTGCGACTTTGAAAGTGTGGTGCCGACTTGCCCATAGAAAGTGGTGTAGACTTGTCCAGAAAATACTGACAATGTTTGGTGCCGACTCAGTCAGGTGCCGACTTGTCCAACCCCTGCTAAAATCTTTTTCTGTGTAAAATAATCTCATAATGTCATTCGCAATTAGAAGTTATTTGTTCTCCTCACACATATGTAATCGACAATGGACAAATTACTAACACTTCTTCCATAAAAGGCACTCCAAAAACTCATATATTTGCGATAGAACTGTTTTGGGCTGAGTTGGTAATTTGAGCCGAGTTGTCTTTCACGAATGGGTCGAGTTGTCCAAAAGTTGGGCCGAGTAGTCTTTCCCGATGGGCCGAGTTGGTGTGGACCGAGTTGGTGATGCGCCGAAATGTCCAAAGACCTTCTTGACCTAAGCTGGTCACTGAGGCTGATCACTGCAGTCTGCGAGATTGCGCTTATCATACACTTATTTAATATTTTAGTGCAACTATAGTTTAAAACTGACTAACTTCTCACACAGATGGTTTCCTGGCGAGAAACAAACTCGTGACGTAGTCACTCATGGTTTCTCAGCCAAGAAACCACTGTGCTTTCTTGGCTGAGTTTCTCGTTTTAGGAAGTTAATATTTGGGTGGAAATATGCTATTCGGAACGTGCATGTTTTTTGAAAAAATATTGGTTCAGGATTCATGCACAACACTATGCCCCCGCCACCATCCACCCCTACACCTGATACCAGTGCAGGGCCTTACGTTAACTTTTTTCGGCACCTCCCCGGTGGGGCAAGTAGATTTTAAATCTACCTGCCCCACCAGCACTCTTACCTACCCCACCTTTTGTCTCCTCTGTTGGACATTTTTAAGCTTTTAATTTTGATAATTTTACATATTGTTCTTCAATTATTGTATCACAAGTGACGCGACGCTATATTTGGGGCGTGTCCAGGCACAGTCCAGTACCCACATAGAAACTGGAAACGTGCCAGTGGCTAGTGTGCAGGTCAAGTGTAGCTAGCGGACACCGATCAATAACTACAGTCGCCCACTTGTCAAGTATGTTGTTAAAGTATTACGTCACGCCACGACCCCCCGAACGGATCTACTTGCCAGGTGGGGCAGCTAACCGGGCGAGCCTACCTGCCCTGGCAGGTGGGGCAGTCGTTAATGTAAAGCACTGCAATGTTACTCCCAACCCCTAAACTTATCCCTCAAACAAACCTCCCTCCCGTCCCCGTCCTTCCAATGTTTTCATCACAGATGATACGCAGTCGATTGACCACTGACAAGTCAGAGAGCACGTAAGGCGAGTGACAGTCAGTGCTTCCTGGTAACTTTATAACCAGGCAAAATAAAATAGCATATCCTGCAATAATGTTTGCCAGTCTCAGCAAAAACAAAAACTTCTCGTTCATGACCTCCACAAAAAAAGAGACAGTTGGCATGCAACTGACTTCATTGACAAAGCAACAATACACAACAGACCGAACTGGTTGGCTGTTGATATGAACACCAACGCAATGAGTGTCAAATCATGACGCCGCGTTATATAACCACATGAGTCAAGTGTTGTGTAACGAGTTGGCTGATTTAATACTCCCCATGTCATTTTTTTCTCATTGAGAATCAATATAAACAGCCATTGAATCAGCATTATAACCAAGCGTTGTTATAAAACAGCTGACCTCTGAGGAGATCTATCTTTTGTATATAAAGAAAGAGTACATCGATATTTTTAAAAAGGTAGTTCTTCTCTTTGTGTGAGTACTATTTTCGTGAAATTTCCAGTGGGCCTGCGGAGTAAAAAGGTGTTATACACAACAAAACTGTCGTAGATGTTGGCTGTTAGACAGCAACGTATAACCAAAAGGAAGTTAAAAATAGTGCATGGAATTTTATCTTTTTATCCATCCTATATTTATCCTTGCTTTACAAGTAGATAGATAAGCTGGTCTCTTTTTCTCGGCTGGGCCATAGATTTAATTTTTTTATAATTGTGGAGACTCGATGACTCTGCTAAAAATAACTGAAAATGAAAATAGAAGATATAAAACTGGTATATTCTGCTCATAATATTGCTAAATTCGTCGTGCAGAATATCCGCCCTATTAGCAAATGCGTTAAATACTGGTTATGAAAAATAAACAGTTGTCTGTGGTTGGATCCATTTAGACCCGTTGGTTAGTTTGTCTCATAATTTGTCACAAAGATTCGTTGGCATTCAAACACCCATTGTGCTTTTGTTTTGCATTTGTCTTAAAATTCACACGGAAATAGGTCAGCTGTCGTGAACGGTTTCGGGAGGACTCCGTTAAAAAATTTGCGGCTTTTGCTGCCTCAAAAGTCTCGCAACCCCACCACTCTAAAAAAAATAAATAAATAAAAATAAAATAAATAACAAAAGTAATATTAATAAACAAATCTTAGGCTCTCAATTCGGTTTCAACACAGTATAACCTGCTGGAACTTCTGACCTGATTGTGAGCACATTTGTTTACATTGCAGGGCACAAAATATACATTTAAGATATATGTAACTATAAAAGCCCACTTCTTTCATGCGGCAAATTAAGCATGATCTTCACCATAATCGCCCATTGAGACGAAAGTGTTCTGCTTTGAGATTTGGGAAATAGGGCAGAAATTTTTATCTCGCCTGAATAATCGTCTTGAAAGGCCTCACTTATACTGAGATTCACGGGGACCTTGTTTAGCCAAATTATAGCAAGGCATTTTGCCTAACCCACAGTCTCCTGGCCATTCAAAGTGACTGTTAAGATGAATATCGGCAATCTTAGCTGGCATAATGAAGAAGAAATGCTCCAGTACCGTGCCACATAGCTGGTGAAACAAAAACTTGAGGCGTGTATCACGTCGTTCACGCCAGGCACATATTATACATAACCTGTCATATATATAACGGCGTCGTTATAACGACATAGCTGGGACGGAGAAATCATGTCGTTATGTACGTTAAATGGTACCACAAAGTTTGTCATTACCAGCGCTATGTCTTTATCATCGATGTAATAACGATGCTCTATTATATGTGGTGTTTTTTCCCTCTTATTCAAGAGGCTATAATAAATGCGAAATGAAATGGTACAGTTCTTTTGCTGTTATTTCTACCGCCCCATAATGACATCCCCAAGATGAATTGGGGTACTTGTGAATGGAGAAGAGCTTGAACATTTTTACAGTGTATGCATCGCTATTAATGCAGTTTGTGTGTAACAGCTTGGAGTGCCAACTTCCTTTGGTAAAAAATTGGGGCATGCTGAAACTTCTTTAACAATATTATTTCATCTGTGCACGTTGTGATGTCTCGATTTTAAAATTGCGTGACATTAATTTGATCCAAAATGAGGGATTTTGCAGTCAGTTGCATACTAAAACTATGTTAAGGAACACTTTTAGCATTTACTATCGGAGCCTGTCTGTTGATTGTAGCTGTTGTAATGTCCTCTGACCTTTTTTATCACACTCACTGTTACTATCAAAGACTATAAACTAGTAAACAGTGTTTGTTACTATAGAGCACGAAGCATTTTTAGCCCTCAGCCAATATTGGCTGAAGGCTATTGCTATCGGTCTGTCCGTCTGTCTGTAAGTAAATTTTTTTTTGTCCGGGCGATATCTCAAAAATTTTTTATCGGAGCTTTACAAAACCTTTCAGGAAGAAAGTATATATAGTGTAGATGTGCAACGGGGGGTTCAATTTGTCCCTTGTCCGTCCGTCTGTCCGTCCGTCGCACTTTAAACTTTTTTCTTGTCTGGGCGATATCTCAAAACTATTCATAAGATCTTCACCAAACTTTACAGGAAGTAAGTATATATAGTTCAGATGTGCAACGGGGGGATCACTTTGTCCCATGTCCGTTCGTCTGTCCGCCTGTCGCACTTTAAACTTTTTCTCGTCCGGGCGATATCTCAAAAACTATTCATCGGATCTTATCCAAACCTTACAGGAAGAAAGTATATATAGTGTAGATTGCAAGGACCCGTCCGTCGCTCTATCCGTTGCACCTGTCTGGGCGGTATTTCAAAAGAGTAACTGGACCACAGTGATGTAACTGCTATTGGCTGAGGGCTCTGCATCACAGATGCCTATTTTTATCTTGGTTCTTTAAATTTTCCGCTTTAAAGAGCAAAGCAAAAAGAGAAACACCGAGGAAATAATGTAGGGTATAACAGTGCTCGTAGCATTTCCGATCTGCTTTCTTGACAAGTGTTTGTTTCTGTTTTTTTTTTTTTTTTTTTTTGTGTCAAAGTTATGTGGGAGAAGACAGCTGAACTGCAAAAAAAGTCATGTGTTGTTTTGGAAGAGAAACTATTGAAGGTACATACAGATGTGTATGTAAATAGACAGTAGGTTGATGGTTCACGAGCTGAGCACAAGTGACTACACTAAAACCTAGACCCTAAATGTCGACCCGAATATTGTGCCTTGATGTGCAAGTCCCAAGTCTGTCACTGCAGAACTGGTCCAGTCACTAGCGAATCACTGTACTTTGAAAGGGGGGAGGGGGGCAGCGACATTCATTTCAACGACTGAGCGCATTTGAAAACTTGGCATGTAATGAGCTATTAAGAAATGTATCATTTCATTGCGCCACCTCGTTTCTTTGCTTTTCTCTCGCGCCGGCATTGTGTAAGTCCTTGAGAATCCTAGACGTGATCTAAATTTCTTGAATGAAACCCGAGAGTGGTAGCTGAATGGTTGAGGTCTGTAGATGGGTGCGTGCAGTCATGTATCTATTGAGTTAGCCTGGATTTTTTTCTTTTCTTTTTTTTTTTTTTTTATTCTTTTTTTTTTTTTTAATGGTTATCTCCTTGCTGCTGCCAAGACGGTCTTTTTTTAGTGCCAGTATTCATGCAGTTTTGCACATACTCGTGAAAAAGTCACCAAGGCCCATTTACTTTCCAGAAGAAGAATGGAAAGCTGGTTTTATGTGCCACCGTTTTGATGTTGAAAACTTTGCAGTTGTTAGCGTACGAATACGTACCTTCATAAACTGTTAAATGGGGGTCTGAGCAAAAGATGAAAGTCTTTCTTATAGTACTGCTCTTGTCCTGCATAAAGTGCTAATTGAAAGAAATTTGCCCGGTAGCGAAATCAAGTCGGAAAATTTGTATTTCGTTCTGGAGTCCCGTGCAGGAGTAGTATATTTGTGTCTATTTATGCCTGTTTTCTTGGGTATGGAGAAATCTTTTTTGTTCTTACGAGTCGTCAAGTTTTGTCCGAAAGGTCATTGCGTTGTACTGCGTTCCGGGAAGAGATCCAGACGTATCGCCTTTCGTTTTGTAATCTGGACCTTGACACAACGTTAAAAATTGCTTCTATTTTTACTGTCCTAATTTTGAAATCAATCTGAATGAGCTTAGACATTGTTTTTGGACAGGCTTGTTCAATTTAATCTGCTGAAAGAACCTCATAACTCGGAAGCAGTAAAACGAAACATACCACCTTTTTGCGAAAAAAATATCTTACTAAATGGGTGATCCCAAATCGATGGAATCCGGAATTGAGACTTACTGCTGTGTGTGCTTTCAGTCTGGAGGAGACCTACATGCACAAGCGAGAAGAGCATGTGAAGGAACTCCAGAAGAAAGAAGAGGAAATGAGGCAAATGTTTGTTGTGCGTGTCAAAGAGAAAGAAGCTGAATTAAAAGACGCCGAGAAGGAGGTAAAAGGCTAGTGGTTTTGGCTGGGAGAGTTCCTGGGGAGGGGGTGGGGGGTATTGCTTTTTCAGTGCAAAATTGTGCGGTCCTGTGGGAGGGGGGGGGGGGGGTAATAACACCTACCCCGGTAAAGACACCCTTCCTGGTTAACCCTTTCTTGAGGGCAGTTAGAAAAGCCCCTCCTCCCCTTCCCCACCGCGTCGGCGGAGCTGTCGCTCACTCATCTCAAGGCTTGATTTCATTCATTCGTCTATCGACCAGTGTGTTGCTTCGATTCTAAAAACTGCCTGTCACTTATTACCTTGACTAGAAACGAGTGATCATTTTTCAAATGCCGAGTGTCTCTACGCCAGGTTCAGTACATGTTGATTTCTATAATGTTATTTTGTTCAGTTATCTCGTTTGTATTCTTGTCGCCATGCTCTTATCAAAGAGAGGTATAAGTGTTGGTAAAAACTGCAGGAAAAACTCCCCAAAAATATCCAGCGTAATGAAAAATTAATTTGCTCAAAATGCAACGAATTGTAGAAACTGAAAATGTTTTATGTCAAGGGCATGAAGATGTATGTGTTTTATTTCTTAACAGCTACACGCCAAATTTGAAGCTTTAAACAAGAAGCATTCGCAGGACAAAAACAAGGTAGAAGAAAGGAGGCGGCAACTTGAAGTGGAGATGGCAAACTTTCAGCAGCGGAAAGTGAACGCAGCGCAAAACTTGACGATGGGCAAAAAGAAAAGATAAAGTGATGCTCGACCATTTTCACCAAAAAAAAAAAAAAAAAGATAAAAACTCCAGGGACACTGTGTCCATTTTATCTACCAAATTCACCGAGGTCGAGGAAATGGGCCATTTTTCTGTCTGAATCTCGGGAAAGGTTTTAAAAATGAACGTGTGTTGAAAACTAAATCAGTATGGGGACAAAAATTTTTTACCGGTAAATTTTGCTAATCACATTTGTATCTGACAAAGTGCATTTCTGTGCAGTCTGGTGAGTTCGGAGAAAGTTCCTCTTTCTTTGTTAAATCAAATGCGGACTTACTGCACACTTTATTGCTGTTTCCTTTTAAATCGCTGTGAAATGTGGGATAAAACACCCTCGACTCTGTTCGAACCCACCAAAACAGACACACAAAAGTGGGTGTTGTATAAAGCCAGTAGATATCAATATTCAGCTGTGTGATTTAACCTTGCACATCGCGTCGTTCATTGTTGTGGACTTCATAACAAATTGACTTTTCTGTTCTTGTTAGCAGCTGCTTCTTATCCCTGTGAATATGCGATAAGTTGCTCCAAGAAACAGAGTAATAAAGTTGGGTTTTGGAGACTGTTGTCGACGAGTCATTGAAAACAGATACTTAGTATATTTCCAGAGGACTGCACTTAAATTGCTTCAAACTGCCATTGACATTGTTGTTTTGCTTAAGAATGTAGTTGTTTAGATTTAAATATTTTAGTTTGTAGTTTCAATGATGTTTAAGAAATTGTTGTCATTAGATTATTGCTTTTCACGTTTTTTTTTATCTGACGTCAGATAAAGGATTCCGCTGTATTGTTATGTGATTTGCTTATTAGGTGATTTGTGTTCAGATAAGGTCATTTGTGGTAACCAGTACAGCAAATCTATGCAATGTCACGTGTTCACAATGTAAATAACCAATAGCAGGTACACTATACTGCTTTAGTTATCCAGTTGTCTATTGATACTTTACATTTATTCGGTAATTCATGCAGTTCCATTAAATTTAAATCGTGCTTAGTTCATGTTGCTTGTGTGTAATGTTCGTGCCATTGCGCAGAACACTTCTTAATTATCTAGTTTATCCCATAAGTAATTAGTTTTTATCCTGATGTATCTATCTGGAGGTGAGTTGGTGTGTCACGGCTGTATTTGGATGTGGAATACCACAGTGGCCTCAACATCGAAAAAAAAATCATACCTGGAAAAAAACTACCAGCCCCGATATTCACAAAAGAATATGAGTAAAATAAAGGTACCATTTATTAATTAAATTTCAGTTTTGTTTGCTAAAGGAACAGTTGACAAAATTTGTTAACTATGCAGTTAACTTTCGTGCGTTTTGTCTCAGATCTTCGAGCATTTTAGAAAAGGAAGGTGTGTGAGGAGGGGTGGAGGTGGGAAGGGGGGGCGAGGATCAGGTTTAAGTTGTCTACCCCTTCTAAGTTATCTACACCTTATCAGTCAGTCTGTTGCGTAAAAAAAAAATTATGCAAATTGGGCGTTAAGCAAACGATAAAGGAAAAGCTCGTGTCGTATTTTAAGAAGTGCTAACTGGGTTTATACGAATATGTAAATACGGGTATGTACTATCTGTCACTTGTTTCATTCTAATTCTTCACCACGGCTTCTATTGCAGTGGTTTATTTTCCCCCAAATACTAGTCGTTCTTGCGTTTAATGCTGTTTGGGAGTTTTCAGGTTTTGTAAATAATGTTACTGCTGTCAAAACATTTGAGGGCATTCACTTTCTTTTATGCCAGGATTTTAAATGAATAGGCAAAACCATCTGTCTACTGACTATTGAATGGGTTCATTGAATGTTTGCGCTGTTTTCATGTATAGATTTTAAGACTCAGTGTGCTGTGCTGACATTTCTCATGCAAACGGTTTGGTCTACCTTATACAAAGCCTTCTAACGGAAGCCCGGGAAATAAAGGGCAGAATTTCGTTATGCATGATTTTCTTCTGTGAAGTAATAAATAAAAGAAAAATTGGTTTACAAAACAAAGATTGATTTGATTGTTATTTTAAAGTGCTGTGTGCCTTTATGTCGTAAAATTGTGTTTGAACACATTTAATATTGCGAAAATTTACCGGAGTATTTCAGGGATCTATGCCTGAATTTCAGTCCATGTGCCATGTTTTGCAATAAGCTTATTAGTAAACAGCCCGACTGACGGCCAGATAATCTACATCGTCACAATCACTGCTTACTTCTTCCTCACTTTGCGCTTATAAACTAGAAACACCTTCAGTTCAAAGATTATTCACACAAGTTAAGAAACAATTGTTTCTATATTTTCGCCGTATTTCCACTTTTTTTCATCAGTTTTTTTAACTTGCAGTTTGCCAAGTGTATTGGTTATATGGTTATAACATTCTGTTTGGCATAGTCACTTACTTTATGTATACTTTGATGTATTTGTCTACTTCTATTTAAACTGTAATTTTAATTCATGGAAATAAATTAATATAATATGTATCTTGCTTGTGTTTCGCTGTGTTCGATTTAACAGTGTTAGCTACGCCCAGACCCCATGCATTCCAAAAATACATTTAATAAGTAATCGTAGAGGGCACAGCCCCCACCAGAATTGGGCATTAAACAGCACCCATCAGTGAAACAGCGTAGTTTTAGCCTATCATGTTAAAAAATTGTGGATGAAAATCCAAGATGGTGGCCATTATTACTTTGAAATTGGGTCGAGGTCAAAATAATGTACACTAAACCACTATCACAGGTCATCTATATACCAAATATCACAGGAAACAGATTATCAGAGGACTAACATTTTAAGCTCGTGTTGCCGATTGATAGCAGGAAGCACAGGATTCATTTATCAGCGTTTTCGGTAAAGGTGTAAGAGACTGATCATAAATATATTCAGTAAATTTTGTCATGGCCAAGTATGTCTGCCGTAGCTGTGGAATACCAGATTCGAAACGAGTCATATCGTATCCTCATTAACGGCACGAAATTGATGACAAGCAAGCACTAAACAGTGATACTGACTTTCACAGTTGTAGATTCGCAGCCAAGTTAAATAGGTCGTGCATGCTGTGCATAGTGGATGCGTTATTGAAAAAGAAACTTGGTCCGCACCTTCTGACGCGTATTTCGCCAACAACAGAACTGTGATTGGTTGATACTTTATGCGCATGTCCTCCCCAGAACAATCGTAGTTTGTCATATCATGCGCTCTGTTTGAGCTGTAATAAGCGCACCCTTGCTACACGCGTGTGGTCAAGTCAACCCAATGCCGATTCAACCCAATGCCAACTCAACCCACTTTGATCAACTCAACCCACTTTTTTTCATACTAACCAAACCCACCATGGAAGTCAACTCAGCCCACCAACCAACTCAACCCAGTACCGAAATATTTGATTTCCATTTTTATGAATTCATTTTCATAAAATCACATATTGTAGCAAATTGCAATTACACTCATATCTCGGGTAAATAATCATTAGTTATCATTGAGATTTTGAACAATGGGTGAGAGAGGGGGAATGCTTTGAAATATGAATTGCACTTGAGCTTAAGCAACTCATGGAACACCAAATTATGTGATCTTCCTTTTTATGTTTTGAATTGCATAAAATCACAGGAATAATGTTTGCCTTTGTGGCACCAAAATATGTGATCTGCCCTTTATGTTTTTAATTGCGTAAAATCACAGGAACCATATTTACATTTGTGTCAAATTCCAGTTGCAATCAGAACGGTAACAATTTAAGGGGGCCTGGAGTAGGATTCACGCGATCTTAGAAGCCGATATTTTTTGCAATTGTGATTTACCAGAGTATATCATGTTGAGTAAGTTGTAACAGATGTTTGTTATTGGCTGCTCTTAATACACCGGTATTCACTGAGAAGTATAAATATCTTTGATTTCCAGCTCAACACTGAAGTCTGAATGGTCAGCAGTGGTTAATGAAAAAAATATATAAAAATATAAGTCAAGATATTAATATGCCATTGGGATAAATGTCGGATTTGCGGTGAGCCCATCAGGCCTCGGCAGCAGGTTGTTAAATGCATAGATTGTGATGACACAGGATATGTGGATATACGCCTTTGTGCTTGTATTTAAATGAAGACTTGAGTTTATTTAATAAGGTTTTGTTCCAAATAGAAATATTTGTTATTATTGCTCATATCAACCATCATTTCAGAAGGGGAAAAAAATTTTAAAAAGATTAAGGTGGGTTGAGTTGATATGTAAAGTGGGTTGAGTTGTTTTTCTGGGTGGGCTGAGTTGGCCTGGGTCGAGTTGGCATTGGGTTGAGTTGACCCAAGACACTACACGCTTAGGATTCGGCATCAACATCGCTCAAAGCCTTTCTTGGCTTGTACTAGCTGGGTAATTCCTTGTACTAACCAGCTTTGCGTCTGCGCTCGTTGAAAAGGTATTGCACGAACGAGGTTGGTCGGGAAAATTGCCCCTTTCCCCGCTAAATACGGACCCAGTCTATTGATTAAACTTGACTGCGTCTTGACTGTCTAGGGGCCCCCCAAAACAGTTGAGCAAAATTGTGCACATACTCGAAAACTCCACCGATACATTTAAGTAACTCACAAGACTGTCTGTTCTGTGAGATCCTTCTGGTGTGATTGAACGCATGTCCAAAGATCACACCATTCTTGTTTTTTTTTTCCGAGTGAAGAGCGTATTTCTGTGCCTCCAAATCAAAAGAAACAAAAAGAAACGAGCGGTTTGATGTTACTCTTTTATTTCAATTCACTTCATTCTTTCTGGCAAGTGTCACAACAGCAGTGAACTTTTAAAATTCTAAAAGAAGTAAAACACATTACTAGTAACAATATTTTATTCTTCATCAATTTATTAAGAACAGCTTTGAACTGCCATAAAACCCCTGAGCGCCGAGAATTCAGACACGGCTATAAAACTTCCGAAAAACAGCTTAACCAGTGTTTATTTGAGAAAATTTTTCGGCATTTCGAGATGACATCCAATAGTTTTATAGAAAATTGAAGCTTAACAATCCGAAATCTAGTTCACGCATGAATCTCGGTGTAATCCATTCAGTTATCCCGAGAGAACTTTGTCTCCTACACACAATGGCAACATACAATAGGACGGTTGAGACCCCATTAATGTTACTTAAAAGCAACTAAAGTGATGACTTCTGATTTATTACAATCAGATAAATATAAAATCGTAATCAAGTGCGAGAAAATGATGTCATCGAATTGCTGAGTAAAATAATCATAGCATTTGTATACGCTGAATGTAGAGCGTACCCCCATATTAAAATCAATGTATTACTGATATTTAGCTGGAAAGCGGTTACTTCCGAATCTTTACACTTCCCATTTACAAAACAATCTGTACACTTATTTTAAGCAAAATTAACTTAAACAATGCACATAACAGCAGTTTATGTATCTAACAATTTACAGTTGCACAACTAAAACAGAAATAAATTTAGAATAAACACAAAACTACTTAAACATAAATTTCTCCTTTTTTTATTCTACTTTTATTTTTATGTGATTTTTTTTTATAATTTTATAGCTGAATATTTTGATTTTTTTCCTTGGTATTTTATGTCACGTTTCACTTGGGCCTTTATTTTTTATACGTCAATATTTTTTTACACGAACCCCCACCTGTATTGAGGAGGGGCGGGGGTGAGTTGTTATCTCACTACTTCTTTCACCATCCTTTCAACTCGAATACCACTCCCATGACTAGCAAGCGCACTGGACAGACAAGCTGCAGTTCAGAACATCTATGCAAGAAACGATGCAAGCACATCACAGAGAAGCTGACAAGGCGCAATGACAATTGCGCGTGGCTTTTAGCAAAGCAAGTTATCCTCAACCAGTTACTTTTATGCGTCCAGCATTGTCCACAACTGGGAAGAATCAACGTTTTAGAAAGTGAGTAGCTTTCTGTTTTCTAAATCTCGCATCCTTTCTAATGTATTTCACGCCTCAATGAAATAGCAGAAATACACATTTATAAAATACAAGCATTCTTGAATAGACGTTATTATGCGCATTATCCGTGGTACATTACTCCATTGTAGCTATTTCCTTGCAGCACTACAACGAAGATAACCGATAAAAACTATACACGGGCTCGCCTGCCGAGCTTCAGTCTTTGCGTTTTGTTTTGGCAACAGTCCATATATTAAAACAACATGTATAATATATACACATATCAACAAGATAACAACGCCGAGTTAATAAAGGCCCAGCAAAAGACTGACTTTTTTTTGTCTATTTACAATAACTGAATAAATACACATGCGTTTTTACACAGCTGTTCGACTATATAAACTACAGGACATCACAACAATGTCTTATATTTGTCCAGCACCATTTAAGGTATATTTTGTTCATACATTTTTGTAATATCAAACAAGAATTAGTATGAAACTATACGCAGCAACATCGGTGGATTGATTCCGAATGCGAAATAGCATACTTGTGAATATTGTCGATTTTTCCACAATGCGATATCAATGGAACCATTTTCTTGATGATAACTCGCGAAAAGAGGTTTGATATTCACAGATGACGAATTATGGGGAAAGCGTCGCTAAAACGAGACTAGACATAGAAAATATTCTGCAGATGTTTTTGTCAAATCTAAAAGCGCAAAAAATGGAAAGATGCACAAAACTAACTCGAGGACACATGAACATTTTCACGAACTTGTACAACGTCAAGAAACTATAAAACAGTACGGTCGTCTCCTGATGAAATAAATAAATTAGCTAACAAGCCAAACCGAAAAAAAAAAATTGCACAGTGAAAACTTAGCACTGGGAGTATCTTCTTGAATTTTGCCACGGTTATCTTAACACAGTGGCTTATAACCCCTGCGTGCACATAAACTGCTATATACGTAGCTCTCCTCTTACTGTGGAAAAACGAAAATTAAATACTCCCGCTCCCTCTTGTTTGTTACATTAAAATGTACGGTCAAAAACCCAGATTTACCACTCATATCACATTTAATGTTCACTCCTTCAACAAATGATTAGGGGATGAGAAGAGAAAAAAAGGCTGGCGACCTTGACGCCAACCCCATTCCTTGAGGTATATACCAGCAAAACCTGTCTTTGAGAAAAGGGGGAACAAGGCGGCAGTACACTCCCTTAAATCTGCCCAGATTTAACTAATCTATACATACCATGCATATTTCATGGTACTTTACTGGGAAGTTCAAAAAAAAGACTGTTATCGCAATCCCAGATCGACTCTCAGAGCCAGTGGGCTAACTAAAAGCTAAATAAAAGCAGAAACACTACACCACTAAAAAATGCGCTACCAACCCCCAACATATGATGAGGACCATGGTTATAGAATAACAATGCTTATATAATACTCGAGAAAGACTAAAATGAACTTTTGATTGCAAATCCCCTCTTAATTTACAGATAACTGAGAATAAAATGCAGTATGCAGAACGATGAACAGATGATGTGCAACAAATTACTTAAAGTAGTTACATGAGACTAGATGGTGGAATGAATTATTGCT
Organism: Protula sp. h YS-2021; assembly: GCA_949752745.1. Lineage (NCBI taxonomy): Eukaryota > Metazoa > Annelida > Polychaeta > Sabellida > Serpulidae > Protula > Protula sp. h YS-2021. The sequence continues at coordinate 64,575,547 of OX457025.1, forward strand.
GTGGACGACCTGTGAGTACTTTTACATTCACTCAAGTGTAACTAACACACATATCAAAAACCGCACATATATAAAAAGTCCATGTTTACAGCACATATGCACAACAACGATTATACAATAAATACATCGTCATACAGAAACTGCCGTTGTCACCTTAACTACTTCCCTAAAATGGGGTGAAAAAAATCTACCACTGCTGCTGTAACTTAAATTCACACTTTCTACAATGCTCCCAACGAAGCAAATTCACGCTCAGTTATTACTAAATTCCTCTCAATAACATCAACTCTCCAACCACAACGCCTGCCACCTTTCACTTCACAGACACCGCCTGATGGCCGACAGGGAGAGGTTTGTTGATTTCCTGCTGAAGCTCACTAGCGCACGTGGAGGATGAAGCGGATGCGGGGCCGGCCGCGCTTGTCGACGGTTCGTCGTCGTTATAGAGACGTTTAATGTCGTCATACACGTCGTCATCATCGATCTCCTTCACTTTGCGCTTGGCGGCCTTCGCGGCGGGCTGAATACGGCCAGGGTGTGAAGCAAGCACGTAGTTGCTCTTTGTGTGAGGTACAGAGGACAGAAATAGCGACACTTTCTCCCGGCATATCATCAAGCTGTCATTGTCACACTGAAAAAGAAAAAAAAAAGGTTTTAAACCTGGAACTAAATTTTTTACTTATCCGTTATTTATAATTTCTTCATTTGTTTATTTTGTTTTCTTTTATTTTATTATTATTGTTTTTCCGGTGGGATGGAATTGAACAAAACAGAATAATGAAAAGGCAAATAGCAGCAGTCAGCTCAAGCTGACATACACATGGCATACTGAACATAAACACGAGCTGATGAAGCTTTTGGATAATGACTGTATTCACCTTGACCAAGGTCTCGAAGCCCACAGTGAACGTAAACCAATCTCTGTGGAACATCTCTAATTCGAGGCTCAGTAAGGCCAGTGCCAAGGTTGACGGGCTAAATGCTGCAAAAGTACCAAAACAGTCTTTAAAGTGATCACCTAGACATATCAAGGATACAGTTATGCGCAAGCAAGATTTGAACTGTCAAAGCCTTTTGCACGTCTGTATTTTTTGCAATGCATATCATCACTTAGATATTACATTTTTGTACTTGGCGCATTCAAGTACTTTATTACAACATTCAAGCATTTTATTACAACTCCAAAACCACTCTCTCAACAGAGCTTCTACACAAGCGTCAGCTACTCTTAGGAATTTCGAAAAGAAACTTACACATGAATCCATGATAAGCGAGACATATGTGCAATTTCTGAGTCAGCAGAGACATCTGTCGTGCCGGTGTCATTTGCACGAACCCATGTAGAAGACTTGGGTAGTTGGTCAAGAGAAGGGCGTGGAACTGCAACATATCACCGACATATAAACAATGATACTCTGTACACAAAAGTTTCTAAACTGCCTTTGCACGCCCGTTAACAGCGGCTATATGTTCGCTACATGGATTTTTCTCCTTAAAAAAAATTATTAAACATTTTTTAAAGCAAACTAAAGCACAACTCTTCAACACCCTGTTTTCTTGAATGCAGCTCTTGCCCTATTGGGCTTGACAACTCGAGAAAAATCAATTATATGAATAAACAGTATACAAAAACAGTTTGTTTTATTATGTATAAGTCAATGGACACTCAGTTTTAAAGAAGACCGGTGGCACTGTGTGTTCATATTCTACAGTCATAAGTTGGTTTTGAAAACACTTTGAAGTGACAAGTAGGCCAGACAGCCCCATAGGAAGTCGATTAAGCTGCATACCAGCTGCATGAACTCCAGTGCAGTGGCAGCGCGTAAGTCCCAGCCAAGCTTGCTGAGTACAATGAGCTCCATTCTGTGAACTTCCGCCACAGAACAGCCACACTGGCTTTCACGCACCAGTTCCAGCGTCGCAGGGATGGTCTGGAAGAAACACAATCCGTTTTCATATAAACTCGGCGTTAACTTGCAGACTAAAACCAGCAAACATGTTAACATTGAACATTCCACAGTAGTGAAACAGTAACTGAGCCCCCAACTTATCTTAAAACTGCATTTTAAGTGGACTCCTTTTTTTCTTCTCGAAATCCAAATCTGTGTTTATCACAAAATGTATAAATAAATATATAAAAAATACCAGAATTGTTGTTACAGATAAACTCCAGACAAGACAGATTTGATAATGAATTGTGTAATATGTCCATAGAACTTACTTCATCTTCCTGTAAAGTTTTGGCTGCTAGATAGAAACATGTTATGCCAATCACTTTCAGATGCTTAGAGCGGGCCTAAAACACAACACAGAATAAAGACTGGTAAAAATATATATATATACATATTTGCAATAATTACGTCTCCGGAGCAGATGCACGTGCATCAGTAATCGCCAGTGGTCGTAACCACAAAAATGAACTGCACAGTTAACTGATTCTATTAACTGTTCCGTTCGCAGCCATAACATCCGACAGTAACTTATTAATTTACCCTGTTTAACAAACAAAAATCCACCCAAAATTTTTTGCGAGATAGAGCTAGATCAATCAATTTTTACTTCTAGGATTACAGTTAACTGCACAATTAACTTTTGCGAATACTGGGCCAGAAGGCTGAGTGGTAACTTCTTGCCTACATAACTGAACATTTCAGCTCAATACACTCTTTTAACAGTGTTTCACTTTTGCAAAAACAAAGCCAGAAAGCCCCATGAAAGAAGACTATAAAACATTTCATTTCGAATAAAAATTATCGAACTAACGTTCACATTTCTTTCCACTTACACTCCCAGTTTTTTTTTTTCTTTTTTTTTTTGGTTTGTTTTGATGATATTGTTGTTTTTATTATTACTATTATTATAGTTAAACAAATCACTGTTGATCTTTATTGCTGCTATTACTACAGGGTAATAATACCTTAACAACTTGCAACAAGCGATCCAGTGTATCAACTGCCAAAGCGTAAGTTTCGGCTTGAAATTTGAACTTTTTTGTCAGATGGGCCAGCCACCTGACCAACTGGTCGCGACTTTCTGGACTGAGTTCTGAATCCTGAAAGAGGCAAGCAGAAAAACACAGAACTTTTAGAGCAGGATCCATAATAGTCCCGAGAAACTTTACAAAAATATAACCCGATAGTTTCCAATATTTGGATATTTTCACCCACTGTAAGAAAAAAAACTTAATTCAAATTTAGTATAGTAGCGCTTCAGTGAGTTTGACAATTTGAGCTTTACATATTCGGCCAGGTTCCCGTCTTCGGTGCACTTCTTTCTCGCGACAACACGAATATTCGAGACATCGAGAAGTGTACTTTTTGTCGTGTGAGTTTCTAGCAACCGAACAGCTATTTTCTAAAATGTCTCATATTTATTCCCCAAAAGAGAAGTGTCCAATTTTACCTGCTTTAGAACTTACCCGGTCTTCATAAACTCTGGGCCTCCATAGTTCATTTTCTTTTTGAAGGGCCTCTCCAAGCATGCACAGGAGATGTCTGGTGTCAAAGCCGCGTGGCAGCTTCATACCGGCCTCCCTGGATCTCCTTCTCTGACCAACTCACCTGAAATAATAGCAAAACACATTGCAAACCAGCCCTTCAGCTTTAAATTTCGGCTATCCGACACCTCAAAGTTCAAAGTGAAGTTCATTTTATTGCTGTTTGTACGATAAAAAAGTGAAAAAAAAAATGGGTCCATACTTTTCCACAACCATTAACCTATGGAACTCAAATTTGCAGTATAAATCTTTCAAGTATGATAACTCGTAGACAAATTAAAATTAATTTAAATTAAAGACGGTCACGTGATAAAATTTTTTACCACTATTTTTTTATATATAACTTTCGCGCATCTCCTCATATAGATATCCGTATTTTATAACAGGATGAAAGTCATCACTTTAAACTGGTTCCAACATGATTTTATGAGGATCTTAAGTCGGAGTGGCATTTTATGAGCATTTTAAAATTTCAAAAATTTCTTTTTTTTTTTAAATTTCAACCCCAACCCTCCGAAGGGAAGTGGGATCAAAGGTATTGCGTTCACATCGATCCACACATTTTTGGTTCTGACCAACAGTGGAGCTTTCGGGGATGGGGAGGAGGGCCTCACGGCTGGCATTTCCCCCAAAGTAGTTTTCATGCCTAACGTCAAACGCCAACCTTGTATTTGAAACGTCAGAATGCAATAAATCAATATTATATCGTGCTGCGCAGGCCATGGTTACGAAAAGAACTTCCTGAGACCAAACAAGATGCCACGGGCTATCCCCTCTCCCCACCACCTGCCGTTTATGTGTTTGTAAACTTATTTAAAATGCTGCTTCAACACGTGTGTGGTCGGACTGCTTTGTGTATGAATATTCCCCAGGCAGCCTCCCTTGAAAAGTTACTCTTTAAACAACGGCATTTTTTTTTCAATTCTGGTAGCCAATTTTTTAAACTCTCCCGCTGGTCACAATGTCCTTGGGTATCCTAGTTTATCCATACTGTGGTTTCTTCTCAGCCACTGAGAAAGGCACGAGTCATCACGCCTCGATAGCCGGGACACACCGTAATACCAAGGCAATGTTATAAAATTGTAATAAAACTCCAGAAAGGCAATTCTTCTATTGGTAACATTGATAATTGCTGACTAAAAAGCATGGACAAAAATTTGTGAAAACTTGCAAAAACCTTTAGGCAAGCGCAGATACCACAGTCCAATATATATACTAAATAAATCAGCAATCGAAGTGAAAAAGACTATTTCCAACCACGTTAAAAAAAATATCCGTAGGGTAGAGATTCGCGTTCGTCAAAATGTAACTGTCATATGCACTGATGCAACATTTCCTTCGATGACATTCTGTTGCAATCTCTCAATTCCTCCCCATAAAAAAACACAAATTACTTTTATTTAACTTTTAAATATGACCCGTACCTTTTGTTCCAAATAACGGTCCAGCAGTGACATCAGATTAACTAGTAATCCAATATATATTCCATCACAATCCTTAAATTTATGAATTAAATAATAAATTTATTTTTCGCAACTGAAGTGGGCGTTCTCTAACGGTACAATTCACATAACAAAGCCACAGCTGACCTTCCCGATTCAAAACGCCATGTCAGCCAATCAGCAACAAGAATGATCTTGGCTTTGTTCCAACACAACACAGTGGAAACTAACGAACCAGAGAAACGTCACCCCTAATTCAAAGTCTCAGATTTAACTTCTTCCGAAACAAAATGCTCCTGGGTTCAATATAAAAATGTAAAACCGTTCGAACTTGTACGTACTAGCCAGGGACAATTCGAACAAAACTGCTCACAACACTAATTAACAGACCTTTTAAGACCTCGATTTCTAACTCATCTAAACAATTTTAACATTTAATAAATTAATAAATAGGGCTAGTCGCCTTCGCTTGTGTTTCATCATCAAACATGTAAATGCAAGCTACGCTTAATGTGCACTCGCATCGTGTGAATAATATGATCTCAGCATTTTATTTTGACAGCTGATCGCTGGCGGATTTCTACAAACCTACCTGCCCCGTCAAACGGCAAATTCTGTATGACTTTGGGTACCTAGGTCCCATATACGCGTTTTCACGGAACCTCTACTGGCTTGATGCCTCCATATCGGTTGTTTCAATATAATCCTTCAAGAAAAAGGAAGAAAATTCAAGAAGAATGTACGACAGTTTTCTCAGTGTTTTGGATAAAACACTGAAAGTAGTTCCGTTTTTGCTAGGCTTGACGTCACTATTGGGTGGTAAAAGTTATCAGGGCCACAAATAATTTCGTCAGTTGATTGATCAAATCAAATAAAGTTGATTCTGAATATCTCTCTGATACACTTTCTAAATATAATTTTGATTCAGCGAGTTCTATAAAATAAGGAGCATGAAAGTTTCCTGGAAGATAAATGAATACTCTCAGATGTAACAGAAAAGGCACTAACTGAAGCTCCGAGCTTATAAATTGTTTGGCTTTTTGCACTAAACTAGTCATCATGTAAAACTAACAGCGCTATGTTTCCATTCCTATTACAATTATATACTATCATAGTATATATTTAAACATATAAAATGTACTGTTCATATTCACTAAATTGACGATTGCTATAAGCCCTTTTGAGAGCATATTTGTTAAATTCGTCAAATCATTGCCTAAACTGTTCCAAAGTTGTACCCCTTTAACTGAATTTAGACCAGTAACATAATATTGTAGCAAATTTGTAGGTATTGATTTTCTGTAAACTGCAAACATAAATAAACCAGTGTATAAATTAAAAACATCCGTAAATTTCAATACCCTCATTTTGTTAAATAGAGGACCAGAATGTTCATATTTAGTCACCTTACATATTATGCGTATAACTTTTTTCTGAGTACCTGTTAAGGAGGCGGTAGCGAACTTATAAGAATGCCCCCAAACCTCAACCCCATAATTTGGGGTAGGAAGAAAAAGTGTACAATATAAAATTCTCAGCGATTCACAACTTATCTTTGCCCTTACTCTATAAATGATTGCAGACGATTTAGATAACTTATTTCTAATTCTCATGCAGTGTGATTTCCAGGTGAGTTTACAATCAATGATAAAACAAGAAACAAGAATTGTCATACACACGCTCAATTTGCTATTTATCAATGGATACTTTGATATCAGATACACATGTTTTGTTACTAAATAAAGTAAAATATGTTTTAGGTACCTTTATAGATAATTTGTTAATAGCAAACCATGTGCTCAGTTTATTTAACTCTTTACTAACATTTGTGCTTAATTGAAGTAAGTCTTTGCTGAAACTGAACGAGTTGGTATCATCAGCGAATAGAATAAATTTGAGTATCTGCGAGAGATTACACAAGTCATTGATGAATAAAATGAACAATTTCGGACTTAGAACTTAGTTAATTTAAATAATGCCTGTGAAGTTGACCGTTTCTTCCTAAAACCATGTGATCGAGATAAAAAACACTGTTGTATTGAAAGTTAATGAAAAATTATTCGAAGCACTTATTTTGGATTTGAGAGAAGCAAAGTCTCTCAAATCCAAAATAAGAAAAGAAAAACACAGAAAACATCGTGAGCTAAATCGATTTTTTATGCAAAACTTGTCTGTGATATAGGCTGTTCAGAACAGCGCATTAGATCAATACTTTTTCCTGGTAATATTTTCGGACGAAAATCAAGAAAATATTGATCACAAAATATGTATCTGCATTTGAAACAAATCATTAACAGTGTGACTTAGTGAGTAATATTTGTATCGATGCACAAAAACAAACATATAAATAAATAAAGCAAAACAAAATAAACACTAAGTCTGTACGAAGGGCACCCAGCAAAAGTTATCCTTTTGCAGCTAGCATAACCATTAAAAGCACATAAAACACTATTATTTCTTTGACATATGTTTAATGTTTAAAAACGCTTTCTTTTTAGCAAGACAACAAATTCAACAACTTTGCTAGCTAGCTACTTTAATGCTGTGATGAACAAATAGTTCCTCATATTTTACTTAATAATTAAGAATATGAACAATCTGTTCCCGGGATATCTGTTCTTAGATAAGAGAACATTTGGGCACAACGAATTGTGTGTTTCTAACATTTACTGGCTCTCTTTGATACAGTAGAAATAGCGATGAAATGTGTTTTACCGTCGGTGTTTAAAATTAGCGATGAAATGTGAAGAAATATTTGTTCTCGGTTGTTTATTGAAAAATTAGTGGAGTACAGTCAGTGTATATTTCAGTGTTTTATATCACTGGGTAGCTTAATGAAGCACATCTCTATGAACCGTTCTGACTCACAGTGGGGTATTTCATTGATAATTATAACAAAAGTTAATTTAAAGTAGTTAATAATTATTAAATGATAAAATGCACCGAGGGCGATACCGTACCGGAACCTGTTACGCGAAGAAACCCATTTATTGTATTTACGAATTTAAAGTTTTTTTTTACGTTATTCAGTTATTTACATATAAAGCATTACACCTATAGACCTATAACTATTACACCACACCATACCGAATATAATATCCTGAGTGTTATAAATCTCCTTGAATCATAACTGCGCGTATTCCAGAGAACTCCTCTAGAAACATCATTTCAGCAGCATATATACCTATAATGCCAACAAAGACACTTGACAACGGACGGAGTAACAAACACCATCAGAAGGTAACAAGAGCTTAACAATTATAGCATATTCTTTACCTATTAGAGAGTAGGGAGATTACTGATTATTGCCGCCCCACTAACATAAATCAACGTCAAGTCTAGACCATGTATCAATAAACGAAACATATAAAGGGAAGATTATAATTACTTTTATCTTTATCTTAAGCATGTGTTATTATCAAGAATTGGGTGCACAACATTAATTTGCTGAAATCATTTCTAGAGTGTTATTATCAGTTTTAGGAACAACTTTCGAAGATTTTTTTGGTGAAAAGTCTTACTTAGTTGTGGCTTTTTAAAGTGTCATCAATGTGGGTATTGGTTAAATCCTGTGACATGTACTGTTTATGGCAAATAAAAAATCAAAATGATTGATCAAACATTTTCATTGATCTTTTTCACATGTACACGTATTTACCACATATATAATATGTTCAACTGATGCTCAACCTAACTTGATTTTTTCCCCTAAAAGGCCCGATTCTGATGCAGTCCTCGCTTTTATAGTCATTCCCAACACGTTTCCGATTATTGCATAGTAACGAGTGTCAATCGTTACCTCTAAACCGCCATCCGATACCTGGAACTGTCACTCATTACAACTACCCCGTTATCTTTTAAAACGCATGTCCACATGCTACAGCGGTGTGCCATATTATTATATACGAACATGGCATCCATAACGCACCTATATATTTTTATGGACGATAGATGGTTTGCTTTCGAACATGATAAAACCCAGATGGGTACTGTGACGGTATATATATTATAACGTAATTTCGAATGTATCGTGACGTAATTTTGTTACTTTTGTAAATAGAACATAATTTTTATTGACTTTTTATGTACTTTGGGGAAATCAAAAGATTTAACAACACAGGTTAAAGAAATATCATCAAGAAATATTTCATCGATGAAAAATGCACAAAATTTGCTAAAGATTTAAAATTAAATCGATGCTCAGTGTATGCAGTGTTAAAAAGTTTAAACAAAGAAGAAATACAGAAAGTAGGAAAAGAACTGGAAGGAAGAAAAAACTTGATATCAGAGGTGAACGAAAATTATTAAGGCTGGTCAAAACAAATAGATCGCTACCAGTTGGAGAAATTGCCAGTGAATTTAACCGAAATAGTCACCGTCGTTTCTCTACACGAACAATTCAGAGATATTTACACAAAAATAAGTATCACAGAAGAGTTGTTAGGAATAACATTCGAATTACAGACTTGAAATAAAAAAGGCTTTTATCATGGTCCAGGGGAAACCGATATTGGACAGTCCACGGACAGTGGAGAAAAGTGATATTCTCTGATTAATGTAAAGTAGTTATTGGTGAAAATAATAGAGTTTATGTTTGGAGAAAGCCTGGTAAAGAAAGGATGCCGTCCAGTTTGTGCGAAGGCTTCAAATCAAGGACGAGTATCATGATTTTGGGGTGTATTTCTTGGCGCGGTGTCGGTACTATTGAAGTTGTTAATAGAAATATAAATGCAGAAAAATACATAGAAATTATTGACAACTACCTTTGGCCTGTCGTTGCTCGGCATTTCCTAGAAAATAACTTTATTTTTCAGGACGACAACGCAGCAGTTCATCGCCCAAGATCAGTTCAAAATTATAAACACGAAAACGCCATAATTCTTTAGCCTACTCAATCTCCTGATGCTAATATTATTGAAAACTGTTGGTTATATGTGAAAAATAGGTTAAGTAAGCGATTGAACCTCATAAAAAATGTGGAAGACCTTGAAGCTAAAGTTCGCGACGTATGGCAAGGAATCCCATTAGTGCTTGTTAAAAGTTTGTACAACTCTTTGCCGAGGCGAATGTTGAGAATTATAACAGCAAAGGGTTTTATCACAAAGTACTGAGGGTAGATTTTATGTTTTAAATTGTAAATGAAGAATGATTTTTAATTTTAAAACGTGCGTTTCAACGTTATTGCGATCGTCGCCGCCATGTTTGTTTATAATATTATGGCACCCCGCTGTATATCTATAAATTAAAAATAAACACCTCCATATTTGATACATGTGTCTTACATTTTATTTACAAGTTAGTCTCTTCGGAGTGGATTCTTTAATTTGTTGCTTCTTAGAATCTCGTATCGAAACTTTTACTTATGTTACATTTAAATGTTATATAAAGTTCTGTAAATAAATTTCTAATTTCAAAATTTTACATATTTAAATACTATTATATTTTACTATATTACTATGTACAGTTTTAAAACATAAAATTAATTCAAATAATTATGTACAACGTTTTTGCATGAAAATGTTACATGAAAATTTAATGTAAAAAGAGTACTCTCTTAACCGTGTGCTTATTTACGTATATCCGTACGTTTAATTAATTTAACAACACAAATTATTAGAAATTAATATCACATCTCAGGTAGAATACCATCTCAACCGAATGTATAAATTACTCAAAACATATATATTAATACAATTTGGTCACAAAATGTCTACAATAACTAAGTTTCGCACTTTTGAGAGAACCATCTGGACCGAATGCGATTGCTGCCTGCTCTATGTCTGTAGCCAGTTCCTCAGAGAAGTCCTACATACACACAGCCGCATCCATCATCCAGAAGATCCGAGAATGGTCCCTCCTGAAACCGATTTACATTCTCGCAACAACCAAATCTGAAAATCCAAATATTCCTAAATGTCGAAGAAACTGTAAATGTCTAAATGGGTGTTATGTAGAATAATATATTAAGAAAACCAGTTTATTGTAGATTTCTGAGTTTTCTAAACCAGGCTAAGCAATCTACCGCCGTTTCTATATGGAGAAATAAAAGCTAATAACTCACATATGGCACACCCTCGTTAGCATTCATTCATTGTTAAGCCCACCAAATAACTGTAATCTGATTCTGTTATATATTCACCAGCCCCCGGCTCCCCATCATAACTCTACAATATTATTCCAACATGATCCATACCCCAGTCAATAATATCACACGGAAATTGTAAATTTCTCTTAGCATAATCTCTCGTTTAAAAATGAGTGAAACTTGTGTGCTGGCCAGACAACACAAGTACTGAACTTGTCTTCGATTTGAAATGTGTGTCCACACTATATGCAGATGATTTTAATAAACGTTTTAGTTGTTCGTATTACAAATAAAACATACACAGTAAACTCACCAACACAGTGAACCAAGGCTGCAGAACAACACACGATGTCACCAGCAGCAAAGTACGTGACGACAGGAAACTTAAACAGGCATGTACAATATATGTAATGGCTCTTCGCCCAAATCTAAGCAAGACAATTCTATTGCCTTTTTACTATGTATTCTTTTAATAATTTAACTCGCTTTCCTTGTTTTCTTCGATCTATCCTTTTTGCTCGATTTTCCCTGTCCTCTTCTCTTCTTCGTTTCTCCTTCTTTGCTTTTCTACTGATCTTTGGTTTATCACAGGCTGGAAAAAAGTACGAAATTCTCAAGATTTTGTATTGGTGAAGGTGAAACTGTAGTACTTATGTGTTCCTCTCTTTCTTTAAAATGAGTCGGGAAAGGATTTTCATCCTCAAACATATCTGTTATAGAAGATAATATTTCTATCCTATTACCTTTTTCCTTCGGTGGTAAATCTTCTTCATAACTGGTGGACGATAGTCCTTTTCAGAACCAAATACAGGCTTTCCACACGCATATTTATCCACATTAAAACAAGAAAAACGACATATCTTGAAAAATGGAATAAATATGTATTCACGGAGCACACTAAAGCAGAAATATTCAGCATTAGAGTTATGTCTATGTTGGTTCACGACATGAGCATATATTTCTTTGGCGAAAACAGCTTAGAAATCGCAAAAATTGCACATAAAAGTTGAAGTTTTTCTAGAGTGGCAGGCTTTAATATATTGTACAATCTCCGACTGGTGTTTATCTGCATATTCGCACTTACTGCACCGCAATGGTTCGCAACTGACAGTTTCGTGGCCTGACGGTTTTCTGCCCATCGAACTGGACATGGCGTCACTGATTTAGTTACCGCTTCTGTATTGATGCCACTAGCTCCAACGGTATGGGCCAGCGACGTTATGGCCTGCAGCATCTCTGTGATTTGAGGTCCGACTTTCAAATTTTTTGCCTTTTCATGCGGAAAAAAGATGCATTGAAACATGTTTAAATAACTTTTGCATAAATAGACTCTTTTGTAAATAAATTTTGCAACGAAATAAAGATAAAATATATTTTTAAAATTTTAAATGAAAATAGAGCAGCCGAATATTTATGTTGACAACCGTAGCATCCGGTGTCCTGAAAGTTTTTCACTGTTTGCAATACTTCTATTCTGCATACACTTAATATTCTGCATACACTGCATCTACTTAGACCATCAGCATTGCTAATCTTAGCCAATGGTGTATATTCAATTTCGTAGTCAAATTGAGATAACAACTCAAACCATCTGGTCAGCTGTTTATTTAATTCTTTAAAATTCAAAAGCCTTTTTATGATCAGTTTTTACAAAAAAAATGGTATCAGAGAGATACATTCTGAAATGGTTGACGTGATATACTACGCTTAGTAGTTCTTTTCTGGTTATGCAGTAATTTCTTTCCGTCTTACTCAATAATTTCGACGACTACGCAATTACTTTCTCTTCTTTTGTAGCTGACTAAGAACAGCTCATATTGCATAGTTTGAGCTATCAGTAGTTAAGCAGTTAAGATGTACTGTCGGTCTTCCATTGGCATTGAAAGAATAGGTGCAGACATAAGTTTTGATTTCTGTTCTTCAAACGCCTTCTGTTGCTTTCTTCTCAACAACATGCACTGTTTATGACGAATAAAACATCAAGATGATTTCACATGTAGATATTTTAAAATATATACAATATGTACAACTGATGTTCACCTTAACTTGATTTTTCCCCCAAAGCCCCGAATCTGATGCGGCCCTCGCTTTTATACCCATCCCCCCTTACGTTGCCGACTCTTGCATAGTAACGGGTGACAACTGGCAATCAATACCTCTAAACCACCATCCGATACCTGGAACTGTCACCAATAACAAGAGATGTAGGAAGGCCATAAATATGCAACAGCCCGCCTGCTGACGCCTCTGGAGGACTGGGTTGACAGCCGGATGTAAGCAGTGAAAACATGGATGGAAGTGAAGAAAAACCTGTCTTTAAAAAGATGCGCGTTCGACAATTTATGCAGCTTGGGGTTGTAATAATTGCAAAGGGGTGGATAACAATATTTCATTTTTCACTTTCCCCCGTGATTCGAGTAGATGTGACAAATGGACACAGAATATAAGGCGTCACGATTTGAAGGAAAAATCTCCAGAAGATCTAAAACACAGACAGAGTTGCGCTCAGCGTTTTGAGGACAGTCGTTGATGAATAAACATAAATGGTAGGATTTTTTCATTTATTGAGCGAAATTATTTGTGAAGTTCCCCATGCAAGTCTTTTGGGGCAGATGTTGGGATGGGGGTGTAGGGAGCTGGGTTATGGGGGTGTTAAAAATGAAACGTTTTTTCGTTGACAAATGTCATGCCCGTTTTTGCACTTATAAGGCTTCTTCTTCTTCTTCTCTTCTTCTTCTTCTTCTTCTTCTTCTTCTTTTTCAAATTCTTTCTTCTTTTTCTTTTCTTCTTCTTCTTTTCTTCTTCTTCTTCTTCTTCTTCTTCAAGTTCTTCTTCTTGCTCTTCTTCTTCCTCTCTTTTTATTATTGTTATTATTATTGTTATCAAACCTCGTACCATTTTTTCTCATAAAGGAAATAGTTCCAGAAGGCAGGAAATATGTGTTTTTAAAAGAGAAAAATGTGATACATAAAGACTATCAGTGCCATTACAAGTGCTGACGGATTTTGTAGCATAATGTGAATCACTTTTTTGCAATTTATTTGAATGCGTCATGCATTCTGACAAAGTCAGAAGCAAACCATTCTGAAGAGTAATAGATTCCTGCTGTTCAAAAGATCTTTCATGTAAAAAGACAGACTGTGATGAAATAGTGAATTATCTCATTGATCTGTATCTGACGGTTAGGGTAACACATGTATTGAAGATGCAAAATAGGGATATGCAAAGGTTATGAAATTAAAACACCTGTGATATTTGCATGAGAATACATGAATATGTGTTAATTATAACAAATAAATGTTTTATTGGTACCCTTGTTGTTTTATTGATGTCATTACTTCAGTGAAATTTCAAAAATAAGAACAGTCCCAACAAAAAAGAAAAGGTTAAAATATGTTTGTGTGAATAAAAAAGCAGTATGAGAAGCGATTTAACAACCCAGGCAAACAGATGGCGCTGTCAAATACTGATAGACAAAGCAGCTAATGGGGCCTTTTTCTCTTGTTGTTTATGCTCTTTGCCGTCACTCATTATAATCCGGTTTGTGAAGTTTTTGTGACACATTGTGAAGTTTAAGATATCACATAGCCTATTATTGTGTTTATCAGTTGAACACCGTCGGATTAGCAAACAGTACACCTTGTTATCACTGATTTGGTAATTATTTATTGGATTGCTGTGTTCATTATGTGTCCACGTACATTCCAATGTTCAATGTGTACCAACACAACGAGGTCAGTGGGTGTCAGTCCAGGCCAATAAGGCTCCTTGTGCTCCCCACCGTACTAACTAACTATACGTAAATTCTGGTGTAAATACGAAAAGCCTCAAACCTTTTACCTGTGATTCATACCTTCGCCAAGTTACACGGTTTGTGCTTATTAATGCCCAGTCAGTACGAAATAAACAAGCAACAATTCACGAATACATTATAGAAAAGAACCTGTCAATATGCGTCCTTACAAAAACTGCCCTCCATGTCCCGCTGGCGGAACGACCTCGTGAGGAGTCGCTGTTATCTTAAATAAAAGATTGAATGCTATACCATCCGACATCGGCCCCTTTCAAACATTCGAGGCTTTGGCTGTTTCAGTGAAAATACTTTCAAATTCTACTTTTGTATAGACCTCCAAGCTCTGGGCAAGTAGCTTTCTTTGATGAATTCAACTCACTTCTTGTACGCTTCGCACTCAAGAAAGCAAATATTCTTATTAGCGGTGACTTCAGTTTTCATTGTGAGATAGAAACTGACTCTGTATCAAACAAACTTCAGGAATTGCTTAACCTTTTTAACCTCAAACTTAACGATACAGGTGCCACTCATCCGGGCAGCCCTACCTTATATTTAGTTATTACTTGCAGTGATGAACTATTACTAATTGTGCCATTTGTGGATAGTCTTATTTCTGATAATTTTACGGCAGTATTTGGCTGCAATGGAGCAATACAGTTACTGCATGTCAAGTGATTTCATGTAGAAAGTGAGGTATATTGATTTGCCGAAATTCAAAAACGGAATTAAAGACAAATTTGGATCTTTCTCAACTTAGCCTAGATAACAGCGTTACTCCCTATACGTAAAATCTTGGATAATCGTGCACCGTGAAGACAGAATCAGTACCAGTAAAACCACGTCAACGCTGGTATAATGACGATACTGCCGCGGCTAAAGTAAAAAGGCGCAAACTGGAAAGGTTGTGACACAGGACTAAATCTTCGGGACCCACGGAAAGCATTACATATATGAAAACAAAGGAAATTACAAAACTCTTTTCAGAATATTTGACAATCTATTAAAACTTCCACAAGAAACAAAATATCCAGATTCAGTTTCGCCTGAGGATCCATTAAATAATTTTGCATATTTTTTTTAAATCAAAAGTGGATAAAATAAAGCAAGCTTTCAGTCCAATAGTGGATTGCTCAGATGATACTAGTATTGTAAAACGAATTTCGTTAATTTTCTAGGAAAATTAATATTCATATTTTGAATTAATATTTTTATAAGTTTTTCTCCAACGAGATATTTTACTTTTTATCAGCATGCCCACATTTTAAAATTAAGTGTGAAGTTCTTTATTACCCAATACAGGTGTACAGTCTCAACAATGTCATGTTTTAAGTAGAATAGCTATTCGTGTCCTTCTTTCTGAAAATCTGATAGCGGCGTTATCTAACGCTTAAAAATAAGGGTTTTCTGTTATTTCTCGAGTGTGTTATGTATATCAATATCAGTTTTCTACCAGATAAAAGAAGTTATCATGAACTGTGTATTACAAGGCGTGAGAAACATTCCTGGGTAAAAATGACTTTGGTCAAGTGTAGGTACTGATTACTTCAAATTAGGTACTTATTTAAAAACCAATCAAAAACTGAAAAAATGAAATAATAAATTCTCATGTGACCAGGTTTTGACCACTCAGAAATTCCGTAACAAAATTTTATGACCACGACTAAATTTTCCTCACTTCGACTGCTCAATCTAAAAAGGCAGTTGCTGTTCGGACCTCGTTAAGGAAACATCAAAAATTGGAAAAACATAAAAACCAAGGATATATTAAAGAAAATAATTGATTAGAACTTAGCCATTTTTGGATCTTAGCGAACTCGGAATCTCAAGCAGGAAACGGATAAAGAAACAGGAATTCCAGGAATCACGCAAGTTACGTACAGTTAATTTATTCATCTGAATTATTGCTATTACTTCGTAACCGTTTAAGTTTTATTGTATAGTCTAAGATGTAAAATAGATGTCTAGAAATCAGGTAATGATTATTGTAGATTTGGTTATTATGTAATAGCATTTAAGCTTAATAAGGTACGTGTGCGTATCGCTATTGCAAGGTATATAATTCTCGGAAAGGCGAGAGTTCGGAAAAATGAATAGAATGAGTTAATTATCGATTAAGTAATAAAATGACGTAAATTAGAAGAAAGTATTTAGTTTATATTTTTGCTTGGTCTGCGGACTATTTCCGGTCATAACAGATTAACTCCCGTGCTTCCATTGAGCCTAGAAGACAATAGATAATTTCCTAAATATTCTATAAGAGTTATTAACTAAAACAGCGCCGTGGCTAGAGTTACAAATTACCCCCAAAAACGGACCATAAAAATTGGTGGAGATGTTTTCAAGATCCCCATTGCGCTGTTATATAGCAATGTATTCATATTATTGTTTAATGTCAGAACTTCTACATTATTTAGACTTAATTCTGTGTTATTTTAAGGCTCAATAACCAACCATCCAATTTCAGGTTTCTCAGACTGTCTTTCTTTTTCTCAGATTTTATTTCTTTTGCAGGTTTGCAATGTAAATATATTAATAAACATTTTTATTTCAGTGTATCCAGATCAGTCATAATATATCTTTTTCAGATCTCGACAGAAAAATATTTGATCTTTAAATTATTTCCAATCCTTCACTTTATTTTATTTTGCCATGAATCCCCCGGAAAATCACAGGCAATTGCGCAGTCACTCCCAAAACCAAGAGGCACAAGCGCAAATTGCTGCACAGCAAGAACAAGAACAGGAACCAGAACAACAAATACACCAAGAACAAGACGAAGAACAACAACACGAACAACAGCAAATACCGCCCGAGCCAGAAGCAATTCCCCCTCAATCCCCGTCCAACCCTACAAACCATGCATACTCTCCTGCGCCTTCAATACCCTTTTTCCCCTTTAATACTCAAGCCATTGAACATTTTACAGGAGATGCAAAAAAAGCCAGGTCATGGTTAGTCAGTTTCCAGGACTATGCAGAATTGTACAATATACCCCAGTCTAGTTTCAGCCGATTCTGCATAGCTCATTTCAAAGGAAGTGCTAAAACCTGGGCGGAAACATTGTCTGAAGAAACCAAATTAACCAAAGATTTATTCATTGCAGAGTTTAATAGTCGATTTGTTCACGAGACAAAAGCAGAAACATCTCGCAAGATCTTTCAAAATCGTCAAGGACCCAAAGAGTCCGTTGACGAATACATGGATACCATGTCAAAATTAGCTAGGGATGCAAACATCCCAGTTGATTCTGCAGTTCAACTCGCAAGACAAAATTTCAAGCATGCGATTGTGAAGGATGTTGCTTTATCACCATCCATTCACACATGCAATACATGGAACGATCTTCGATTGATAGCAAGACAGTCGGAGATCGCTCTTCAGCTACAAACTTTCGCTTTGGAGTCCGAGCAAAACACTGCATCAGTCAATGCTATTTCAAAACCATACTCGCGTTATCCACACAAAAACAGATACACATACCAGGATCACTCACAAACAAAACACTTTCACAAAACACACAATCCACAACATGCAAAACAACCTAAGAGCACCCAGCGACACCACAACATCCCCAGTCAAACAGCCAAAAAACCAATCCACATTAAAAACTGTTCTCGTTGCGGCACATCGCACTTGTCGAACGACTGTCCAGCGTTTGGAAAACTCTGCCACAAATGCGGAAAAACCGGACACTTCAAACAACTGTGCCGTTCACCCCAAAACAGCTCATACCGACAAACATCAACGCGCACTAACAAAGAATAGGGACGCGCGCCTATCTCCACTAGCAGAGATAGGCATACTTTTGCAGGGTATGCTCATGCAACGGAATACAAACGCAAACAAACGCACAAACAAACCCCAAACAAACATAAACTTATTACAAATGATCAGAATAGGGAACGACCTATCTGCTTTGGCGGAAGAGCCATCCGACGACACGAAAGAAACTGGCCTACTTACGAAAAGGAAGCCCTTGCTATCGTCGCCGGTTGCAACTTCTACCGAAAGTACTTAGAACAAAATAACGCACGCAACATTGAATTCCTGCTGTATACAGACAACACTGCTGCGCTTCACCTGCTCAACAACGGTGCAAACAAAGGCAAACTTGCAAGATGGTCTTTCCAACTACAACAATTTAAATACTCCGCTAAGCACATTGAAGGAAAGTCTAACAATGTCGCCGATACACTGTCCCGTCGTGAATATAAGCAGACGGATGATCAAGATGATGACATCGACTTCCCCACCATAGCATCAACAACCATGCATACGCCATCTCAACGCACAGTCACACAATTCAGTTTTCTTAGAAATCCAACAACACAACACACCGCGCTAACAAAGTCAACTGGTGACCCCGTATACACAAATGGAGAAATGTCCGTTGCACTCGAACATACAGTCAACAGCATATTTGCCATGAGAGCCAAGTCATTGCCCGACTTGCAACGAGAAGATACCATATGGTGTGGACCCATGATGGCATACCTAGAACACAACATTCTCCCAGACGATGCCAAACTTTCAGCCCTGATACAAAGAAACAGTCATTTATATGCTCCAGATGACAACGGTGTGCTTATCCGATACAAAGAAGCTCGCTTAGCTAAGTCAAAATACGGCAAGATCCCCGGGAGCACATGTGTTATCATGGTGCCTCCTGAGCTTCGCGAGGACATACTACATGCCTACCACGATAGATTAGGCCACCAAGGTGAACAACGAACGCGTGATGCAATTGCCTTGAAGTACCAATGGGACAAAATGTCCCAGGACGTTAAGAAGTTTGTGCAGTCATGCGAAAAATGTCAACAGGCAAAGCGCGCGTATCACCAGAGACCAACACCATTACGTCCCCTCCCTCCCACCGATATTTTTTCACGATGGCATATGGACATCCTAGGCCCACTAACTGCAACTCCAGAAGGTCACAAATATATCTTACTGTTTGTTGACTCGTTTTCAAAATGGAGCGAAGCAGTTCCCTTAAAGGAGATTAGTGCACAGACAGTAGCCGATGCCCTCTATCAGGAAATCATTTCTCGATATGGCAGTTTCAAAACTCTTGTATCAGATCGAGCAAAAAACTTCATGTCATCAGTGGTAAAAGAACTCTGTAAAGTTTATGACATTGAACACAGGTTCATATCTTCCTACCATGCGCAAGCGAACTCTATCTGCGAAGGCCAAAATTCCAGAATAGCACGAAGCCTACGCGCAGTAGTTGATAAATCCCATTCGAACTGGTCGCGTGTGCTTCCCCTGATTATGCTCAGTTATCGCGTTACACCCGCCAATAACTCAACCCATTTCTCTCCCTATTTTCTGCTCTTCGGCCGCGAATGCGTCCTCCCACTCGACAATGCCCTAGCCCCTAGTAAAAAATACACTAAAGGCGTGCAGGACTACGTGGAGCAACTGCTCAAAAATGTTGAACTTAGTCGTACTTTGACCAAATCTAATCTAAAACGTCACGCTGTAGAAGCCAAATCGTACTATGATAGATCAGCCGAAGACAAGAAATTTCATTACGGCGATTATGTAATCGTGAGCAACCATGTTACTCGTAAAGGTAAATCGAAGAAACTTGATCCTCTATATACTGGTCCTTACTATATTACGGATCGCTGCGCCAAAGACACATACCGTCTCAGAAGAGTGGACAACAATGAGCCAACCTCGTCTCGAGTACATGCCAATCGCCTGAAGCGCTTTATTCCAACGTCAGACCATGTACCCCAAGCCCAACAACCAGCGCAGGATGCTACCCTCAATCCAGTTAATCCAGTGAACAATGGGCGAATTCTGAAAGTTCTCGCCGACCACAAACCAACGGGTAATGTAAAGGTTAAGGTACAAGGTAGCGATCGTCCAATTATCCTTCACAGAAGTATGGTTCCAGCCGAACTTATTCAAAAATACTATGTTAACAAAGATTTAAAAAAGCAACGAAAACAGAATAAATGCTCCTAGAGTAGCAGCAATGGCAAAGTTCAAGTGAAATAAAGTGCATTCTAGTACAAACATACAGAAGAGACGCTAGGCGTATCTAATAACAATGTGAAGACAATACAAATATGTATATCTATGTGGAATTTCGCATGTAATAAGTATCAAAGGTGTTATCACGTATAATACATAAAATATAAAATATAATTTTATTTGTGCACTGAGCAACCACTAAGGCTAAGAGCACGAAAGTTGTTTCTCTTGCAGCGCTGTCCCTCCTACGCTGGTGACCAAAGTGACGACGTGCCGAGACACTATGCTAGCAACCCTTTCGAGTCTAAATTTCAAATTTGCGCTTATTTCAGGCATTTCCCCTTTCAAAATTTAGTGCTCTCTAATCTAGTTACGGTTACAGAAATAGGTGTATCTCAAATTACAGATGCTGACAAGAACCTTCCTCCTTTTGTGCATCGCGGCAGCGTGGTACAAGGCTCAAGCAGATCCGGTGGCGAGATTGAACTACGGTGTTCTATTCCGGCACGTGGCCCAAGTCAACAGCGCCGAATCAACATGGCACCACACCTTCCATCTCCCAGTACCAGATCCTGCAGGCACGGAGAAGCTGTTCGAAGATGCTCTAGCCAACAGGAATGTCTCCGATTTCCTGGATCCTATATCCAGCGAAATTGTCTCTGTCCTGAACTCTTCTGCGAATCACTTGTGTAACATCGTCCGCTCTATCAACAAGTTGATGCCGGAGCATGCTACTCATCCACCATCGCGTAAACACAGATCCATCTTGCCAATGATTGGACATGCTACCAGGTTCATGTTTGGTTCCTTAGACGAGGATGATTTATCAGCATTAAACCAACACATCAAACATGTCACACAGCAACAAAATAAGCTTCATCACGATTTCCAAAGAACTGCCCGTTGAACCTACTTCTCATCCCATATACCCGCGTCTCCCAGATAATTAAACGATTAATGTATTCCATACCTTTTTCTTAGGGTTATACTGATGATGTGTGTTATAGCGGTAGGGTATCGCATCAAGATTGATATAACAATGTGTATTTTATCTTATTGTACATTTTTTTGCATTTATTCAACATATTTTTGTTCCAAATGTCTCAGGAGCGACATTTTTAAGTCGCCAGGTGATTATTGTAAAACGAATTTCGTTAATTTTCTAGGAAAATTAATATTCATATTTTGAATTAATATTTTTATAAGTTTTTCTCCAACGAGATATTTTACTTTTTATCAGCATGCCCACATTTTAAAATTAAGTGTGAAGTTCTTTATTACCCAATACAGGTGTACAGTCTCAACAATGTCATGTTTTAAGTAGAATAGCTATTCGTGTCCTTCTTTCTGAAAATCTGATAGCGGCGTTATCTAACGCTTAAAAATAAGGGTTTTCTGTTATTTCTCGAGTGTGTTATGTATATCAATATCAGTTTTCTACCAGATAAAAGAAGTTATCATGAACTGTGTATTACAAGGCGTGAGAAACAGTCCTGGGTAAAAATGACTTTGGTCAAGTGTAGGTACTGATTACTTCAAATTAGGTACTTATTTAAAAACCAATCAAAAACTGAAAAAATGAAATAATAAATTCTCATGTGACCAGGTTTTGACCACTCAGAAATTCCGTAACAAAATTTTATGACCACGACTAAATTTTCCTCACTTCGACTGCTCAATCTAAAAAGGCAGTTGCTGTTCGGACCTCGTTAAGGAAACATCAAAAATTGGAAAAACATAAAAACCAAGGATATATTAAAGAAAATAATTGATTAGAACTTAGCCATTTTTGGATCTTAGCGAACTCGGAATCTCAAGCAGGAAACGGATAAAGAAACAGGAATTCCAGGAATCACGCAAGTTACGTACAGTTAATTTATTCATCTGAATTATTGCTATTACTTCGTAACCGTTTAAGTTTTATTGTATAGTCTAAGATGTAAAATAGATGTCTAGAAATCAGGTAATGATTATTGTAGATTTGGTTATTATGTAATAGCATTTAAGCTTAATAAGGTACGTGTGCGTATCGCTATTGCAAGGTATATAATTCTCGGAAAGGCGAGAGTTCGGAAAAATGAATAGAATGAGTTAATTATCGATTAAGTAATAAAATGACGTAAATTAGAAGAAAGTATTTAGTTTATATTTTTCTTGGTCTGCGGACTATTTCCGGTCATAACAGATTAACCCCCGTGCTTCCATTGAGCCTAGAAGACAATAGATAATTTCCTAAATATTCTATAAGAGTTATTAACTAAAACAGCGCCGTGGCTAGAGTTACAAATTACCCCCAAAAACGGACCATAAAAATTGGTGGAGATGTTTTCAAGATCCCCATTGCGCTGTTATATAGCAATGTATTCATATTATTGTTTAATGTCAGAACTTCTACATTATTTAGACTTAATTCTGTGTTATTTTAAGGCTCAATAACCAACCATCCAATTTCAGGTTTCTCAGACTGTCTTTCATTTTTCTCAGATTTTATTTCTTTTGCAGGTTTGCAATGTAAATATATTAATAAACATTTTTATTTCAGTGTATCCAGATCAGTCATAATATATCTTTTTCAGATCTCGACACAAAAATATTTGATCTTTAAATTATTTCCAATCCTTCACTTTATTTTATTTTGCCATGAATCCCCCGGAAAATCACAGGCAATTGCGCAGTCACTCCCAAAACCAAGAGGCACAAGCGCAAATTGCTGCACAGCAAGAACAAGAACAGGAACCAGAACAACAAATACACCAAGAACAAGACGAAGAACAACAACACGAACAACAGCAAATACCGCCCGAGCCAGAAGCAATTCCCCCTCAATCCCCGTCCAACCCTACAAACCATGCATACTCTCCTGCGCCTTCAATACCCTTTTTCCCCTTTAATACTCAAGCCATTGAACATTTTACAGGAGATGCAAAAAAAGCCAGGTCATGGTTAGTCAGTTTCCAGGACTATGCAGAATTGTACAATATACCCCAGTCTAGTTTCAGCCGATTCTGCATAGCTCATTTCAAAGGAAGTGCTAAAACCTGGGCGGAAACATTGTCTGAAGAAACCAAATTAACCAAAGATTTATTCATTGCAGAGTTTAATAGTCGATTTGTTCACGAGACAAAAGCAGAAACATCTCGCAAGATCTTTCAAAATCGTCAAGGACCCAAAGAGTCCGTTGACGAATACATGGATACCATGTCAAAATTAGCTAGGGATGCAAACATACCCAGTTGATTCTGCAGTTCAACTCGCAAGACAAAATTTCAAGCATGCGATTGTGAAGGATGTTGCTTTATCACCATCCATTCACACATGCAATACATGGAACGATCTTCGATTGATAGCAAGACAGTCGGAGATCGCTCTTCAGCTACAAACTTTCGCTTTGGAGTCCGAGCAAAACACTGCATCAGTCAATGCTATTTCAAAACCATACTCGCGTTATCCACACAAAAACAGATACACATACCAGGATCACTCACAAACAAAACACTTTCACAAAACACACAATCCACAACATGCAAAACAACCTAAGAGCACCCAGCGACACCACAACATCCCCAGTCAAACAGCCAAAAAACCAATCCACATTAAAAACTGTTCTCGTTGCGGCACATCGCACTTGTCGAACGACTGTCCAGCGTTTGGAAAACTCTGCCACAAATGCGGAAAAACCGGACACTTCAAACAACTGTGCCGTTCACCCCAAAACAGCTCATACCGACAAACATCAACGCGCACTAACAAAGAATAGGGACGCGCGCCTATCTCCACTAGCAGAGATAGGCATACTTTTGCAGGGTATGCTCATGCAACGGAATACAAACGCAAACAAACGCACAAACAAACCCCAAACAAACATAAACTTATTACAAATGATCAGAATAGGGAACGACCTATCTGCTTTGGCGGAAGAGCCATCCGACGACACGAAAGAAACTGGCCTACTTACGAAAAGGAAGCCCTTGCTATCGTCGCCGGTTGCAACTTCTACCGAAAGTACTTAGAACAAAATAACGCACGCAACATTGAATTCCTGCTGTATACAGACAACACTGCTGCGCTTCACCTGCTCAACAACGGTGCAAACAAAGGCAAACTTGCAAGATGGTCTTTCCAACTACAACAATTTAAATACTCCGCTAAGCACATTGAAGGAAAGTCTAACAATGTCGCCGATACACTGTCCCGTCGTGAATATAAGCAGACGGATGATCAAGATGATGACATCGACTTCCCCACCATAGCATCAACAACCATGCATACGCCATCTCAACGCACAGTCACACAATTCAGTTTTCTTAGAAATCCAACAACACAACACACCGCGCTAACAACGTCAACTGGTGACCCCGTATACACAAATGGAGAAATGTCCGTTGCACTCGAACATACAGTCAACAGCATATTTGCCATGAGAGCCAAGTCATTGCCCGACTTGCAACGAGAAGATACCATATGGTGTGGACCCATGATGGCATACCTAGAACACAACATTCTCCCAGACGATGCCAAACTTTCAGCCCTGATACAAAGAAACAGTCATTTATATGCTCCAGATGACAACGGTGTGCTTATCCGATACAAAGAAGCTCGCTTAGCTAAGTCAAAATACGGCAAGATCCCCGGGAGCACATGTGTTATCATGGTGCCTCCTGAGCTTCGCGAGGACATACTACATGCCTACCACGATAGATTAGGCCACCAAGGTGAACAACGAACGCGTGATGCAATTGCCTTGAAGTACCAATGGGACAAAATGTCCCAGGACGTTAAGAAGTTTGTGCAGTCATGCGAAAAATGTCAACAGGCAAAGCGCGCGTATCACCAGAGACCAACACCATTACGTCCCCTCCCTCCCACCGATATTTTTTCACGATGGCATATGGACATCCTAGGCCCACTAACTGCAACTCCAGAAGGTCACAAATATATCTTACTGTTTGTTGACTCGTTTTCAAAATGGAGCGAAGCAGTTCCCTTAAAGGAGATTAGTGCACAGACAGTAGCCGATGCCCTCTATCAGGAAATCATTTCTCGATATGGCAGTTTCAAAACTCTTGTATCAGATCGAGCAAAAAACTTCATGTCATCAGTGGTAAAAGAACTCTGTAAAGTTTATGACATTGAACACAGGTTCATATCTTCCTACCATGCGCAAGCGAACTCTATCTGCGAAGGCCAAAATTCCAGAATAGCACGAAGCCTACGCGCAGTAGTTGATAAATCCCATTCGAACTGGTCGCGTGTGCTTCCCCTGATTATGCTCAGTTATCGCGTTACACCCGCCAATAACTCAACCCATTTCTCTCCCTATTTTCTGCTCTTCGGCCGCGAATGCGTCCTCCCACTCGACAATGCCCTAGCCCCTAGTAAAAAATACACTAAAGGCGTGCAGGACTACGTGGAGCAACTGCTCAAAAATGTTGAACTTAGTCGTACTTTGACCAAATCTAATCTAAAACGTCACGCTGTAGAAGCCAAATCGTACTATGATAGATCAGCCGAAGACAAGAAATTTCATTACGGCGATTATGTAATCGTGAGCAACCATGTTACTCGTAAAGGTAAATCGAAGAAACTTGATCCTCTATATACTGGTCCTTACTATATTACGGATCGCTGCGCCAAAGACACATACCGTCTCAGAAGAGTGGACAACAATGAGCCAACCTCGTCTCGAGTACATGCCAATCGCCTGAAGCGCTTTATTCCAACGTCAGACCATGTACCCCAAGCCCAACAACCAGCGCAGGATGCTACCCTCAATCCAGTTAATCCAGTGAACAATGGGCGAATTCTGAAAGTTCTCGCCGACCACAAACCAACGGGTAATGTAAAGGTTAAGGTACAAGGTAGCGATCGTCCAATTATCCTTCACAGAAGTATGGTTCCAGCCGAACTTATTCAAAAATACTATGTTAACAAAGATTTAAAAAAGCAACGAAAACAGAATAAATGCTCCTAGAGTAGCAGCAATGGCAAAGTTCAAGTGAAATAAAGTGCATTCTAGTACAAACATACAGAAGAGACGCTAGGCGTATCTAATAACAATGTGAAGACAATACAAATATGTATATCTATGTGGAATTTCGCATGTAATAAGTATCAAAGGTGTTATCACGTATAATACATAAAATATAAAATATAATTTTATTTGTGCACTGAGCAACCACTAAGGCTAAGAGCACGAAAGTTGTTTCTCTTGCAGCGCTGTCCCTCCTACGCTGGTGACCAAAGTGACGACGTGCCGAGACACTATGCTAGCAACCCTTTCGAGTCTAAATTTCAAATTTGCGCTTATTTCAGGCATTTCCCCTTTCAAAATTTAGTGCTCTCTAATCTAGTTACGGTTACAGAAATAGGTGTATCTCAAATTACAGATGCTGACAAGAACCTTCCTCCTTTTGTGCATCGCGGCAGCGTGGTACAAGGCTCAAGCAGATCCGGTGGCGAGATTGAACTACGGTGTTCTATTCCGGCACGTGGCCCAAGTCAACAGCGCCGAATCAACATGGCACCACACCTTCCATCTCCCAGTACCAGATCCTGCAGGCACGGAGAAGCTGTTCGAAGATGCTCTAGCCAACAGGAATGTCTCCGATTTCCTGGATCCTATATCCAGCGAAATTGTCTCTGTCCTGAACTCTTCTGCGAATCACTTGTGTAACATCGTCCGCTCTATCAACAAGTTGATACCGGAGCATGCTACTCATCCACCATCGCGTAAACACAGATCCATCTTGCCAATGATTGGACATGCTACCAGGTTCATGTTTGGTTCCTTAGACGAGGATGATTTATCAGCATTAAACCAACACATCAAACATGTCACACAGCAACAAAATAAGCTTCATCACGATTTCCAAAGAACTGCCCGTTGAACCTACTTCTCATCCCATATACCCGCGTCTCCCAGATAATTAAACGATTAATGTATCCCATACCTTTTTCTTAGGGTTATACTGATGATGTGTGTTATAGCGGTAGGGTATCGCATCAAGATTGATATAACAATGTGTATTTTATCTTATTGTACATTTTTTTGCATTTATTCAACATATTTTTGTTCCTAATGTCTCAGGAGCGACATTTTTAAGTCGCCAGGTGATTATTGTAAAACGAATTTCGTTAATTTTCTAGGAAAATTAATATTCATATTTTGAATTAATATTTTTATAAGTTTTTCTCCAACGAGATATTTTACTTTTTATCAGCATGCCCACATTTTAAAATTAAGTGTGAAGTTCTTTATTACCCAATACAGGTGTACAGTCTCAACAATGTCATGTTTTAAGTAGAATAGCTATTCGTGTCCTTCTTTCTGAAAATCTGATAGCGGCGTTATCTAACGCTTAAAAATAAGGGTTTTCTGTTATTTATCGAGTGTGTTATGTATATCAATATCAGTTTTCTACCAGATAAAAGAAGTTATCATGAACTGTGTATTACAAGGCGTGAGAAACATTCCTGGGTAAAAATGACTTTGGTCAAGTGTAGGTACTGATTACTTCAAATTAGGTACTTATTTAAAAACCAATCAAAAACTGAAAAAATGAAATAATAAATTCTCATGTGACCAGGTTTTGACCACTCAGAAATTCCGTAACAAAATTTTATGACCACGACTAAATTTTCCTCACTTCGACTGCTCAATCTAAAAAGGCAGTTGCTGTTCGGACCTCGTTAAGGAAACATCAAAAATTGGAAAAACATAAAAACCAAGGATATATTAAAGAAAATAATTGATTAGAACTTAGCCATTTTTGGATCTTAGCGAACTCGGAATCTCAAGCAGGAAACGGATAAAGAAACAGGAATTCCAGGAATCACGCAAGTTACGTACAGTTAATTTATTCATCTGAATTATTGCTATTACTTCGTAACCGTTTAAGTTTTATTGTATAGTCTAAGATGTAAAATAGATGTCTAGAAATCAGGTAATGATTATTGTAGATTTGGTTATTATGTAATAGCATTTAAGCTTAATAAGGTACGTGTGCGTATCGCTATTGCAAGGTATATAATTCTCGGAAAGGCGAGAGTTCGGAAAAATGAATAGAATGAGTTAATTATCGATTAAGTAATAAAATGACGTAAATTAGAAGAAAGTATTTAGTTTATATTTTTCTTGGTCTGCGGACTATTTCCGGTCATAACAGATTAACCCCCGTGCTTCCATTGAGCCTAGAAGACAATAGATAATTTCCTAAATATTCTATAAGAGTTATTAACTAAAACAGCGCCGTGGCTAGAGTTACAAATTACCCCCAAAAACGGACCATAAAACTAGCAATCAAACCAGGGTTGGCTTTTACCCCATCATAAAGGTATTTATGATATGACATTATAAATTTCGTCTCAAAACGACATTAAAAAAGTTTCAGTCGACTCAATCTGTATTGCTGGTGAACAAATAAAAACTGGTCCTTGTGTCAAAAATCTCTGTGTTTTCTTAGTTCAAGAGCTGACGATGAGAAGTCATGTTTTATACCTTGTCAAAATCCGGTACTTGTTTATTCGAAAGCTACACTCTATACGTCAGCTGCTCACTGATGATGCAACGAAAATACTCGTTGGTATAACTCAAGAACTGATTGTTAAATTACAAAAAGTGCAAATCGCCTGTGCTCGTCTAATTATGGGGCTTCGCAAATACGATCAGGTGAGCGATGAACGCAAAGCCTTATATTGGCTATCCAATAAATAAAGATGTCCTGATAATAAGGAAGGGACTTACCGGTATAGGTCAACAAATAGGCACCAAAGATTTATAATAATTGTTCCAAAACAGAGCATATGGAAAACTGCAATGCTTTAAGAAATATTTATTCGGTATAATTACGGATTAAACCACTTTTTGGTACAGAGGAAAAACTCTTCATAATTTTACAAATAAAACAAGAACCGATACTATTAGTGAAATGAACATTTGGCAATTGAACAGTTCATTTTCTTTACCAATATTTAGGTTTGTTCACCTGGTGTCTTACCTCACAGATGATCCGCAAGTTAAGGCAGATGCAACGATTAGCGACAAAAGAAAGGAAAAATACCGTATCTCTGCGTATTGATTTGACCTTGAAAACAACCTTAATAATGACAAAAATATTTATAGCTTTTAGCAATTCCCCAAAGCCTCCAGTGTTTAGAGCAAGAGGTCTTAAGTGTTATGTAACTGCAACAGCGCACAGTAAGGGTTTGCTTTGTGCTGAGCGTTCAATATGCAGGCAGTAAAGGCAGCAAAAATACCTTGCCTTTGCGCATTAATTTGAGCTTGAAAACAAACACAATAATAAAAAATATTGATAGAACTCGTTTGAATCAAGTTCTATATAATTCCCAAGTTTGGTGTCGATCGGACCAGTAGTTTTTGACAAGTTGTGATGATGACAAAATGACAAAAAATGACGGGCGACTGTAAAGAAAAAATACTCTCTCTTTGCGTATTAATTTGACCTTGAAAGCAAGCTTAATAATGAAAAAAACATTGCTAGAACTCGTTTAGATCAAGTTCTATATCCACTGTGTATACAGTAAATATAGCATGTGCACATGAAAGCTAGAATCCAATATCTTTGGATACAGTGTATACATAATACTTTAATTTACTGCAAAAGGTTGATTAAAAATGCACTTTGTATGTTTTACGTAATAATTGGTTATTAACTCGGTACAAACATTCTATATCGATCACATTTACTTTTGTAAACGTTTTGGTAGGGAGTTGTTTGCGAGAGCGTCGCAATATGAAAACTACGGAAATTACAAAGACGTGACAACATACTGCCCTGTTTGACATGAAAAAAGGCAAGTCAACCACATCCGCCTGTCATATTTACCTTGAAGTGCAGATCCTCTAAAGCGACTTACTATTTAGTTTATACACTGGGAAAATTGTTCTTATCCAATAAATAGTTCGTTCTGTACAGAAACCTTGGTTTTCATTGTTCCTGCATGTACTGATTAGATAACTCTTGGGTATCGTTTAAATCTGCCCGTGTGTTACTGCAATCTGTTTCAATTTACAGAAAAATCAGCACATCACAACTTTACACGATTACGCCATATGGTCCTTCGAATGACGTATCGGAATGGAATAATACCTGAACTGACATGAGTGATAAGCAGGTTGTATTTATATTCTTAGGGGAATTCAAATATAAAAGTACTATTGTAAATGCGTTTCTTTGGAATATTTTTGATATTTCATCACATGACAATTATTCTGAAGCTTCATCTTTCAATGACATGGAATATGTTGTTTTAGTTTAATGCACCAAATTAATATACTTGTCAGAGCTTTCCCACAGCTGTATCAATTAACAAAGCTGTAGAGATTGGGTCAATTCAGGCAAATAACGAACTGTTTCATATTTCGCTTCGCAATAAGTGACATCTCAGGATAGGTGTTTTAGTCATTCAGAACCAAGTCTGTTTCAATACGAGATAAACTGAACGAACGTTTGTTGCCTTAAAAAAAATTTGAATAATCAGGAATAATGTAAACAATCGTAAACATATAATCTGAGCTCCATTACTCTTGGACGCATAAATCCGCCGTTTCACTAGTGATTATCTGAAACTAATGCATGATATTTGAGCAGCCGTGAAAATGTTCCGCTACTGCATCCAGTGTTGTAAAGGTAAGCTAAGTGTGGCGAGAAACCTGGCAATGTTGTTAGGTCAATTCGAACAATTCACATGAGCACCCCCCTCACAAAAGGAAAATTACCAATACAAAAGAAATGGGAGAAACAGGTTCCTCTCATTTTTGTTGCTGCTTCTGAAATCACCTGTGACAAAGACATGTTAAAAACATGACAAAAAGTGTTGTTCAGTTGTTCTCGCTCTAATATTCCTTCTTCTTGTTCTTTTCTTCTGTATATTTATTCTTCTTAGGCTCTGATATTTCCTGTTTCATTCTCATTTTTTTTCTTCGGTATGCTTTCTTTCCTTTTCTTCTTCTTCTTTTTGTTATTCTTTTCCTTATCTTCTTTGTTTTGATTCTTCTCAATTTTGTTTTTTTTATTGTCTGTTTTTGATTTTGTTATTTAATGTTCCAGTTTGTTCTCCTCTGTTCTTTATGCATTTCTTTTTATGTAAAGTTTTTTATATTTTTCATTTTTCGAAACTTTTAAGTGCTATACCTTGTAGGTGTGTTAATACTAAGGACATAGAAGAATAACTGCTATGGTATTCCCAATTTATGGTCTCTTGCCCAGTACAATGAAGTCATTAGCATAAAATGCTATAAAATATAAGTGCTAGATACGTTGGTCTTGTTAATAATAGACGGTGAAAATAAATTAATGGTAAAATAATACTCTAAAAATAATTTTAAAAAAAATGGTTTCATGAGTAATCCAGTAAAATGATTTATTACTTTGTGTAATGCTTAATCGCATTTGGTAAATATAATTCGATAGTTTATTATTAAAAAGTAAAAAAAAAAAACTTCTTAATTACCTTTACTTTTAAATTACTTTTTTACATTTTTTTCTTCTTGCAATATGTTTTACTTTTAAATTACTTTTTACATTTTTCTTCTTAAGATATTTTGTATTTTAAACTTAAATACGGTTGCTTGAAATTCAATTGAGAATACTTTAGCTTGAATTTATATTTTTTAAACGGTTCTGCTGGTTAGATTAATTCTTTTCAAAACGGTCATTTCATTTAGTATATTTTCTTGTTTTCACTGCTTTCAGTTAAATTTCAGTTTTTCACATTCAATATTGTAGGAGTATGGTACGGGTGTAGGGATCTCACAGAGTGGAAAGAAACAAAAATTTAAAAGAAAACATCCAGTTTATGTCATATCAAGATCAATTTGGTTGGTCATGGATAAATCACATATATAGACCCAGGATTAACTATATATAAAGGTCATATAATGATATATTTTAAAGTTATGAGCCAAAATCAAGTTTGAGTACTACAGGCATAATGCTTTGGGTGCTATCTAAATACTGGAATATTTTGTAAAGCCGTGAAAACGCTGGATAAGTATTTTAAATGGCTGAAAAATAAATGTTGCAAAAAGTGAATGATAGTGAATACTAAACTAGGTCTAACATTAATTATGTTGACAGATGTTTTCAAGATTTTTAAGCGAGCCTCTGTTGTCTTTTTTTTAGCAAATATTACTTGAAGCATTGCTAATTTTGTGTTTTTATGTGACGAATGCATTTTGAATTAGTGCAAAAGTAAATCAGATTTGAAATATATCAAAGCATTAGTTGAATGTCTTTTTGCTAAATTAGAGAGTCAGCACGTAGGGATAAGTGCCATTTTCATAATAATCATGGAATAACTGTGTTCCAAATTTCATCTGGCCTGTTGATATCTTGCAGCTTTCTAAATAGCTTTAAGCATTTTGGTTTAAACATTCAGCGAGTTTGATTCATTTCGTATATATGCAGTTTCAATATTAATTTAATTTTAAATCAACACATCAGTGATTAGATATATATCTTTGATCAAGGCAAGCAGTATTAAAATTCTGTTTGTTACAAATGTGCATTTATTCTTTTAAATATGATCGAAATAGTCAAAGTATGGACATCACAATATGTATACAGAACAACAATTTATATCCACTTTCTGTTTGAAATTTCTGAGATTCTCAATTACATTGCAGCTTTACACTAGTTCTTGGGTTGGGTAGACTTAGGTTTGGTGGATCTGTGTGCGGGATGGATTATTAGGTGGAAAGTAAATCTTAGCTTGAGCTTGACGTCCCTGAACAAGAAAAGAAACATGTTTCAAACAATAAGCATAATAATTTAAGCACAATTTCTGTTATTTTTTTCACTCTTTACATCAGAATTCTGACTTTGTATATTAATTTGCTTAAAGGAAGTGGCAATTCTCATATCGAAAAATAACAATGGTGTTAGCAATTCGTTGCATTGAATGATATATTTTAAAAAAATTCTGTTGTCTGACTCATAACGTTTGATCCGATCTGTATCCAATTCGGAAAAAAACGTTTTCCCATTTGATAGCTGTCTAAAATGTTAGTTTTCTAGGAATGTCATGTCGGTTAAGTTTACTAGCTATATGACAACCACAGTGCAATCGATCGGGTCCCAAGCATCCGTTCGTCTTGGCAGCTAGTTAGATGACATGAAGAAACATCTGGTACCTTGATACATTATGTCAAGTAATTGACTTATCCACCGGGATATAACCAAACCTGGTATGGTGCAATTCGCTTGTGGTGCACCATAGGCTTGACCTACATACAAACGAAATTAACATAAATCACAACGCGTCCTTGCTTTTCTTGCAGTTATTCTTGCATATAGCATTAAAACACACATAATTTACATTTCTTACTTGACTATCATTAGTGAAAGTTTTAGGGAATATTCAACAGTTTCAGTTTACAACGGGAGAATCTAAAATATTTATGGACTACATTTCCCATCACCGCTGTCAGTTGCCCGTATGTTATGAAGTTATCCGACCCGAGTAATTTTGCCAGGGTGGAAGCTGCAAATTGCCATCAAATTTGGATAATTTCGGCGGAAAGCATGAGCGTTTGTAAGTAACATTTATGCATTATTATTTAGTGGGTGTCCTAGATTATTTAGGTATAGTTTTCGAAGTAATACATGGTTGTGTTATGCATGAAATGTAGATGCAAAGTTTCGCTTGAACATTTTGGTGTTTATCGCTTTGCTGGGTTGGGTCCAACAGCCAATCGAATTGCGATAAAATAGATCAAGGCCGTTTTCAGGAACGACTTTGCTCTGGGGCCGACGCAGTATAGTCTGCTGCTGTTCGGCTCGACGAAGTGAAAGTTATTGCAAGATTTTGTTTCTTCACTTATGGCGGAAATACAAAGCGTTGTCAACAAATTTCAACTGATATGAAACGTGCCCGTAATTGTGTTCAGGACAACCAATCTTGTAGCTATACTAGAAAGGGTCTCAGACCCGCCCCTCCCGAAAAGCAGAAGCGATTCAGAACCGCTTGAGAGAGAGAGAGAGAGAGAGAGAGATTGTGTGTGTGTGTTTTTTGGCACATGACAACAGCAGACTTCTGTTGGCGCTATTTTACAAAAATAGAGATGATTAAGGTACCAGTAACCTAGGTTAAACCCGCCTGTGCATGTAGTATCGCCACCTCCCGAAAACAACAAGTATCCGGGAAATAATAGTTTTTGACGAACATCCCGACAATTGCAACTAGTTCTCCTATGCAAAACACTAAGCTGCTAAAAGTAAACGGTTACTATACAAGGGAGCGGAGATAGAAATGGTTACAGTAGATCGTAATTGGTGACAACAAAATGTTCAATTCTGACTAGACTTAATTAGCCATATGCAAATTTGGCAACCTTTTATACTCATATATTCCTTATTTTGCGATATTTGACAAATAAAAATTGTTTTCAGCCACGGAAGATGGTCTTTTAAATTTCACCAATTTGGATCTACTGTAGCCATTCGTTCTCCTCCCCCTCGTACACACATAAACTCAGGTTGATGCTCACACTTATAGCTCTTGTCAGTCATTTTGAAAAGCGATTGATAGTCTTACAATTTGCACTTAACATTGATATTTCGGAATGATAGAATAAAGTGGCGATTTACAGCTCGAAAATTCTGCCCGAAAAATGTATCGGTCTGGCATTTTCGTAAATCACGACATTTTACTTCGCGCATAAAAGAAAACGTGTAAAATCCTGTATTTGCTCCATAAAGGCGAGAGTTATTGCGCAAAAACCACTGAAAAGTGGCGGACAGTCGTAGGTTACTGTTATATCGGTATTTTTTTTTACAAACTTGTATGGACGATACCTGGAAAATGTAATAAATAATTCTAGCTGTATTTCTCTTAATTTTTGGTGTTTAAGGGGAGTAATGACATACAATAACCTGCTTCATTATCACGGCATTGTATTTTGTCTTTTTACCAGGTCTGTAATTTTTACAAGTAGCGAACTTGAACCGCTAGAAGATGGGACTCGAAGGAGTTTTTCTGACTCAGAGGATGGAAAACTTCGGAGGAATTGGTGCGGCTCATTTAGACGCTCAAACTGACTGCTCTCCGCTAGCGGCCTTAGGAATCCAAATGGATGGCGACAATTCACAACTGCAAATAGACTTAATGCAACAGGTGATGCCGAGTGTCAGACTTTTCCCTGTGTACCCTCATAATTTTTAACATCGTTTAGTTATTACAAGCTCGTATTTTATTTAATGTTCAGTTTAATGGTGTCCCGTTTGGACTTGTTCAGCATTGCTTTATATTGATAAGGTCTAAGCATTATTCAAACATAGATTATATCTGGCGGCATTTCCTATCTTCAGAAAATAAAGTTTGGTTAGAAATCGGTTTTAACCTTGCAGTTAAAGATTGATATAACTATCACACCATTTCAGATGCTGAAAAGTACTTTAAACAAAGTTTTCAAGGCTGTCGGTTTATTTTTTTCGTTTTGTTTTATAGGCTCAAAAATTACTTCGTAGAAGTGCAGTTTACCAAGATGTGAATCAGGCACTTCTGAAAAGTCGAGTTTTCCAGCCACAAAGTTGTGCGCAGCCGCTAACGGGAGTTGACGACGACAGCAAGGTCACCAGCCTGTATAGAGATGCTGCTGTGAACAATCTGCGATTCTTCAACATATTTTATGGCTTCAAACCTTCTACGTTTGCCCTAGCAGTCAACATTTTGGACAGGCTTCTTGGTAAAGTCAAGGTATGAAGTGAAATAAATAAATTTTATGACTTAATGTAAGTTGCGATGCAACACGTCTGAACCAAAAGATGCTCTGCCAGTTTATTCATTTCGCCTTGGATAGGGCACATTTGCTTGACTTTCCATTTAAATACCTACACACTACAATGCTACATAATTTTTTGTCGCAAGATTTTTCATCTAACTGTTAAGATCGATTTGC
This sequence comes from Protula sp. h YS-2021, assembly GCA_949752745.1. Taxonomy (NCBI): domain Eukaryota; kingdom Metazoa; phylum Annelida; class Polychaeta; order Sabellida; family Serpulidae; genus Protula; species Protula sp. h YS-2021. Next base: position 64,612,270 of record OX457025.1, read on the forward strand.
CAGGATCTCATAATGTACTTCCTCGAACTGATGGGGAAATTGTAAGATGGTGACTAAAAAGGGTTTATTTTCAACGAAAACTTAGTTGTTTCTTTGTGTGGTTTAGATATATTGAAGCCCTTAAAAAACATTGGTTGAAGGATGTATTGATTTCCAGATTGATTAAAAATTGTCGTGATTAGAGTCGGATAAACATTACGGTTTTGGATTTCATTTGGTCTTTTCTGCACGGTATTTTCATGTTCTTCAAGAAAACATTGTTTGAATCCACAAACGTTCTAATTTCATTTAGCCTTGCGGACTACTTTGCTCTGTTGATTTCTGTTTCTCATCATATCGCCGACTGATGTAGATAGGACAGTGTTAAGAACTGAAGACTAAATTAATTTCTAAAAGTGGATTGTGTTCGCATTAGTTAAAATGCCAGAAAGGGGGGATCAGGAGCGATCAGAAAATGTTTCTGTACACGTTGAACAAAAGCTTTTGTGGAAACGTGATTATTAGCAAGTTTAGTCAAGAAAGTTAAAACGATTTCTTTCAGGCTAACTCGAAATACCTGAGCTGCATAGCTACCTGTTGCTTCTACATAGCTGCCAAAACTCAGGAGAATTCGATGTTCATTCCTACTGCTGCCGAGCTTGTGAAGTTGAGTCAGTGCGGAGGTAGCGAGCAAGATCTGAATAATATGGAAAGGTGCATTCTAGAAAAGCTCGAGTGGCAATACAACGGGGTCACACCACTCACTTTCTTGAAAATGTTCTACCAGTTGCTTGTTGAAAAAGAGGATGAAAAGATGTTCAATGCTGTGGTGTCTAGTCTGGAAGTTCTGATGTGTCGCCATGATTTCACGAAGTACAGGGTAAGTACGGTTTTTCTTGTTTCACTCGAGAGAGCTACATAAAACAAAAAAAAGAAGTAAAACAGCAGCAAAAACAAAAAAGAAAAAAAAAAAGGGGGGGGGGGGTGGAGGGGGGTATTTTTTGTGAACTAGGGGTTTTGGCAAGTGGGGATTTAAAATGCCTCGCCCGATGTTTTTAGCCTAGCCAACTATAGCCGCTACTCATATCACTTGTGGAAAATTTTCTGTCAGTTGTATGTGGTTTTGTGTGTGTAAACAATTTTTCAAAGTACTATTCCTTCCTACATTTTTGGTTCGATTGTTTTCGTATTTGGCAGGAATGTTCCCTGGGCAATCCTCCGTAGAGCTTATATATTTTTTTATACGATTTGGTAAAAATGGGCCAAAATTTTTGACATATTTGAGCTATGCGACGTGCGTTTTTCTTTTTTTCCTTTTTTTTTTTTTTTTTTTTTTTTTTGTCTCTTAAATGAAAAATTGCCATTTTAAGCCATGAAAGATGTGAAATGATGAATTGTAAATCATTATTACTGTATTCCGAGGCCGGTCGGGCCCGAACCTTTGCGTCGGGCCAAGCTGAATTTCGGGCCGGCCTTTTTCATGGTACACTTATATTTGTACTTAATCGATATCTTTCAGTTTTACTCATTTCAAATATATCGTTTCACAGTGACACTGACCATAGTCCCCCGCCGAAAGATGGGGAGCAATACAACGGATTTTCTTTAGTACGGCTGGATCACATCACGATAAGCATCGTGCTTCCACAAACAAAAACTTGGTCATGTTGGAAGTTACATATTTTCGTTAATTTTTGGTCAAATCCAGAAACAATCCCACGTTGCACAATCGCAATATATATGCCTTCACTTCATAAAAACTTGAAAGGCTCCCGTGCAGAATAACAGAAATTTCGCGTACAAAAGTGCCCCAACAGTACCCCTCCCCCACAAACAAAAAATTTGGTCAAGTTTGAAACAGTTTCGTCAATTTTTGATCAAATGCAAAAATAACCCGATGTCGCACAACTGCAACATATGTTATTACTTCCTACAAAAAATCGAAAGCCTGCGGTTAGAGGTGACTGAGAAACCGCGCGTACAAGAGGGGTGGCACCGTGCCCCATCAAACAAAAAACTTGGTCAAGTTTGACGTTTCACAGTTTCGTCAATTTTTTGTCAAATTCAAAAATAACCCCAGGTCGCAGAACTGCAACATATTATTACTTCCCACAGAAAATCAAAACTCTGCGGTGAAACGTGAGTGAGTAATCGCGCGTACAAAAGTGGGGGCACTGGTGGGGGACAGACAGACGGATAACGAGCGTTTTATGTCCCATGCTTCGCGCGTACCGCGGCGGCGGTCGACTAAATAATTATTAATGGAAATTGTAGTATTTGTTTTATCGGTTTGGCAAAAACTGGCCAAATAAATGGATAGCTTCAAGAGAAACACTGTTCGTCCCACAAATCTTGTCCAATTTCTTTTGATAGCAGCAAATAACTTGTATTTACTATAATTTAACGGTCTTTGATAGCAGTGTTGCCCTTGAGGTCTTCAACCAAATTTTAATGTGTAAATTCATCGGATTCTCCTTTCAACTTTGTAATGTCTTCGCTTTACGGCAGGACACGCTGTTCACAGACATTCTTATTAAATGCCAAGGGAGATCCAAGTGAAATACCGTTGTCATATTTGGTTTTGCCAGCATGCCAAAGTTATGCCTGAATGCATTTGTCCTGTTGTTACATTGCATTGTATGCCATAGGATATGTCAGTGGTAGTTTCCAGCTAACAAACAACATTGTGAATAGGGGTATGACACTACATTATGTCCTGACAAGTTAGGTGTTTGATTTGTAGATGGAGACGGTGGCCCTGGCACTGGTCAGTTACCAGCTGCAGAACATGGGCTTTCTAGACAGAGCCGACAAGTTTTCTGCTGTTGTAGAAGCGCAGTTTTATTGTCAAGTGAGCTATGCAGTTCTTTGATTCGACAACCATTAACATTCTTGTATTAATGTCAGTAGTGTTCAAGGCGTTAACAGTCGGGTTACTGTCAGTTGTCTAATGTTCATGAGGTATTTTTTGTTTCATTTGTTGCCACTGACTTAAGTGTAAAGTGCTGCGCTGTATCAGCTATGCGACCAATAAAAAAATACTGCGGCTCTATGGGGTACTTTCGTATTTCAGATTGCTGACGAGGAGATTCTGCAGTGCCGCGGCCTTATAAAGGACTACCTAACGATGTACTACAATTGCCCATCGAAACTGCCTCGCCTTCAACTCACGTGGTCCGTCTCCAGCCGCACACTGAAGAAGATGAAACCCAGCACAAAAGTCTTGTCAGACCTCGAGCCCATCATGGAAGACGAAGACGACGAGGGGAAAGATGCGGGCCTTTTCGATAGGTGAGTTGTGATGTTATATGTGGACCATGCAGGGTACATCATGTGATTCCTGGTATTACGAGCAATATTACCCGATTATTTCTAACCAGTCTTTTTCTGAATTGTTAAATGAGATGATGTGTGTTCTTTTTCAGCGAAAACGATGACAGTGAGCTGGAGAAGCAGATTCGTCTGATGCGCCTCAAATCACAGCATACTCAGAATCAGTCAGTCCCTACTCCAGTTTGTGGCCGAGGTGATGCCTATTTCAGCAACACTGGTGAGCCGTCTTTCAACGAGCATTCCCGTAGAGACCAGACAAATTCAACCACCCACCAAGTGCCGCAGTCAAGCTACTGAAAGCATGCAGCAACTTTGTGATATTGTCTTTCCAGACCATTTGACAACGCCTGCCAGTGTGAGATTAGTTATCCCACATCATGCATACACATCAAAATGTCCTACATCAGTATGTTCGTTATATATACATAAGCAATTCCAGCAGCGAACTATGTGCCCGATTTTCGCCTTGTGTTAGACACTGACTAACTTGGGGACGGAAGGCATGCGTCGCTGTAGAAAACCTGCGTTGTGATAACTAGTTTATGCCTGCAGTAGGCTGGCATTGATATTTTCAAAAAGTTTTATTCTGCTTAAATATGCAAAACAGATGTTCATGTATTGGAGTGAGTAGACTATGTCAGTTAAATTTTATTATTATTCATTTTTTTTTTTGTTAAACTATTCCATGTTGGAACCTTGAATTATTGTCTAAGGAGGAACGAGGTGCAGGCAACATTGTGTATTCTGGTCAGACAACATTGTTTTACCAGTGGTAACAAAGAAGTCATATTTAGTCTCCATTGTATTTGGTATGTGATATTACTATTCAAGCGCATTTAGTAATCATTTGTAAGGCGTTTTGTACTTGAAGGTGCATTAGCGGTGCTGATCATTAACCACCAGCATTTTATTACCTTATCAGTTTCCATGGGTTTGTCCTGTCTACTTGTTGCGGACAAAACTTAGGCTGTAGCTTGTTTGTATTTAAGTTTTATGATTTTTTTTTTAAATGTTGACGTTAATACCAGAGAAGTATAGTGTTGAAAAACCAAAATGTAAGACGTACGTGTGATAAATTTTAGTGTGCCCAACCCAATATCTGTTTGGATGTTGGTAGCATAATAATTTGTGATTAGGCAACAGAATTTTCAGATTAAAAATAAGAACTGTTAGGACTTTAGATTTGTCAGCATGAAATGTTTGCGAAAATGGATTAATACTTTGCTTTTTCGGCCTTCAAAACTTCAGTTCTGTTGTTCGAATTATTTTGCTTTTATGTCAAATTTTAATATCTGAAATATGTATTGTTGTGCCAACGGAAATCGGGGTGTATTGTGTGTGACATGCCATTTCGTAGTAAAATTTGGTCTGTCAAACATAAGATTTTGCACATAGCATGTTGTAAGCTGCCGTCGGCCAATTTATAGACTTAAAATCTCTAGTAGTTTGAAATTTTTAACCTGCATATTTTATTTTACTGGCGAGAAGTGACAACTGGTGTCCCTTTTGGCTGGGTTTGCACTCGCGGCTATACGTGATTATTTATTGTTTCCCCTCAAAAGCAGTTGTTCTAGTGATAATGATAATAGTGTTTCTTTTTTTTTTTTCAATCGCTCCATCTCGCAGAACTGCTGAGGCGTGCCATCTGTTTCAAACAAGCACTTTGCTTATTGTCGATTACACGTAATTTATGTGTTCCATGTTTGTTATCATTAACAAAGAAAAAAAAAAGAAAAAAAAAAAACTAATTTATAGATGTGTCAGAGTTGTTGAAAATGCTTGCTATAATCTATAAACTGTTGTTAATCATATGCTTATTATTACTACTTTTTGTAACGGACCTCTCAAGAAAATGTGTGACATTGAATAATGTGTTCTGTTATGGGCTTCACCTACACTTATCTTCCATCGTTAGTGCCTAGAGTTCAAGCGTACGATCTAAAATTAGAAATTGCCAAAGTTAGGAATGACTGAGTAGTGTAGAAAATTGTAATTATCCGGTTTAAGGGTAAACACTCACAGCGAAGTAGAAATAACGTTTTCTTTGAAAATTCTGAACGTTCAAAAAAGCATTGCTCAACGTTGAATTAATTGAGAACAAGACCTGATCATAGTCGCTATAATTTGTGGAAGGTGAGCAAAAAACGCCAAAAGAACGAAAAAGAAAGGGGGAAAAAGATCTGACCAAGCTGTGTTGTAATTATTTTGGTGTATCGGTGACATTGAGGAAAAATTTCCCCTTTGTGGCTTAAGGTTGTAATTGACCACGTTCTTCGTATTGACCTGTGATATTTGTATAATGTAATTTAAATTCGTGTTTTGTGTCTTGTTTTCTCGTTGAAAAACAACAGAAATTTAGCATACAGGAGGTATTACATCGTTGTGTTTCCACACGAAACAACAGCGATAGAATCAACAAGTTCAGTGTTAATCAGTTAATCAAATGAAACCATATCACATTTATCGTGCTTAGGCTTGGGAAACCTGCAAAATACTGACTACAAGAATTTGGTATACCATCTCTGCTTTCATCTGAAAGGATGTACCACATTGGTGTGTCGCGTGCGTTAAAAAGTGTATGGGAAATTTTTTTTGTGTGTGGTGCTGAGGTATCAGTCCAAAATGTGTTCTATATTTTAATCTGTGTGTGAAAAAAAATTGTGGCTGATTATTATATTCGTTAGTAACTGTTTTAAGAAAGTCGGCGTTCGTTCAGTGCATTCTCAACAGCATCACAAAAGCGACTTCCATAGACTGAAATGCATTGGGTTTCTTGAGACTTGTGTCTATTGATTTTCACTGAGCGACTAGGCAATCTTGAGGCAGTTGATGACTAGAGTATATGTTACATCGCCATGTTACTCAAGAATATTGCTCACCCGAGCTCTTGCAACTCACCTGCTGGAAAACACATGAAGCTATATGAGAAGAAGATAACAAGGGTTGGGGTTAGGGAGGGAGTGGGCGAGTTTCGGTTATTTTGGGAAATAGAGTGTTGTGAATTGGCTAGCTTTTCGGCAGAGTTGCATTTGCTCATAAGAACTTATCCTAATGCTGCAGACTTGTACAGGAAGTAGTGTTTATTTCGTAGTGCGTTGATGTTTATTTTTCTCTGTGAAGCTTTATATTTGCAAGTGCTAGTGCGATATGAAATGTGTTTGCTTGAAGTCATGTATTTAACTGCTTAAAACTCGTGTTTACATTTCACATGCAATTTATGTGATTTTAGTCATTCATTCCAAATCACTTGATAAATTTAATGACCAGGGTTTGGCTAAAAGAAAATGTTGAAAAATAAATGGAGATAGCCTGGGGCAGCAAAGTGGCGAAAAAAAACTTCCTAGTCTTGTCCGTGTGTACGTTCAGTTTACAGCACACGGCGTTAGTTTGCTTGAAAATTCGTTTTCATTGTGCCAGTTGACAGCCCAGGATTGTCTTCAGTAAGGATGAATAGAAATCGAGTTCAGACAATTCCAATATTATCTAGTCTTGTTCATGGGAAATAGTCAAATCTGTACGTCTGACTCCATCAGGAATTTAAAATTAAGGAAGAAAACAATCCTCATTTTCAGGGTATTCAGTCAAAGTAATTTCCACTGCAAAATAGCAACGGAGAACCCGGTTAGGTGTATCAATATTCCCGACTGAACTGAGAGACAAAAATCTCTGGTCTTTTGGCTGCAATATTCTAGTCTTCAAAATGAGGCAAAATACCTCACTAAAACTGCAATCTCATTTAGTTAAAACATTAATCTTCGTGTAGGCGATCCTACTAGGTAGCAATGCATAGTCAGAGTATGACTTAGCCCACTGTGTGTTGCGTTTATAAGATCGGGATGGGGAGGAGCCGGATATTTGCACTAAAGCAGACAAGACACGGGAAGCACCGGCGATAGGGTCATTTGTGTCTGTAGGGTGCTCGTTGACAGCCTATGTAGGCGCCCTTAGTCTGTCAAAGTTGCTCTTTAGTCTTATATAAGTCAAAAACGGGGGCGCTTTATCGATAGAGAGGAGATATGCTTCTGTTGTTTCATTTAGTATCATTTTACAACTAACTTACTGACTTTATTTTGGTAAGCACTGGGTTGTACCCAGCCAAAATGATGCTCAGGAGCGAGTTTGATAACATCGGTTTGTTCGTATTTCGGTTTCAAATTCTGTTTTGCTTTACATGTGCATTAACTGAATTGGTGATTTTGTCAACGCTTGCTAAAACAAAAAGCCAGTTTAAAAGTGCGACTTGCTTATACGCATTCTAACTGGCTAGATTATTTTTTTCAGGGAATGTCACTGAAATGATCTTGCGTTTAATGTATCACTTCCCTGGGTTTGGCCACACTGCTGCTGATAAAGAATAGAACAGCTGAAGCTTGAGACTAAAGTGGCTGTTCTATGTAGCGAACTGTTTAGTTCTTCCCTTCTGTCTGTTATATGCACGATCTTCACACACCATCGACATAATGTTTTGCTAGTGTTCTAACGTGAGAGTCGTATAATGTATTAATGAATATGCAAAATATGTTTTAGATATGTGAAGTGGTCTCGTTCTGTCCAAATACTTTTTCGTTATGTTGACTATTAAATGTATGTTGCTTAATTATACATGTATTAATCGACTTTTGTTGAGTTCAGATAAAACCTTACAAAGTGTAGATAATAGTCAGTATATATTGCAACTTATTACTATTATCTTTAAGTCTACGTATGCGCGTTAACAATTCTCGTCTGACATGTATTATGCTCAGAAATTGTATAGACAGTTTGCCATGTATTTCCAGTTTTTTTGTCGGGTGTTTGTGGTGCTTGACTTGCGGTATTGATGATTCTGTCTTGTGGGAAAACAATACAGATGCGTTTCATTTTTTTTTCAGCCGTCGTTAAAAGATAATAGACTGCATTCAGTGCCGACTCAAATTTCGGCAGATGTCGGCGTTCATATAGAGTTGTCGTTTGGTTCTCGGGTGGAGGACGGGGAGTAGTTGGACCTGCTCTGAAACGTGCACTTGTGGATGCTTTCCCATGGCAATTGCGCATTGTGCACCTTTGCTGTGTAGTATTGTACACAGCGTGTAGAGAAGCCCTTAGTGTGGTGCTCGAGTGCCTCGTTTTCTCAGTACAACAGCTTAGATGTAATGTGCAGAATGTGTCGCCAGGTTTTGCTGCAGGGAGTCTCGTACTTTCGGCACCTTTTCAGCTTCAGTAACGTGTCGGTATCCCCAGCATATTTCCCAGCAAAAAAAAATGGAGGAACAATCATTATTGCTTGATCGCCTTTAAAGGAGTTTTCGAAGTGTAGAAGCTTAAATGGGCTTCACAAAATAGTAATAATAATTATACCAGAAATTAAAAAAAAAAAAAAGCAAACAAAGAGGGCGACAGAAATGACGTTACTTTAGTTACAAAATAAGGAATAACATTCAGATGGCAAAAAAAAAAAAAAGAATATTTATACGGCCAGTAAGAAATTGCTATCTGGTGTGGGAAATTCACATTTGCTGTAAGAGATGTAGGTTATTACTCCGTGGTGAATCGTTTGGTGCATTGTATTTGTCTACATCATTCGGTGACAATATGATGTAATAATATTCAGTATCTTGCAAAAAATGATAACTGGTTTGTGTAATGATTCAGTTGAACGGTTTATTTTACGCTAACAATTTGTGCTTTATCGCTATTGCCTTTTAATACTTTGATAGCCACATGCTTATTGAAAACATGTTCCAGTTCGTATCACATGGTAACATATAATCCTGTTGTTTGTAGTGTATTGATTTTAAGGGCATTTAATGTATTGACTGCTTTGTTCCGCAAGTATTCCTCAAGCAATGATATCCAGTGTTGTTAATGTTTTCTGCATCTGTGTTCAGCTGCATGCAGTATTTCTTCGTTGTACTGCCCTTTTCGGTCTCGCTCAGTTTGCCATTTCACACACCCGCACAGACGTGGGAGTGGGGGGGGGGGCGGGGCGGGGGATGGCAGAACGGAGTAAAAACGAGTCTGCCATTGTTACCTCATGTTTTGACCCGGTCTATTAAATCTGCTATACGAACTTTTGTGCGATGTTTTATCTGAAGAGGTACAGGGATTAACTTTATACCCACAGGTTTTTGAAGTTTTAAAAAGTTTAGAAGTGAAATAAACTGAGCCGTCCCGAAGGCAACGTAAGTTTATAATGTGAAATATTAATTGTGTAGCATAAAAAGCATCTAAAAAGTCTAAATATCAAAATGTTGCAAAGGTCAACAGAAACGAAGTATTAACTGTTCGCGCTTTATCTCGTGTGTTTGTCAGGTCACGTGTGCAATGTCTAGTTAAGTAATTGCGAGGGAGGTGTGTGGAGTAGTTTTCTGACTCAGGAGCCATAGAAATGTTTAGATCTCGACTCCGCATTCTGTTAATACCCCAGTGGACAGATGTACCAGAAACAGAGGGGGGGGGGGGGGGGAGCTTGTCATCCACCATTGATTTTAGTGTCCCACTCGTACCTGTCAAAATTGAATACCGCTGATGGAACCTTCGATCTGTTTATCCCCGCTGAAGGTAGTCGGGTGGGGGGAGGGGTGTATTCTGAAGTTTTGCATTTCAGGTAGGTCTCATTTTGGAAAGACTTGGCATTGGTGTTAGTCAAAATTCGGTACCCATTGGGTATATATCTCAAAATAAATCCAGGCTGTTAGTTTACAGCGCTGGCAGCGTCGAGTAAACTGATTTATGTATGCGTTCTGATATTTGGGATTTACAAGAGGGATTGTGAGCCAACGGCTTTTGTAAGCCTTTTCTTAATGTTCATGCAAAGTTTTCTCCGTCCCTCCCCCCCCCCCCGCCAACGGAAAAAAATATGCATTTTGCTGGGATGTCAAAGGAAAGCGAGTCGATATTAGTTGGCATTGCGTCGTATGAATACGTAGGTGGAATTATCACAATGACTATCTCATGTTGTGAATCGCGGGTGCAGGTCCACATAATTACCCAACACTAACAGCTGACTATCACAGAAATGTAAAACCTCTGATTTCTGCTTCCCATTCTCCTGTCATATTGCATAATATACATATAAACATGCATGGCTTCAGGTTGGTTGACTCACATTTACAAAATGTTTCGAAGATTATGCAAACTCGACCACCGATTACATGGAGTTTAGTTTGTATGATCAAAAACAAAAATGGTTCCAGGAACTACTGGTAGCAGGAGAGTCAGAAAAAAATGAACCAAGAAGAGTTAAGAATTGATTATTTTTTGTGGTATTTTGTTTGTGTTTTTTCACTCATTGAATGATGGATGCAATATTATTTTATTTAGTGTCACAGTAGTCACTTGTAGTTAACTAGTCAAAAGGTTGATTTCATAATTGCTGTCAAAGTACAGGGACATCACGACCGTACAAATCTCCGAGCAATTGTTTTTGCAAAATTTTCACAATTCTGTCCAATCTCGCTCCTGGTGGTGAAGGAAAAAAAGTCAAATAAATCTCAAGGAGTTTGCCCCTTGTTGTACTTGGCAGTTGCAGTGTGTTCTACACACCAAGAATCTTTTCAAGCTGTCATTTGTTTTATTAACTGCTATGTAGGTATGGTGTTTAACCGTTAACATTGCACAGTGTTTCATTTGTTTAAAAAAAAAAACTGTTTTGCCTCGTGCTGTTTTTGAAAAACGCACACGACCCAAACTTGATAAAAAAAAGTGCAAGCTAACGGGCAGTGGGCGGATTTGTGCGAGTTCCTAGTATTTTAGTGAGTGCCTTCGCATGCTCTTGTGGTCATGTGCATTGTCTTGTCCATATGATCTGCTCTACGTTTCTAACCCAATTTGACGGATTGCTGAAATGACAATTTTTTGACCCACTGATACCAGTTCGTATTTCTGTGGCTTGTTTGGCAGTGGGGTCTTGGACAGAGAATTGCAGAGTGATTTACAAAATAGCACAGCGTTATATATAGTTAGCATAAACTGTAGTGATGTTTTACTCGCGTTTTCTTCATGAAGTTCATTTGCCACACAGTGCAGGCTATATTTCTATATTTAACAAACCCTCATGTCGCGAAATATTTGACTTAATCAGTAATTGACTTTTAATAGTATTTATATTCTTACAGGTTTGTAACAGGTTGATAAATTCGTTTTATTTCTGTGTATAACTGTGCCTTTTGATATAATCTAAGCTTCCACGCCTTAGTCGGTGCGAAAACGCAAAACCTCAAAAGTTAAATCTGAGAATGGAAAAAAAAACATAAGCCATACTACCGTAATTCACCGCATATAGGACGCCCCGCGTATAGGACGCAGGGGGGGGGGGGGGGACCAAAATCGCCATTTGTGAAAATAAAACGGCATATAGAATGCCACGGCATATAGGACGCACCTCAATTTTGAGAAAATGTACGTTCACATTATGGTATACTATGATTGTGTTTTTTTTTTTTTTCTGGGGATTAAGACTATGCTCTGTCCTGCGCTATCTATAGTTCTACCCCTTTCACAAACAAAAGGAAGCCCGGCAACATATACTCCGGTGGCTGTTAGCAACTCCTTTGTTATTTTAACCATTGTCGTGTCGGTTATTATTTTTTCCATATAAAAAATTAGCCCCCCCCCCCTTTGCTCAAAAAAGTAAAACTGCATATAGGACGCAGAAGTCCATTTTGAACGAAAAAAAAAAACGCCATATAGGCCGCGTCCTACATGCCGTGAATTACGGTAAAGGATTGAGAGTGCAATGTTTATATATTGTGAAATTTCCAAAGTACTTATAGTAAAAAAAAAAAAAAAGAAGAGAAGAATTTAAAAAAAGACAGAAAAACAAACAGGCAGCAAAAAGAGATGTGTGATCAAAATCTGCATGGTACTGACATTTTACTATGTGAATCTGTTTGAAGTCTTGCCAAGTTATAAAAGTATTAAGTTAAGAAGGCGTATATTTTAGGTTTTCTAGTCTTAAAATTTAACGAAACTGAAAACAAAATTGCAAAGATCATTTGACCCTTCCTTAAATCCAACTTGTTTTGGTGTGATTGCGTATTCAAAAAGCTGTGTTTCAGGATTTGACATACCATATACATGTTGCTCAATGAGAATTAAATATATTTAAAAGGATTTATAAGTTTCTTATGTATAAGATTACCATCCAGAAGAACCGGTTCCTTATGTTATGCAGGAAAGGAAAACTCTGACCAAATATATTTGTAAAAGCAATATTATTGACATCGATATTTAAACTAAGAGTGAAAAGAAGCAGAGACTTCCAAGGTATTTTGCAATGATGTAATGGTGTTATTTAAAACGAGGGTATTATCAAATTTAGTATGCATCATCATTACAAATTTTTAACTGACTTGCCATACTGTGAGATTGAAATGTGTTCATGTGCCCTTTATCAGTATCTATGTCAAAAAAAGGTGATAGTGAGTCTTGCTTCAGACAACCAAAACAAATTCTCAGTGTGCTATATTTTAATCGTTATTCAGAACAAGGGTTTTATTCAGATGTCGGGTTTTCTTCACTCACTGTGTGGAAATAAAGATCTCATCTTGCACCCAAAATGTTTGTTCTTTATTATGTCTCCCTGACCAAAGGGAACATACAGTGTTGTACGTTCTGTATGTATGTTTGTCAGCCTGTTGTGAAAAGAATGTTGTGTGCAAGACCGAGAGAGAACGAAAAGGGAGATCTCGGTAGCCGTAAGTAGGATCGACTTCAAACTTGGTCTGGTAGTGAGTGGGTAAACTTATCTCGACAGCGTAAGTCGGATTGATTTCAAACTTGATGTGGTTTTCCTCGGTTAGGTCGCACGATTTTTGCGACACATTAAACTCGTAGATAACTAGACCGTTTTACACTTGGGGGTCACAAGAAAAACGGTTCTGAACTCTTAGCCTCTTACATGTCGTCTTTTAGGCCCAAAGGGTCGAAAATAAGCTCAAATTCGTTTTATCTGTAACCGTTTTCGAGATAATGTCCGAAGAGGTCAAGGTCACCGAGGTTATCCCTGATCATCTTTTAGGCCCAAAGGGTCCAAAATAAGCTCAGAATCGCTCCTTCTCTAACCGTTTTCGAGATAATATCCCACTTCCGGTTTTTGACTTGGACCATGGCTGAGGTCAAGGTCACCGAGGTACCTCTTACATGGGCTCTTTTAGGCCCAAATGGTGGAAAATAAGCTCAAAATCGTTTTATCTCGAACCGTGTCCGAGATAACGGTCAACTTCCGGTTTTTGGCTTTGACCATGGCCGAGGAGGTCAAGGTCACCGAGGTGTCTCTTACATATGATCTTTCAGGTCCAAAGGATCGAAAATAAGCTCAAAATCGTTCTATCTCTAACCGTTTTCGAGATAATGTCCCACTTCCGGTTTTTGACTTTGACCATGGCCGAGCAGGTAAAGTTTAACGAGGTACCTCGTACATATCGTCTTTTAGGCCTTAAGGGCCGAAAATAAGCTCAAAATCACTATCTTTAACCTTTTTCGAGATAATTATCAACTTACGTGTTTGGCTTTGAACATGTCCGAGGATGTCAAGGTCACCGAGGTACCTCTTAGCTACTGTCTTTTTGGTCCAAAGGGTCGAAAATTGCTCAAAATCGCTGTCTCTAACCGTTTTCGAGATAACGGCCAACTTCCGGTTTTTGACATTGACCTGGCCGAGGATGTCAATCGTTCTCTAAGGTAATGGTTAAAAAATGCGGATTTTACGGCGTCTAATCACCCTTTATCAGTGAGGCAAATTTCATCACTATGTAGAAATTGGGAGAAACCCAAACGCTGCAGCCAGCTTAAACTTGCTGACGCATGCTGTGATGGCTTTCATTGAGAGTTGGGTGATGAACACACCGAGGCTGATATCATGCCAGTTTATACAAGGAGCACGATTTGACGAAAGTCAAATCGGTAAACACTTGGCCCAAATTAAAATAATAAACCCCCCCCCCCTAAAATTGCTTTTTTTATAATTCGGATTTAGTGCGCATTAGCATAATAGTGAATCAGCAGAATTCACTTTTCATAACCATGTATCCTGCTAAAAACTGACCTGCATATAAGCGTGCATTTAACATGCCTGCTGCAGATCCCCCAACCCTTCCATCCAACCAATCTCGAGCGTGTTATTTTTTAAAGAATTTCGAAGCTTCTGTTTTACATTTTGACCTTTATAACATGAAATGCAATGAGTAGCGTCCAAAAACTACATCGAAAACTTTATGAAATGATTTATATTTATAATATTTTATATATAATGATGCATCAAAGTGATGCGCACAGAAACGCTCGCTATTAAATTTAAAGTCTATTAATTTTTTTATCGTGCTCAGCTGCACACAAATTCAACTGATCTCGAGCTATATTGCCTGGACAAGCATGTATTTATTTTTAGCAATGCGCCAATTAAATCCACTGTTTTCAGCAGGCCTCAGCTGTGAAGTAATAGCAAACTAGAACCTCACTTCGCTAGCGCAATGTTAAACACTTGACAAAAATTAAAACGCAAAAATACTTACTCCAATGGGTTATTTCTTGAATAATATATTGCAAACAACACAGCTTGAATACGTCTTATAAGCCGAGTAGTGTTTGGTTTCTGTTGACTTAAGGTTTTATTGACTGATCTAGCATACGCCGTGTTATCTATTTACGCAGTGAAGGCTCGCACATAGCTCACTGAGCAACTGTGTGTGATGTGGGTTAAATGCTACGCAGTTACTTGCAAAAAATACACTCTTTTCACATGGCGTTTTAACAAAGAAAACAAAATCGAAGACGAAAATAAAAAGTGACATGCACATGTTCAGATCAAGCTCTTCATAAGTCCCAAGTTTCATGGTCGTAGGGCCCACAGTGTCAGAGAAGAAGAAGACACAAAAAATCGGAAAAAGTGTCAAGAAGAAAAAAAAGGACGAATTTTGCTCGCACAAATTCATATAACCCTTGCAAGCCAAAGGCTTGTCAAGTGTTAACTATGCACAGCGAGGATCAGCCTTTTGCTCAATGCAGAAGAAAGGAAAAATTAGGCCGTCTTTGCGTATTGATTTGACTAGCTTACGTCAAGTTCTGTATACTGCGAAAGTTTGATGTCAGTCGGACCAATAGTTTCTAACGAGTTGTGATGGCAAAATGACGGCCGACTGTAAAGAACAAAAATGATGAAAATTTCACGGGTGCCCTAATACCAAAGCATTGACTCTTTCTAAGGCTTCGTCTTGCCAAGTATTAACTACTGCTCTCAGCTTCTTGCCGCAGGGAGGATCAACTAGACACACTGAAATTTATCATATCCAAATTTCATCCTTCTACCCGTAACGGCCTCTTGACTAGTTCCACGGACAAACTCAAAATAAAAAAAAAACAAAAAAAAAAAAAAAAACGAAAAAAAAAAAAAAAACAAAACAAAAAACATGCCACAACTGCGGCTAAAATTTTCGTATAAATCCATTACACTCGGGGATTTTGGTAAATCCCCAAGTGTAATTAAGAAAGATGTATGGTGTCACCCCTCCCCGCCTTCCCCGTCTTGTCGGCTCTTTTGTTAAAGGAGCATAATTATGTCTCTCCGACCAAGGTGTGAGGGGGGGGGGGGGCATATAGTGTTTGTACGTTCTGTGTGTATGTGCGTGTGTAGTGTGCGTCAGTCTTGTGAACAAATGCAAGATATCTCGAGAACGAAAAGCCAGATCGACTTCAGACTTGACCTGTTCATTCCTTGGGTAGGTCGAACGGTTCTTTCAACTTTTGAGACACGTTACATTATAATGGAAGACGTATGACGTCATTACGTAAAAATCTCGTGTGCGAAATTTCTGAGCCGCTAAACATCGGAGAAAGCCCAAACTTGGTGGGAGTGTTCTTTGCTAGGTCTGAAAGTGACTGTCAAATTTTGTCGCGAGTATAACGAGTGAGTGCGGCGTATGACGTCATCACGTAAAATATGTATATATTTTGAACACCATCTTGTGTGCAAGATATCTCAAGAACGAAATGTCGGATCGACTTTAAACTTGACCTTTTCATTTCATGAGTAGGTCGGATGGTTCTGTCAACTTCTGACACACGTTACTTTATAAGGGAAGGCGTAGGACGTCATTATGTAAAAATGGTATATGCGAAATTTATCGGCCGCTAAACATGGGAGAAAGTTCAAGATTGTCCGTCCCGCAATCAATTGAAAACCTACAAATATCAAACCCACTTATCATTGACTTTCTGGCAAGGTATGACGAGGCCACCAAAGCTGGCAAAGATATAGTGTTCTGCTGGGTTCCAAGTCACGTGGGTATCCGAGGAAACGAGATAGCCGACAAAGCTGCAAAAGAGGCTCTAAATGATAATTGTACCGATATGCTCATACCAGCCTCCGATTTTAAATATCACATCATAAGATACACAAAAAAATTGTGGCAAGAAAGATGGAAGAAAGAAAGAAACAACAAGCTGCATCAAACAAACCCTTTAGTCGGACAAAAGCCCCCGCCACTTAACAGTGTGCGAGAGGAAATGGTTTACCATAGAGCTAGAATAGGACATACATATATCACCTACAAGCATCTTCTAAGAGGTGAGTCGGCACCCGATTGTGTGGGGTGTCAGGAACCCTATACCGTGAAATATATTTTAATAGACTGTACCGATTTCCAAGACACCCCCTCACGTCATTTCAGAGCCGACTCCTTGAGGAAGCTCTTTGATAAAGTAGAACATAGCCAATCTATACAATTTTTAAAAGAAATCAAGCTGTGTCAGTATTTCTAGTCGGTTTTTACTTTATGATTTTAGAATACACACGGTTTTAGCTTACCTAGATTTTAACTTGTAGTATTGTTTTCTAGTCACTGATTACTGACATGTTCTGACACAATGTAACCCGCTAAGGGTCGGTCGTGTCGTTAAACAAATCATATAACTAACTTAAACTTGATGGGATTGTTGCTTGATAGGTCCGAAAGATTCTGTCAAATTTTATCGCGAGTAGGAGTGGGTGCATCATCACGTAAAATATGCACATAATTTGGTTAAGATCTGGTGTACAAAATATCTTGATAACGGAAAGTCGTATTGACTTCAAATTTTGAATGGGTGTTCTTTGGGTCAGTCGGACGGTTCTGTCAACTTTTGAAGGGTTTAGAAGTTAAGAAAGGCGTATGGCGTCATTACATGTAAATCTTATATGTGTACATTTTTCTGCCGCTGAATATCGGAGAAAGTTGAAACTTGGTGGGAATGTTGCTTGGTAGGTTCGAAAGATTCTGTCAAATGTTCCCGGACGTCATTGGATAAAAATGTCTCGATAGCGGAAAATCGGATCGACTTTCCGCTCCACCCCCACCCCGCTTCCCCCTTTCCCGGCTCTTTTGTTAATTAAGGATAGTTTTTAACTACGCTTGAGATTTCAGCGTTCCTGCATTCTTTAGACATACTTGAAAACATTAGCTGCACAATTATCGTTCGCTTCTTTGATTTCGTGTGATTGGCCTTTTTGTTCCGCTACAGCTTTTATCTATAAGAACCTACACTTATTAGCGTGTTTTCATTTGGCTGGCAAGCTGTTTCACATATGGGAGTAATTACGTAACAGCTCGCAATGTTTTGTACATTGCCTGGAACTAGCTGTCATTTTTAAAGTTGATCATCTAATAAATTGTGTTATGAAGGCACTATTTTGACACCAATATGCCTTGCCCCACTATTCCACCGAGGTGGGTCTTGTGTGGCACACTTATGAAGAATGTGTTTCTAGTGCTTTTTGACCGATGGGAATGTACGAAGACAAGTTATACCTTATGGCTATAACTACACTTAGTGTACAAAACCTTATTGTATCGTTGGCTAAAATGGTCAAGAGTTGCCTTTAGAGTCGTACCTGAATTAGATAGCTGGGGGAGGGGGTTGGTTAAGACTAGCAAAAAAAACTGTTTCGGTAAACCTATTGGTAGCTGCCACATTCAAGATCCGGATAAAAAGATGTAAAGTAAAACCTGTTTGTGGTGACCAAATTCCAGCTTCGGATAACAAGACGCACGGTAAAACCTGCGTTCTTGACCATCTTTCAGATCCGAATAAACAAAGTACATACAGTAAAACTACCGGGGGTTTCCGAAAAAATGCCCAGGGCTTCTATTTGGAAACTGGCCAATTTCAGGCGCTCATTTAGAAACCAAATAGAAGCCCCGGGGCTTCTATTAGGAAACAGTTTCCTAATTAGAGCCTCGGGGCTTCTATTTTTCAGACGGGGGGTTGTCGATAGGTTTTATTAGAAAAAAAGAAAATTTACCATCAATCACTTATTAAAGTGCTACATGCTGCGGATATCCGCACAAAAAATAACAAAACACACAAAAACAACAGTAAAAAAGTTTGGTAAAGTGGGTGGAGGGTGCCTTGTGTGAAGTACACGATTAAGCAACGACGCAGAACGTGTCTAAGAGTTTGCCTCACATCAAAGGATTAAGTGAACCGTGTCTGCATTGCGAGTGAACAAGAATTCTGGAAAGACTTGCAGGGAAGAAGGGGCAACATCACGCCGTCCGTTTCAGTACTCGGCCCGTTATATTTCCAATACTACGGAGTAAAGGTGGCAGTGGGGAGGAAGGGGCGTCTGTTCGCCTTGTGCAAAGCGCAGGATTAGGCAACGACGCAGAACATGTCTAGGGGCTGCCTCATATCAAAGGATTAAGTGCACCGTCTCTGCGTTGCAAGTAAACATAAGTTCTAAAAAGACTTGCAGGAAGGAGGGGGCCTTTATTAGGAAACGATTTTTCCAGGTCTTTACATCAACTCCAAATAGAAGCCCCGGGGCTTCTATTTGGAAACAGTTTCCTAATAAGAGCCCCGGGGCTTTTATATGGGGGGGGGGGGGGGGAGCTTCTTTTCGGAAACTCCCGGTACTGTACTGTAATTATCAACTTCAATACCGGGATAAAAAGGACGTTCAGTAAACCTGTTTCAGCGACCAACAGCTGGAGCCGGGCAAAAAGACGTACAGTGAAACCTGTTTAGTGACCACCTCCTAAAACAGAATAAAACACTTGAACCTAAACTTGTATAAAAACAGAGGACTAAAATGCGCAAAAAATCAAGTTACGTACCCCACCCCGCTTCAAAAATTGAATAAAAGTGATACACAACCTGACTACTGGACACATGGGTTTCATTTAAGTAAGGTAAAATTTCTTATTATTCTGAAAATAGCACACACTTGCTCAAATAAAACTTTGTGAAGGGGCTGTCGGGGGAAAATGGAAAATGATTACTGGTGAATGATGGGTTTAGTCGGGCAAAAAAAAATTAATAGGAGTCGATTGAAAGTGTGTAATATAAGTCTGTACTCTTATGTTTTGTGTGCACTGGCCACTCGAGTTGTTAACTAGCTGGAGATTTAAACGTTTTCCAGATGGTTCTTGTTGCCTGCTTTTGTTGAGTAGTGCTTTTCTTGTTCCGTGTAAAGCGCCCGTTGCACGGAACAAGAAAAGCACGCCCTCAGTTGCGTGCTAACAGCCTGACCGTGCTTTTGTTATTCCCTACCGAAGTTGTTTTTGTATTTTCCAATCAATATTATAACATGTCTTCTCCCATTAAAAAGTGGAACAACAGTAATTCTACTATTGATTAATCATTCACTTCAAACAATAATCGCCGCCTCAACGATTTCAACATTTGATTAGAAGCACTGAAAATGTGCAAAGTAGAAGACATATATTTATGAATACGAAAACAGGAATTACAATGCAATGTTAAATTAAGCCATTTTTAGTGAAAATCAACAACAATAACAATAACCATATTTTTCGACAAAAGTATTAGGTGTCCTTTTGTGTTCGTTTTACATATCAAATAAAGTCATTTTTAGTCGAATAAACCTTTATAACAATGATAATAAACATTTCCTTCGAAAGTGAGGATCCGTTGGTGACAGTGAGAACCCGACTTTTTTCTTTCCAATGCCAGATTACGTCATCCTTTACTCAATAAGTCATTCATGACAAACTTCGATCAAACACCCTGACAAAAATTATGACTAGGAAAGAGGCTATAAAACTTATGAAATAGGCTGACAGGGTATTGGCACGGCATTTTGCATGCTGAGTGCAGTGCCAATATCCTGTCAGCCTATTTTATAGGTTTTATAGCCTCTTTCCTATAGTCACAAAATTTTTGGCATGGTGTTTGCACGCTTTGTCGTGTAAATAGCCTTTATTTGCCTTTCAAAGAGTAATCGGAACAAAGTTTGTTGAGACTGGCTAAAAGCACGCAAGTGCCGTGCTTTTGTTGTGTCATGTTGATTAATGTTTTATACAGAAATAATGTTTGCGGGGCCAGGCTAGAAGCACGCAGCATCCATGCCGCTGTTGTGTCGGATTGGTTATCTTTTACGTAGAAATAATTTGCAGGTTTAAACAGGCTTAAAGCACGGACAGGCTTAAAGCACGCAACTGGGGTGCAGATATTGTGTCCTGTTGATTGATGTTTTATATAGAAACAACGTTCGCACGGATAGGATAAAAGCACGCAGCCGCCGTGCCGATGCTGTGTCGTGTTCAACAGATATAATAAAGATGTCCTAGTTTCTATGGGGAGATACTTAATAAGTAAAAAATAAAGTGAATTGACAGGCTAAAAGCACGGGCAGCCACTTGATCTCCTGAAAAAAATAAGCTGTGCGGAAATTGTGTCTGCACGGAAAGGGTGAAAGCACGTCCGTTTAAAAACAGGGTGTCTGCACGCATGTACCCGTGCAACAGGCCTGTTGCGCGCCTGTTGCGTGTGCAGAGATTGTTTCTGCACGGACAGGCTAAAAGCATGCAACACTTCTCAAGTGCTCCTTCATTCTCCAGACTGCTTGAAAACATTAGCAGCTTAGTATTGACCCATGGCTATTTCTTTGTCTGTGGCTATTTTACTGTCTGTAATTGACCTGTTTGTCCGTTACCCATCCACAAGTGTTACGTAATATATCGTTGAGTCATGGGCCAGTGTTAGTTGTGGTGCATTGTGATGTCATGATCTCGCCCCCCTCCACCTCCCACCGAAGTGAACCATGAATTTGCGCAGTTATGGAGAATATCTTTCCACTGCCCTTTGGCCGATTGGAATGTACGAAGACAAGGTAATATATCAATGGCTATAGCTACACATAGGGCACAGGCCGCAGTTGTTCTTGAGATATCGTGTTAACAAATTCATTCCGATGCTGAATAATTTCCAGGATTTGGTAAATTTCGAAGTCCATTTGGTTGATTTTCCTTCGGCCAACCTAACTCATTTACACTACCGATCCTTGTTAGTGCCCGTAGAAGCTACATACCAAGTTTGATTTAAATCTCTGCGGTTGCTCTTGAGATATCCTGCTAACAAACTCATTCCGATGCTAAATAATTTCCAGGATTTTGTAAATTTCAAAGTCCATTTGGTTCATTATCCTTAGGCCAACGTAATCCATTTACAATTCCGATCCTTGTTAGTACCCACAGATGCTACACACCAAGTTTCATTAAAATCCTTGCAGTTGTTCTTGAGATATCGTGTTAACAATAGTCAATCAAGAGCTGAAATTTTCCAAGTCCAGCTGGTCCATTTTCCTTACACGTACCTGGCCCATTTACAATACCGATCAGTGTTTGTTCCCATAGAAGCTACACACTAAGTTTCATTAAAATCCCTGCAGCAGTGTTTAAGTTATCGTGTTAACAAGCTCACACAATAGTCAATCAGCTGAAATTTTCGAAGTCCAGGTGGTCCATTTTCCTTGGGCAAACCTGGCCCATTTACAATACCGATCTGTGTTTGTTCCCATAGAAGCTACATACCAAGTTTTATTAAAATCCTTGCAGGAGTTTTTAAGTTATCGTGTTAACAAGCTCTTGATGACAGACCGACCGACAGACACGCGGTCGATCGCATATATTCCCAACAGGTTCTACCTGTAGGGAATAAAAAAAATGGCCGCCTCCATCCCACCCCACCTGGTCAATTTTTGGTGCATCGCCAAAAAAAATGTTACCTGAGGTTTGTGGTCGGCCTACAACGGTACCGACACTAATTTGGAAAGATGACTTTATCCTGTAAATGTTGTCTGATGAAGCGCATCTTCATGACTTGGCGTTTAGAGCTTCGGGGTGAACGGACTGGTTTATTTCGGAAAGCGTTGAAGACATAGCGATTTTGTCCCGCCTCGACCCGCCCTCTGGGAAGTGTACAATTAGGAACACACAGAATTGTCTTTTTAACTAAGTATGTAAAATTAAGTGTGTTAAACAACTACTCTCATCAGTTATGACATTGGTGCTTGAAAATAGCTGATGGAAAATGGACAGTGTGCTTTGCAATTTTGAACTAGAGCAGTGTGCATAGCCCACATATTCCCCACAGCCCCCCCCCCCCCCCCCCCCATCAGATAAACACGGCCATCAATAGTCAAGAGCTGAAATTTTCTAAGGCTAGCTGGTCCGTTTTCCTTGGACAAACCTGGCCCATTTACAATACCGATCTGTTTTTGCTCCCATAGAAGCTACATACCAAGTTTCATTAAAATCCTTGCAGCAGTTTTAAGGTATAGTGTTAACAAGCTCTTGATGACAGACCGACACGCGGTCGATCGCATATATTCCCCCTGTGGGGAATGGCAACTAAAACATCACACAATACCTACTCTTTTATTAAATAATTCTATATTCATCTGTGATGAGATATAACTAAGCAGTAATTTGCAATACATTTCTAAATAACTTGCTTATACTCCTTTTTTCAAATTTACAAGCAAACCTGTGACATCGACCTGAACATTTTACTTCTTTTTTTTTTTTTTTTTGAGTTCGAGTTTAACAACGCTTCGAACCTCGACAGTTGCACCTAACATTACCCCTGTTATCTATTCTTATTTTCTTTAAATGCAGTACAATCAATATCCTTTTCTTGAATAATGATTATTTTTGTACAAAATCTACGCAAACGGTACATATTCCATAGAAATCCACTGAATTCTCCACTTTGGACTAAGGAACTTTAAAACCGAGTCTGGAAATTACTTAACTTCGACCATTTCACAAAATTGCTGAAAATTCTAACCATTTCATGTAACTGCTAACCAATTCCGCGATTTCACAAAATGACCAAAATGTTCAGCCATTCAACAATATGGTTCCCAACATTGACTGTGACATACATGTCTCATACTGCAACAGCGTTGAACAGATTAACATAGTCACGTTTTTCATAATATACAACAAATTGTAATGTACATACAAATGTCTAGGCACTGAATACAAAAATAGTGTACAAACTATTATAATACTGAAAAAAAAATAAGTTTTTGATTCATACATTTTTCATTACAAAAATAAACTTTAACTTTTTCTACACAAGAAGAACGTGCACGGACAATACGATCAACTGACACTATAAAACTGATCAACGGATTCCTTTTTTTTTAAGAGAGAACTGCCTGAAAATTTGAAAGCAATCCGATAAAAGTGAGACAACAGGTACCTCGGTGACCTTGACCTCCTCTGTCATGGTCAAGGCCAAAAACCGAAAGTTGACCATTATCTCGAAAACGGTCAGAGATGGAGCGATTCTGAGCTTATGTTCGACCCTTTGGACCTAAAACTCGATATTTAAGAGGTATCGTGCAGACTTTGACCTCCTTGATCATGGTAAAAAACCGGAAGTTGGCCATTATCTCAAAAACAGTTGGAGCTTATTTTCGACCTTTGGGCCTAAAATATGATATGTAACAGGTACCTCGGTGACCTTGACCTCTTCGGTCATGGTCAAAGTCAAAACCGGAAGCTGACCAATATCTCGAAAACGGTTAGAGACAGAGCGATTTTGAGCTTGTTTTCCACCCGTTGGTCATGGTCAATGTCAAAAACGGGAAGCTGACCATTTTCTCGAAAACCGTTACAGATAGAGCAATTTGGAGCTTATTTTTGACCCTTTGGTTCTAAAAATGGCATGTAAGAAGTACTACGGTGACATTGATCTCGGTCATGGTCAAGGTCAAAACCGAAAGTTAGCCATTATCTCGAAAAAGTTCGAGACGGACTGATTTTGAGCTTATCTTCGTTCTTTTGGGCCTAAAACAGGATATGTAAGAAGTAACACGGTGACATTGACCTCGGTCATGATCAAGGTCAAAACCGGAAGTTAGTTGGCCTTTACCTCGAAAAAAATTCCAGACGGAGCGATTTTAAGCTTATTTCCGAGATTTGGGCCTAAAACAGGATATGTAACAGGTACCACGGTGACCTTGACCTCCTCGCCCATGGTCAATTCTGAATTTTAAGTTCAGAATCGTACTTTTTGTGACCCCAAGCGTAATTTTCGCTACTCGGTAGCGAAAACGGTCTAGTTTTTAATTGTACTTCCTTATAACCAAACTCTGGGTAGTGAATTGGTTTCAAATTTGTGTTATTTTATTTTAAAATAGCTTTTCCTGTCCTGGTGATCTCATTCAAACACCACAAACCGCACGCGATGTGATCGTTACCGGAAAAAAAAATTATCCATAATTTTGTTTCTATTTAAACAGTCCGATTTCAAGTATGACGCTAGCACAAAACAACCAGCAGAAGCAGTGACATTAAATTTGAAACGAATCACACACGATGCGAGCCAACTGGTCCTTCCATCGCATTAGACCAGCCCAGACAGAGCAGGTTAGTCCAAACAACGATTAAATGTTTCAGAAATAATATACAAGATGACGTGGTACAGAGCGTCAAAAACAATTCCATTACAATGATCAACATTTACAAGTCTGTTAATCAACCAAGCTACACTAAGAAACTAACACGGAAAATAGCACTGCGTCTCTCAATATATTACACGAACAGAAACCCTCTCATTTTTTTTACAATATATATATTTTTATTGCAACAAATTTCAGAACGCTTGATCGAATAGTTTCGGAGAACGCGTCTGGACAAAATCTCCGTGCAAACAGGTTTGTATAAAAAATATGTGTTTGAGAAGTCGTATTTTTGGCAATTTTTGACCGATTTCAAGAATAATGCGACGTTGCACATGTACAATAAATATATTTTCACTGCATAAAATTTCAGACCACTGGATCAAACAATTTTGGAGAACTCGTCTGGATAAATCTCCATGCTAACGAATTTCCTGAACAATTTTCGGTCGATTTAAAAAACAACACGACGTTGCACACCTTCAATATACGTTCTAACCGTATGCTAAATGAAAAAGCTATATGACAAATACTTTCGGAGATAGCCCGGACACGAGTGCGTACAGACGGACAAGCTGAAACCTATATCCCCTCGTTACGCGGGCGATAAAAACAGCCATATTATTTGTGTTGAGTAGTGATGTTTCTTAAAACACGCCTTGTGCGATGCGAGTAACTGCAGCCTCGGCCTTTTGACTTCATCTGATTTCTTTTACGCATTTTCATCGCGGTTCCGCGACCTGAGTCTTGGGCGCCGGGCCGGTGAACGCCGGGAGGAGGGTGGGCGGGTGCGGCGAGGTCTTCGGGTGGTAGTCGGCCTTGTCGGAATCGTCGTGGGCAGCGAAGTACTTTCGGATTCCGCTGCAGTCTTTTTTTCATTAAAATAATTGTTTTTTTTTTTTTCATTTAATTTGAAAATTCCACTATGACAAAGTAATGAAAACTTTTACTTCACACTTAAGTGCGAAATAAATATTTTAATTTTCTTTGCTGTGTTAGTATAATTCATAAATCTTAAGCGTTTTCAAACAATTTGCTTAATATTGCTAAACACTCGATGGATACTATTTCCAAGCGATTTTAGTGCTCTCTGGAATTCTCGAGCAAAAATTGCATGGATTTACTTGCGGCAAAACAGTAGCATTGGCTTTGGGCGTAATCTCAAATGCAAGTAAAAGGTTTTTATGTTTAATTACCTCCCCGTTCTCTTGTGGTCTCGACGTCGGAACAACCTCTGGATCATATTCATTCTGTTTTAAAAAAAAAACACAGTTTGACCGCTGAATTAAGACAGCCATCAGTGTTCGGCAAAAACCGACTTCAATTTAGAGGTTTGAAAATATCTTCCATCCGGTACCCTCTGATAAGAACAAAAGACAATCGTGGATTATGTATCCTCCGCCGAGCAGTACTGTGTTCGAACTTTCGTAATTCGTTGAAACCTTACCGATATACAGAGATAATTTTTTGTAATGATTAAATAACCCAGCAAGACTCAGAATGGCAAAAATAATTCACCTATATTCAGAGAGCTGTAATTTTGGACATTATTGGTCACTCAAACTGAAACCAAGACGTTGCAAATCTACAATATATATTTTTTCACTGTGTGAAGTTTCGAAGCTGTGCGACCAGAGAAAATTAACGAAGTGACCCGGACAAAACACCCCACACGGACTGAGAAGAAGAAAACATTATCCGAGTTCAGACGGCCATAATTCTGACAATTTTTGGTCCATATTACACGGAATGACTAAAATGAGGCTATCTACTGTTAGCCTGAAACACCAGGCTATCTATAGATGGCCTAAGTCAATCAGGCCAACAACAGTTAGCCTGAAAAAAGTCAGGCTATGTAATGATAGCGTGGTAGTTGGTGCTGAAAAATACAGAGTTGGCTTTAAACGCTTCGACTCGCATTTTTAACACCCTTTTGGGCATTCTGCTATTTGGACACTCAAAGGTAATTGTACAAATATTATTAATTTTAAATTATCACTAATATATTTTCCAATACACCGTTTCTGTTTTTTATTTGGGTTTCAAAATTAACCGTTCCAAAGCATTGTCCAAGGACGATGTTATCATTCGTAACGGTTCTCCCAGAGATGGCAACTTCATATGATATTGGTCGCCCAAAGTATCCTTTCGCTCATCCGATGTAGTTGTAATAAAGCCAAAGTCCCATCACGTTATAGTTTCAACATACTCTGATTTTAATCTAGAACTGATCTGTCATGATACAAGTTTATTCATTTCACAAGAAGACTACGAACAGTTGAGAAGGAAAATTTTTGAAGCAAGACAAGTAAATTCAAAGACAGGCACGCAATGTATTCTACTAAGTCTTGCTGCAGACTTAAACGGAAAAGTAATTTGCAAAAATGGGAAATATATTTTTTTCTAGAAAATAAACACATACTGTAATACTGAATAAAATATGGTGACGTTGTCTGAGTGCTGTAGTAATTACTGTTTTAATGATTTTGAACTGAGATAATCAAATAATATTTCAAAGGAAATTTGGAGATTCATATGAACTAGAGTACTAGTCTGATATAGAACTGGTTAATCTTGGCTCAAAAATATCAATCAGGTAATAGGCCCTCCAAAAAAAAAAAAAAAAAAAAAAAAAAAAAAAAAACACTTCTTATGTGAGTCAAAGCATTTCAGGCTAACATAAATCAGGCTGTCCACAGATAGCCTGACTGTTTTCAGGTCATCTTATGTTAGCCTTTTGACTTCTGGCGTGAAACAGAGGGTCTGACCGTTTCACGCCAGAAAGTCTGGTTGTAGCATACACATATTGAGAATGATTTTATTCAAACTTAAGGTGTAAAAAAAATGTTGCATTTAAACTTTTGTTAACCCATGCGTGAGGGGAAGATATTGCCAGAAGTTGTCTTATTTTCATCTAATTCAACGCAGATATAATCCCGAGTCACTTTTATCAATGCGCCTTGCGTTTGTAGCTTCTTTTTCGCAGTCTATATTTTTACTTAAATGACACAGAATAAAACTGTGTTACCGCATTTTTTCTCTTTACTGTTATGTATTACTTGTAAAATAATACTGACTGTAATGCTTAACTTTACCATTAAAATTATCAAAAATTTATATCAATTCAGCCATGGCATTGGCATAACTAATAAAGGGTAAGTTTTTGTTGTTGGCTTACCTTGACGCCGCTGGCTGCTTCCACACCCCAGTGGTCTGACATGACACAGCGGCACTTCTTCCCGTCCTCGGACGGTGCGACCTCATAGCCAGCCCGACACGACACGTGACTGCACGGATTGGCACTACCCACGCCACCGTTCTCCTCACGCACCAGTTGGCCAAAGTCTAGTTCACAACTGCAAAGAGTGTCTCATGCCTTTGCCGAAACAACCTATTTACTGTTCTTCTTCATTCAAAATATCTTTTTTTTTTTTTTTTTTTAATTTTTCACATTTGGAAAGTTTTATTTCCTTGATGAAGAAAAATGCCTTAAATGCTATGTTTTATGCATTATGTTCACACCGCACATGGGCAATGACAAGGCATACGCAGCACCGATTGCTAAGCCACAGTTTGTTACTGCTGTTGTCCAACATTAGATTTTTAACACTTGACAAGCCTTTGGCTTGCAAGAGTTATATGAATTTGTGCGAGCAAAATTCGTCCTTTTTTTTCTTCTTGACACTTTTCCCGATTTTTTGTGTCTTCTTCTTCTCTGACACTATGGGCCCTACGACCATGAAACTTGGGACTTATGAAAAGCTTGATCTGAACATGTGCATGTCACTTTTTGTTTTCGTCTTTGATTTCGTTTTCTTTGTTAAAACGTCATGTGAAAAGAGTGTATTTTTTGCAAGTAAATGCGCAGCATTTAACCCACAACACACACAGTTGCTCAGTGAGCTTTGTGCGAGCTCTCACTGCGTAAATAGATAACGCGGCGTATGCTAGATCAGTCAATAAAACCTTAAGTCAACAGAAACCAAACACTACTCGGCTTATAAGACGTATTCAAGCTGTGTTGTTTGCAATATATTATTCAAGAAATAACCCATTGAAGGAAGTATTTTTGCGTTTTAATTTTGTCAAGTGTTTAACATTTCGCTAGCGGAATGAGCTTCTAGTTTATATTCCCATACAAAAGAGCATTGTGTTTCAACACAAATCAACGGAATTTTATCAAAAGAAACGGTCAGAAAATAAATAAAAATGCACACTTAAATCATCTGCGGTATTGTTTTAATAATCAGTTTACCGGCACGTTACTGGGCTAAAGATCTCATCTGAGTCGCACTCCTCGGCGTTTGGACATACACAGTCACACTGCTGATCATCCCACTGCTTATCTGACGGGCATGTGGACGCTACGTGCTCGTTGTGGCATCGGCATCTGAATCGGACAAAATCACCCTTTTATTTACTCACGATCACTGGAAAGACATGCTTATTATTTTAAACTCGACAAAAAGCTCTTTTTTTCCTATTTCAAAATGTTTTACTTGTTAAAAAAATACTACGTATTTTTTTGTTACTTGAAATTACGGAACTAAATGGGGTGGTCTTTTCAATGAATCCCGGACAAAACGGCGACGTTTTGGCCTTCTCCGTTATGGCCATCGCTGTTATGGCCGTCGCCGTTATGTCCGGATACCCTTTTCAATACCTCTCCAACCTTCCCCTCTCCTTAACAGCAGCTTAAATTGGTTTCCAGAAAACGACTCTGTGACGTTCTGGACTAGAATAACCAAACTTAGGACGTTAATGAAGGGGGACGGGAACTCGATGCTCTGCATTTTTCACCTCGACACCTCGAAGTCCCAAGTTAAAGCGACTTATTTTCTGGCTCAAAACGCTGTAATAACTAAAGTTAGGTCAAACATACATTTTTGAATATGTGGCACTGACCATATACAGGTCGCCTATTAAAGTATTACTTCATCTAAGGAAATGGTACGTGGCGCAGCAACTAAGATAACATTTTCAGATTCCTGTACGGATAAAAATAGAGGTAACGGTCATCTGGAACATGACTTGGACTGTTACAGTAAAAGTTAATAAGTATCTGGGAAACGGTTATTGATACAGAGACTGATTTCATTTACGGACTTCACCTGTATACGAACTTAAATAATGCTAACTTTGCAACTTTTTAATTTTGAAAATATTTTGCATTTTAACATTATACTTCATATTGGACTCACACAAGAGTTAACTTTTTTATCTTGAACGCTGTCTTAATTTTAAGGTTAAAACTCGTATCAACTTTATTCCTGATATTCTGAAAAATATTTTCAAGACATATAAAAAAGATCATTGTTAAAACATTGCACGACTTTCCATAAAAGCAGGAAGTTTTCATGGTTTTCCAGGTTTTTCAACGACTATGGGAATCTTGACATAAACTTGTTTATATATAAACATTTGTTCTTGGAGAAAGGAAAAATCACCGAGTGTGACAATATCCTAAAACAGGTGAAGACATTCCAGGAATAACTTAAGTTGTCCGGGGGTGAAGATATCCCGGGGAACGATCATTAATTTGTTGAATTTTTATGAAAAATAAGATAACTTTCTTAGAAATGATGAAAAGACAAACCTGCAGGAATCATCCAGATATTCATGGAGAGACGGATGACAGTGCTCCGCCCGGACTTTGCACTGACACTTACACGAGTCGTGTCGTTCCAGAATGTACTCATACATGCCCAAGTAAAGGAAAGAGTTCAATGTGTGATCATAGCGGGTCTTCACAACCTGTGACAGTGACGAGAAACACATGCATATCACATGATACGAAGATGTCACGATATGATGATGGATTTCACTGCGGGAAACCTGTCAGCACCGTGAGCGAAGGTTGTTGTTGTTGCCAGAATAAATAACAAAACACTCATGCCTGGTGACAGGTTTCACCGCTGTCTTGGAAATCGATCATATGAAAATAAACAAAACGCTGCAAGTACAGTTTGGGTGTATCCCTCGTTCCTCAAGCTTGGAAAAGTTATTTCACTCAGTGCTCGAAATGGCTGCTGAGTTACATAAACAAGCCTTTCACAGAAGATCTGCTTATTAACACTTCGGAAGTCTAAGACTTACAAAGAGTATATTGAAGTTACACAGGGCCAATGTTTCGGGCCTTTTTTTCTCTTCACTCGTCCAATGTTTATCTTTACTACTCCTCTGACCATATCTACCCCAGCACTCGCAAATTTCGCACAACCCAACGCGTAAACCCTGCAGCAAGATGCTATTTGGATGCAAAATATAACCTGGTAATTTGAAATACGGTGAATGTTCATATAAACTATGACCTTCGGTTGCGCATTATTCTTGGCGAGGGACTGCGAGGGGTGGGGAGGGGGGGGGGGGGGGGGGAGGCCGTTTCATAGAGCAAGTAGCAAAGCTATGTTTTTGTAGAAAGGTTTCGAACTGGAAAAAAGTTTCTTAGACAGGTTCCAGAATCTGAAAAAATATTACTTTATCTATAAATGAAAAGCAAACCAAAATCAAGATGAAAAGTTTTTTAAATTCCACTGAAAATGGCAAAATTATTTTCAATGATTTTTGGAGGTCATCAAGACAGACAGGTTTTATTCGAATCTGGAAGGTGGTCAATACAAACAGGTTCTATTTTACCACTTTTTATCCTAGTTTTGAAGTGGTAGTAAGTTACAAATAGGTTTGACTGCAGCGCTTTTTATCCGAGTCTGGAAGGTGGTCGCAAATAGGTTTTACCGCGGTTTTTTCTGGGTTTTTTTTTTGTCCAACAGTCAACACCCCCTCCCCCCGCTATCTAATGTAGGTACGACACAACCCTAAACTTTTCACCCAACGTTAAGGGTCTGTACCTCAAGTGTAGTTATAGCTATGATATATACCTTGTCTGCGTACACTTCCATCGGCCGAAAAGTGGAAAAATGGTAAGCTGCTTGTCATAGCACAAGATATCAGATCACCCACTTAAAAGTGAAAAATAATTAAAGGTACTGAAAACATTGCTAACCGTTACACAAACACTACCATAGAGGGAGCAGCATCACTACCAAATATGAACCAGTTTCTGGCGCAAAGAATCAAATAGTTAGACCTGCTGAGGCCTGTAAATATGACCATATTCGTGTCCCTCCCTCATACCCCCAATCTTGGTGGGACGAGTTGGGATGGGCGGGGGGGGGGGGGGGGGCTGTTTCCCCAAACACTACATGAATCAAATGCGTTATATTTCTTAACATAAACATACAACTCAGGTGTTTTAACTCCCCGACATTCCAGCCTCTTATAGCAGATAAAGACCTCACAATGCATCACAACTGAGACTGACATGTTACGTAATAGTTGTAGGTCAGTAACGCATAAAAGATCCATAATGGACAATGTAAGAAACAAACCTTGGATCGATAGTTGTGTTTTCAATGTTTTCAAGAATGCCTAAAGAAGAATGTCCAGGGACATTGTGACCAGCCGAGATTTTGTAAATCAAGTATCAATAGGCTTGTATGGTCGCCAAAAAGCAGTATTCATATTTTAACAAACCGGTTATTGAAAATAAAATAAAATGTACAAAATGTTAAAGTAATCTGGTCAAAATTGTGGGAGAAGAAGCATTTTTAAAACTGGCTACTAAATTTATTTAAATGGCCCCATTTAGCCAATTTCTGGCGGATCACCATAAAAGGAAACTTTACAAGAGGACAGGCTACTGAACATCTACGCAAAATTTGAAGGCAATCCGATCAAAATTGTGGGGAAAATAAAACCTTTAAAAAATTGGCTACCAAAAAAACTAAAAATACCCCTGTTTCGCTAACTTTTGGTGGATCGCCAAAAAAAGTAATTTTTCAAGACAGAACCGTTTAGGAGGTCTTGGGACATTTTGTACCTTTGCCACTTTGTACCTTGCCATTTTGTACCTTCGCGAAAGACGTTTTGTACCTTTTTTTGGGACACTTTGTACCTTCGCGAAAGACGTTTTGTACCTTTTGCGCCACTTTGTACCTTACCACTTTGCACCTTTTTAAAGTCATTTTGTACCCTCTTTAAGATGAGAAAAATTACAACCAAGTTTAATTTTACATATTTTATTGTCAATTTGCACGCTTGTTTACAATACAATACACATTTTTTTGCTGTCGCGTAATGTGTAACCAGCAAAATAACAACGGAATTTTCTGATTGTCACCGATGACAGTCTAGTTGTAGCTACCACGAAGTCTAAGCCGATAATTTAATCCACATTAACTTCGAATTATCCGTTGCGATTTAATCGAACAAACTGTTTCGGAGATATCGCAACAATGTGGCCAAAAAAAGTTAAATAATCAAAATTTTAACAATCGCCAAAAATACATTTTCAACGAAAATGAAGAAAAACTTCTCAGTTAACATTTGCACTACATGTGGGTTCTTCTTCCCACGTTAATCCAACAAACTTTTTCGGAGATATCGCAACAATATGGCCCAAAAAAGTTTAAAATCAAAAATTAAAAAATTCGCTAAAAATACTTTTTCAACGGAAATGAAGGAAAACTTTGCTGTATACATTTGTGCTATATGTGTGTTCTTCTTGCGACGTCTGAGCCTTATCCAACGAACTTTTTTGGAGATATGGCCTGCCAAAGTGAAAAAAATGCAAGAACCACCCCCCCCCCCCATGTTCAAAAACTTGCCAAAATAGAATTGTTGAAGGAACGAAAAAAGATAACACGGGCATCATCTAGACATGTACCCCAATATGTATGTATGTGTGTTTTGAGAAAAATCGACTCATTAATTTCATAAGAACTCACTGCGGACAGACAGACGGACAGACAGACGCCGGGACGGACGGCTGGACACACCAAATGCTATATATGTCTCCCTTAGGGGGAGACATATAACTAGCAAAGAGTCGCAGCTGTATTTGTCCTGATTTTAGAAGACTGGTGCTGAAAGTCAAGCCAATTACAGCGATTTTGCAGAGTAACCCCTGAGTAGATTCACTCAGTCTGTTTGAGAAATTCCGTAGAAAATGTGGTCGAAATGATTGCATTTAATATACTCCCAGAGCTGATCAATTCTGTCCCATTCACTGAGCAACTCTACAACATAAACTCAAGTAATGCAATTAACACTGGTAAGAAAAGTTACCCGGGATAATTGCAATCACGGTAAAGCCACTTTACGGAATGGCCCCCAAAGCTACCCTACAGGTTATTTCAATTAATAAATAAACATATTTTCAATGAAATGAAGGTCAGGTAGAGCAGGCGGTATTTAATTTTTTTGTTTTAACTGAGTATTGCACGTAAAAAAGGTATAAAATGGTAAGGTACAAAGTGGCAGAAAAGGTACAAAACGTCTTTCGCGGAGGTACAAAGTGTCCCAAAATCTGAGGTACAAAGTGTCCAAAAAG
This sequence comes from Protula sp. h YS-2021, assembly GCA_949752745.1. Lineage (NCBI taxonomy): Eukaryota > Metazoa > Annelida > Polychaeta > Sabellida > Serpulidae > Protula > Protula sp. h YS-2021. Next base: position 64,646,643 of record OX457025.1, read on the forward strand.
GTACAAAATGACGGAGGTACAAAGTGACAAAGGTACAAAATGTCCCAACCCCGTTTAGGGAAAATTCAAACAAAATTTTACAGGAATCCGATCCAAATTGTGAGAGTAAAAGCATTTTGAAAATTGACCACCGAAAAAATGAAAAATGCCCTCAACCTGGTCAATTTCGATATTCTGCGAACAAGACCTAGCTAAAAATGTATACATATTTTACGTGATGACGTCATATGCCATACTCGTTTGTTATACCTGCGATAAAATTTGACACAATCTTTTGTAACTAACAAACACCAATCCCACCAAGTTTGAACTGTCTCGGATGTTCAGCGGCTGAGAAATTTTGCACACAAGATTTTTGTGTAATGATGTCTTACGTCTTTTCTAATACTTGCAACATGCTTAAAAATTTAACAGGAATAAGTAGACCAAGTTAATAGTAGATCCGACTTTTTCGTTCTCGAGATATCTTGCACCCATTTTGTGTACAACAGATCGACACACAACAGACCGACACACATCGACTCAGGCGTGCTGGAGCCATCATTGTCAAAAAAATTCATAGAGAATACAAACATTATAGAGAAATTATATACTTGGGTAATTGCGAAAATAACATAATGGACATATGTTTCCATTAGCAGGGCATATTTCCACTACTTTTTACTGCGATCGGGTGAAAACTGAAACCAAAATAGCAAAATTCACAGACAGATGGACGGATGGACGGTCGACACAGACGATGGGTATAGCCCACGTAGCCACTGACCCCGTGGGCTAAAAAAATCCTGACAAATATACACAGATTTCGCAAAATCAAAATTCAATGCTCAAACTCCCTTTATTACTTAGCTCTCTCATGCAAAATAATAATGTCTACAAACATACCTTGAGACTTTGCGATGAATATTCCACTTTCACGCACTCATAAATAGAGTCGCTACAGCAACCACCACAGCGCGCCATTTTGGTGCATTTTGGGATGAGAAGTACGTTCGGGTCAAGGTCTTTTGGAAAGGGAACAACCGTCTCTTTTGGTTCGCATGTCTCGGCAGATTCGGCCAGCATTGCCGCAACATTGTCTACAAGGTAAGCGAAGCACAGACGCAATAAACACCTCGATATTTTATAATACAGCGGGTCTAATTTAATATAAATGATCGGTAAATAGGAAGTAAACGGTCGGGTCGGTCCCCATATTTTTGCCATTGATTCGAATACAAAGTCCGCCTTATCCGATAATCGGTCAGTGCGAAGTGCTCTAGCTGAAAAAAAAATGACTGAATGAAGGTTTTTCTCAAAATTTCACGAGTAAAAGCATGTATTGTGGTGTTATTTGACAGTCCCCATTCGGTTTGAGCCCAGGGGAGAGGAGGGGAGGGGAGCAGTGTTACTAGGGACTAGACTCACAATGCAGGAGAATGTCACATAGAACTGGCTGTAGCGTTGTCGCAGGAATGTATACCCCACGTGTATTTCCTATCTTGCTGTGAATTTTATTGACAAGGTATTACTTAACTGACTCGTACGTTAGGATATTAATGTATAGATACACCTACTCACTGGCAAAATGTTATAAAATTCCCATTTTTTATTCTATAAATTCTACATATAAAGTCAAAAATATGGCTTTTTGTGGCCGAAAAACACAAGTTGACTTTAACAGTTAAAATGTTGCCAAAATGTTATTTTTTTTTGTTGGCTGTCCGATACGGGTTGTCTTGCAATTGATTTTATTATGTATGATATTTTTGTACTAGTTTTATACATTAATTAAAGAATGCTGAAATAACAAGTGGGTCAGTGAAACTGACAATGACCCCCGTCGGCGTTCAATCCCATTATTTGATTTTGTTAGGTTAGACTACAACCCTTAAGCAATTCGTATCATATTCGTGAATTTTAAAATTCCAGCTGGGCCAATGTCCTTGGGCCGACCTAGCTCATTTACAATACCAATTTTGTTACCACCCATACTACCTATGTGTATAACATTTTGCCAATTGATAAAAAAATGTAGGCTTGAGGGTGTTAACAAACTCATTCCAGTACGTAAGGGTTGTGAAAATTGCTGTGAAGTTCAGCTGGGCCAATGTCCTTGGGCCGATAGGGCTCATTTACAATACCGACCTCTGTTGCTTCCAATACTTCCTATATGTAAAATATTTCAACAATCGATCCAGAAATGTAGGCTTGAGTGTGTTAACAAACTCGTTCAAATGAGAAAGGATTGGAAAAATCAATTAACAAGACTGCCCAGGGATACTGTGACCAGCCGAGACCCAGAAAATCACGTATCAATAGGCTAGTATGGTCGCCAAAAAGTAGTCGTCATATTGTTAAACCCGGTTGTTGAAAATTTGTACAAAATTATAAAGGACACCAGTCAAATTGTGGGATAAGAAGAATTTTGAAAATTGATTACTAAATATTTTTAGCCATTTTTTGGCAGATCGCCAGAAAACTGACTTTTAAAGAGGACCGCCAGTGAACATTTATGAAAAATTTGAAGACAATTCGATCAAAATCGAAGAAGAAGGGCTTTGAAAATTGGCTACCGAAAAATGCCACCCTCCCCCCCATTTGGCCAATTTTTGGTCGATCGCCAAAAAAGTAACTTTTGACTAGAGCAGTGTGCATAGCCCACATATTCCCCACAACCCCCCCCCCCCCCCCCAAACCAGTTAAACACGGCCATCAACAGTCAAGAGATGACATTTTCTAAGTCCAGCTGGTCCATTTTCCTTGGACGAACCTGGCCCATTTACAAGACCGATCTGTGTTTGTTCCCATAGAAGCTACATACCAAGTGTCATTAAAATCGTTGCAGCAGTTTTTAAGTTATCGTGTTAACAAGCTTTTGATGACAGCGCGACAGACCGACCGACCGACCGACACGCGGTCGATCGCATATATTCCCCCAGAGGAGAATAAAAGAGATGACAGGCTAGTAAACATTTATCAAAATTTAAAGGCAATCAGGTTAAAACATTGGAAGAAATAAACCTTTTGAAAATTGATTATAATAAAAAATACCCCTATTTAGCCAATTTTTGGCGGATCGACAAGAAAGTAAATTTTCAAGGAAGAACCACCTGGGGAACAACCGTTGAAAATTAGAAAGAAATCCCATCAAAATTTGGGAAAAGCAATTTGAAAAATCGCTACTAATTTTTTTACTAATAATTTTTGGCGATTCGCCAAAAAAGGCAAATTAAAAAAAAACAAAAAAACGGGCCGCCTAGTGAACATTTATGCAAAATTTTAAGGAAATCCGATCCAAACTGTGAAAAAAAACTTTGGGAAATAGGTTACAACAAAAATTAAAATGGAAAGAAATCCGATCAAAATTGTGGGAGAAGCAGTTTGAAAATTGGCTCCAAAAAATTAAAAAAAAATGCCCCATTTGGTCAAGTTTTGATAGATCGTAAAAAAAAAAGTAAATAAATAAATGAATAAAATAATAACAATTTTGTCAAGACAGGCCTTCCTCGAAAATGTTTATGCAAAATTTGAAGAAGAAGAACGACGGTTAAAGCTGCCAACCAAAAAATTTTAAACGACCCCCATTTGGCCAATTTTAGGCGGATTGCCAAAAATGTAATTTTTCAAGAGAGGCCTACCTAGAGGACACTCCTACAAAATTTGAAATGATCCGATCAAAAATGAGGGGGAGAAGCATTTTAAGTAAAAGTTTTCAAACGGACATGCGCACACCCTCACACGCGTACATACAGACGACGGATACCCTCTCTACTGATATGATAAGACCAGCCCGACGAAGTCCGCAGGTTTAATAAACCATCATCGAGAGCACAGCACCCAACCAGAAACGGCGAAGAGTCCGTTTAAAATTAATGTACGATCCGACTGTGACACTGTGAATAGTATAAAACAATTTAAACAAAAGGTTTGAGTACTGTCTAAAACACGCCCAAACACTAAGTCCATCGTCAAGCTTTTTTCATTCTTCTTATAGCATTGTCTTTCGAGTAGCAAAAGTACGAAGTACATGTGTGTGAGCCACATCACACCTACCTAATACGCAACCGCAGGTACCACGCTTCGGTAGCATTCGGAATTCAGTTCTATTACCATGGCGTTAACCTTTAACGCAAGGTCACCCCGACCTAATCAGGTTGTGACACCTTTACCTACAAGTTACAGACGAATTTTTGTTGAAATTCGTCCAGCCGACCTTGAGTTATGGTGTACAAAAAGACCAGATGTGCAAAATTTCAAAGTCTCACAGTCACCTTGACCTTTGACCCACGGTCACCCAACCTAATCAAGTTGCGACACCTTTTACATACAAGTTACAGACAAATTTTGGTTGAAATCCGTCCAGCCGACCTTGAGATATGGTGTCCAAAAGCAGCAAATGTGTAAAATTTCAAAGTCTCACAGTGACCTCGACCTTTGATTGAAATCCGTCCAACTGAATTTGAGATATCGTGTCCACAAGAAAAGCTTTACACACTTTACAATCAAGCAAAAAGAAAAATAAATAAATAGAATAAAATAAAAATTCGCCAAAAATCCAATTTTTAACGAACCGCCAAAAAAAATGGCGTGCATCAAGCTACGACCATGGGGGTAAGTCCTGTAAACTATCTGACGAAATGGCCAACACATCTAAGAGGAATGAGTGGTAACGGACGGACAGCCAGACGGACAGAGCCAATCCATAAGTCCCCCTCCGGGACATAAAGCCCCCATGGGGGGCTAAAAAATGAGAATCAATTTGAACTGTTCTGGCCTATCGAGAAAATCTGAGACGGAAGATATGAAAAAAAAAAATTATAATACCCCGCACCCCCCCCCCCCCCTTGTTTATACACGTCCTGTTGTTATATTGGTGAATGACAACAACTGCCCTTCGTTATCAAAACAAAACAAAGTGTTAACGAACTATATTTTGAGAAACATCCTGAGAACAAAAGCCGGGCGACATTTTGTCGAAATACATTTTATTAAGAGACACTTTGTAGAGAGATATTTTGTCGAAAGTGAACTTGGAGATATTTTGTCGGAATTTCTAATTTCTTAATAGTTCTTTTTTAAGGGCCGTTGGTATTTTTGTGATTATTTTTTATCTGGAAAAAAATGTAATCTGTCACTCTAAATTAAGAATGCTGTATAAAATTGAAACTCTAATAGCAATAAAGAGATTTTCACTGGTAAATTGCAATTAGATAGGTGGAATAGTTAGCGTTAATACCATCGAAACCCAGAGCAATTATTACAAGCATATTCGAATTCGCATTCTTGTTTGCAATATTTTAAACCAATGTAAACATGATCCCATCAAAGACCACAGCAATTCTTACAAGTGTGATAAAATTGCAATTGCTAATTACCTTTTCAGAAAATAAACTTTATCTGATTTGATTTGGCCTGATTTGAAAATTATTTTCAGATACAAATGTAGCTTTAGTTCAGAACTATAACACTACAAAAGTGGCTTAAAAGTACCGGCATGTGCTTTTGTAGATTTTTGCGGTAAAATAAAAATACCCCCCCCCCCCTTTCTTAATAAACCAAAAAAAAAAAAAAAAAAAAAAAAGCTCTTAAGAAATTATAAATTCCGACAAAATGTCTCGGGTTTCACTTTCGACAAAATGTCCTTCGACGAACTGTCTTTCGACAAAATGTCTGGATACCATTTCTTAAGTGTGGCCTTTGAAAAAAAAGTGTATTTACATAGACTTTTAAGCTTGCGTTTTTTTTCACAAAAATTACAAAGGCCTGTTCTAGAATGAGCACTGGAATCTTTTAAATGGGTTGAAACCAACTAACAATGTGTTATGATTTTTAGTAATACAGAAAGGAAACTGACTGTTCTTTTCTTCTTAAAACGATGCGTAATATTCAAGCTTTTGTTTTTCTTTCTGAAATTGGTCTTGGGATGATAATAGCCATGATTTAAACCAGGATTCTTATTTGCACCCACTAAACCGCACCGCGGTGAAGCAACACACTATGAAGTAATATGATAACGCCTCGTCCGTCCACGGGAAAACAAAACAGTTTTTGGTATTCACTTGCTCAAATCTAAACACAGTTTGTATCTCTTGGCACAACAGCGAGCTGAGACAACCCTCTCCCACCCCCCCCCCCTCCCCCCCCCCCCAACCGAGAACCAGTTAGGCTCTGCGGCTGCCTCTCTGTTGGCACGCAAGGCACTGGAATCAATTTACACAGATGACATGCCAGAGAAAAGTGATGGGAGAAAACACATGTCTATGTATAACAAGAAATGAAGTGTTGAATTTTGAAGTAAACAAGTTGTTCTCATTGTACGAGAAACAAAACAAGAACCTATTTCTTAAAGGCGAAATACTGAACACTTGCACAAACAATGATATTTTTAAAATTGCTTGCTCATTTCAAGTACAATATAAACACTATTCATCCTGATTTTGGTTTGTTTTTCATTTACAGACAAAATAATTCCGAAACCTCATTCAGAAACTTTTTTTGCCAGTTCGAAACCTTTCCAAAAAAAATTTCTAGTTACGCTAAGAATCGACAGCCCATTTATTCATAATGCACAGTGTGGTTGTTGGCATTGTACAAAACACTGTCTTGAATAATGAAAATGAAAACAAAGGCGAAAACAAAAAGAGAGATGCATAACTTCAGATCAAGTACCACATATGTGCGAAATTCGGTATGGTCAGAGGAGTAGCAAGACAAAATGACGGACCAGTAAAGAGAAAAAAAGGTCCAAAACACTCAATATACCCTTTTCGAACTTGCAAAGTGTTAACAACATTCACTGGATTGCATTTTCCGTGAATGTTATTGCACATGCAAAGCTTGACCTCGAAAGTGTAACTGTTCTCGTTGGTTTCTTTCATAGACACACCGCCATGGCATGATCTATCGTCATTATAACACAGTATTAGGTTAAAACCAAGTCAAAAATCTCCAAACAAGAATGTCTTGGAATCGTGATCAGCCTAAATTTTTTTCATGAATGCTGACTCAAAAGTAAGAAACAAATCGCAATCGACTACCAGTCACATTTTTGTTATTGTGTTGGTGTCAATGTCCAGGAGAACTGTGGCCAGTCGGTTCCCTAATTGTAAACTCTTCCCAGACTAGCAATATTTTCGAAATTTGACCAAACTGGAAAAATTCACTTTCACTTTCCTAGTGTTATTAAGTTAGTATTGGAAAGCGATATTTCTCTTTTTTTGCTGTGCAAATCGTTTGCGCAACTCGTCGACACTTTACACGACTGTCGGGGGCATCCATTCTGGTGCTGTGTGTGGAATCTGATGTCGACAGATGCTTCAGGTGTTTTGTTTTATCGATAACAATTTTATACAGCAATACCCTTTTCCTCTTTACTAGTCGGTCATCTTGTCTTCACTACTCCTTTGGGCATACCGGCCCTAGGACCACCAATATTGCACATATGTAGTATGTGATCTGAAGTTGCGCAATTCACATTTTGTTCTCGCCTGTTTTCATTTTTGAGATCAAAACGTGAAGCAAAAAAAGTAATTTTTCTCAAAAAAAAAAGAAAAAAAAAAAAACGCAATGCATAAGGGCTGCAGCTGCACTTGCACAAGCCTCTCGCATGTGCCAACAGCCCAGTGTGCATCACATAAATGACGCGTGCTTTATTTGCATTGTATCCGCTAAATGCGCTGAGCATAGTTTTATACGAAAGACGCGTGGATGCAAAATTTTACCTGATTATTTTAAATGCAGAGAATGTTTCACATAAATACTAGCTTCAGTTACGCAGAAAAATTGGTGAAGGTTGAGGGGGGCGGGGGAGGAGCAGGATGGGTGAAGCAATGCCGCTTCAAATAGTAAGGTAATAAAACTATTTTCTTTTCTAGAAAGGTTTCCAACTGTGAAAAAAGTTTATGGAAAGGGTTTTGAATCTGAAAACAAAAAGCAAATAAAAAAAAATCACTAACCTGTCTGCAAAGGCGAAGCTAACAAAAATGAGGCTGCCTAGTTTTAAAAATCCTACCCGAAAGGAAAGGTTGATTTAAAAAAAGGGTTTAATATCTCGCTTTTGAGAAATAGGTTCTTTTATTTATTATCACTATTATTTTATTTTATTTATTTATTTATTATTTTATTATTATTTTTTTTTGGGGGGGGGGGGGGAATCTATATTCTGTGTGGTCGACAAATGAACATCACTGTTGCTGTGAAGACTAAGAGCTCTACCCCCCCCCCCCAACTCCTCGGTTTAGTTTACTGTTCTGAATTAACGCATTGATGCGTTAAAAGATTTGTTTTATGTAAAGGCAGACAATGTAACAAATTTCCAAGTGCATCACTTAGCTTCGAACACGCGAAGTTGCAGTCTAGTTTACCGAATGGTCAGGAGTAGGATCTTGCGGTAAAGATGTGCCAATGTAACATTTAATTATGGAAAGACCAATCGGACACTTTTTATTTGCTTGACCTGTCCGCCACTTGACCTAGGTAACCAAATACACAGCTGCTGGTTCACTTATTATAATCATTTTAATAAATAATGAAACTACTCACCCACTGCAAGGGAAGTGGGCTTGCCAGATGCTGGAAAAGAAAAACAAAAATTGGTGCTTATGCAATGCGTCTCAAAAACAAACAAACTTGACAAACCCGGGAAAGTCAGGGGATGTTCAGCTCAGCTTATATTGTGATAACAGGATTTACACGATAAAACACAATCATTTCAAGACTTAACAATATTTTCAGTCGGCTAAAGCACGAAGGTTTGGGGTGAACTTACCTGATTCAGTACCGCCAGGCCACAGCAGATCTTCCCCGGGAGCGGTGGTATTATCATCTTTTTCTTCTGAAGCATAAACAAGAACATATTCCATCTAGAAATCGCCATTTACAACAGGTCTGAAAGGCACCTTCTACCTTGTTAATGCAATTGAACAACTATACCAAAGGGGACATTTTTTGGAGGAAGAGCGTCCCGCGTGACCTCAAGCCAAAGTTTAGCGATTCCCGGTCAATTTGCTGTGACCACGTTGACTTTATGCGCTTTGTAGACTTTGGTTCAGAAATTCACTCCTTATATGCAGTATTATGGCAATCGGATCAGACTAGAGCAGATGTGATGGCAAAATGACGGACACCACAAAAAAAAAGCGAACGGATGAACGTTTAATTTCAATGGGCCCTTACAAGTCCACGACTGGTAGGGTGTTAATATATGGTACCTCTCTGTAGAAGAGCGAGAAAGTCAGTAGTCGAGTTCAGTCCATTGACTTTGTTCAATACTCCAGGTGGAATCTGCAAATAATAACAGAACTCTCGGATCCACTGTATTCAGCTTTAAGATCATTCAACTGGGCAAAGGCAACAAATATTCAGCAAGTTTGCACTTGAGGATTGGGAAATTCTAAACGGTCAGCTCAGTTGGTTAGAGCGTTCGTCTGGAACTCCCAAGGTCCCGAGTTCGACTCCAGCTCGAGGTGGTAAGCGGGGGATTGATGTTCGCTCAAATTGCCTTAGCTAAGCGAATGCAGTGGGTTAGATCACCTATCACGGAATCCAAAATTAACATCCACTGAATCTTTCGGCCATCACTTAAAATAAGAAAAAAAAAAAAAAGAAAGAAAAAAGAAATCTGGTTCGGAGTAGGATAATCGAATTTGACGAATATATATTAGTATTTCTAATTACCACAGTATTAACTAGACTGGCCAGTGTTTTTGTTAAAATAAAAACGGATATGTCTCCCCCGTCCCCCAGTCACGTGGAAAAAAATTCCTTGCTTAAAAGTACAACATTGACGAGCAAAAATATTTAAAAAATCGCCCAAAATACATTTTTACAGAAAATGAAGAAAAACTTCCCAGTAAACATTTGCACTATATGTGGGTTCCTCTTGCCAAGTTTCAGCCTAATCCAACAAACTGTTTCTGAGATATTGCAACAATATGGCCAAAAAACTGAAAAATCAGAAATTTAAAAAAAATCGCCAAAAATACATTTTCAACGGAAATGAAGAAAAACTTTGCAGTATACAGTTGCGCTATATGTGTTGTTCTTGCGACGCGTGAGCCTTATCCAACGAACAGTTTTGGAGATTTGGCCTGCCAACGTGAAAAAAAATGCACGAACCACCCCACCCCCACCCCACGTTAAAAATTTAAAAAAAATTAGAATTTTTGAAGGAACGAAAAAAAAAATAACACGGGCATCGACTAGACATGTACCCTAATATGTATACTGAAGGACAAAAGAAAGTTCGCACATAATGAAAAATTGCATTGTTACTCACCTAATTGCTCGATTGGCTTCAAATTTGTACCAAAGATACCTCTCAGATAGTGCCACAATATAATCGAAAAATGAAAGTTCTGAAGAAATTTTAATGAAAGGTCACAAAGCGTCAAATTCAGTGTAAATGCCGTTTTGAGTTTTCTTCGATTTTCCATGTTTATAACAGCCACTAATGCCGTATCCATTGGAACGCATTACGGCCTAGATTCGACTATGCATTAAGTTATCTACCTGTTAATTTTGTAAGGAGGATATTTGTGCCACTCCTCAATCAATGCTTGCCTCAATTCCGCGAGATTTTGAGGCGGTGGGTTACGGGCTCGAACTTGGCGATCCAGATGATCCCATAGATGTTCTATGGGATTTACATCCGGACTACATGCCGACCATGGGAGCACAGCAACATTATTAGCCGCTAAATAATCTCTACACACCCGAACAACGTGTGGGCGGGCATTCTCTCTCGCGGTTTAGCACCACTCCGATGTGGACCCGACGAGCGCGGATCCCATGTTCGCGTAGGCGCCATATAGCGGTTTTCGAGCTCGTACGGTTATTCGTCCGCCCAGGGATCTCCGTTGTTGTTATTGTGACTGGTCTGAAGCCACTCCGGAGGTGGATCATGCGGATCCGGGGATCCTGGTTAGGTGTGGTCACACGCGGTCTGCCACTACGTGGTCGGTCTTTGATTAATCCCGTGTCCCGATACCGTCTTCGGAGTTTTTCTACTGCTCTTTTACTGCACCCGAAACGTCTGGCATCGAACTGAGCAGAAGCACCAGCTTCAAGCATGCCAATAGCCTGGTCGCCACAGTTTTGCGGTATTCGCGGCATCTCAGTTCTCCGTTGTTTTCATCGATTTACTGCGTTTACATATGCAGTTATATTTGATGACCACGTGTGTAATTTCATAATTTTTCAATATCGAGCCGGTACTGACTTATGTGGATCAATATGGTACCGTGCTTGAATGCCTACAAACCCGTAATAAATAACCACACCCGCATAAAAAAAAATAACGATGGTTACAACTTCTCATTACTATCTGATGCTAAAAATTTAGAAAAAAAAATATCCATAGGTTTTCGAGATATTTGGGTTTTTATGTGCGAACTTTCTTTCGTCCTTCAGTATATGTATGTTTTGAGAAAAATCGACTCGTTAATTTCATAAGAACCCACTGCAGACAGACGGATGGACACACCAAATACTATATATATATCTCCCTTAGGGGGAGACATAGAATTAAAATAAGAGCTCTAACGCCAATAAGAAACCAAATAATGTTTGGTAGACTATTCCGAAATAGATTACATCGAGTGAAAAAAAATCGAAAGCCTTTATCTTCTTGCCAAGCAGAAATAATTTTTAAAAAAAAGTTTTAACAGGTTATTCAGTACTGAACTACTGACGTTTCAATGAACAGCCTAATATGAATTCATTTTTCGAATATTTTTATTTTACTTTGGCCCAAAAGATAACATTTAACACTGTACACTTTATTTTCACCCTATTGTACAAAAAAAAAAAAAAAAAGCATTTCTTATTTATGTGACATGCAAATTATCGATAGTCTACCCAAATTCGTGAATTTTCTATAGTTTCTTTCAAATTAGCGCCATTATCTTGCCGTCGGAACAAACTTGCCATTGCCGATGACACTGGAAAAAACCCCTAGGGGTGGAAGACTCACATTCAAATTGGTTACCATACATGCCTGGCTTTATAAAAACGACCCCTAAACGCGAAGTGCTAAGTTTTAAATAATGCTCCTATTCATAACCAAACGCAGTGCGCAGTTCGAAAAGACTAAGCTCCAAGATGCAGCTCACTACTTAAAGATCGGCTTGGGAATATTTTCAGCCGCTTACAACTCGGAAAGAACCCTCTTTCGTCGGAAATGCAGATTACTGAATAAAAATCACCCCTCCCTTTTTTAACCAAATTGGTACGAGGAGTAGAAGAACGAATGGTTAGAGTAGATGTAGTCCCAGCGTAGCCTTTCCATCTTCCCAGAACTGACAGGGTCACAGTTAATAGAAACTTTCAAGGCTATGGATCTTTCGACGTACGTTACAGGACACCGAGCTAGGTTCGAAATAGCGGGCATTTTCTTGAAAAGGGTTAAGAAGTACTGAGAAGTACCAGCGCATTCTGTTCTCCTCGGTGAAACTCCCAAACTTGAGTTAAGAGTTGCAATTGTAGATTCATTATTGTTGTGGGCTATAATTGGAGATTCTATATCCTGATCTCAAGAAAATATGTATTTTTCTCAGTACAAAATTGTTATTTGACCATAAAAATTATCTGCCATGATTTATAATTGGGCTATTTATGTGCAGCCGCACGTCGAAATTGGCAAAATTAAAATCAATGACATGTCCCATTATACGAACTACGACTCATGCTGCCATAGGGAGACTCATTCAGCACTGCAGTAGATCCAAATTGGTGAAAGTGAAAAGAACAACTTCCATGGCTGAAAACAATTATTATCCAGTATTGCAAAATGAGGAAAATTTGCGTCGAAAGGGTTCGCAAATTTACATGTCTTAAGTTGGTCACAACTGAAGATTTTGTTGTCACCAATTACTATCAACTCTAACCGATTGTATCTCCTCTCCCCCGAATGGACCGCGTCCCGCCTCAAAACTCCCCCTATCTCCATACTTTTTTATGGAAACACAATAAACCAATTCTCACTTTCGGATTTTTCCGGTGGAGGTGTTGTTTCGACTGAAAATGTTGGGGGTTAAATTATAAAGAAATGATAAGGGAAAAACATCAAAATTCTAATTTTCTTCCAACATGCACACTTTCAAATTTATAAAGCCATCATATGATCTTTTAAAAACTATTTTACATATTATTCAGTCCCTTTAATAACCAACATGTGAATATGTTTCTGGTAAAATGGAATTTTGTTGATTTTTGCCGTTTTTTTCCTATCATTTCTTTATATCCTTATCCCACCTCAATTCAGCGGAAACGCAAAAACTTTTCGGCAAAAGTCAAAAGTGCGAATTGGCTTATCATGGTGACAAACCGAGTGGCAAATGTCCGTGTTATAAGCATGTTTATTCCGAAAACAATGTGTAAATGCAAACGGAAAATAACATATACTCCAGCAAGACCTAAATAGTTAAACTAATCTTTATATGATCACAGACTCACACCCAGTCCAGCTAATTCCACATTTTTAATGTTAATTGAAAACACAACTACGAGCGCGAAAAAACACATCCTCTCCTGACGGGCCATGTTTAAAAACTGAACTGAAAGTGAACAAAGCCAGGGGTGCCCATTGGCTCCAAATAATGCCGTGCATCTCTCCGTCTTCCCGTTGTTATAAAAAAGCTGACCTCTGATGGGATCTTTATGTTATCTTTAAGCAGAGCGAATGGATATTATAAAACGTAGAACCCTTCGTTTATGGTTACTATTTTCGCAGAATTTTCAGTGCATCGGCGGAGTAAAAATGTGTCATATATAACAGACCAAACTGCCGAAGAAGTTGGCTATTTTACAGCAACGCTCCTCTACCACCAAGTAGTGTAGACCGGCAAGCGTCATTGATAAGCGAATGGCCTCGAATAATCCATGCGTCCCTCATCTTTGGACTTTACCCACAAAATCTTGTTATTGTAACATCTCTGCTCCAGTGTCATGTTTCAGCAGTTGAAAAGCTAACACGAAAATAGTGTTTGTGCTTTTTTACATAATGCGAAAATATTGTATTAATGCTCTGTTATTGCATAAAATTACTCTGTTAGTGCTGTGTCATTTCCTTATTGTTTCCCTTGTATATCGGTTTCATCAGCTTGTAAGTGTCCACATTAAATGGGAATTCTAAGAAAATACCTTTCTTTTCGATATTGCATACTTTTAACTAGAATGCCATGTGATCCTTTTACCAGGGTCACAACATCTACCAAGCAATGGGTACAGCATCATATAAACAAAAGTTATATTATATAAGGCTTGTAAGACATGTGTGGCAATAGGGCACCGACTCCATCTTACCATAGAGCGTGCTAGTCAGGGCTTGAAAAAATCAATTTTTTATACTTTAATCAGATTTTTTAATGTTTCTAGTTAAATCGAACTCGAAAAAGCAGAAAAAACTGAAGTAGTAGCAGCTACCGGCACTGGGCCTCTCGTGACCTGCTGCCCATTGATAATCTCCCACCGGACCTTCACAGTTCATGTGCACTGATAAGCGTACGATATAAAATGCTTTGTTTAAACATTGTAGATTTCAATAGCTTTCCGGATAGGTTATTGGCAAACAGTCACTCCCTCAAACAAACTGTAAGAGAGAAAAGACGCAAAAATAAAACCATCGACAAGTGTTTCACAAATATGGAACTCTTCTACAAAAAACCGAAAATTCTCTGCCAAATAAGAAGATCATTTTGCAGTTCTGTGTTCACCAAACAGCACAGTGGAATATAATAAAGGCCACACCCAAGTAAAACGAGCAGGAGCATCCGGAAAAAACGAAAAAAGCATCATTTGCCCAAGCACTTATAAAATTTAACTGGGCTGAACTTTATCATCTAAAAACATGCAAAGAACACATTGAGCTTTTTGACCACACAATGACAGCACTGAGCGAACAGTGCTTTCCACGCAAGACCGTATCGATTCATACTAAGGATAAACACTGTATTTTTCCCCACGCGAGGCCTTAATAGCCTCAGACAGAAGTGTTATAGTCCCGCAACTGGAATATGAAAGCCCAGTGTGGTCAACGTCCCTGAGTGAAGAGCAGAGTTCGGCAATTGAATCAATCCAAAGGTGTGCTTTGCGAATCATTATCTCAAACTGTTCAAATCAGGAAGCGCTGGAACTAACCAGACTCTAAGAAAAAGACGTTTTAGCCTTTGTTCAAAACTTTTCAATTCAATTAAACGGGAAAACAGTACATTGCACGACCTGCTACCCCCAAAAAGATCTCGAGAGTATCATCTTAGAAATCAAGTACAACACCCTCTTCCAAAAAAAAAGAAAAAAAACCTTTTTAAAAATTCTTTTATATCCTTCTGTCTTTTTAGCCTTCAAATGTGATATGAATCCTAGTCATGAAACAGTATTACTTACTACTATGTGCATATTTTAAATGTATTTTAGCTTTGAATTATTTGTTGGTGTATTAAATTTAGTCATATTGCATGTTATTGCCTGTATTGTTAATTGCAAAACAATATACACATCTTATCTTAAAAAAGTGGTTTGCAAACGATTGCTGGGTGCCTTTGTTGCGCACAAAGGCTTAATGATAAGCGTACTTTCAAATAAAAAATCTAAAAACTAAAAAATCATAATTTTTTACTATAGCATATTAGGCAGCAACTTGATTAGCGAGGGTATCTTATAATCAGCGAAAACGCTAAATACGGCTTACGCAATTTTCCAGGATTACGTCAGTAATACGGGATATGTGATCGCATCTTGGTACTTCTTTGCACAGTCGTAAAATATTGGAAAAATATTTGTAGACATCCGAGAGGTGCAATATTGCAAGTTCATTGTTAGAACAATGCGCAGGCATAATAATACCATGAGAATTCCCCTTGGTTATATGAATTGCAAACAAAATATATTCACATTTTCCAAAATGCGTTGCCTCCCGCAGTATTGCTTGAATTTCTTCTAAAATTGAGGATAATATTCTTCAGGTGATCTTTTTTTTTAAAAAAAAAATGCTTCTTTAGGCGATATTTAAAAATTTATATGACATGAAAAATGGTGAAGAAAATGAGAAGGGACACAAATACATGCTTAATCAGTAATTTTCTGTTTCCTATGGCGGGTTCATGCGAACATAGTGCTTGCATAGCGATTTTTACGCGATAAACTGGCACTCCCCGGTGATGGTACAGCAAGAGTATCAGACTAGAGTATACTACCAGTGAACTGGCCAACAGATACAACCAAAATTTTCTCACAGGATAGAAGTAGTATAAAGAGAAGTGCTACTGAGGATAAGGAGTTGCGATAGAAAAATTTTATAAGTGCTACACCACCTATAGCTTAGGTTGAAATGGTTGAATTTTCTACATCTGAAAACAAGATTTTCTAGGGATACTGTGACCAGCTGGGATCTAGTCGATCAAGTACAAAAATCTTGTGGGATTGCTAAAACGTGAGAGCAGCATTTTGAAACTGGTTAGTGAAAAGTGAAAAATATTTAAAGGCTGACATTTGACTGACCCTTAACGGATCCCCCCAAAAAATTCAATCTGACTAAGATTACTTGCAGGAGAAGACCTATTTTGAAAACTTATTTTCAAACGAGAGCATGAGGTCAAATTTTGAGTGTGCACAAAAAATTTCAAATAAAGATAACCTGAAGACCATTACTCTAGAATTCAAAATGAATCTAATCAAACTGCAGGAGCCAAAACATTTTAGAAAAAAACTAACAAATAGTTTTAAAATGTTGCCAATTGGCAAATTATTGGCCAATCGTCAAAGAAGTAATTTTTTTATTGATGGCTACTTAGGAAATAGTTGTAAAAATTTGAAAGGAATCCCACCAAAACTGCGACAGAAGAAGCATTTTAGGTAATGTTTACACACATACATACAAAAATGCAGACGACGGATGCCCTGACCCCTCTGATACAGTAAACCCGCTCGAGAAAGTCGTCACATAAAAAAACATTAAATATAAATATTTTAGAAACTGATTTTACTGTACTGAGGACATATCGACAAACAACAATATCAAGGGACATTCTGACTAGCCAAAATGCTCCCTAAAAATAAAAAATAAAAGTCGTGCGAATCACTACCTAGAGAACATTGCTGCCAGATAAAAGAAAAATCGGACCAAAAATATTAGAAAAATAGCATTTTTGAAAAATTGTTTACACACACAAAGACACATAAACAGTTGATTGTCCAAAGTTACTGGAAGTCGGCTTGGCTAAAACCTGTACGAGGGAGAGGAG
Source organism: Protula sp. h YS-2021 (assembly GCA_949752745.1). NCBI lineage: Eukaryota > Metazoa > Annelida > Polychaeta > Sabellida > Serpulidae > Protula > Protula sp. h YS-2021. The sequence goes on from OX457025.1 coordinate 64,663,862, forward strand.
ATGGAACTGGTTAAAGTAGCTCATAACTAGTAACATTCCGTTTCCACCTAAAGCCCCAGGGGTCCAGTTGCTTCGATATGCGTTGCCACACCAAAATATTTAAAAACACGAGGAAAGCAAGGGAGGGGTAATTTTAGGTGAGAAGCAGTCCGAGTGGTTCTTTCGGGACTTACTATTTCATTATTTCAGGGCATTATTTCAAATTTAGCACTTGCATTTAGGAGTCCTTTGAATAAGTCATGGGCAACTATGGTAATCAGTTGGGACTGAACCACCCACAAATATGGCAATTCTTTCGACTAAAATATGCCTGATTCTGCGAAACTTAGCAAAATAAATTTCTAAACGTGGAAGATGTCCTTTTTCTTTTCCCTAATTTGGATCTACCGTAACCAGCTGCTCACTGGATAGATAAAGAAGCATTTTAGGTGAAAGTTTATAAACGTACAAGCAGACTTCGGATGCTCCAACCCATAAGATAAGAGCAGTAGGGCGAAGTTGAACCTAAAACATATAAAACTGTCCCCATCCGCTAAACACTAGAAGGCCTGGCACCATTGACGAAGAGATATACGGAGTAAAAGTAAAGAGGAGCTAACTCGGAGCCCTGTTCACGTGTGTTAAATATTTGTATCGGGTAACATTTTCTAAGTCACAGCTCTGAGACTTAGTGAAATGATAGACTATAAACTCACTAAACAAAGACCCTATTGATACAGCTATCCACTGCTAAGAAAATTATAAACTCTCAATTTAAAAACGCGAGTTGCTAATTTTGTGGGCAATGATACAGTATTTGTGTAATTTTGCAGACTTTCAAAAATGTCAGCAATTCTCAAATAAAAGAAAGGCAAAGAGGACACATTCACTTTGTGTCTCTAAATTTTCCATCTCTTTGGTTGTGTTTTTATTCTATGACTTGCAAATCTTTTACGCAGCTGATTTAGCTCATGTAAATTATCCGATACCAAAGTTACTCTAGAGAGGCTGCGAGGACCAATTTAAAAGTAGTGTAGACTGGTAAGCGTCTTTGATAAAATATACTGTAGAGTGGCTGAGGGGATCAATTTAAAAGTAACATATATAAGTGTGCATGAAGGCTCACATTTGACTTGACTTAGTTGCCTGGGCCTTTTGGCTCCTTGCTCTCCCCAGACTGCACCAAACCGCTCTGCTGCTGGCTCCTCTTTCTGCCGTTCTTATCTGTAATCCCGTAGCATCCTCGGTCTAGTCTGTCCATTTTTTGTGGTCTTTCTTCTTTGGTCTAGGGTTGCAGAAATCGTGGCCCTAGCACTGTGACTGGGGCGATGCCATAGTGTTGAGTGTTTTTTGCGATGTGCACAAAATAATTTAGTCTTTTTTCTAGGAAAATTTCGGCGATACTTCTCTGTATGTCAAAAGTTGACGTATTTCAGTGTTGCTTATTCTGTACCTGAGAATGATTCTTACGATTCCTCGAGAACATCTCATCTCAAAAACTTCCAGTTTTCTGACGTTTTCGACTGTTAGAGTCCTGGTTTCTGAGGCCTAAATAGCTATTAGAAGAATAAGTGCTTATTTATCCACTTCTCTGCCCAGATAGGCATATGCAAGCGTCCAAATGCCGCTGAAGTTCTTCTTCTTTATACGTTGGCTGTGCACACGTCTTGTCGATTAATTATTTTGGGGCCAAAACATTAAATTGCCATTAAATTAATCTGAATAAATTCCTCACCCTGTCTATCATTTAAATATTACGATGATAAATTTAACGTAATATTAATATTTCTCGCCTTTTATTAAAACAGAAAAAAACTTCTATCGTTGATTGTTTCGGTACGGAGAAAAAAGGAGTGAATGTGGCATCTCTCTGAAAAGTTTGTCAGTTTTTATACCACAATTTTACTGAAATATAAAATCTGTGTACCATGCAACTTAATTTTGTGTGTTGCAATGTTATTATCTGCATGCTGATTATTGTAATGCAATATGTGCAACTAAAAACCTTCCGAAGGCCTTTTCTGGCCTAAATGAAAGTACAGAAGTATAAAAAAACCTTTCGAATAATTGAAAAAGAATAATAATCGTTTTACGAAATATACTCAAGATTATGAAATTATTGCATGCAGATCTTGCGAATCGTTGTGGGAACTTGGCCCATTTTGTACTAACTGGAGAGGATACTTGCAATGATGAAGTCGCAGATGAATTGTTGGCACAGATTGATATGAATATGAAGGAAGCATGATATGAATATGAAGGATGAGATAAAGCAGTGAACATAGAAAAATATGCACCTCAATAATTTAATAAACGAATGTTTAGGAAACTGTTTCATTTTTAATGGTATTGCTTAATGTATTGCTTCCCTCCTACACCTGAATATTAAAAACTTAGTGAAGATAGAAATTTAGTTCAAACGAAAGGCTTTGAAATGAATGACTATGACCAGTAAAGTTTATGACATTTTAAGTGTAATCAAATGTACCATGAAATGATTGAAAGTAAAATGTTGTGTAAGACTGATTATATTTTTGATTTAAGAGATTCAGTCTGGTAAACGATTAATATGGGCATAGGTACCGTTTATAGTTCTTGACAATTCACGCCTTCAAAAAGAATTCAATGACACAGTTCATTAAATCACAACTATGATTTGAATTTTATTTATTTCTTGTTTCTTTGGGTCTTTCACGTACTACGTGAAAGGACAGAAACAATAGCCGTAAATAACGATGTACAGTATTACGGTATAGGAAGCACCGGTAGTTTCATTGTTTCACTGGGCCTAATGTAAACTTCATTGCATTTCATAGTAGGCCACATCGAGTTTTTTAATTTCTTTGGTATATTTCATGCATTTGAATTTAAATTTGCTGCAAAGTAATGATGAATACTATCTAAGCAAAACCACCATTAATTTACTTCTATGCTTCCTGTAGTATGTAGTATTAGTAAGTTCAATTTATTAATATTTGTCTTAGAGTTTGAAATCTAATTTTTTATATTACATTTTTATCTATTCCACTGCTAAATAAAATCTATATTGATAACACAAGCGCTTTGTAATTTTAACTTGTGGTATTGTTCATGGCTTTATTTTTGCAGTTAAATGTTTTATGTTTGCATTTCACAACCATACTTATTTTTGTTTGTTTTTTTATATATGTTTGGCGTGCAAGACTTTCTGACTAACTTTCTATGCCACAACTGGCATATTATGCTTCGAGATTTTCTCTAATCCTTTGCAATTGTTTTATTTTGGAGTCTTACTACACTTACTCGACATGTTCCTGTACACATATTTTATCACTTATCTTTCAAGTATAACATTTAAGTATATGCTCATTCTCAGGCACACCAAAATCAATAGGGTCTTTCGGTTAGTACTCAATGGCTTTGTCAGCCAGCTGAGTAAAGAAATCCAACAGAGTTAAGATAATAAATTTGTGATGTTGTGCCACAGTGAGTATATTGAATGTCTGTTTGTTTTACTTAAGACAAGAACTACAAGAAATAGTATAAAGTCACCAACATACAGCAAATCAATTTTAATAAATTATAAACTAGAATGTCAAGCGATATAGTGATCTGTTCAAACAATAAAAAAATCACAATTTGGGGCCTCCTTGGTAAACCTTTTATAAAATTGGGAAATGCATAAGAAAAATGAAGAGATTCAGTTGTAAAACTAAAAGCAATGTTTCCAATGTTTAAAATCACATATAGGAAATTTATATCTATCTGAATTTTATGAAAAAACACAACAAGCAATCTTTTCTTCAAAAGAAACACATCTGTGAAATTTCAAATCGATTCAATTGTAATTATTTTCAGAAAAACACAGCATGGAGCTGCGACGGATAGCAGTAATTGTTGTTGGTTGCTGATGATTAGATAAACAAAGGCAGGTGCTTATTTCTGTTTGTCTTTCATTCCGGTTAATTAAAGTTTCAGGATCGCGACACTGATGTCAAACATATTTTCAAAAACGTGGAATGACGGCAAGATGCATAGACGGGGGTAACGGCTTTTGTGCAAATCCAATCAAATGTAACACATACATTTAATACATTATGACAAGAAGTGACATTTCAGAGCATTTTCCTTTCTACCTTTTGATAGCAAGTGGATCTCCTCTCGCAAACAACGATCGCTTTCTCAGTATCAACAAATATACTCAATCGTCTTGCACCTCTTTTTACATATCGAAGCGACCATGTTGCTGGCCTCACCCTGAGAAACATAAAATTTGTGTGTGTAAGTTTTTCGTTTTTTCAGGCATTTAAAAATTGGAGCGTAAGACAAGTATGTATATATAGCTTTTAACTAATACGAACCGAAAAAAGTCGAATTTCGAATCACCAACTTTGTTTGATTTTTCACTCGAAAGCTTTTCACTTTTCGAAAGCATGATTTAGTCTTTTCAAAATCTACGCCATAATTCACTATTTCTATAATTCACTCATGCACTGTAAGGTGAATTGACATTGAAGCTTGAATTCAACAATGCAAATAAGCATTGAAGGAAAGTGTTACCAATTACTAAGGTACTACAGAGTGGAAAAATACGAGATAAAGAATCAAAATCTCTAAAAATCCATTCCCAGGTTAATTCTGTGCCACAGAAAAGGTATGAAAAAACTAAATATGAACGAGAGGCCTATAATATTTTTACGATATATGATAAAAGTACGATATACGATAAAAACTCCTACACATCCTTTTCTGGATTTGTTGCCAATTGATCAATTACCGCGTAAAGAAAAAACATTGACAAATTCCCAAGCAGTATGATGGTTCATAACCGTTTGGCAAATTTGTTTACAGGGTCTCATTTAAACTGTTTATTCAGTTCAGACTGTTGCAAAAGGCAGTGATTTAGATCTGTCAGATATGGGGCTAATTATTCTCGATGGCATTTTCGGAGATAATTCAAAGCAGATCAAGAGCGAGGTCTCTGATACAATATTACTGTATTAGCGGAAAGCAGTAAGAAATATGTTGAATATGAAATTCATTGTTTGTTAAATATCTCTGCTCTACCAGATGGAAAAGTGCTAATTTTATTTAACAGGGGCAACAAATCGAACGTTAAAAGTATGCTTTTTCTTTAAAACAATGGTATGGACAGCAGTAACAATGCAAAAAGTTAGTTGAACCATGCGCACCGGTACACATTACAACAATTGTGTGTAGTATTAAAAATCCGTTTTTTAATTATCTTTTGATTGGAGTTCACTGAAATACCATCGAAATCAAATGTACACACTTTTGGGAATCCCCAATTCAAAATGTTTACAGTTGTGTGTTTTGACTTCATTTCGACTGAAAATTTTCGAGGTTATGATTTATTTGTAAACATATTAAACCAGGTAATTTTCTTGAAGTATCAGAATGATACTTAAACCTTATTGACATCAGAATTAAGAATGAAATGAATTAAAAAAAATACTGACTCAAAAATAACTCTCATTTTTTAAAACCATACATTAAAGATCATAAATTACTTCAAAATTCCTGCTAAACAATCGGAACATTTTAGCTAAACTAAATATATTTTGAAATTTCAAAGAAATGAAATAGGAGAATACATTTGCTTGGTTGCTGACAAAATTGATGTAAAAACGAATTGTGTGCTAAAAGTCATGTCGTTCATGGATATCGCAATTTGCAAATGTCGGGCTACTAAAAGCACAATTAAGAGGTAGAAATGTCTTTGAGAGTCAGCAGCTCCAGAAAGACTTTATATCTGGATTCTTGAATCGTCCAGTTAGAGTACGTAAAACAGGAGTGACTTTAGTGATAGAAGTTCCAGAGTAAAGCCTTCTTCATGTAGGCACGATTTCTTAGGATAGTGATAAGGCACCGGTCTTGTCTTGCGCTTCAAATTGGCACGCAATTGTGAAACGACATTATTCGCAAGCATGTGTCGTATCTTTGCAAAGAAGATGAGCTGGACGTCAGTTCAGAACGGGATCACCCGAGATGTTTTAAAGTTCGCCATCCCAGTCTCCAACTTAATACTGAATGAACCTACAGACATAGATTAGGCAAAATTATTTCTCATAGCGTTTATGCAATTACAAACTAGAGAGACAAACAGAAATATACTGAATGACAATAGAAAGTTTGCACCTAAAAATGAACGTTTGTTCCTTTTACCTGTTTAATTTAACTCAATTTTATAACTTTCGCTTTTTTACATGTTTATTTACGACACATTAACTGATGCAAATATATGTTTTTTTTTAAATTTATCTTTCTTTGGAGCTTTCTAATCAGCTAAGTTGGCAGCTTCTAATTACATTTATGTACATAGTGTAATAAGGATAAGGCCGCGTTTAGATGTTGGAACTTACACAAAACTGTCGCAACTAAGCGACAGACACGGTACAAACTGGTGCCTTACTGCGATCGGTGGCTGGATACTTTGGTTGCAGTAAAACTGCTGTTTATAAGCTGCTGATGTGTTATCATGACAACAAGACACACCCAGAATAACCTCGAAGCGATCGTCCTTGCCTTACTAGACCTTGTCAGGATAAGCGTACTCGGAAACTGTAAGCTCGTAATCGCCTTCGCAGAATGACCAGAGCAGAGACACCTGGAAGGACAAATAACCTGATAAGTTAAAAGAACAGTCATTAGATGCCTCCGTAAAAATGAAATCTGCGCGAAACTACTGCACATCGGAATGCTGTTGAATGACATCAAAATGAGAAAAATGACATCAATCACGGTCAAAGAAAACACTTGGCGACAAGTCAAGATTCTTTACCATGGAAATGGGCGGAAACGCGTATACAGCTATCGGCGAACATTGCGCTCCGGCTTGGGTCAGTCAGTTGACGCTGGAGGCGTAACAGTCAAGTAAGCACATGTTAACGACTTTCCAACACCAAAATTATTTGAATTCTTGAAATGTTAGCCCTTTTTTCTTTCAGTTGAAATTTTGTTAAGCTGCGTTGTCATGAATTTTCATTGTGTGAAAGAAATTATATTAAAATGTGAAGTTTTGAATAGAATTGATAAAATATCGTGACTGACAGATAAATCTTTCTTTTCAATGTAAACTTTCTTTTCTCCTACAGTGTGGTTTTCACTTATGAAAGGACTATTGTCTTTTAAAAACTGGGGTAGTTTCATTGTTCAGGGTATGGTGCGGACACATCAAGCTGTCATAGAAATTCTGCTGGAGTAAAATGACGAATTGGTCTGCTTATAGGGTGATTAGACGAATAGAGGAATTTGTAAGTAATTTACGCTATTTAAGCTAAGTTCATATTCCACTTAACGCTGAACACTTGTTCTGATATAAAGAACGGATCAATTAAAATATTGTGAAACTTAGAGAGAAATTGAATAAGACTGAGATACTTGAGAAAATGAAAACCTACACAACCTAGATTAGTTTTAATCCAAAGGCAGTTTTAATTTCTTGAAACTCATTTCTATGAGTAAAATATCTCTTAGATGTAGAGACTATAACTATCACTTTTCAATGCCAATGACACTAGTATCACAACACATCGAACCACTGTGCCAAAACTCAAAGGCCTTTTCAGCTCAAATTATATAAATAAAGATGCTAAGTCGTATTGGGAGGTTCTTTTTACAATGATTGTGAGGGCTAATCTGTAAGTCTTGATATAGCAGACAGAAATTTTTATTTCTGCAAAAAGATACACCAAGAAACCTGAGATTGACGTGGCAACAACTGGGTTTGTTCCCCTATTTATGCACCAGTTGTTCAAGACTCGCAGGTTCCAGGGGAAGCACGGCAACCGCATCAACACAGGAAACTATACCGCGTCTGGAAGATAGTGCTAGCAACAGAAGACGAAACAACCTCTGCTTCTGAATCATCCCCTGTTAGTTCACAATTATCGTCAACAGAGAGAATTCATAAAACATGGACCTTGTCCACTGACACAGCAGGCCATTCATTACCACTGCATTTGGGACCGGACATGGAGACGGCAATTTTTTTAGCGACCGACAAATATAGAACAGCTCAAGGCAACTGAGACAACATCCAATGAATCACCGAGTCGGTTAGAGTCGGTTAGTATGAATTATTTCGACTGTCCGAGAAGCCACATCCGGTAGACCAATGAGATGATCAGCTATGTGTGACGATTGAGCATACTGGGCTGACACAACACCGGTGGCACAATATAAAATCTCCTTGCGTCTGTATAATGGAGACCATCATTTCATTTTCGAACAGGAGTCCTCTTCCAAGCATGACCGTGATACGCGAAACCCACGTCCCGCGACGATACATATTTCTTGATTTGACGTGAGGGGTGGGGGCACGAAAGGAATCTCTTTTTGACTGCGTGGACGCGACCATCAATTCAGATTCCTGAGAAATTACTGCCTGAACGGGCATTTCCGACTTTGAGAAGTTCCGTACGAGACCTAATGCTATTACTTGAATAACGATATAAATTGTGCCTCGAGACATTCCCTGTTTAGAATGGCTAACAGCCATTTGTCTAGATATCGAAACATTAAGAAGCTTGTACGCCTACTCCATATCTTTAGGATTTTCATGACCTTAGTAAAACATACTGTATTGTCAACAGACCAAAGGATAGAGTGAAAAATCAAACCATTTAATGGCTCATCTCAAAGAAAAGAATGCGACGCGTTGGCTTGTGTATATGCATAGGGGGTACGCGTATGAGACACCAAAACTTCCTATATGTCTTGAAATGTAATGCTTTTTATGACCTTAGGTTTGTCCATTTCTGAAGTAATCGCCCAAAATGATTCAACTGATTCAACTGAAAGAAGTCTATGACAAGACGCCACCACCAGACATTTTTAAACAAGGAGACCTGTAGAAACTGCTTACGCCTTTTGGCCTTGGATTATAGTTTTCTTTCAAAACAACTCTTGATTACAATTTACTTTACTCAGCTCTGCTCGAAAGCTGTGATAAGAAACAAGATTGAGAAGGAAGCATTTGCTGGAGAAAGCATTTTCTGACCCGTTCTCCTTTCGCGTAAGCATTACTCAATCCTTTTGGGGGCTTCCACACGTTGCTAGACTTCATAAATGTTTTGACCGTATGCCTACGGGCAAGATTACGCTTGATTTGTTTTCTGCAATAACCTGCTTTATGCGTAAATTTGAAATTGGGGGGTGAGGTAGACATGCGTGCTGGCTCCCCAGAGATTTTGGTTGGCTGCTACATAGGCTTAGGTAGCACAGGTGTCGTCTGGGACAACTGTGACCCAGTGGATGATGAAGACTGTCTCTTCGATTTTGGCAATGGATGATTCACAGCCTTTAGCTTTGGCGTATGTTGCGGAGTCACGATTTCTTGCATCAATGCATCTTGTATCTTCAGTGTTGATGACTAAATGATCTCGCGTAACATCTCAGAGGGGAAACGTTTGGACTGCGACGTACTAGAAAGCAAAAACGATGTGTTTTGTGTTTTGCCCGACTACAGATGAGGGTGCTCAATAGATGCGGCGAAGGCTTCAGTAAGTCGTCTTTGGCCATAACTGTTGAGTCAGATATCTAAAAACTCGTTTACTTCTCTGAAAGGTCAGACGGTCATAGTTCAGAGAGAAAAATCTTCTGTTTCTTCTGTGGGCTGCTCCGTGGTCTTTGGAGTTTTTATATGGACTGACTTTATGTGGATGAAGTCGTTAGCTAGTTCGAGAAATAAGCTTCGAAAGGCTGACTCAGACTAATGTTGGGGTTCATAGCTGTAGCAATTGTGCGGGCTGAAGGAGGGACCGACTATGGCTGAGGCTTCCCATCACTGATGTCTTCCGGAGTCGCACTTGTTGACGATGATCCGGAAGATGAAAATGTAAACGAAGCATAGGAGTCGCTATCAGAATCGTCATGGTATAACGAATATGGCGTATCAATGAGTAGAGCATCTTATATCTCGAGCACTAATTCAGGCTTCGTTACCGATGCCTTGACTTCTGATGTACCTGACATCATAATAGTATAAATTATACGTGTAGTTATTCATAGCATTAAGACAGACTTCTAAATAAAGCAAATTTGGTACGACTCCTTAAAACACGAAGTAGACGATATCATTGTTGCACAATACACAGCAATACATGCGAGATGCGAGGTGCAACCAATAAGGTTACCGTGTCATCGCTAAGCTGCCAACTGCATCGTACGATAGTAAACATATGATCGATGCAATGGTTTATTATTGTGGGTAAGCGTGAAAACAAGGCCTAAGGACGCGGTTACAACCGATTCCTTGAACAATACACTATTTCTAAAAGGAACCAGACCAGAGATATGAGTGTGTTGCAACCCACTGTAGTGATAAGTCGACAACGGCTATCGAAGCCTTAAGTGACAAAGAACAACGCCACACAGTAAGGATCTTCATAGCCAAAACGGCACACTTGTTAGGTAGCTATACGAATACCTAACTGGAACGCCGTCACTAACGTCCCTGTTGTGATTCTGTAGCGCGTCATCTTGATATCATGCTTTTTAAGTAGTTGCAAGGTTAAAAAGGCAGGTATAGATGTTTTGATCGCGGTTGTTAGTGTTAATGTTTTTATTACAGAACATCTGCAAGCAACAGGGATCAAAATACTTTTCTCTTTTCATATTGCTTCTGAATACTTAAAGTTCATTTATACAATAACATATGTAACACATTTGTTCATTTTTAATTTGGTCCTTTGGGTCGCTTGTCGATTCTGTTTTGAGATAAATTATAGAATAGCTCACGTTGAAAAATTAACACATCTTTGTAAACAAAAGGCGCGGTTGCTAGAAACACATCAGCCAGAATGTGGCTTTGTTTGTTCTGAAAGGTAAAAAACATGCACATCCTCAAGAAACATCCTTGAGAAAATAAAATGATAAAATATTGAGCGCGTTGTAAAAAACAAAAAGTCTGAAAATAAAGCCACTATTCTCTCAAAATTGCACTGCTCTTTCTGACAAAAACAATGAACAAAAATACCATATTATTTTTACGGAAAAAAGTTTAAAAGTCCGCTACCAAACTCCTTAATCTTTTAACAAAGCTAAACAATGGTTTCAATACAAAATCAATTAGGTGAATAGTCCACACAGATGGGACGCATAGTTCAAGAAGGTGGGTGAGACAACCTGACAAAGATTGGGGCGAAAATTCCAAATCAAAAGTGTGACGAAGAGTATAAAGGACGATGAGTCTAGTATCTACGCCAGCAATATTTTCAACTTAAAGGAAGCTTTAAATATTCAAACAATTTCCAAGAAAAATATTATGCCCACTGGTGTCACTATATATAGTGACCAAACTGTTGCTGTTTTTAATTCTGGAAACAACAGCGACATGGTAGCTGAGATACTGATGCGCATTACTAGGTTTGGCTGTGAAAGTCTTTAAATCCAGTGACAGATGCAACTGTAAATTTTAAATCTTAAAATGTGCTGTTATGGCAGAAAGGAAAAGAACAAAAATTACTTGGAGCCAAAAGAACCGAAGTCATTTGGTATTTCTAGCACACAGACGACTGAAAAGAAATCGGTATCTTGAACTCTCACTCACAGAAATTTCGTAAAAACTACAACCTGCACCGACACTTATTGGAAGAGAACCGAACAAAAGCAAATAAAAAACCGCTCGTCTGAAGTGCAGAAATCAGTTGTGTTAAGCAAGACGTATACAAAGGGAGATTAGCGAGAATAAGCCAAAGATGATTTCTTTTGTTGAGTAAGAAAGAAACAACAAGGCAGGCACTTGTTTATGTGGGTATTTCATCCCGAAAATTTTTTTCTATGTCGCAGTACCAATATCAATATGACATTAAAATCCAATGTTGATGGCTTCGAGGTCTAGAACAGATATTTTAGAAATTAAAATAAAATGCTTGTTAATTTTTTAGATTTCAAAAAAAAAAAAAAAATGTGCTGTAGACCACGAAGCCATCATTATGGGTTTTCTTTGGTATGCATTGATAATCGCGATTCAGCAACGACCAAGCCGGCTATTGCTGCTTAATACAGCTTATCTGTAATCAAAATTCCGACGCATTTGACATGAGCTTTCCGGGGCAAGTGATGCCTCCAGTATCAAATTATGTGCTACATTTTAGGTATTCACGTTTTTGTGCACAATGATAGTTTACCTGCGGGCGTCAGGAATGCATCGAAGCTAGCTTTCCCTGCAAAGTTATGTACTAGAGTCCCATAGACAACCAGGCATACGAATACATTCAAATTTTGCATGTAGTAATACGTTACGAAATGCTGCTTATGTTATTCTCTGTTACAGGGAACACCTAGAATTCTGATGGCAATAAGAATGCTAACCGATTACGCGCAAAGCTTGTTCACTGCTTCAATTTGCAGAATCGGTGTCGTTCTCAGTAAAGGCAGTCTTGGCTGTACTGGGGACGTATCTGCCTTTGACCCTAGACCACAGTCTCTGGGCGTGTCTGTTTTTTTCCTGCGCAGGCGGGGATATTCAGGACGAAAACAATTTCGGAATTCGGCAAAAAACGGAATGATAGACTTTTTAGGCCTTTGTTACTTAATACAAGTTATTCAGGCTATGATAAATAACTTTAATATGCTTACAGCGTTTTCAACTAAATTAAGTTTGTTTAACTACGGTATATTTTTTAGTTCTTCTTTATTTCATTAATTCGAAACTTATTAAATAACTGCGTACAGCCGCGGCACATTTGTATGAGTTGTCTATTATCGCTTGTGAAAACAGTGTAATAAATGCAGACACAGTAAGCTTGTATTGATATGTAATTTTATTTCACCCATACTCTTATGTGACATCAAATAGTCTATAAGGTAGGACGTTCTTTGTTTTCAGTGCCTCAGAATAATTTCGAGCGATAATACATGCATATACTATGCCGAATCTGCAAGCCAAATCACACTTCGGGCGTTTCGAATAAAATAATAAAAACACGCAAAGATTCGAATACAACTAATCGGGTAAAATGAAAGAAATGGTAGAGAGATTTTGCCTAAATGTCAACTTTCTGTTGCACTAAAGAGCAATTGTATTTTTTACAACCCGTGTAAGCCATACGAGTACCACATTTTAGGTGTTTCGAATAAAATGCGCAAGAATTTTGAAAGAAATAGAAACCTGGAACTATTAGCAGTGTTGCCACATCATCAACAGGATTATCCTTTTTTTTCTTTTTTTTTTTAAAAACCCGATTTTATCCTTTTTTATCCTTAAATACTTTTTTATACTTTTTTAAAAAAATGTTCATCCTTTTTTTATCTTTTTTCCCCCGCTTTTCATCCTTTTTTTTATTTATATACTTTTTTCAGTTTTTTTTCGTTCAAAACACTATTTTTTCCTAATTAGATATGTTTTTTTTCTGCTAGAATTTTTTCTCACTCTAGTCATAATCCTTGATTAGGCCATAATATTAACCGCTCTTACACTGTATGTATATGTAATTTCCAACTTTTTTGCAGCGTCTATTGTTAAAATCAATACATCTGTAGAGAAAGGGTATTTTTCATTGAACTGAAACGTATTCTTCGTAAACGTAATCAATATCGTATCACACTGTAAAATATCCAGTATTCTAAATGATGTTAAGTAGTTTTTATTTCTTGGATGATTTTCAATAACTTCAATCTATAATTTTGAGTTGCATGTCCCTAGGGACCATCGATAAAGTACGTACGCACCTTTTTTTAGACCAGCCGACTATGCCGGGCTGGTCTTATCACATCAGTAGAGGGGTATCCGTCGTCTGTGTGTACATGTGTAAACTTTTCTTAAAAATTTTCAGTTAAAATGCTTCTTCTCCCTCAGCTTTGATCGGATTCCTCTCAGATTTTATACGAATGTTCGCTAGAAAGGCCTCTCTTTAAAAAAAAATTTGGCGATCCGCCAAAAATTCGCTAAATGGGGGGCATTTAAAATTTTTCGGTTGTCAATTTTCAAAATGCTTCTTCTCCCACAATTTTGACCAGATTTTCTTCCAAATTTGTACGAATATTCTCCAGGTAGGCCTCTTTTGAAAAATTACTCATTTTGGCGATCCGCCAAAAATGGGCCAAATGGGAGGCATTTTTTAATTTTTTGGTGTTAAATTTTCAAAATGCTTCTCCCACAATTTTGATCGGATTCCTTTCCAATTTTGAACACTTAATCTCTAGGTAGGCCTCTCTTGAAAAATTACTTCTTTTTTTTTTTTTTTTTTTGGCGATCCGCTAAAAATTGGCTACATGGGGGCATTTAAAAATATTTAGTAGCCAATTTTCAAAACGCTTCTTTTGGCAAAATTTGACCGGATTCCGTTATAAATTTGTAAAGTACAATCAGGTATGCAAACATTTTTAATCGCTGTGAAAACGAGCATCATAAATTACAAAAAATAATACAGTATGAGTAACATTAATGTTTTCTCGATTTTGAGCAAAATATGAATTGTCCTTTTTCATACTTTTTTCCCCCAAATTTATCCTTTTTTATCCCTTTTTTATCCTTTTTTTCTTGATGACTCCGTGGCAACACTGTATTTGTTAAAACCTTTCGGATTGAGGCTTGTAGGTTTGGGGTGTCCGTCCGTTCGTCTGTCTGTCCGTCATCGCTTTATACCCCTATGAATTTAGGGGGGGGGGGGGGGCGGTTGCGGCCTGCTTGTGTTTCACAAATACTTTTGTTAACAACCCAATTGCTCTTTGTTGCAATACGACGTAGAAATTTGACATTAATTGATTGATATTTTATTTATTCTATTTTCAAACATTACAATTGCAGTACCATGGTAAATCATGCACTCAGGAAAGTGAGTCAAAAAAGGAAGGTGTGACTCAGTTGGTAAAAAATGCCCCAAAAGTGAAAAAAAAACCCCGCCAATGCGCACCCTGATGCAGCTATGTCAAAACATAATTCTTGAATGATTTTTATTAAATGCTTGAAAAATGGAAAGGCGTGGCTGGAAGTTTAAAAACTTGCACTAGAGCACGACAATACTAATCACACACACATGATGTAGTAATATACAATTTTAGCACGTAAAGGCACGATACAAACATTAATCACTATATGATGCTATGTAATAATTCTTTACCAATTTTTTGAACAACTTAATACTGAAGCTTGATTTGATGTTGTCAGATAGACAATTCCAAGTTTTAACCCCAACTACAGATACATAATTTGATTTTAAATTCGTTTTGTATTGAATTTATCGCACTGTCTTGTATTGTAAGAGTTAGTACAAGTACCTATTAAAAAACATTTCAGGTTTACAGGAAGTTGACCATGGTACGCTTTATGCGTAATGCACGCTGTTTTGAATTTAACAATCTCTCCGAATTTTAACAATTTACATTTAATAAATAAATCATTTGTATGATAAAAAACCAACATTATTTATTATTCTGATCGCGCGTTTTTGTTTCATAAACAATACTTGTAATTTTGTTTTGGGTGTATTTGCCCATATTTCACAGCAATAGGAGAAATAAGGAAAAAAAGAGAGTAATATATGGTCAATAATGAATACTTGTCCATCATAAACTTAACTCGACACATGATAGCTAAAGCTCTTGATAATTTGTCAAAAACGCGATTTATTTGCGTATGCCACTTTAAGTTAGAGTCAATAAAAACCCCTAAAAATATTGTGCTATAGACTTGTTGAACATCATGACCGTTTATAACAACAATAACATTGCTAGGCATATGTTTAAACTTACCAAATATCATAAATTTTTTTTTTTGAACATTTAATGACAGTTTATTCACATTTATTGGGAACGCCCAATGTGTGATTTGGCTATTTAGTTCAACATGGGCACTTTCGAATATTTTATATATTGTTCAGTCCCTTTAATAGCGAACTTGTGAATATGTTTCTGGCAAAATGAAATTTTGTTGATTTTTGCCAATTTTTTTTTTCTATAATTTCTTTGCCTTAATCCCAACAGAATTCAGTCGAAGCGCAAAAATGTAAGTACGGTCCCGCTTATTCACAGTCGAGATTTACGCAAAAAACAGGACTCCAGTTTTTTAGGATAAATATAGTAGCAGAGAAACTTAGAAACATAGAAGTAAATGGCAAAATACATTTAAATCACTTTGAAATAGCTATAGCACTCTTTTTATGGTACTCGTTCTCGTTACAAAGTTCGGACAGTAGGATTGGATGGATGGAGTGAGAAATTTGACGTAGACAGGCCGAGATCCACTTAACTCTCGTTACAAAGTTCGGGCAGTAGGATTGGGTGGATAGAGTGAGAAATTTGACGTAGATAGGCCGAGATCCACTTAACTCATTTGCTGTTGGATATCCTCAGAATCACATGCTTAGGAAAGTGCACCTCATAATAGTGTAATATAAAATTGAGAGTATCGTTTGTTGTTCAAGAGAAAAGTTTGATTGATTAGCTGTTTTTTTGTTGGCGTCGCCATCTTGGTTCTGCGACTTCATATGTATCGTTTTTTGCTGATTGGGTCACGTGCGGACCGTCTCCATATTGGCTCTACTTCATTGTTTGTATCGCTGTTGGCAATTGGTTCATGTGCAGACCGGCATTTTATTTCCCATACTCGTGAATGTGTACATTAGAAACACAATTTATACTTTCAGTATTGTATTGTCTATATACCAGGAATTTGGTGTGTATTGCATCAGCAACATTTTATTCAACCTCATCTATCAGTGGTATATATTTGTTCCGTGCAATTTAAAGGATGTTACCCTCCAGTCATTCAAAAGCGATACTTTTATCCCGATTACTGTCTCTTGAAGAAACACGTTATAATAATGTCATGAATAAGTTTTGACACATTATAGAAACGTCATGGCAGAAAATCAACTTTGTGTATTTATCCCGTATTTATATTTATCCCGGAGAATATAAACGGAGGGATATAGTTTTGAGCTTGTCCGTCTGTCCCACTTGATGGTTAGTACCCTGTGGAGTCTACTTTTCTATTAACTAAAGTAGTTAGAGCTTTTTATCGTTCATATATCTAATAACGAGGGAATGTAGGTGTGCAAAGTCAAGGTTTCAGTTTGACTGATCAAAAATTGTCAAAATTACAGCCCTCTGAAAATTGTCTAAATTGACGCCTTCGAGGCTACCTTGTGGAGTCCACTTCTCTATTAAGGTATCGTGTAAGGGCAATTATTCTCTCATAGTTATTAATTTATTGTGACAATGAGTTTCACGGGGGATCCTGCTGCTCTCTGACAGCATCTAGTTTTCTTATTAGTTTCTTTATGGTTTTCTCCCTCTGGAATCCTGCGAGTTTCCTCTACTGACCACGCGCACTCAAAACTTATTAGCCAGTACTTGCTTTCGGATCTTTCCGATGGAGGTCTCGTTTCGACTACATTTTTTGGGGTAAATTATAAAGAAATGATCAGAGAAAAACCACAAAATGTATTTTTCTTTCAAAACACACACTTTCAAATATTAAAAGCCATCACATGGTTTTTTTAAAGTATTTAATATACCATTCAGCCCCACTGATATCCGAGCTGTAGATATGTTTCTGGCAAAATCGAATTTTGTTGATTTTTGCCAGTTTTTTTGTATCATTTCTTTAACTTTATTCCAATTGAATCCGGTCGAAACGCAAAAACTTTCCAGCAAAAGTCTAAGCAGGAATCTGCCTATACAGGCAAGTCCCAGAACGTATATTTAGATGGATTGTAGATTTGGATTTGACGTATATAGACCGAAACCGACTTTACTCATTTTACTGTTTAATATCCTTAGCACCGTATACTTGGGAAATCGTATTTCATAATATTTTAACGTAAAATTGAAAGTATCATGTGTTCTAGAACGATATATAATAGAATACTGCCACTGAAGAAAAAATGACTTAAAGTTCGTTCGATTGCAGAGCGGGTGTCGTGCATTTTTCCAAAAGTTCTGAAAACTGCGAAAACTGCTGCTTCTGTGAAATATCGTTTACTTTATGATCTGATTAGAACGAATTTACTTATTATGGATACGATATAAAGTTTGGATATAATATAACGGATCGTGAAACACGGAACTATTTCGTCTCTCACATGGACGCATCACTCCGCCAGATGGAATGTTCTCGACCAGTCATAATGGAGTGTAGGAAATTCATGTGCTGTGATGAGGCAAGTACGCAAGTCTTGTCGGATATAAAGTTTTCCCGACAATATCCTGGAAAGGATGAGGTAGATTCGTAGTATCATTGACGGAAATGATGAGTTAGTCTTATATCTAGCCATCACTAAGTTGTATACTCGCTACAGTATGCCTTTCATGAGTTGGGAGGGGCCAGAGAACTTCCTTCTTTTTTAGCAAAAGAAGTTTCTCTATTCCGAGGATGAAGAACAATCAAAGCTTCCATCGTGAAAGAGCAATTTCCAAAATCATCGAGAGCCACTCATAGACCAATACCAGATCAATGACAGTGAATCGATTGACTGTTTTGAGACCAGGACTAGGGCCCGTGCACATTTGGTGAATCGCCAAAAATTAGCACAAATGTTGACTGAAATCCAGTGTTGGCCAAAAATGCATCTCCTCCTGGGAATTTAATGACAAGTCTTAAAATTTTGATTTAAGGCACGGGGCATATATTTGATAGCGGTGTTGTGTCGCTTTTATGGCTGGGCACTATGTTCACAGACATTTGTGTTTTTACTAAAAATCGATTGATTCAAACCACATAAAATGCATAAAATGTTCATAGGACACTTAGCATTTTCGGAAAATTTGAAAGCAACTGTTGCCTAAAATCTGGACGATAACTTAAGCACTTGCTATTTTGTTTATTTCAGGATAAAAAATGTTGTCGAGTTCACTTCTGCAGAGATCGGTGAGGAATGCTGTGAGTGCTTATAGAACAGTTCAGTCAATGTCAATGATAACACGGTTAAAACACGAAGATGACAAAATCTACACGCCAAGAAGAGCATGTTTGTATATACCTGGTAACGAAGAAAAGAAGCTGAGAAAAGTGGAAGGTTTGGACGTCGATTGTGCTATTTTGGACTGTGAAGATGGCGTCGCTTTGAATAGAAAAGTAAGTAGTGGGTATTGCGATATTCAAACGATGGTCGTAAAACCACACACATAGAAACCCAGTCCCTGGGAGCACATATACATCATAGCTTACAAAATTTAAGTACATTTTGTGGGAGCATGTTGTGTAACTAAGATACAATTACTATGATTACTGTCCATCCTTGACTTTAAACGTTGCTGACGTTGTGGGTTTGATCCTGTTCGCTCATCTGTATGCTGGGGAAAAAATATTAAAAAATGTCTGCTCATGTATAAATGGGAGCCCATTTTCAAAAATGAAAATTCATCTGGCCAATTTATAAGTAGTTCAGAATTAAAAATTGCCTTAACCACATTTTAGTTTGGTATTCAGTAGTTAGTGTGGTTAATAATAATAATAATAATAATAATAATAATAATAATAATAATAATAATAATAATGAACAAGACGAATTTGGGGTAAAATAAATAAGTTTGACAGAACAAAATAAACAAGTTTTAAATAAGTATTAAATATGTGTCTTTTGAGGATGAAGCGCGGAATACAATACGGAAGATGCTGGACGAGTTAAAGTTTGGTAGAACTGAACCTATTGTACGAGTGAATGCAGTGTCAAGCAATTTAACTGAGGAAGACTTAAAAGTGACACTGAGTGCCAACAAACTGCCCCCAACGCTGATGCTGCCTAAGGTTGAAGAACCTGCCGAATTGACGTGGGTAAGCTTTGAATAATATTCTGCAGGAGTCGTGAGAAAGGGGAAGCTGTTCAGATTACGATAACATGAAAGAAAGTGGTTTTGTCATCACCTTGGTACTTCTTAAGTTATAAATTTGTAATACAGAAAAAACAAACAAAAGTAAACGAAAAAAATGTTATTTTTTCTAGTTTGCAGAAAAACTTCAGAACGTGCTGAATCTCCGAACATCGATAGACTCCAACAGAGTGAACCTGATCGTTTTTATTGAGAGTGCAGCTGGGCTGCTAACGTTCCAAGATATTTGCCAGAAGGCGAATTGTTTATCGAACGAAGGTGCCCGTTTTGTTCTTGACGGAGTTGTGTTTGGTTCCGATGACTTTTGTGCCGACATTGGTAAGTTCACACATCAGCATAAAGTCTCTAGTTTGGAAACTTGTCAGTTTCGACCTCCTTAAGTACAGTTCAAAAGGTTTAAAAAAGTTTCGAATTCTGGTTTCCCAACAAATTCTGAAAGGGGTCAGAAAAAAAAGAATACACTCCATTAAATGCAGTTATATCATGTCTAGGTGAATTTGTGTTGTGAACAACAACCTGTAAATTTTACGGTTTGCCAGGTGCAACGAGAACGAAAGACGCGAGGGAATTGTTATATGCCCGTCAGCGCATTGTAGCGGTGGCCAAAGCTTACAGAATACAAGCTATCGATCTCGTGCACATCGATTTCAAAGGTGAGCCTAATTATATGGACCCTCTGTGGTTTTGAAGATTCATTTACTGAGTTGGCTGAGACATAGAAGTAGTGGGAAATGGGAAGGTTATGAAAGCAAGTAAGGAGGCTTGACTGAAAGCAGGTTGGCATGGAAGTTATCCGTGTGATCGTTTTATTATTGAGATAGTACTTGATAAGCATTCGTACGGATGAAGAGGGCAGGCATTGTGAAAAGAGTGTTGCAAGTTCTTGTTTTTTTGTCAGACTGGAAGGGAAATGAGGTTAATATATTTTTAAGGAAATTGATGTATTTTTCAACGGGTTTGATGTTGACAAATCTTAAACAGATTTCCTTGTTATGTATTATTGCTGATTTTTGAAATTACACGAGTCAGTTTTAAATACTGACTGAATACTGACAGATACTGAAGGCCTGCGAGAGCAGTCGATAGAGGGCGCGCGTATGGGCTTCACGGGAAAGCAGTGTATACACCCTATACAAGTGCCCGTAGTGCAAGAAGCCTTTAAACCCAGTGTGGAGAAGATTGAATGGGCTAAAGCACTCATCGATGCGTTCAGCGAGCATCAGCAGTCTGGCAAGGTACTTAAAGAATAACAAGTATTTCTTTTGAAAAGAGCATTCGTTCTTGTTATCATAACAAATAATATAATTACAATTACGAGCTGTGCTAGGCCTTTTATCTTAAATTCTGCAACATTTAACGTTTCTATTGGTAATGAAGTTTGTCAGCAGAAATGAAACTGAAAACTTCGTTAGTTTATTGCCGTTTGTTTGAACATTGAAAACCCTATGACATGAACAGAGACTTGCCTCCAGTTCAATCTTTTCGATTATTTTGAATACTATTTAGAAGTGACATGTCCCGTATGTTTTTTTTTTTTGTTCTTCAGGGTGCATTCACTTTCCGTGGCAACATGATAGATATGCCGCTTCTGCTACAAGCCAAGAATATTGTGCAGCTAGCCGAAGCCATAGACAATGTACAGAGATGAGTCAATTGTAACCACGCGATTGCTCACACCAGAGGCGAGAGGCCATTTTGGGATTGATTTTAAGCTGGGCTGGATTCCAGTGTTGAAATCTTTCTTCGAACTCTTTTTGGTTTTACAGCGCCGAAGAGAAAACTGGACTGGCTTGCTTTCAAATGTGCATGCAAAAGGGCTTGTTGTTGCTTTATTGTTTTGTTACTTTGAAAGTGCTCAACCGTTTAAGGATGCACTACAAGTGGGCAAAACGTGCAGAAAAAAGTACGCAGCAACGTCACACGTCTCGTGTATTTGTGTGGTTTAGTGATGCAAGGTGGGGAAATGGCAGAAAGCTTCACGGAAGTCTGTCCACCCCTGAAAGGGAATCAGCTTTGTTGGGGCTGTTACGCTGAAAATATCGGAGAGATGAATTTTCTTGTCAAGACTTTAAGAAGTGGAATAAAATATTGAAATCAATTACAATTCTTTGATTTGGTTTATTTAGTAGCTAAAGCAATGACAATCAAAACAATTTCTGAAAAATAACTGAAACTAGAACGCAAGTCCACAAAAACATCAGTGTACAGGGATATATCGTATACTTTCAAATGAGATCTATTTAATTCTTGTTTTTGTAAACAAAAACATGTCTTCCTCACGTATCTCTCCAGTGCCTTATTTAACCTAACACACTTTACGAGCATTGCACAATTCCTTAAATAAAACTGCACAGCACACTATTCAACCGGCACTGAATTGTTGGCGTGACGAAATGGGTGTACTGTACTTTCAGGGAAATTTTGAGAATGTTATTTTCTTTACAGTTTACTCACACACCTCCATCGCTCAGTTGAATCATATTACTTAGTACAGACCTACCGCTTACCGTGTTTTCAATAACGCAAGCAGTCGCAGCAAGCTACATAATTCAATAAACCTGTAATTGATCCCTGACCGAAGAAATTCATCACGTAATATCATTCAATGAGCTCACTGAATGGCAGGAAAGACAACAAAAGACAGTGCAGGGGTTATGCAGCACTGACTGATGGCTTGTCCTACGCTGTCACTGTTTTAAACTTCAATACCTCAAGAATGAAGTCATAACCGATAGTCTCTCTGGAAGATGTTGTAATAACATAGTCATATCAACACAGTTTTACTCACGATACGTCTTTAACAGAACAGCCTATGTCATACGCCTTTCCTAATTCCACCACATGCGTCAAAGGTTGATAGAACCGTAAAAATGACCCAAAAAATATGTATACAAAGCTGATATGACTTTCCATTGTCGAGATATTTTGCACATAAGATTTTGTTCAACATACATCCATATTTTACGTAATGACGTCATACAACGCCATTCTGTTCAACATATACACATATTTTACGTAATGACGTCATACGACGTACTGGTCGTTCAACTCGAAATAAAATTTGACAGAACCTTTCGGACCTAACAAGCAACAGTCCCATGTTTGAACTAGGGTTGGGTCGGGTTACCCGGGGCTCCGGGTACCCGCGGGGACAGAGTCAACCCCGGGAATGGAATTGACGTGCATTATTTTGTATAAAACACAAATATTGAACTAACGCAGACAAGTATTGAATAAAACTTGTATTATTAAATGCTCTTTCGAAACGGTCTAATACAATGCCCAACAAGGGTTTGGAATGTCTTTTGCGCCCACCCCCCAACCCCGTCCAATGAACATTTGTACCTAAACGTGTTGTTTTCTCTTCATTTTGAGACCTGATTTGCCATTGTGCTTTGTAAGATCCATGTTTAGCAGACACTTAACCAATCGAGGAGGGGCGGGATCGTAGCTCGTACATAGCACAACCGAAAACCCAACCTTCGGGGTTATTGAATGTCAAGTTTACTTTCTTCAATTGCAATTACGTTTGCCATTTACTTCCAGTGGTGACTTTGTAACAATAGGCCACAGGGGTGTTAAGACACTGGCTTCACTGCATCAAACGGTCATTTGAGTACTACTCGCCATGAACCGGAAAACAACTTTGAGCTTTTGTTACTATAGAAATATATGACATAAATATACTCTATTAAAACTGTCGAAGATCAATCACCTTAATTTCTCTCTTTTTAAATAAAAGCTATCGATTAAGACTACCGATTCAAAAAGTTCCCATAAAATCTACAAAACTTAATTGCGTCTTAAAAAACATTTGTCTTCAGAAGCATTTCAGTGTTTTTTCTCCACGGAAAATTCACTAATAGCGTGGCAAATTCCACGCAAGTGGAAAAAAATCCCGCGAATCGGCATACGTGGAAAAGCACAAAACGAAAAGCCACATTTTTTGGATTAGTCTTCCATCTCATGAGAGGCGAAAAAGATCATTAACATATTTTTCGTTATTGTTGAGGATCTCGAAAAAGTTATTCCGCACTTTTGCAAAAACATTGTAACGGCGTATAACATGTAATGAGCGTTAGTGATACATGCCTCATATAGTGCTGATGCATGATATTGTCATGGATATTACATGATCTCTGTTACAAAACCACGCAGATTTTCCATCCGTTATCAGAAAACTGTCCAACCGAATTTCATCGTCCCGGTCATATGATTTGTTATTCAAAGGCGCGAAATCCTTGAGGCTATGGTCAGATGTTCAGCGGCTCAGAAATTTTTCACACAAGTTTTTACGTAATGACGTCATACGCCTTCCCCAATAAAGCAACATGCGTCAAAAAATGATAGAATCGTCCAATCTACATAAGGAATAAACAGACGAAATTTGAAGTCGATCCGACTTTTCGTTCTCGAGATATCCTGCATGCATTTTGTTCACAACTGACTGACATACACACATGCACAGAAGGTACAAACACTATATATATCTCCCCTTCGTCGAGGAGACAAAACAATATATGCACTGTACTGTCCTTAAAACTAAGCATTTCAAAATAATGATAACCTAATTTATTCTTTTAAAATTTCTTTTTCTTCAGAAGTAAAGCACTTAAATTTGTACCAAAAACAAAACAGTACATTATTGGTTAAAAAATAACAGCTGTCTTCATGCGAGTTTCCGGTTAGGTTTTCCTGCAATTATAGTTCTGATGGCTTTATTCAACATTTCACAAGTAACGTTCTGGCTTTAGAAAACATAGTTGCTGGTGGAAACTCAGTGAACAGGCCTTTACAATATATATGTTACAGGCAAACTGTCAAATCAGGCAGATTATAATCTGCCTGAAAATTTCAGGCAGATTGTAAAATTCCTGGTTCGACCAGGCACATTGTAATCTGCCTAAAATTTTTAGGCAGATTGTAATCTGCCTGATTTTGGAGCCTTAAAATTTGACAATTTGCCTGAAATGAAAGGAACGTTTGTAATCATGATCCACCCCATTCATAACCGTCTGTTTCATGCGATTTGGTTGTTACCTATTCAAATATGTGATCGTAAGAATAAAAGGCGATTGATGTGATCAGTTGCAATTAAATAGAGGAAAATATTGGGTTATAATCATTCATAACACTAGTTTTTTTATCTACTCACGCGTTTTATGGGATTTGGTTGTCATTTATTCTAATATGTGATCGTAGGGATAAAAAGCGATTGGTGTGTCTAATTGCAATTAAATACATTTGAGTGGTCGGTTTGCTCGTTCGTTTCATGTGTTTTGTTTACCACTTGCTCTCTTTTATGCCTTGAGTTATTACACATGCATAATGCTATTGACGTGTTTAAATGCAATTTCTAATTGCAATTTCTTGATTAAGTAAATCCGCTACTTTTTTGCTGATTGCTTTGTTTTATGTCTTGATTGATCACACTTTTACAATAGTATTGATTTGATCGAATGTCATTGGGAATTGCAATTTCTTGATGAAATAAATGCAATGATATAAATGTCAATCCGCCCCCTCCCACACCTCTATGATGTATTGTATTTTGAGATCAACATGCCAATGTAGCTTCCTAATTCTTCGGTATTTGATGGGATTTTTTTGTGCACAGTATAAATAGCGGCGTGAAAAATTGATACTTGATCAATATATTTACAGTGTTACATATTTCCTTTTTTTAGTTAGTACAATAAATAGAAAAAAATATTTGCGTTTAATTGCAATCTCAAAACCCCCACAGATCGATACAATTGCATTGCTGCAGTTGTCAATGAAGACAGGAAATAAAAGTAACAATAGACAATACATGGCAATCAAATCGCATGGAACGCGCCAGCGACCCATTGTTCACTCCCATTTAATTGCAATTGACCACATCAATCGCCTTTTATTCCTACGATCACATATTTGAAAAGACAACAACCAAATCGCATGGGGGGATCATGATTACAAACGTTCCTTTCATTTCAGGCAAATTGTCAAATTTTCAGGCTCCAAAATCAGGCAGATTACAATATGCCTAAAAATTTTAGGCAGATTACAATGTGCCTGGTCGAACCAGGAATTTTACAATCTGCCTGAAATTTTCAGGCAGATTATAATCTGCCTGATTTGACAGTTTGCCTGTAACATATACAACGAACTGTGTTAAATCAAGAAGTAAAATCACAGGACATACTATATAACTAGCAATAACAAATCATCGCGAAAATTTCACTCTGAACATCTGATGTTCTCTGCTCTAAAAAACCGGTTGCATGTCTTGGATTATTTTACTTACTCTTTTTTTCACTAGAAATACCCCTCTTTCACAATAAACTAAATAATAAATAACAATTCTGCATAACAACTAGCATTCACTTGATTTTGCCTATCAGTATTTTTTTTCAAAGACCGACTTAGCTAGGTTTCCAACAAACTCGACAGGTTTGAATCCAATATTTGCGTTTTCCTTGATTACTTTGCCATAAGAACACAGTATACATTGAGCAGAATAGCAAGACGTATAGCCGCCGCAATTTATCACAATATTTCCAGTCCAAATATGCAAAATCTAGAAAAAATCCCGTATTCAAATGTCTAACATCACAGCCACACTTTGGGAGACCACAGCTTTCATCCACGACATCAAAGCGCTGTCGATTCTCAGGAAATTTTCGAACAGAACGCTGAGTGATCCTCTGGCTGCAGGCTCCCGTGTAGCTGTGATGGGGTAACTCTCAGATGTAGCCAGACGGGCGGCGGGCCACGTGCGGCCGGTTGTAGTACGTGTACGTCAGGTTGTAGTTCTTGAACTGACAGAATTGATGGTCGGCGCGACGAAATCCTTCAAAGTGACTCAGGTTCTCCAAGTAGCGGTACTCATTCTTTGCCATCGAATTCTAGGACACATTGAAATAACAGAAATATGCAAGTACCATACAAAACATGTCATATGTGTGAGGAAACCCTCATCATATATTACAACTTTGCTTTTTAATGTCATCGTTTAATATTATAAAACAGCAAACATTATCTGTTCTGCAACGGTTTTCTAATATGTTTATCTTTCAAATTGTTTTCTTGCAGCTTTTTAAGTGTTTGTGCATTGCTGCAATTTCCCTGACTTTAAAATTGTTCCCTGGTTCGGCACGCGATTGAAGCGTGCAAACTGCGGTATTTAGGTACAGCAGAATGCTTTGTGAAAGAACATATTTTTAACGAAGTCGCAATTCGCACCACTAAAATGGCGCTTATAACGCACTTTCTTTTTCTGGCTCATTTGCACATAAACCGTTTTAGCACTCCTAAGTCCCGCAGGGCCAATAATACCCTTTGTTAATGCTGCCGTATTTCAATAAATTTACACATTTGTTACTTTTAAAAAGTGTTAATTGTTCAGAATACTTTTCTTTTCATAGTGTATAATTCCGACAACCTAAAATGTATTTTTATGCGTTACTTTGTTTTTATACACTTATGTACAGCTTTCCGATACCCAACCCATGAGGCGACTTGTAATATAAATGTGTTTTTCTGTATATTTGGATTTTAAGTAGGATTTTCCTTCTTGCGACTTACGTTTAAGGATGTTCATGTTTGAAAATTTAACAGAACTGAGAGTGGGTGTCACCTGGGCCACTCGCCGCGTAAGGTACTCGGCCCCAAACAACTTGATGCACTAGATGACCTGCCACGTGAGTACACGATGCTAGATGCCTTGGCGCTAGATGACTTGCAATACGATGACTCGGTGCTCAGTGACTTGCGTGAGATGATCAGAGCTAGATGATTTGCCATGAGATGACTCGGCGCTAGATGACTTGTAGCGTCAGAAGTTCTAGATGACTTGCCGCGTGAGAACTCTGTGCTAGATGACTTGCCGTGTATTAAGACTTTCATTACCTTGTTTGCAAGCAGCGTCATGAGGAAACTGTCGGGCCTGAAGATCTTCAGCAGTTTGACGACCAGGTCGTGAAACGATTCCTGCCGAGAATAAAAGGAAGGAAAATAATCAGAAAGGTCTAGCTCACAGTTCATCTTTTCTGAAACTGGCCAATACTGTACATTCTTAAAACGTGTCAAGCACACAGCTGTCTTCCTTTTCATTTTATTTTAAACAGTAACATAATAAGTAAAAAAATGTAGACTTCGCCGTAATACTGGTTGCTATGGGTACAACACAGTGATACCATAAACTGACACTAGCCATAATAAATCTGAAGCATACTTCCATAATTTAGACACAGTGCACTGAATCTGAAATACAGTGTCGCATTCGCAGTAGGGGGGGGGGGGTGCTTAGTTTGTGTGTTTGGGGAGGGGGAGGGGGACCGAATGTCAGTATGAAGGTGAGGGTCGACCAACGCCGCTTGAAGACACGAGTCTTACCCGTGGGACAGCGTTCGTGTGTGGGGTGGGGGAGTGGGGACTGAATGTCAGAATGAAGATGAGGGTCGACCAAGGCCGCTTGAAGACAGGAGTCTTACCCGTGGGACATTAGTCTCAAAGCTGACGTACGAAAATTCAGGCTCAGGTGTGATATGTATGGTGAAGTACTTGCCCTGTAAACGAAAAAAATACATATAACCGTACACGGACCTGTTTTTCTAGAATACACGCATAAAAATAATAAATAAAAAATAAATAAATAAAATAAAGAAACTAAAAACACCGTCAAGTTCTTCCAAGGTTTTAATTTTTAAATGCTTTTATTTACTTTCAATTAATAGTGATTCATAATTGGGACACAAGTGATTCCTTGGCATTTTTAACACCCCCCCCCCCCCGGAGCAACTGCAAACCTTAATAACGATAAACAATGTCATATGTATGCGCAGGTGAAAGCTTTGACAAGAATTTATTCAACAAGGAGGGGTGGGGCACATCAGGCCTTTGTCCATTACTGCAATGTCGAGAAATACAAGTTTTTGAAAAGGTGTAATGAGAAAAAACAAGTGTAGCTCAGAAAAAGAAACATGCAGTAAAGGTTTAGCCGTTCTGTAGTGTCCGTCATTCGGCAACCTCCTCTATATTGCGCGCATGTGCTATGTACTGTATCTGTTTTTTGATATTAGGCTGAGCAGCAAATATCTCAGCGGGGATGCTTATCTCTTATCTCCCACGTTTCGGGGATGCTCACCTCCACATGTGCTATTAAGTTGCAATCACATTGTAAATGCAATTTTTGAGTTTCCTTACACGCTAAAAATTAAACAGTATGTGAAGAATGATCCGTCCTTTTTACAAGATTGTTACGATATAACGTCGCATTAATGTTTATGACGTTAGTGTAATTTATTAGCCCCAGTAAACATTCTAACGTTTCACCACCATCGGGTTTTCGATGAGTATGGAAGTCTCCATAGCAAAAACGGCGGTAAAAAATGGCGCGCTCCTCAATATGCCATAGTTTACGTCTTGATTTTCGTCACTTATCAAAGTGATCAGCCATTACCACTGCCAGACTCAAATTTACTGTGAACGTAAACAATAATGTGTGTTTTTTTTTGGGGGGGGAGGGGGTTCTGCGACGTCTACATAAATCGTTGATTTTTCGAAATATACTGAACGTTGAGTCAGAGACGTTAACTGAGCGTCATAAAAAGTTGGGTTTTCGGCAACGAAAAGCAAGGTCACATGTAAAAAGTGTTTTTATCCAACGTATGTTCAATGGATGTTAAAAATGTTGAATAGGCGCTGATTTATGGTCGCACATGTGATCACAACAAAATTACAACCAGATTTAATTTTTTGCGGAAGTGGTTTTTGCGAGCAAAATCTGCTCTATGCACCGTTGCTTATGTAACGTCTATTCATGCGATTTAATCTGGTCAAACTAAAATCGACGTTTTCTCGACTTAAGAATCTTTACTGGGATATAACATGTCAAAAACTGTGTTACGTAGCGTTTTGAAGAAACTGACAACTTGGCATGACTTTCACCGAAGATTTTTTAAGACTTCTGAATTTTTAAATGTTCTTAATAATGGCCCCAAGTGCAGTTTCGCTACACGGTAGCGCAAACGTCTAGTTTTACATGTATTTGTTTCCCATTTTTCCAAAAATAGCGATATTTTACAGGTATGTCATTCATCCAGGTCCCTTTTCAGGATCTATAAATATCTTCCCTGGGCCAACATAACTTTGCAGAATATTTTTTTATATTTTAAGACTTTTTCCTAAAAAGTACACGAACATTCTCTTTGACAGAAGACTAGTTCAACACAGTAAATATAGGTGAACTTTATTTACATACTACAAAAAGATATTTTGTTACATGCTCTCCACTGATTATTAGTGTTAGGAATCGGTCCAACTTTTGGAATCGATTAATTGAAAGCTTTAGCGCCGACAAATCAAATCGAGAATAGGCGTAAGCCGCTCATTTCGTTTAGTCTCCCAACACCGTGTTTATATGGCAGGTTGATTTTATACACGACTCCTGTCTGTCCTTGAATTTCTTTCTTTAAAAAAAAATCGGCAATATCTTCTATCTGCTGTCTCATGGCTATACATTGTATATATTCCTTGCATAAACAATACCACAGAAGTTATACGGCCATTAGTTCACACGAGTGTCAGACAACTCACCCAAAAACTAACTCACCCAATTTTGGACAACTCAACCACAATATTTGGACGACTAACCCAAAAGCTTTGGACGACTCACCTAATTTTTTTTAACTTTGTTGAAATTTGTGTTACTGACTTGGAAAATGTTACATACAGTCCGCTTGCATAAATAAACTTTACACATTACTAAAAGAAGGGTTGGGGCGGGTAGGAGGGGGGGGGGGGGATTTCTCAATAGATTAATATGTTGCCCGGGTAGCCCCGCTCATCGATACTTTTTAATTTACACTGCGTCAAATGCTAGATTTAATTGCAATTATACAAAACAACTCGAGCCTTATTTAACGTCGCTCCAGCTGAGTCATTCACCTCGGCGAATATTCCTGAGTAGATCTTCCCGTGGTGAACACCAGAGTCAATCATTCCGGAGTCGCTCAACACACTTGGCCGTTACTGGCCATGATCTTAACTGACGAGTATTAGAAGAGCTGTCACTGCTAAGTTATTGGCCATGATCTTAACTGACAAGTATAAGAAGAGCTGTCACTGCTGAGTTATTCAACTCACTACTGGACAGCAAAGAAGTCAACATTGGAACAAACAAAGAACAGCAGCAATTCGGATTAACTGATGACAGCATCTGAGCATTCAACAAATACACCATGTTTGTTGACAGGTGTCTGTCTTGCAAAGATGTCATGTCATTATTTTAGAGTAGTTTTCGCATACTTTGCAATAAAGATATCGATTTTAAAGTGTTTTCTTCACAAACCGTCAGCAATATTTTCGCAGATTTGGCAAAAGACATCGATTTTAATGTGTTTTTCTTTACAAACCGTTAGTACGATTGACTGAAACTATTTCTAGAACTATCAGCCACATTGGTCATTCAATAAAAACACTAGGCAAGTTGTCCAAAATTTTGGGTGGGTTGTCCAAAATTTCTGGGTGAGTTTTTGGGTGAGTCTCCGAAGTTTTCGGGTGAGTTGTCCAAGAAATTTTGGGTGAGTTGTCCTGCTCCCCCGTACACATTAGTTCATTCCGGAACAGTCTCAATGAGTCGAAAGCGCCTTCACCAAGTACAAAAAATACCTACTTTCTTATTTGCTTAATACATTCCTAAATCACTTAAATTTAATAATAGGGTGTTTTCTTGGATGAATGCAAAATTTTGCCATTCAATTGGGTCACGAAAAATGCTCTAGGCTAGTTCGGGGTACTAAAAAGGCACTTGTGTCAAATTCAATAGCGATTGAACCAAAGGTCTCAGAGCTAAGTTCTCACTTGCTGACGGATTGCGCAAAAATTTAATAGCCTGTTAGGTAGTCACCCAGAAAAACCCTATTTTATTAAGAAAACATTGATCTGGCGCTTTTTTTGTGAAAAACAAGAGCTTTTTGAGGAACCAATCAGGAATATATTCCTACGAAAATATTGGAACGAAAATGCAAAACGATGAGGGATTTACAAAAATGTCTTACATACACCGTACATATGCACATCCGTCCAACGTAAGGTTTGTGACACAACAATTGATTCAGTACAACACATCAATTATAACAAATATCTGTTTTATTAACTTATGAAAATCCTGTTTAGATCTGTGTTCGTGTAAAAACAATATTCCACAATTTTAGTCCCCAGGTTAGCCCTTAGCTGACAACAACAGGTCTTTATGCCCAATGTTAAAAATGGCATTTTAAATGAACAGTTTAAAATGTATTTTTGTATGATCCGAGCAAACTTGCAGGTTCTCGAGAAATGTTATGCCTGAGTACACAGTGGTAGTTACTAAGCTACATGAGTACATTGTGATCGGAGGGGTTGGAATCGGATGGAGCAGTTAGCACATGCGCAATGGAAAGCATCAGTTTTGGCTAGCACCAACAGTTTACAATTTGTAAAAGTTTTATTGTTAAAATCCCACCCTCCCCTCTCCTAATGGCAAATTTATATCTTGTTGTCTAATTCATATGTTATGTCTTTGTTTTTGCGACGTTTATCTATTACTGGTTTGGCGCGATTACCGCACCTAAATGAATATCTGTATTTTGCTGTATATCACTTGGTGGTAAGATTATTCAGTTATGTTACATATGTTTGTAAAGGGTCTTTATAGTTCGGCACTAGTGAAACAAACAGGTAAGCTACCGCTCACACCTTAAGTCGTTACGTTTTGCGAGGCTGCAAAACATAACATAGGTTAATTGAATTTTTGAGACACAGAAATAAATGGTCTAGTAACAAAAAGTTAAGACGTGATATTACAAAATGCATTTCTTATTATTCTCACCGCATTCTTTAAAAATGCTGTGAATATTCCCCTCTGTACTGAGTTCCATCCGGGTTATCTCTATTTGGGTAAACAACCCCAACCCATCAAATGACTACAAGACAACACTTTCTGTGGATTTTCTGTTGGAATCATTTCAGATCTTACAGTGGTTCTCACTTTGGTGGTCTCTTACTATAATGCTCTTTTGCGTTGGCCCACAAACAGCGGTACAATGATAAAAATTTGCACTTTGAGAATTCTGTATAACATTTTCTAATGGTCGTGGTTAAAAGATTTTTCACTGCGCAATTGTTAGTTTGCAAGTTCTTGATTATTTATTGCCTGTTTCTTTCATAAGACCACCAGTCATTTTAATTAACTTTTCTGTAAAACGTTACTCAACTCGCTTAGAGTCAAAAGAGTCAATATTTCGATGAAAGCAAAAAACAAAGTGAATACTCGGCTGACTTCAAAACTTACGCATGGAAAAGCATTCGTTTCAGCAGGACGTTTCATTGCTCTAACTACACAGAATTTCATATTTCTCAGTTACCTGTGGTATTTTATCAAGGAAAGTTATATGTTTTTTGCAATGTCGTGGGGAATCGATTCCATATGCTCGGGATAGATTCCACGTCGCCGGAGGAAAGAATCGCCGGCGAATCGATTTTTCAGCAGGATCGTCCTAGCACTACTTATTATCAATAATATAATTATCAATTATTAATAAAGCTCATTAAAAAAGCTCAAGCCAAGCCCACATTTTTCATATACGCGCAATTAATAACAACACCAGATTTTCAAAAACTTTCAGACGCCGGAAAGTATGCAAGGAAAAATGACCAAATATCCATTCAAGCACAAGAACACGGCATAAGGCAATGATGTACCTGCTCATGCAGTACCTTTCCATCTTCATTCGTCTGCGTCATTATGAAATAAAGAAGGGAAACTAAAGAACTGTTCAAAAATGATTCCACCAATCTCCCCATGAACCCTTTGATAGAAAATATAACGTATTTCTCGACGTTTTTCCCAGCAGCTTTGAAAACGTATACGTTTTTTTAGGGGGGGGGGGGGTTTACACTGACAAATTAAAGGTTTCTGGGGATTGTTTTTAAGGTTTTAGAGCTAAAAAATAAAGGTTTTGTTGCGGTTTTGTTTTTATGGTTTCAGTACTAATAATTGAAACATCGGCTTAAAAAAAGTAATTCCATCAACATAAAGATGGCATAAATGTTATGCATACTCCTTATTTCCCTTTAAATAACGCTAAAATAGAATTAAAAATTGATTAGTCACTACCATTAATTTTGGCCCCATTTCTGTTAAGATTCCGCTTTTCATTTATTTATTTATTATGACTGGCTTTTGTTTCCCCACAGTGTTTGATCGGTTTCTTAAGGTCCCCTCTGAAACAACGGCAGCTAGAAACATAAAACTTGGTACACTTATAGTCCATAGGCGTGATCAATGTGAAAAATTCTGACATATGACGCCCATACCGGGTTATTTGGAAACGTACAAAGAATTATTTGGTGTCCTACTTCTTTGTCCGAGACGTCATTATGAAGTTGCTATTGGTTTTTCTTGTTTTATTAAGGTTCGCACATCTTGAAAAAAATCTGTTACCGCTCTTTTTATAGGTCAGTGACCGCGGCCAGCGGCATTTACGAAGCCAAAAATTTATATTCTAAGATTTTATTCATCAATTAACACAGTATCAATCGAAGCTGAAGTAATGGCCAGTAACACAAAAGCACGAATCATTCGATCACTTCAACACAGAAATTTTTGATTATTTTATTCCTAATTGTGTTGGCCATGGGTACCGTGTAGTTCGGAGCTAGACGATTGATGAGCTTCAAATTTCGAATTGTGTACAACAGATAATGTCAAATAATCCTGAATAATATGATTTATTAACTATCAGTAATTTTTTTTCAGCATCCATTTTTAGTGACAGATAGCCAACAAGATTTGTTTTATTTTATTTCATTCTATCTGAATGACCACCGCCCACGTGTTGTTGAAACCAAGCAATGTTTTTGTATACTCAAAACAGCGTCATAAAGTAATCAGTGAGCCTTCTCATATGTAACTTTTCAAAAATAATTCAAATCATCAGACATTCTGATAATCTTTTCAGCATGTTCATGCTTTGTTATTTCTTCGACGACAAGGTGAATTACGACACAAAGTGTGGAACGCCCTTCTAATATTTAATGGTAATTTTTGAAAACAAAACATAATTAAAGATATCAATAAATCAATTTATATATCATTAATTGATATTTTGCTATCAATAACTGCATTTTAGATAGCAAAAAATATGTGTGAGATTGAAAATGCAATTTTACAAACTTACAAACTCGTACGAGAGGGACATATTCAAATAAAACAAGAGTGGCCAGCGCACACCAACACCAGTGTACCCAAACATGTCAAACACTATTATTAGCCAGCCACTGTCGTTTTGTTTTTTGTAAACCAAAACTAACCTTTCTCCGACACCGTCCCCCCCCCCACCATTTTGTCAATTTCTGTCGCATTTAAAAAATTCCTGGTCACTGCACTGCACAAGGGTTGGAACCACATCTGGGTAAAATTTGAAACGAATTCATCAACTAATAAATGCTCTAGGCGCGTGAGACTTAAAGTGCAGAGACAGATGGACAGACAGTGAAAACTATATACGTCCCCCGGCGGATAATGACGTCATAAGTTCTAAAATTATACAGAATCTATCGGACATACCAAGCAATATTCCCACCAAGTTTAAACTTTCTCAGCGCCTGAAACATTTTTCACACAAAATTTTTACATGATGAAGTCATACGCCTGATAACGTAACATGCGTCAAAAGTTGAGAGAACCGTCCGACCTATTCAAGGAATAAAGGGATCAATTTTGAAGTTGATCCGACTTTTCGTTCTCGAGATATCTTGCACAGATTTTGTTCACAAACTTCTGACACACATACAGAACGCACAAACACTGTGTCTGCGCTTGGTCGGGGAGACATAAATATTTCCAGGCACTGTTAAACAACTTTGCTGTTAGCCGAGTAAAATCAATAGCTGGTCCTGCAGAGGCATGTCAATACCACTAAATCATCCCGAAGTTAGTTTTATTATTTCTGAGTTATGGGGGGGGGGGGATTCGGTGAGGTTGAGGTACGATTTCGAACATTAGCACTGGAAACGGTTCCTTAATCCCACTTAAGTTTGAAGCTGATCCGACTTTTCGTTCTCGAGTTATGTTAATAAAGTAAAGAGTTCACAACACATTTTGACGTCAAATGACGTCATGTGCTGCGCTTTATATAACCGTCGGACCCACCAAAGACATATTCCTACCAATTGTGAAGCTAATCCGTCATCCCGTTCTGGAGTTACTGTAAGGAAAAATGTGACACATTTTGCTGTCGTTTGACTTCACACGTTGTCAAAAATGCGTCTAGTACAACAGCAACCAAAGTCCCACCCCATGCATGATCTCATCAAGTTTGAAGCTGATCCGACGTTCCGTTCTCGAGTTATCGGTAACAATATTTTGATAACAAAATTAAGTGTCTACAACAGACGCACACACCCATACACACAGAAAGTCCAAAGACAAAAAATCTCCCCTCTATAGGGGAAAGATAAAAACGCCCCCCCCCGCCCCGATTTGGCAACTTTTGGTGGATCGCCAAAAAAAAAAGGAATTTTCAAAATATTTAAATATCCCCCTTTGGGCTATTTTTGCAGCACCCAAAAAATTAATTTTTCAAGAGAAGCCTAAATAGAAACGTACTAAATTTCAAAGATATCTGATCCAAGCCAATTTTCTGGAGAACCAACATTTGGTCAATTTTGGTGGACCGTCAAAAACAACAAAAAAATTAATTTTTCAAGAGAAAATTCCGATCAAAATGGAAGAACAAGCATTTTGAAAACTGGCATACCAAAACATTATAAATGCCCCTCATTTGGCCAATTTTTGGCGGATTGCTGAAAAAAATTTTCAAGACAGGCCTACCTAGAGAACAAACTTTGAAAGGAATCCTTTCAAAACTGAGGGACAAGAAGCAGTTAAAGTAAAAGTTTACAGACGTACATACAGACAATGGATGCCCTCCCCACTGATGTGATGAGAACAGCCTAAGTCGGTTAGTCTAAAAAGTAGTGCCCTACTTTTCTCAAAGCCCCAGGTCAATAATCAACCTTTTATCACATTCCCGGGCAATATTTCTATTATATTTATACGAACAGAACTGTGTAAGGCCCATTCCGAAGTCAGTACCAGCAAAATGAAGACATAAAACATAGTTTACATTTGGCAGAAGTCCATTCATCGAGTAGCCGCAAGGTTCAAACAGGTAGTCATCAATAACCGTGCCCGGTAAAATCTGGTCTATTCCGGATTTCTGAAAAAAGGCAGTTTCCTTGAGATATCAATATATAACATGTGAAAATCAGAAAAGGAAGGTCCACGGAAATCTTGTAAACAATGGCTGTGCTTTCTTTGAATGTTCAATGAATGGATTAATCTCAAGACGGGAAGCGAATACACTTTTGCTATGGTTATTTGAACGACACTGAACAGTGTACACATATCGGTTGCTTGCTTGTTATAATTTACTATACTTTGTAGTTAACTAATGTAATTACTGAAGTTTCGCAGAATAAAGTAGTTTCTTATGTTTTTATATGTTAAGAGATATTATTTTCAGATTTCTCGAAAACTACAGGCAAGGGTAAAATCGAAAGAGCTTTGTCAAAAATAACTAGAACTGACTTTTGTCGCGTCTCTCCCGTCAACGGAACCACTTCTGGTAAAGATGTGCATGACTGCAGGATCCAAGTCTTGCATCAAAACTTATATCTAGGTTAAAGATCTCAATCGTAACTGCTACTCGGTTTTGTATCAGTAACATGAATACGTTGTGTTCAAGTTTTTTTTGTTTTAATCTTACAGAAACAAAATACCAAGAACTACAAAGACTCTGAAGCAAAGAAAACGGCTTCTGTACACAGATGTATACGGGCTTTTTGTCCAAATATTACGCTTTGATTCGTGAGTTTAGAAAGGATATTTCTAGCGTTTGATCAGGTTCAGTCACGGTGCCGGATTCCAAGGTATACATGTACCAGCAGTCACGGTTCAGTCTGCCCAGGGCATACGCGGACCCTCCCTCAAACAGCTCATCCAGGTACCGCACCTGTGTGCAGCGATCAAACTAGACACGTAATGTGGAATCGAAGTCTCTAGCTCATCCAGGTACCTCAATCGTGTGCACCAATCAAACACGGCATGCAATGGGCAACTGCAGTGTCTAGCTGCACAGCTCATTCAGGTATCTCACTCAAGTACCAATCAAACACATACGTCAATGCACTGTTATGTCAACGCCTCAGCTCGATGTATAGGGAACTGAAGGTCAACATTTTCTAACTGGTCATTAATCAATATATGCTAATCGCTCAGGCTATAGCAGGTGAAACAAAATTTTCTGAAAGAAAGATTCAGGCAACGACGGCAAATCTGTTGTTTTTTTTTTTATCCAGTAAACGCATATATAGAACTCTTTTGATCAAATGTTATGGTAATAAAATGGTAAATACACACGTGTTACCTCATCACTAAAGCTCTGGTGAACGTGGTGCTGTAACTCTGGCCTCATGAATTTCTTCCTGGAATAAAACATGTCCTGTGGCCAGGAGGAAAAAAATTGTTATTATGTATTACAGTTTTTGCTAAAAGCCTGGGAGATTTTGAAAATTAACGTCCCTGTGAATATATTTTCAGACCCCTCTGCATTATTTCCCCGTGATCATAATTCGACGTTTTACCAAACACTCGTTTTAAAATTCTCAACTGTTTATTCTTCCAAACGATCTGCAAGCCTGCTTGTGACGTTCAATCCCTTGTTTGCAGACAGAGAATCATCAACGACCCGTTTTGCTTAACAGTTTTATCATTTCCTGTCTCATTTATTAAATATACGAAGGCTTAATAATACAGTAGCCAACGTAATGATTAAACCATTTGCACTAAAAGCTTCACATTTCTTATCTTTGCTTACCATGACTTTATCCATACCACACTCGTTCTTGCAGAGAGTCACCAGGGGCTCTACAGCTTTCAGCAGCGTTGTTTGTCCGCATGTTTTCAGTATGAAACGATTCTTCGATACAAACATACTACTTTCACTGAAATAACGATGTTCAAAATTTCAACATTACTAAATGACTGTTTAGTTGATGACTAGGCAGTATACAGCTAATCACCCAAGTTCTTTTTTTTCTCCTGTAGGGAAATTATTAAGCAA